>OY728160.1:400992766-402249851 GCA_963277665.1 Viscum album | reverse complement strand
ATAAATAAATAAAATAGATATTTTTCAATCCTCTCATCTACGATTCTCGATTCTTCCGAAAGATATTTCCCTTTTTTTCCCTTCCGAGATCTCTTCCATTTTTCATGTCTAGATGGAGGGGATGGAGGGGTCACCTCTCTAGAGCTTAATGACTCAGCTCTTAGTTGTTGAAAATTTTACACCATCATTTGTTCTTCCAATAATGCATACCCTCCCCGAGATAAACTATGAGGGTATACATTTTTAGATTTGATCTCCTGATGAGCTTTCCTTGTTTACTGTAATATATGAATAAGAAATCATTAACAAAATATTAATAAAATCATTTATATAAGAAAGTTTATAAAAGTTTACATTGCCCTTACCAGAAATGACTCTTTTCTTCTACTTTCAAAAAAACTTCTCCATGTGTCTTCATCTATAAAAAGGATATATACGACATGGATTGTCATGACTCCTATGACCATAAATGAAATCAGATGAGAGGGTTGATTTGAAATCTCTCCATCTCCTGGAAGCCAA
Source organism: Viscum album (assembly GCA_963277665.1). Classification (NCBI taxonomy): domain Eukaryota; kingdom Viridiplantae; phylum Streptophyta; class Magnoliopsida; order Santalales; family Viscaceae; genus Viscum; species Viscum album. The sequence continues at coordinate 402,249,329 of OY728160.1, read as the reverse complement.
TGATAAGAATTTCTTCCTGACTCCTCCAGTATCAGGAATATCACATGTCATCTGATAAAGAAGAGGTTAAATATATTATATATACTATAAAAATTAAATCAATAGTAAAACAATGACAAAAGATCATACCAATATCATCTCCCACAACTGAGAGATAATCGCTTTATCCACACTTCTCAAATCATCATACAGAATTCTTACTTTTCTCATAGCCCGAGTTTCTACAAAACTCTTAAAATCTTTTTCATTTGGACCTCTAGGAATATCATCATCATCAAACTCAATGACTATCCTCTGATCCTGCGTACTGGAAAGTGATAATTTTGGTAAATGTGTGCACCCATCTTTACCAACCTTTGAACTTTTTGTCGTAATAGGAGAATGTGAATGTTCATCCCCAGAGGTATGACCCGCAATATGATCCTCTCTAGAATCATGTGGTTGATCATCTGAATGATCTGTCATTATCCTTCAAATAAAAAAAACAAACGTCATTTCACAAATATACAAATTCAAATATTTTAATACTACTGTAATTAGAAAATAGAAAATTGTACTAAGTTGCATAATAGTAAACATTGGTAATATGGTAAGCATGTTAAACAATGGTAAAGATGGTAAAGATGGTCACGATGGTAAACATGGTAAAAATGGTAAACCTGGTAAACATGGCAAACATGGTAAGGTAATTGTCAGTGAACAAAAATAATAGATATATAATTCATGTAATGGTTATAAACATGATAAAGTAAACTAAACAAACTTAACACAAACAAAAACATATACTTATTTTGTTTTAAAACATGTTTTAATAAATAAAAAACGTACAATATCTAACATTTATGGAAAATAATAAATGTAAATAAGAAATAAACATAAGTTATCTGTAATTTTAGGAATGTACAAATCGATTATTTTCCCAAATTAATTCGTCGTGATCGTTCCTTATGGCAAAAACTATGTCTTTAACATGATCATCATTATGTTTTGTTAATCTTTCCATGGAAGTAGGGATCTCACATAAATCATAATATTCATCAATTTCATCTTCACCAACATATTGTTTTCTCCCTTGTAAAACAACAACCCACTGCATATCTGCTTGATCTACTATATAGAAAATTTGTTTTTCTTGTGTTGCCATTATAAAAGAATCAGACGTGTCTTCCAATATATTCAGATTAACAAGTGTCATTCCAAATTCATCGTGTCTGACACTATTGTTACCATTAAACAATTTACAGTTAAAAATGGGAACTTTAATTTTAAAGTAATCAACCTCCCATATGTCTTCAATCACTCCATAATATGCACTTGATACATAAATTTGGTTTTTGTCCTTAGCACTCGAAAAATGCATTGCTTCTACAAACATCAATACACCAATATTCTGAACTGCACTTTTGTTGTCCTGAGCTTTCGTATAAAATGTATAACCATTAATTTCATAACCGGACCATGTTATCACATTTAAACGTGGACCACCCACTATCCATTTTAATGTATCTGATACATCTAATATACCGAGAAAATTCTTTTTAATCCATGACAAAAATGTTTTGTTGTGCTCATTCAAAATCCACATTTTTTTCTTCTTTAGATGGCATTATTTCAACTCATTAATTTGCAATGTGATATACGGTTGAGCATCAGCTATGTTATTCAAGATCTATGATTCTAAATTCTTTATCTTTTCATTTGACAATGATTTGACTTTCAAGCTGCTATTCCCTTTTCCCTCATTATTAACTCGTTCATGGCGAGATGGAGGCAAACCTATGTGTTGCACCACAGCCAAGTAGCTCATACAAAACTCTGCTACCTCCTCAGAAATATACTTTTCAATAATGGAGGCTTCAGGTCGATATAGATTTTTGACATACCCCTATAATATTTTCATATACCTTTCAAAAGGATACATCCAACGATGATATACAGGTCCACAAAGATTTATTTCTCGAACTAGATGAATCATTAAATGCACCACTATATAAACAAAAGTTGGAGGAAAATACATTTCCAATTGACAAAGTATAAAAATTGAATAATTTTCCAAAATGTTCAATGCATTCACATAAATCGCCTTATAACAAATTGAATTGAAAAAATAACACAACTTCATTTTAGGATTTCTGACACGAATGGGAAATATTCCATGCAATGGAACTCGTAGAATTTGTTGCATCATGACGTGACAATCATGTGATTTCATACCTATCAACTTCAAGTCCTTCAATGAGACAAAATTGTTTACATTAGACAAATAACCTTGAGGAACTTTTCTATCATGAAGACACTGAGAGAAGCTAATTTTCTCCCTCTTCGATAATGTATGACAAGCCGAGGGAAGAAATGTTCGTCCTCCTTTAGGAGTGGGAGCTAACTCCAAACGTATTCCCATTGATAGTAAGTCTAATCTTGCATTCAACCCATCTTTAGTGTTTACTTTAATATCTACCAATGTTCCAATCAAAGAATCACATATATTATTCTCCACGTGCATGACATCAATATTATGTTTAACTTCATGATACCTCCAATATGGTAGCTCAAAAAAATTGACCTTTTCTTCCAAATATGTGTATCATTACTAGATTTCTGTGTCTTTCCCAATGTCACATCAGGGTTCCTCACCCTATCAAAATACAGATCAGGGGATAATGGTTTTGGAGCGGTATCAAATTCTTGTGAGCCATTGAATGCCTTTTTTAGTCTTCTATAAGGGTGTTCTATAGGCCAAAACATTCGATGACCCATGTACACTGTTTTCCTCCCATGATGCAATTGACAATATGACGTCTGTTGTTCGAATATTCGACATGCTTTATGCCCTTTAACACTGTATCCAGAAAAATTTCCATACGCTGGGAAGTCATTTATAGTAAACAGAAGCACTGCATGTAGTTGAAAATATTCCATTTTATAAGAATCATACACTCGAATACCATCAGCCCATAACAGTTTCAAATCATCAATCAACAGTGACATGTAAACATCAATATCATTACCGGGTTGCTTTGGACTAGAGATCATTATACACAACATGAAATATTTGAGCTTCATACAAACTTCAGGAGAGAGGTTGAAAATTACCAATAAAACAAGCCATGAAATATGTGTGATACTGAGGGTTCGGTATGGATTCATTCCATCTGTGCACAATCCTAGTCTGAGATTTCTAATATCATTTCCAAATGTAGAATATTGCGCATCAATTTTCTTCCATTGTGGACAATCAGCTGGATGACATATTTTTCCATCACATACCTGCTCTTAAGCATGCAATCTTAACATTTTTGCATCATGTGAATTAGAAAATAAACATTTTAAATGATTAATTATAGGAAGATACCAAAATACCTTTGAAGGGAGCTTTGTAATCTCTACACCAGCCTGTGATTTTTCTTTCACCATATACCGTGATGTCCCAAATTTACGAAACTCTGACAGAAATTCATTTTCCTTCTTATATATAATGCAGTCATTCAGACAGGCATGTATTTTCATGTATCCCAATCCCATCGGGCATAATATTTTCTTGGCTTTGTAATGTGAATCTGGAAGATTGTTATCTTTTGGAAGATTGACTTTCATCAATTATAGCAGCTCTGTAAAACTTCTATCACTCCATCCATGTTCCGCCTTTAGGTTAATCAAACTTAACACCACAAAAAAAACCATAAAATTTGTACAACCAGGATATAATGGTTTTTCTTCATCACCATATAGACGCGCAACTTTCTGTTCTATCTCAATTAGTTCTACTACAATATCGCGAATCATTTCTTCAATTCCATCAGAGTTACCATCTTTCAAATCATCATCATCAGTGACATTCCATCCTATTTCACCATGCCAAATACAAGGGCTGTAACTCGGATTAAAACCATGACAAATCAGATGATATTTTATCTCTCTACTTTTCAATGTCTTCATATTCAAACATTTCCGGCATGGACAGAAAAAAATGTCACTACTTGGAACATTTCAGTTTGCAAATTCCAAAAAGGCATCAACACCTTTCTCAAATTCATTTCTCATTCAATGTGTCGTAATCCAACTTCATCTCATTATTACCTATAACAAATATCTACAAAAAATATATATTTTTAAGATAAGACAAATATATGTTTATATGAAAAAATCATAATTTGAATGTTAAACAATTTAAAATATAAAACAAATCTATGGGTATTTAAGAAAATATGCTTGAATATTATTTTTTTAAAAAAATATAGTTAGATATAACAGTTTTAAATTTCATTGAATCAAAGAAAACCATGACGCCTACATAGTTGATAGAAAATTGGAGAAAATGGAGTAAACCTGAGAATCACCCCCACCCCCCGGACAGCCTGCAAAACCCTCTAGACAGGCCCCACCCCCTTGGACAACCCCCCACACCCACCCACCCCCTTGGACCACCCCTGGATCCCCCCAACCCTCTAGACATCCCCCACACCTCTAGACAGCACCCCCCCACCCCTCCTGGACACCGCCCCCACCCTTACCCCTTGAACACCCCCTGGACACCCCCAACCCTCTGGAAAGCCCCCCACCCCCAGACAACCTCCAAAACCATCTGTACAGGCCCCCACCCCCGTGGACAGCCACTCACACCCACCCACCCCCTTGGACACCCCCATGGACACCACTCGTTTCCACATCTTTGATATAACATATTTTTTTTTTAAAAACGTGACATTATTAAAAACGTTTCATGAAATATGATGAAGAGTCAAATCGTATTTCTTATGAAATTTTTCTTACTAGAAAGGGTCTTAGTATTGGATAGAATAGTAAATAAAGTGGCATAAAATAGCAATATAATCCTAAAAAATACATATAATCCATAATAAATATTTGAATAAATATGTTTGTAAACAACCATACAATCCAAAAGGTGTATGAGAGAACAATTAGAGAAAAACTGGCAATGAGAGATCATAGTCATTGAGGGGGGATGGTGTCAAAGGAAACACAAAATCAAATGAACCGAGACCACTTTATGAAGTAATCCAAGAAATAGAAAAACCTACATCAAATAAAATCGCGAAACATCAAAAAACAAACAAATACCCATTTGAAATAGAATCTAGTATCTTGATTCAGAAACACTAAAAAATAAATAAATCACAATCTCATTGATTGAATCCTGAATTTCTAAAATAGAACAATACACTGGTTTCACTTTGGTTGGTGGTTCAATTATTTGCTGTATTCGATCATCAATTAGTTTTGTGACATAAAATCAAAAAACTTGTGAAATACATATAAGTAACATTCATTATTCATGTTCACATTCTTTTTGTAAAATTACCCATGTATACATTATCATTAATAAAAAAGATTATCATTATTCTCAACTAAAATCATGAGAATTGTGATATTCCCTTTTTTATAAACATATATTAATGATGTTATGATATAGTTTATCATAACTAATAATATAAAAAATGGTATACTTATCTATAGTAGTGTCCTATAAGACAAAATGGATGCATGATATTTCTGTGACATTTAGATTTTATAAAGGGATATAATGATGTTTAATAATTCCTAGAAGGGTAAAATTATAAGAGAGTTTAGTGTATTCTAAAAATACAAAGTGGGTAAAAGTGAATTTGTTTCCATTAATGAAAAAAATGGTTTATCATAGATTTATTAGTCTCTATGAGGGTGAATGATAAATATTTATTTTATTATGTTCCATTAAAACTCATGTGTAAATATTTATTTTAGTTTAATTAATGAATGATAAATGGTTTACATTAATGGTTTTTGTTTTCTAAAAAAATGACATATTCAATATGGATGATTGATTCATATTCTATGATAAGACACTCAACAAGGATGATTCAGTATATATGATGATAATTTATTTTAATTCTCTAATCACATAAACATTATTGGTTATCCAACTACAAAATTGTTAGATGAACCTGAGCGTTAAATGAAATATAGGATACAAGGAATGGATGGATCAACCATACCTCAAATTTCTTTTTGATAATGAAATTAAAACCGGTCAAATCATGAAATATTCCAAATCTTTCCTTAATCGTGCAATAGTCCTTCAATAAATAACACCAAATATGCTTCCAACATAGGAGGATTTTGAGTCATTAAAAGAAAGGTAATGTATAAAAAATAAATTTATAAAGAAATAAAAAAAAATAAGACACTCAAGATAAAAATGAATGTCTGGTGCCAACGATATTCAAAAAGATGTAATAGAGTTCAAAATGGAAGAATCTAACCTAGTCTAAAAAAAATCGCAAAACATAAATATAGACTATCCGAAAAAAACAAACGAAATAAATTCGTGGAAGGATTACTTGAGTGTTGCGAGTTGAGATGATAGATCCGAGGAGAGTAAAGATGATAAACGATGAAGCCAAAATGAGTTTAACGCTGGTCGATCGATGAGCCAATTAGGGTTTACAGCGCGAGAGAGACGAGCCGGCAGACTGTCGATCGAAAAATCATAAATGACAGTTCACAGGGCTTTATGTTTTTAAATGTTTTATAATGTCGGTTATTATATAACCAACGTTATAAACTATTTTTTAAATTTATAACGTCGGTTATTTTTAAAACGGACGTAAAAAACCCCCCACGCTTTGGTTTTTTTACGTCGGTTATTTAATAACTGACGTAAAAAACTCATAGATATCTCATTTGTTACGCCGATTATTTTATAACTGACGTAAAAAACACGTAGATAACTCGTTTTTTACATCAGTTAATTTATAACTGACGTAAATACCACCAAGATATATCGTTTTTTACGTCGGTGATCAAATCACTGACGTAAAAAACCCCCGCACTTTGATTTTTAACGTCGCTTAATTTATAACCGACCTAAAAACCAAACACGCGTGATTTGTAACGTCAGTTATTAAAATAATCAACATTAAAATGATACTCAATGCATTTCTTACGTCTGTTATAAAATAACCGACATAAAAACCCACGTTTCATAGATTCTCACGTCGGTTATATATAACCAACGTAAAAATGGTGACATAAATAACATTTTCTTCACCAGTGACATGAATCTGGGAAAGTTATCCTGAAACGTCTTTCCTCATTCCTCACCTAGCACTACCAGTTCCTCAGTTTCTCTACTCGTATATCATAATCATCCATATCCTCCTATCATCCTCTTAAAAAGTGTTGTCCTGAAGGTGTATCTCTATAATATAAAACACACATCACAGGGAACAGAACACCACATTGTAATGTTTACGTAAGAGGGAATCATAGTAGGGTACACCAAGTCTTTTCCCCATACCCAACCACTTGGTCAAAACTGAGGCACTATTACTACCCATTACCATCCTACACCAAGGTCATGGTTAATAAAGGGTAAAATCAATCTTATTATTCATGTTTGTCCTTTGAATCCCATTTATTATCATATTACATCATTTCAGAGTTGAAAAATTCATATAAGGCGAATTTCATTACAATTTCACTGGAATGTAAGAATGGATCATTTTCAACAACATAACCTAAACAAGTTTTCCATGTATTCCTATCATGATGCATTTCACAAAAATCCCTACGTTCCAATAATTATACAAACATAATCAAATATTTTTTCATTATTGGCCATGATTGAAATATAAGAAAATATCAATATATATTAGGAAAATAATCATGAGGTGCATCACCGATGGTGAAATAATATTCAAATGTAATAACAAACAAACAACCAACAACAACAACAACATCAAAAACAACAAAAACAACAACAGTAAAAATAACAATCCCCCTTTGGAAACATAGTTTCTCCTCCCAAAATGGGGTCGTTGCTCTAATGCATGATCTCCCAAACAACGCTCAAATTGACCTAGTCACCAATCAAACATTAAAAATAGTAATACAAAATAAAAATGAAATAAAAACACTCTGACACCACTTTATAGAATCATGAACCATGTGACACACATCAGATCCCCAGGGGGTCTGTTCACATGACCTTATGTGCGCCTCCTCATATGTCAGAAGCTGTTTACTAGAATCAATGGACTTTTAACAATCATGGGGATACTATAACACATTTTATTTGGTAAAAATTTAGTGGAAACAAATAAATAATAATCCATATAAAATATAATAATAATTAGGATAATACAATATCACAATATGACCAAACCTATAAATACAATATCAAACTTACAGTAGATTTTCAATGATATAATATAATACTAATATCAAAATGAAACACCCAAAGTAAATAATATGTAAAATCCCATGTGGGTCCTGAACGTCATCTAGTTCCCTCTTCCATGATCAGTCCCAAATCATCTATCTAAATTAGGTCATTTTCCCTTATCTATCCATATTAAAATCATGTCTATACATGTACTGATCAGGCATCTTGAGTAGGGAGTGAGTACAAAATAGTAGGCCACAACTAATGGTGTCTAAAACAATATACATTCAATAGAAAGTGTATATAGTTTTATAATGAATACATAAAATAAAAAAAAGTAAACTGATTATAGATATTCATTTACTCTTTATTTAACCACATAACACCTGGGTTCCCAAGGACACATGAACCTCCTAACCAACTTCAGTCTGTGCCAGAGTCTGAAATATCCCATATGTATATCATATATCAGAAATTAATTATTAACATTATTCATCTCAATATAGATATGTCTTCCACCTTTACCATTTATTTCCTCAATTCACATATGAATTTATTTTTTACCATTCATCATTTAAAATCACTCATGAATTTAATTATTACAATTAATTGTTTCAATATTACATATAAATGTCATTGTTACCATTTATCACTTAAACATCACATATTAATTCCATTATTACCATTCAACATTTCAATATCACATATAAATTCGATTGTTACCATTCATCATTTCAACATCAAATAAGAATTCCATAGTTTCCATTAATTATTACAATATCACATATGAATACCATTGTTACCATTCATCATTTCGGTATCATTCCATTTATTAATTCAATAATTAATTAATAACACCAATCCCATTAATTAAATCAACAAATAATTAATCTTCTTAATATCATTAATCAATTTAACAATTAATTAATCATCACAATCCAATTAATTTACTCAAAAATTAATTAATCTTCACAATATCATTAATAATTCATTAATTAGTTCATCAGATAAATCCCTTTAATTAATTTTCCAACTGATTAATTAATATATCCCATCAATTAATTCACCAATTAATTAATTAAAATCCACCATTCAAATAATCCCCTAATTTATCAAAAATTAATTATTCAATATCCACAAACTTAATACCCAATAATTTATTCAACAATTATTTATTCAAATCACAGTACAATTATCCCATAATTAATATGACAATTAATTATTCAATTTACAATACAATTATGCATTAATCAATTTAAAAATTAATTAAATATCTCGTTAATTATTTCAGTAAATATTTATCTCAATCAAACATTTCTATATCTTTATAAATATTTCAAATATTTATTATCTGAATCATAGAACTCAATATCTATATAATTTACTGTACAATTAATTATATTAATAAAAACTAAATATATCTGTAATTAATTCAGAAAATAATTATCCAAATTCAATCATACTCAATTATTACTCAAATCTGACATTTCGATTTGCTAGTAAATAACACAACAATTAATTATTCTCGATTCCCAAACCATTAATTAAATGACTTATAAAATTAATTATTTCAATTAAGAAACCATATTTATAAAAGATACATCTAGATTATACAATTATGAAGACATAATTGAATACATGACAATGATATGTGAATAATAGACCCCCTATCTCATTTTTTGATGATATATCACCCCATAAAAATACCTTATTTGAATAGAATAACGACCTAAAATGATATTTGAATCTTAAGACCTAACCAAGGGTAATCAATCAACATCCAAAAATTTTTGATCAATATTGAAAATATAAGATCTACATCTAACCAACAACTAGGAAGAAACAACATTCCATGTATGGAAGAAAAATAAAAAAGTGAAAGGAAACCACAAGGGATGAGATCCTCTCACTAAGAGGATTGTGGATCTCCAATACAGGCTACAAATCACGAAGAAATGTTTTTTTAATTTCTTTTAATATCTCTAGGAAGATCCAAAATTTTTAATATATATCATGGGTCCTGTTAGGGCCAATTAGGGGTTAAAATGGGGGATCATGAAATTTTTTATCTAATTTTTTGGGGATGAAAATTCCATATCCATGGTTAACTTCCAAATGTTCACAGTTTCCCTTAACCATGCACTTTAAGTGTAAACCTATTCTAAGGGGGTAATATTTTATATTATGAGAGGGAATGGTTTGAAAAACCATGCACAATTTGTGAGAATCCCCACTTTTTGATTTCATATTATTTGATGGGTTGAGGAGCACGATTTTAGGAAACCATGCACTAATAGTGTATTTCTTATCCTTTTTCAAAATTTCTCAAATTTACACCCAATTACAACGTAGTTCCAACCCACAAAAAAAGAACATAAAATAAGGAAAAGGAATACGTGAAATAAATTCTGAGAAATTTCTATAAATGGTGAAGATCTTATAAGTTCATTATTATTATTGTAAAAATTCATATAAATTAAATACCATAAAATGTTAATATTTACCACCATCAATAATCATAATGTTAAAAATTCTAGAGAATTATTTTCAATGATATCAAAATAGTACATCCACAGTAAAACTGATCATAAACCATCTAGAGAATGCATAACTATGTCATTATTAAAACATATCCTAAATGAAGAATATGTAAATATATAGTTTTTTAATTAATGAATAAAAATAAAATATCATTTTATTAAAAACACTATGGATGAAAATACACTTTTTACATTGAAAATAACTTTTTGAAATGATAAATTTATAGAATATTAAGATAAAAAATTTCTTTAAAATGTTTCATGAAATTTTTTTGATGACTTTTCAAAGAATGTAATGTTATTGATGAGATGAAATTTCATTCATTCTCTATACATTAAAATAATGACTCCATTCACATTTTATGTAAAATGACCAAATTACAACATTTGAAAAAAGATAACCAGAATACCTTTTAATTTTTTAAAAAAATTAAAAAAGGGTCAGAATATATTTAATAATTAATTTGGGTATTTTTGGAAATACTATTGAAAATATTATTATAGAACATGGAAATGGGTTTTTTTACTAAATATAGAAATATAGTAATCATTCCATAAGTATAATTTATCAATAATTGTCAATACCAAACAATAAAAAAGAGTACTATTACATAAAAATTTTATGAATAATGATATTAGAAGAAAATATATCTGGTTTTTTGATAGGAATATCAAAAAAATCCTTGAAGAAAATATTAAAATAATAACTCCAAATAATAAAGAGATTGTGAAATTAACGCTTATCATTTTAGTAACTATTTCATCATAATCAAAATAAAAGAAGTAACATAAAATTAAAATATAAATACCATTAAAATAATAATATGCATTATATAACATATCATATGATAATTAAATACACCACACAAAACAATTAATTTTTGAATGTGGGATATGTCACATAGAAGTGAAAGTGAGATGAGAAACCCTTACCTCATATCTGACTTCCATCATTTTTGTATGAATCTCTTGTATAATAAATATTGATTTATTTCACATATATTACATATCTATATTAATATATATCATGAAATATATGTTTTAATTATAACATTTTTCACTCATTTGTAAGTAATTATTTATTAAGATAACTATTTTTGGTGATAACAACTTCTTTTTAGGTATATTTTCGATCTCTTGTTTTAGACCATTTATATTGATCTTGGCTCTATCAAATAAATAAAATTATTTAAGATAATATTTAAATTTATATTCAATTTTTTCATATATACATGTTCATCATTAAAATTTAAATATAGAAAAATAAATTACTTTGTTTATAGAGACGACAACCCATAAAAACATAAAAGGTATTTTAATATTTTGACATATGGAACAAAAGGAAGATAAAAATTAATTATAATTTATATAATCATTATTATATAATATATATCATAAATATTCATAAAATATATCTTTATTACCATCCAATTAAAATAATAATGAAAAAATCACATCACTTCAAGGAGGTGGTCGTCCACACGTATGCATGACTGATATTAGTGTATTCCAACCGATTGGAAGGTAAGAATTTAAATATGATATCATAATTAAAGTTGTATTATTATCTCATATGTATCATATATAAAAATATAAACTATCATAATTTCCATCAATGAATCATGGTGCCGAAAATTAATTGTATTGTAATGTGGATATGATAAGTCTTACGCATGCATGTGTGATAACTTCACTTCGAATTTGATTGGAATGAGGGTGGATACTAGTGATTAACAAAATTTATTAATATTTTATGATATTAATGATAATTATGGAACATTTTTATTGTAATTATGGTATACTTATATGGTTTAAATAAGATGTAAAAAGAAAGTGATATGTTAAGGGGATTACCTCTCATTCGAAAGAACTCATTTAAATATCATTTTTTGGGTCCCTGGTTTTGAATTTTGGGATTAATAAAACCTAAAATAAGGTAATAATAAATTTTATAAGGTATTATGGTTGTGTTTAGTCAACCAAGAAGCATCATGTTGGTTTAAATATGTGCTGGTTGTGATGCACTTTTTTAATTGTGGTGAGAGGCACTTTTGAATTTTTTTAGTAGGTTAAATTGTAATAAATAAATCATAACCTAAATGCATATGAATTCCTGGGTATTTTATCCCATGGTTAAATAATGTTAAAATATCACCAAAAATAGAAAATTTGAATAATTTTTTTGGACTTAATGTTTTAGTTTAATTACATGGTTAACCTATTTTAATATTAACCACAATGACATAATTTTCACTATTAATGGTTTTTAATTTTAATTATATGATAACTATTGATTCTTAAATAGAATATGGGTAAATTTTAGACAATATGTTATAAAATTATTCCTATTTAAATAATTTAATGATTTCAAAATAAATTATGAAATAAATTTTTAATGAATTATCATTAATACCAATTTTGACAGTATAATTTCATTTGGCTTGAAATATATCAATTAAAAAGATTTATTTATAATATAATTCATTTGAAAACAATAATATGTCATATTAATGTAGAAAATATATGTAATACTATAAATCAGTCCAATTTTAACACTTAATATTTTTAGTATCGTTTTTTTTATTTTTCGATCAATTTAATAAATAATTTATTAGTGTTGCACAATAATTTAATGTAATTATATAATAAATCAAAATTAGAAATATGTTATAATAAATAATAAATTTAATAATTCAAAAAAAGATAATTCTATATTCATTTATTAATTTCATTCTCACTTATATGGACGCATAACATATATTTAACACTAAGGGAGTGACATTTTGTAAATTTTTATTCAAATATTTTATTGGACATTTACATGGGTAAGTTCCCATTAAACATATATATATATACACTAATGTTATAATTATTGAATTATGTTTATCCAATAATAATTAATATTAAATATCATGACATTATCAATTAGTTTGAACCTAGATTAACAGGATCCACTTTTTTCTGTGGCGATTCATTTTACCGCGTTTACTATTCATATTGACAAAAATAATCATATTTACCAAATTTTAACATTATAATTACAAATATGGAATCCATTTTAAAAAACCAAATACCAATATGTGGAATAATTTAATTTCTAATAAGAATTAAAAACTCAAAGAAATGACGTTTCTATAAAAAAATGTGTTTCTATGTAAAAATATTTATTCCAAATTTTTTTATGAAATTGATTCCCATTAAATTTACTCAATTATTAATAATAAAATATATCTAATTTTATTTTTAAATAACATTGAAATATAATTTTACTCTTGAAATTCATTAAAAATTTAGTTGTCAATAAAAAACTGTATTTTTTATGATTCACTGTAAAATCAATCATTTCAGAAACTACAAAATATTTTACCCTAAACCAATTTTGATACAATTACTTAAAAAATCAACATTTTTAAATATAAAATATATGTAATTTATATATATTATTTATAATATTTGTTCATAAAATTAAAAAAATTAACATTTTGAGGGAAAATGTATTTTTGAAGTATAAAATAACATTTCTTAAAAATAGATCACATTTTTTCCAAGATTTTGTCAATGAATTTTTATTTATTATGTAAATTAAATACATTGAAGAATTTATATAATTATATTCATACCCTCCAATTGAATGGATAGGTTATAATGATCAAATTTAAATAAAAATTATGCATGATTTGTTTAACCTCAATGTTGTGTGTCATATAAACTATAGTACATAGATTTGTTATTTAAAAATATAAATGTAATACATTTCCCCTAAAAAACATAAATCATCACAATTAATAATATTATTTAGTAATCAAGGATTCACATATCTCATTTTGTAAAACCCATATAATAAAAAGGATTAAAAAATTTCCACTTAATAAGAGGTAAAGGGTAATACAAAGTTATTCTATAATAATATATATCATGTTCTTAAAATAGGAGATTTTTTTTGGGAAATGAAAATATAGAAGTTGAATAGATAACTAACAACCAGATAGTAATATAGGGTAAAATATAACATTGTAATTATAAAGTTAACCATCAGAAAAACATAAATATATTAATAGTTAAAATACCATTGATTTATAAGTAATAAAAGTAATAAGATAATTTTTTTCAATGTTCTTTTTCTAATGTAGGTGGATTGTATTACAATTATTAAAAAATAAATTCCGAAAATAAAAGTACTTTTTTTATCCATATCTTAAGAATAATATCATCCTTTGGTTGTGTTGTGATCATTTTTTACATTGTCTATTATTTAAGAAATAGATATTGAAAAAAATTATTATTCCCAATGTACAAAAATAATATGTTAACATATCATAAGTTCAATATGTCACCCCATCAGCCACTCATCATTTACCAAAATTAAAATAGTAAGAATAGGTTATCCAATATTGTAAATCATTCTTTGATCGAAAACAATAATGTAAAATGTTAAAAATAATATATTCCATAAGTATTTAACCTTAATGTTCCACCAAAACATATTTGACCAAATATCAATTTCCAAAAAATTAGAAATAAGGTAACAAAATTTAAAAAATCAACTAATCATTAATCCCCCATAAATTAATCATCTTATAAAATTTAAATACGTTTATCATGTGATAAAATCATAAATCACAGTTAAACCATAATTAAATAAATTAATTATCTCAAAAATAAAATCTTATATTATCAAATTTATTCCATAAACCCAAAATAACAGTAAACTCTTTCAAAGAAAACATAAACCATAAAATCACTAAAAATTTCAAGGTAAAAAACATTTCCCCATAAATATCACTTCAAAATTACTATCCCTTTATTAGGAACATTTTAAGGGTTTCTTTCCCTCGAAAAATTATTTTTACATAAAATATATATTAACAAATAAATAACATTTCTATGTGATGAGTACCATTAAATTTATTCTAAAAAATACATTAAGAAATTAATTTTAGATTAGTTCATTGAGGTTTCTTGATTCTGATTATTATAATAGTATTCTAATAACACATCTAAAACATAATTTATCCAAATTAATTCAATCTTGGCACTTCATCAATTGACGTGGAATACGACCTTCCATGATCTAAATGATAACTCTTGTATTAGGGAATAGACTCATAAATTTCACTATTTCCCCACTCATAATTCATATATATACATTTAAATGAATATATATATTACCTTTATATCCACATATTGAAACATCACCCCCTTCCTCATAGAACATACAGGGGGTTCCACTTTCTATATTCTTAATTTGAAGGAAATTGAGTAATCTTTACTCCATGGTCTCTAAAACATTATCTTTATGCTGAATTTATCCTTATCTTTATTGTTGAGTCCAAGTTTTAGTTAAGGTGAATGATCTTAATAAAATATAATGATAATATTTTATGCCTAATAAAATTATCTTTCACTTCAATCATCGTCCCATTTGGTTTCTCAAAATCACCACATTGTTCATCATGTTCATCATTAACATGGTTCCCTCTAGTTCTAACCATAGACTGAACCCAAAGTTCATAGTATGAGTGACAATAATAAGAGTGGGAAACCACATGAACCACACCTATCAAAAAATATAATTTTTATCCTAAATCCTATTTGAGATTTATGTTCCCAAATAAATGCCTTTCAAAATCTACTTCCCATGGATTCTACTAAACATTATACAATACAAAATATAAATATTGAAACCCCAATACTCAAAAGTCAATAGTTATATTGTTACATTGAAAAAAAATGAAGACATCATATACCAAATTGATGAATAATTTAGTAATGATGAAAAACTGGATATATACTTAAATTGTATATATCATTTTAAATATTTAAAATAAAAATAGTATATTTTTTGATTAAAAAATTATTTCATTTAGAATAAATATAGAAATTAATTGTAATAAACATTATAGTATCCTAGGGAAAGGAATAATAAAAAAGTGGTGAGTTAATATTCTTAGAATGGATATGAATATAGTAAATGATTAATAAGGCATAAATAATATGTATTGTTTAAATAATGATCAAATGATCCCATACAAATATTCCCATGAGTTGTATACATAACCATATGTATCATAAAAAATGAAATAATCTCAAGGATATTAATAAATAATTTTATATTATTGAAATGCATAATATAGAACATGTAAAACATACCATCAAGACCTTATGCTATGAAATACATAATTATTATCAAGTTCTTGTGCTATGACATCTACATAAATGACTATGGACTTATAAGAAACCCAAACTAATTTGTCTCTTGAAACCTACCAATGCATTGATGGGATATATAATTCCCCGTACATAACATACTATTTCAAATGGGTTAAACATAATAAATGGGAGACATATAATTATCATAAAAATTCATATTGAAGAAATAAAATATGAAATGTTAATATTCTCACTAGTGAATTAACAAAATATATTGATCTAGAGTAATATGTTGAATGATATATAAATAGTTCATCCTTAGAAAAATAAAATTTTATACCATCCAGATGAAGAATAAAAATTGTACAGTTACAATATATCCCTATTAAATAATATAAAAATAATGGGTTTTTCTCCTTTATGTAATAAAATACCATAAAATTTCATTAAAATTACTCCTTGGGAAAATACTATTTTCAAATTTAAAATCACATTTAAAAAAATATATTTTTATTAAATATATTGGAAAATTTTTATTTAAAAAGAATCATTATAACATATAAAGAAATCATTAGTGAAAGTAATAGCATTGTTGGTGGGAATATTTTTTTCACTCCATAAACATTAGAACGAAAACTCTATTCAAATTTATGATAAAATATAAAATGTCTATCATTCGGAAAATATTTAAAAAAAATTAAATTATTTTGTAAAAATAAAGACATTGGTGAAAATTTAATTAATATATAGTTTATATATATTTGAAAACAGACATGGAACTATTTTTATAAATCAAGGGTTTTTATGATTTTTGACTAAATAAAGGAAAAATTCAGGATCTCCTAGACAAATTTTGTCAAAAATTTTATGTACTAAAGAGAGGAAAATGATACTATTACAAAAAATTATAATTAATAAATATATTAAAATAAAATATTTTGGTTCAATATTGGAATATAATTTAATTATACTAATAATGAATTAAAAATAAACATTACTAAATAATGATGAGATTTATAAATAAACCACTAATTCTTTGGTAAAATTTGATTCATAACCCAAAAGAAAGAAATAAATAAAATTGAAATATTAATACCATAAAAAAATATTAATCATATAAAATCACTAAGTATTATAATAAAAACAATTATTGGTAAATATGGCATATATCCCACAGATGTAAAAGTGAGATGATAAACCCTTACCTTGTCCCGAATTTCTTCATATGTGGTTGAATGTCCTGTATAATAAATTTTAATTTTTTATAAATAAATTAAATAAATAAATTAATATATATAATAAAATATTGGATTTATCTATAAACTTTTATCACTTATTTATTCATAATTATTTATTAAAATCATTATTTTGGGGGATAACAGTTACTTTTTTCTTGTTTGTTTTAGTTCGGTAGTTTTAGTAATTCAATATTAATCATTGTTATATTATCTAAAATTTAATGAAAATTATTTAATTATAATTTATCATCATTATAAATATATTCCGTGTAATACTTAATAGTTTTAGATAAAAAATTTAATTGCAATGTTCACAGAGATGAAAGGAAAGATGTATACAAGAACATTATTTTTGTCTTTTGATGGATGGAAAAAAGATAGATAAATATTAATAATAATTTAAATAAGAATTTTATATCATATAAATTATTTATATTCATTAAATAAAACATTATTATTATCCAAGTAAAGAAAAATAAAATCGCATCATAGTGGTCGTAGTCCACACATACACATGAGATTTGTCGTTGTATTCCAATAGATTGAATGAAAATATGATAGATAATATATTTTAATAATAACAGTATAATTATGTCATAAATATAATATTAAAATATTAAACACATCATAATAAAAATACCTAAAATATTGTGGTGAAAAATGAATTGTATCGCACAATGAGATGGTAAGTCGTGCATGGGCACGAGCGATAAATTGATATCATATTTGATTTGAAAGAGAGAGGATAATTGAAATATAATAATATTAATAAAATATTATTATAATAAGGACATTTTTGATATTATTTTATTAAAAAAAATTTATATTTACATATTTTATAGAATAAGTAAATAGAAATTGATCGGTTAAGATGATAGCCAGCCCGTTGAAGGAAATCCTTTGAATCTCAACATAAAGAGGCTATATTTAGAATATTGAGACTAAAATAACCTATAAAATATGTAAAATGAATTATATGAGTTATTTTATAATTATTTCGTTGATATATATGGCTCAATGTGGTGTAATGATGCGATGGAGTAGGATTGCTTTTGTAATTGAGGTGTTGGTCACATTTAGAATTTCATAAACGGTTATATTTTTTAAAAGTAATTATGAAGATAATTTCATGAAATTGTCATTGATTGAAACCTATAATAGTATATGGATGAAATATCCATATGAAATAAAATTTGGACATTTTTTTGTGGTGTTTTAATCCTTATGGTTTGGATGGACTCCTTTGATAACCTATATCAAAAATAAACATGGTAACCTTTTTTTTCTCAAATGATTATTATTTTCCATATAACATAACTATAAGACCATTAATGAAAAATTGATGAATGTTGTTGACCATATGATACAAAATTTATTCTATTTAATGATTTTAATGTTTTTAAATAATTTTCTAAAAAATTATTTTGATAAATTATTTTTATTGTCAATTCTTTCATTATTCATTTTTTTTGACTTCGTATACATCATGAAAAAGATGTATTTAAAATATAGTTAATTTGAAAATAAATATAATATCATATCCATCTAATAATGTTGATTCCACTATAAATCATTCAAATTGTACCCCTTTTTTATTTTTAATTAAATATATTTTATTTTACTATTAACTGAATAAATAAATTATTAGCATTTTATAAGAATTTAAGAAAATTATATAATAAATAAAAATTTTAAATAAGTTTTTATCATGAATATAATTTCATTACACAATAATCTAACAGTAATATTTCATAAAAACATGCTTTCATCAACATGTGGGCATATAAAAAATATTTAATAGTAAGAGATTGAAATTTCTTAACATTCCATGATTTAAAAATTATATTTGATATTTCCATTGAATAGTATCTATTAAACATATAAATTCCGTGCCTATCATAATAAGGTTCTAATTAAATTCATAAAATAATAATTACGATGAAATATTTTGTGATTATCACTTAGATGTAAAATACATTACACCAATTTACCTTTTTTCTAAGGTGACAAATTTTACCACTGTTACTATTCAATTAACAAAAAATAAAAGGGTGTATAAAAAAATTTAAATATCATGATTTAAAATATTATATCAATTTTAATCAAATCTATAACTACAATTGTATTAATTTAATTCTAATTAAAAACAAAAAATATTGAAAAAATCATTTTTCTAGGGAAATCGCTTTTTATGTATAAAAATTTTATTATAAATAATTGAATCATAAAATTGATTTAAAGGAAATTATTTTTATTTTAAACAATATAACATAGTTAATATTAGTTTTAAAAAAATTTTAAAAAACATTTAACATTTTCATGAATCAGCTTGAACACCCTCACACCCTGATACCCGATTCGATCCCGACATGGCTCGAAGGGAAGTCCTGACCTCCATGGGTTCTTGAATCAAACCATGCTTTATATTAAATAATGATGGAATATTTTTTCCACATAATCTGTGGAAAATATAGTTACCAATAAGTATGGGGAAAAAGAAAACTTCACAGGGAGAACACCACAGGTAGTCAAACATGTATATAAACCAAAAGTATAACCAAAATGATCCAGAAACTGAATGATAAAAACCCAATTCCTAATGGTCACATAACTCCGAGCCACAAGGATCAACAAAAATAACCACCTCCTAGTGTAAATTTTACTTTTCTTGATCATTGTAGAAGGAAATATACAATCACTTGAAGGAATAAGAAGGGTGTGAGGTAAATGTCCGGTAGGATCTATCCAAGGATTCTATAATAAGATTCCACATTTATTAACAAATAACTGAATTAAATTTTAAATAAATTGGCATCAAATAACAAAATTATATTTTAAATAAATAATGATATACATTTAAAATTATGGAATCATTTCAAATAATGTATTAATAATAATTCCATATAATTTAAATTATATAAATTCACAAGGCATGTGTAAAGTTGTTTTTACACAAAATTTAATATATATAAAAATTATTAGAAAGGGAAAAATAGTTAATCATCTATGAGGTACAATTGTTTCAGGTTATGGGGTACTAACACAATTAAATCGATGATCATCGTAATATGAGGACACACATCTTTCTGAAGCTGGTCAAGGAAGACTCATCACTATCATATCAGGGATCCTATCATCTACATTGGTTTTTGATAGAGTTGTAAAGCATCAATACTGTGTTGTCCCAAATACGTAACTAACTTGATAAGATTTCATGTTATCTAAAAAATCAATAATATGTTATTTATTCCTAGACTATTCCAAATAAAACATACCAATTTCCCATTTTAATATTACAATTTCAATTTAGATACCATAATTTGTTTTTTTATCAATACTTTCCCCTTCTAGGAAAAAACAAACCAAGGTTATTTTCAAAAACAATTTGTGATATTTTTCACAATTATAAATTTTAAATCAATTTCACTAAACTATTTTGAAATTTAATTTCACAATTTAATTATAATTCCCCAACATTAAACATTACATATTCTTGATTTATGTTAAGAATTCACATTGAGGATATTTTCAGGGTTAGAGTTTGAGATAATTATGCCATAAATATTACATTAGATATCCAATATTACAAATTAGTCACTTATACTCAATATCAATTTTTTCAAAAAATAAAAACCCTTAAAATATACAATAATTATTTTCATCATATAAATATTCATGAATTCATCCTTTCTCAAACCCTGCCTTATACCCTTTGAAAAAAAATTAAAAAACTTGGGATGATCATAAAAACAGCAGTAAGGGTTGTAAAATAATTAAATGAATAAATATTTCATAATTACTCACAAAACATAATCTCTATAACACACCCCATCAAATCATAAGATTTATGAATAACATAGATAAATCATAAATCCTAAAGGAAACTTGTTTCATCCATAACATACTATCATTTTATCTTTCAGAGCTATATAGGGAGTTGCGTTTGGAATACCTATAATGGTATATTACCTAAATCTCTCAGGATAAACATCAAAATTTACCACTGTCATGTTAACCAATGAATTTAAGAGATTTCTTAGGCTCACCCACCCAATTTTTATCATAGAACCACCCATATACGTAAATAATTCCAAAGAACCATAGCATAATCATAGTAGATAAACAACCATAAGGGGTAAGATACAATTTCTATATTGAAATTGCAAGATATCACTTAAAGATAATGACATAATAAATCTATTATCAAAAACATTTTAAACACAAAAATATATAAAAATGTTATATGGTATTTATTTCCTTTTTAAAAATATACAGCTTGTTAAGGAAGAAAAATATCAAATAACGCATGTGGTGGAGGAAAGGTCATTGTCCCCACGTACATTAAATACAAACATTACCTTTTATGTTTAGAAGAATGCTATGTATGAAAATATTCCTTTTGAATGTAATTAGATGTTAAAGGTTTTTATACACCATATAAAATAAAGTCATGTATATATCAAAATATGCCTCAATGAAAAGAGATTGAGACATTGTCCTTTACAATGATCATTTTTTATATAAAATAGAATTATTATGTGTATTAAATATATTTAAAATAAGTATTTTATATATTCAATGAATACAGAAAACTTTAATTCATATATAATCATATCACAGTATAATTAAAAGTTGAAGATTGATCAAATAAATGGAAATTGAGTTACGTAGTTCCCTTACCTCATTTTTGACTTGACTCGTTCCTTTTTTAATCTCCTAAATAATAAACTAAGATTAATTTATACTTGATTTGGAACATTATTCATGTTTATTATTACTTTTATTTCACCTATTACAGCTTTATAATCATTATATAATCATTTATGTTAATAATAGGAATTTTTTGATATTTGGAAGTTGAGTCAAAAATAAAATTCTTAAAATTACAAGTTGTCCATGAGTTAAAAATTATATTATCTACAAAACGGTATTCTTTATTTAGATATCATATATATTCAGTATATATATATGTGTGCATATTTATAATAGTACATAACATTTAATGATAAGAAAATAAATTCATTATTCATGTAGATGTTAAACTATACGAACGCATGAACACTACTTTCATTTCTATTTCCTAATTAATGGAATAAAAACAAACTGATACATTGGTATATTTTAATTCTAGTATAATATCATATATAATTTTACAAAATCTATCTTTTATATATTTCACATATGGAATTAACGAGTCATATCACTTTGAGTGGGTGGTATTCCACACTTCCTCAAATGAAATTATCGTATTTACCCATAATGGAAGCCATAAAGGTATAAACTAAATAAAAACAAAAGAAGAATATAGAAAATATAAATATAATATATATCACATATAAATATAGTTCCATCATAATGGCCACTATGAGATGTGGTAAGAGATAATTGAATAATCATTGTTTCTTGAGGCAGTAGTTCATCATCTAGAGAAATAATTTGTTTGTATCAATTGGATAGAGGTGTGTGGAAGTGTACTTAAAATAATTATTAGAAAATATCCTAGTATATTTTATATATAGGTATAGATTTGGAATAATTTAATAAATAGAGTTTAGTGGGTTGGAGAAGGAAAATAAAAAATAACTTGAGAGAAGATGTTACATTTACATCAGGTAACTCCCTTTGGTTTGAACCAAAAGGATTTATTTAATTTACTTATGCAAAAAGTAAGTATTCTAGGTGGACTAGGGGGTTTTTGGGAGCTAATTGGATCATATTTATGAAGAGAGAAGGGGCTTGAGAGGTGTGAGTAATGGGTTATATGTGGTGGCCTTTTATCAGAGAGAGGAGGGGCACTTTATGAATGTTTGATGTATTATTTTATAATAAATTTACATTCGTTTTAAAAAGGCTCAAATATAATTATATTAGACGATAAATTGAATATAAGTCTATATAAAATCAATAAATAAGAATTAGATTGGTTTTGGATAATTTTTTAATCCTTTTTTTTATTTAACCATTTTTACTCTTTCTGTTTTTAAAACATTTTACACTTTGAAAAAAAAAATAGATACCAAAACAAGAAAAATCTCCAATTAAAGATTAAATAATAAAATTTTACAATTATGATAACTAGTTTTCTAATTTTTTTTAATTTTATAAGATTTAATGAAATATTATATATTTTAAAATATGAATCATGTCCATTTTGATACTATTCATATCATGCCTTTTTAAAAATCAATAAAAAACTTGATTAATTCTAAAATATTCATTATTACAAGTATAAAATGTAACAATCATCCAGAAAATTCTTTTATGATATCAATATAACCAAATTATATTTATTTTTACATTTATAATATCATTTATTTGAATCCTTTATTGATAAAGCAATCATTATATCACCACATTGTCATAATTAAATTTTATAATATAATTTATAAAAAATATATATAAAAAACAATATTTATGAAATATTATTAGATTTACAATTACTATTTATAGTCAAATATATCCCTTATATAAGCCCATATAAAATTATTTTACTAATTAATACATCTTTATGTTATGTTTTCCTTAACATTAAATTAATTTTTATAAAATATCATTTTCACTTAGAAGTGGCTCTATGAGGTCCCAGAATTGAACAAAGGAAGCCTATGGAAGGGAATGTATCATAAAACAGGGTTAAGACATGTGTTAGGGTAATTTAATATTATTATAATTTATTTTATACCCTTATTATCCATATTTACCCTTTAACAATGTTAAATAAAATATTTAATGAAGTTACCATTCATAATATCGAGAAATAAAAGATAAATATTTACATAATTGAGAACTCCGAATTGCTAATATGAAATTAGTTTTTCCAAATTCAAAACACAAAAGTTTCAGAAATTCATTTAAAATTATTTCCAGTTTTCAAACAAAAAAAAGTGTTTTTAAGAAATAAAAAATATCCAAAGATTGACATCTTTTTATGTCTAATTAAAAAGTAAAATTCCATACAATGAAAAAATTGGATTAAATTTTGAAAATATAATCCAATTACACTTTAAAACCAATTAAAAGGACAATCTAAATATATAAATAAA
The DNA here is from genome assembly GCA_963277665.1 of Viscum album. NCBI lineage: Eukaryota > Viridiplantae > Streptophyta > Magnoliopsida > Santalales > Viscaceae > Viscum > Viscum album. Next base: position 402,224,194 of record OY728160.1, on the reverse strand, counting down.
TCAGATGAAAATACAATTTTGACCTAAAAAGCTGTATTTTTCACTATTCATTAAAAAATGAACTTTATTAGGAAAAAACCAAAAAAGAACCTGAAGTAAATTTTGATGTCCATATTCTAAATATAATGTTTATTTTGTCAAAAAGAGCATATAAAAGTGAAAAAAATATATTTAAAAAGGGTTCACCGTCAAAAGGAGGTAACATGCCCCATTAAAAATATTAGGGGTTTTATTAATTAAAACACGATTCATTATCATTTTAAGAATTTTAATTTTATTGGAAAATATAAAAACATTTAACAAACATGTATAATCATATTTTATTTAGTTCTTTTTATTCTCGCCAATTCAAAGTCTAGGTGATAACTAACATTTAAATTATTATTTTTCAGTATGACCTAGCCTTGTGTGCAACATGAGATTTGGAGAAACCCATTGTTGTGTTTTAGGTAAGCTATGAAAGAAAGAATTTATTTTAAAGTAAAATTAATATTTATTTCATAATTATTAATAAATATGAAAATTCCATATACAATTTTTACAAGAGATGTTACATCTTTCCCCCTTCTGGAAATTGCATTCTCATAATTTTTATTTAATTTTAAAATTTTTGGGTGTATTTATTCCCCATTTCATTCCCATATTCCCATGTCGCATCTTTAAACATATGATTTTTTAAGAAAACTATTTCCTGACTAATTACCTTATTCTGAAACACATTCTCTCTTTGGTCAAAAATCTATATTGGTTGTTTATCATAAGAAATATTCTCCACCGATTGAACTACCTCTCGACTGAAAACATGAGAGGGATTTGTCATATACTTTATCAACATTGAAACACGAAAAAAAATTATGTTACTAGGATTAACATGGAGGTAAATTGAATTTATAGGCAATTATTCCAACTTTATCTAGGATTTCATATGGTCCAATGAATCTCATATTCATCTTTCCCTTCTTCACAAATCCCATCAAACTTTTCCATGGAGAAACATTGAGAAAGACATGATCACCTACCTCAAAAGAATGATCCTTCCTCTTGTTATACACATAACTTTCCTTCATACTCAATGTTTTCCTCATGTGTTTCTGTATCAACTAAACATTTTTTACCATAGTTTATACCAATTCTTCTCCCATTATCTACGTTTCACCTAATTTATCCAAAATGATGGAGTTCGACACCTCTTTGCATATAATTATTAAAATGGATCCATATGTAAACTATAATAAAAAATTTATTATATGAAAATCCAACCAAAGAAAAATGTTTGTCCTAAATTCCCTGGAAATCCATTGAAGAAGCACGTAGCATATCTTCCAATTTCTAAATTGTTCGTTCTGACTACCCATCTGATTCAGGATAAGAAGCTCTACTAAAATTTAATTAAGGAACCCAATGACTATCGAAGGCCTTTACAATAGTTTTATGTAAAATTAGGATCTTGATCAGATACAATAAAGAGTGGAACTCCATGAAACCTGACTATCTCTTTAACATACAACTATTAATGTTGATTCAGGGACAAAATATCTTAAATAAGTAGGAAATGAGTATATTTAGTCAATCGATCAACAATAACCCAAATTTCGTTTTTATCTCGAGATGTCTTTGGTAATCCCACAACAAAGCCCATGTATCTATTTTCCCATTTCCACTATAGCACCGGAAAATGTTGAACTATCCATTTAGGTAACAACATCACTTCTTTAACTTGTTAACAAGTCAAACACTTCAATGTAATGTCAACAATATCTCTTTTCCTTCTATTCCACCAGTAATACATTCGAAGATCACTGTACATCTTAGCGTTGATAGGATGAACTAAAAAATGTGAATTTTTTTCTTTATATAAAAATTATTTCTGTAACTGTGAATCACAAGGCCCACATAATCTCTTCCCAAATCTCAAAATAAAATCATTATCAATGTTATATTCAGGATACATACCCTTCAGAACCAACTCTAACTTCTTCTGTAACACACTCTCTTCCTTCTATGCTTACTTAATTTTGTGTGATAGACAGGATTTCTTGAACCCCTGAAACAAAATAGAGAAATTTCCTACACCAACAACATCTATTCCAAATTTCATCAAATTATTTTTCAAAGGATCTTGTTCCAAATGTAACATTCTTAACGTAACATTACTTTTTTGACTCAAATAGTATTCCACTTTATTTTCCTTTCCTAGATGGTAATGAATCATGCAATCATAATCCTTGATTAATTCCAAACATCCCCTTTGTCTCATGTTCTATTATTTCTGAGTAAATATATACTTATATCTTTTTTGGTCGATATATATTTCACATTTTACACCATAAAGATGATACCTAATAATTATTACTGAAAAAACAACATGAACTAATTCCAAATAATATGTATGCTAATTTAACTCATGAGGGATCCACTAATGTGAAGCATAAACAATTACCTAATAATTTTACATAAGTAAACTACCATGTCCTTTAAATGAAGAATCACATTCTTTTTTCCAAAAGAACATAACACCTTTTTGAGTTAACTTAGTTATTGGGCTAGATAATTGTGAAAATATTTCTAAAAACCTATAGTAATAACCTACTAAACCAAGAAAACTAAGAATCATGGTTATATTTGTGGGTCTTGTCCATTATTTGACAATTTTTGTTTTAGAAGGATTAGTAGTAATACCATATTTGGAAATAATGAAACCAAGGAATGAAATTTTGTGTAACCAAAACTCACACTTTCTGAATTTCTCATAGAGTTTGTTTTCTTTTAAGGTTTACAAGAAAACCCTTAAATGACATTCATGTTCCACTTTACTTTTTGAATAAACTAAAATATCATCAATATACACAACCACAAACTTATCCACAAACCCACGGAAAATTCTATTCATAAAATCCATGAATACAATAGGTTCATTTGTTAACCCAAGATGTATAACTACAATTTTATAATGGCCATATATATTACGAAACGCGGTCTTCAAAATGTCTTCTTCCTTAAAATTAAACCGATCATACCCTGAATTCATGTAAATATTTGAAAAATACTAAGCACTCAAGAGCTGATGAAAAAAATCATCGATATGAGGTAAGGGATACTTGTTCTTAACAGTTATGTGATTCAATTCTCAATATTCAATGAAATGTCTTGTTAAACCATCATTCATTTTATAAAACAAGACAGATGAACCCCATAGTGATGTCCTAGGTCGAATGAAACCATTATCTAATAACTCCTGAAACTTCTTATTTAGCTCTAAAAGTTCAATTATATCCACTCGATAAGGGTGTTTTGAAATTTGATTAGAATCATGAACTAAGTCAATAGTAAATTTATCTTCTCGACGATGTATTTTACTTAGAAATTCATCAAGAAAAACATCAATATAATCATTTACCATTTCCACATAATTAATATGAATAGTTCCTTTATTTTCAACAATATGTTCAAGGTAACATTAATTTCCATATTTTACTAGTATCTCAGCTTCCTTCCATGTAATCAAAAGTAAGGGTTCATTATTTTACACAATCTAAAATTATTTCTGAAAAGAAACCTATATAGCTCCGCAGTCAATCTTATTATGACAAACAGATAGCCAATCCACACCCAAAATAACATCAAAATCTACTAGATTCAATAAAATAAGGTTTGGAGGTAGATTTTTTCTACATAAATGCACTGGAAGGTTGTCATAATTTATTTTTGCCAAAATATTTCCTCTCATTGTTGTTACCATAATTTCAGGATTCATATCTTGAGATGAAATTCCCAATTTATAAGAAAATTTCTCTAAAATGAATGAATATGTAGACCCTAAATCAAACAAAAAATTCCAATATTATGAATAAACAAATAGTGCACCTAATACTACATCTTTCTATGGACTAACATCTGTTGAAGTAGATGCAAAGGATTTCTCCACATCATTCTAATTGTAGTCAGGCTACTTTCTTTAGTTGACTTATTCGTTAGATACTCATTTTCATAATGACCCATTTCATTGCACTTAACACATTTTACTAACATTAAATAATATTTTTTTACCATTACCCATATCTTTTTCAGTGCAATTACAAGCCTTATGCCTCATTTTACCACATCGGTAGCACTTACCATAATTCAAAATTAATTCCCCATTGTAATTTTTACCACATATTTCACAAACATGTATACATGAGTTTCTTACAATTAGACGTTTTTGAAGAGTTCTTCCCTTGCATATACCATTTCGACCACTTATTCTTTTGTTTTTCAAAGAACACATGATCATCAGTAAACTCTATTTCCACCATCTCCACACAATGAACATGTTATTCATATCTTTTGAAATCAGGAGAAGATAAATCTTATCGATACATTGGATTTCATCCTGATTAAAAATGATTTATTATAATATCTATATCTCGTATAAAATTTGGAGAATACCATTCCAGTCGAGTGAATTTTACTTCATAAGCATTCACAGATTCACCCTCCTACCTCAATTATAGGAATTTTTTTTCCATTCTAAGATGAACAACCTTATGAAAATATTTCTCAAGAAACATTACATAAAATTCATCATAATCAAGAGAATAAATCTCCTCAATATCTGAAATATTTTTCACTATTTACCACCACTAATCGGATTTACGTTCAAAATGGTAAACAAAAATACTAACCATTTGATGTTATGAACACCCCAAGACATCAAAAATGTTATCTATTGTTGTAATCCACCCTTCACCTTGAACTGGGTCAGATGATCCTCTTAATGATAGGGGATGTTCCCTCATGAAATTATTCACTACTGACATGTTCCTCTATGGTTGATCTGACTAACCTCATGTATAGATACCACCAACATTTATAGCCCGAGTAAATTATGCCCTCACTATAACAAACTATTCATTTCTAATTCCAAACATCTCATGTTGCTGATTTGGAATATTTTTTTCCTCATGATGTTTTCCTATAATAGAATCCTTGTTTCCTCTAAGGAAAACCATTCTGAACATAGAAATATCATAGCCGAAGCAACATGGTAATATTAAAATACTATATCATTTTTATATTACTATAAATTAGTTTATGGACAATAATTTAACAATATTGAAACTTCTAAAGATATATAAACTAATCTCTAATACAAACTATAGGGATCCAACAAAAATTAAATAATCTTGATTTGAGTAAAGAATTACCATTGAGGATATTTTCAGGTTTAGAGTTTAAGATAATTAGGCCATAAATATTACATTACATCTCCAATATTACAATGTATCCACTTCTACTCAGTATACATTTTTTTCATAAAATAAAATTTCTTAAAAGAAATAAATAATTATTTTCGTGATATAAATCTTATTGAATTATTTATTTATCTTACCTTAAATTATACCCTATGAAAAACATTTCAAAAACATGGGATGACCATAAAAAGATTAGTAAGGGTTATAAAATAAATAATGAAATTTTTAGTCCATAAATACACTCAAAACATAATCTCTTTTACACCACTCATGAAATCAAAAATTTATGAATAACACATAGAAAATATAAATCATAAAGGAAACATGTGGCATCAATAACATACATACATTGTAACTTTCACAACTACATAGGGAGTTACATTTGGTATACCCATCAATTTATATTACCTAAATCTATTAGGATAAAGATTAATGTTCACATATATCACTTTACTCAATGCATTGGAGATCTATCTCGGTCTCAACCTCTATAGGATTATCATGGAAACACCCATATATTTAAATGATGACCAAGAACCATAACATAATCATAATAGATGAACAAGCATAAAAAAGATATCACTTCCATTTTTCAATCATAAGATATAAGTTCAAGATATTGGCATAATCAATCCACTATCAAAACCCAATTTCAGTACCAAAATATGTAAAACTATAATATGGTATTTATTTTATTTCATAAAAACAATACGACGTGACAAGGAATCCAAATATCAAGTAATTCTTGCAGCGGTAGAAATTTTATTGTCACCACGTACATTAAAAAAAACATTCCCTTGATAGTATACAATAATGATACATAGAAATAATTACCTTTGTATGAAATTAAAATTAAAAGGTTTTGATACACCGTATAAAAGAAAGACGTGTATAAATCAAAATGTGCCTCAAAAAAATGAGTTTAAGACAAAGTCCCTTACAAATATCATTTTGTAAATAAAATATATTGATTATGTGTATTAAATATATGTACACATAATTAATATATATATACAAGAAAGACATCAACATTTATTTCATATATAATCACGACATGACATAATTAGAAGTATATGATTAACCCAATGAATGGAAATTGGGTTAAGAAGTTCTGTTACCTCAAGTCTGACTTGACTCGTTTATTCTTTAATATCTTAAATATAAAACAAAAGTTAATTTATACTTGCATACGAACCTTTTTCAGGTTTATTATTCTTTTTATATCACCTATTACCATGTTAAAAACATTACATAATCATTAATGTTAATAACGGTTGTTTTGTCGATATTTGGGTCTTGAGTAAAAATGATCTTCTTATAACTTCATGTTGTCTATGTGGTCAAAATCACATTATCTAACAAATGATATACCTGATTAAGATATCATATATATCATATATATCCAATATATATATATATATATATTAATAATAGTATATAACATTTGGTCATAAGAAATGAAATACATCATTCATGGAGGCGGTAAGTCGTAGGTACACATGAAAAATACATTCATTTATGTTTTATATTTAATAGAATGAATAATTAATGATACATATGTATATTATAATTCCAGTTTAATACCTTATATAATTTCATTAACACCATCCTTTATATGGTCCATGTATTCAATGAATGATTCATATCACTTTGAGAGACCGGTAGTTTGCACTTCCATAAATGAAATTATCATATTTACCCAATTTAGAAACCATAAAGGTATGGTATTAATGAAAAATAAAAAATAATAGAGACAATATAAATATAATATATATTAAATAAAAATAACGTTCCATCATAATTCCCACCATGAGAGTTGGGGGGAGATAATTGAACAATCATCATTTCACGAGGCAGTAGTTTGTTGTCGAGAGAAACAATATGTTTGTATCCATTAGATGAAGGTGTGTGGAAGTATATTTAGAATCCTTCCCATAACAAAATATAAATATATTTAAGATAATTTTTTTTATAAAATAATGGAATAAACTGTGTTTAGGGGGTTTAATAAAGAAACTGAATGAAAAAACATGAGAGAATATGTTACATTTAAATTGGGTAACTCCATTTGGTTTGAATCAAAATTCTTTATTTAATTACCTTTAACCCAAAGTAAGTGTTATTGGTGGAATAGAGGTATGTTTGGAGATAATTGGAGAATAGTTTGGATGAGACAAGGGTCTTAAGAGGTGTTACTAATGGGTAAAAGTTGGTGGCATTTTATATGAGGGAGGAGGGGCTCTTTAGAAATGTTTGAAAGTATTATTTTATTATAAAATTATTTTCGTTATAAAGGTCCAAAACTCATTAAATATGATGATACTAGGAATATAAGTCTAAATAAAATCATCCAATAAGAATTGGACTGGTTTTAGATATTTTATTAATCATTATCATTTTTATTTAACCCTTTTTTACTGTTATTGTTTTATATATCATTTAACTCTATGAGAATAAAAATATTTAAAAAAACATGAAAAATATCAAATTAAAAATTAAATAAAAAAAATTATATTTATGATAACTATTTTTCAAAATCATATAAATTTTTTTATTTTTATAATATTTAATAAAATATTTTATATTTTAAAATATTTATTTAGTCAATTTTGACCCTATTCATAAGATGACATTTTAAAATACATAACAATATTATTGATTTGAAAAAAAATCAATAATAACAATATAACATAAAACTATCATCCATAATATTCATGGATGATATCAAAATAACCGAATGAAAATTATTTTATCATTTATAATATCATTTATTTGAATCTTTTATTGATTGTGCAATCACTACATCACCATTGTGTCATAATTAAATTTATTTATATAATGTCTAAAAAACATAAATAAAATACCATGATTTATGAAATATTTTTTATATTTTTAATTACTATTTATAGTAAAAAATATCACTTGTATAACTACATATAAATATTGTTTTGGTAAACTATGTATGTTTATATAACATTTTCCTTATCATTAAATTTATATTTATAAAATGTCATTTTCACTTATATGTGGATGAATGGGGTCCCAAAATAGTTTCAAGGATGACCAAGGTTGGACATGTGTCATTCAATAGGGTTAGGACATGTGTTAAGATAATTTATTATTATTATATTATTATTATTTACCCTTATTTACCAGATTTACCCTTTAACCATGGTAAACAAAAAATTTAGTGAAGACACTATTCATAAGGTCTAAAAATAAAAGATATATATTTACAGAATTGGACCTCCTGATTCCAAATATGGGTTCCATTTTCAAAATTTAAAACCAAGAATTTTTATAAATTAATTAAAAATCAATTCTCGCTGTCATGACCAAAATGTTAGTTTTTAATAAATAATAACTATCAAATGATTGTCATGTTTTTATGTCTAATTAAAAAATTAAATTAATTCAAATAAACAAAATTGAGTTAAATGGTAAAAATATAATCAAATTACACTTTAAAACCAATTAAATGGACAATCTAACATTATAAACATATCAGATGAAAAATAGTTTTGATTTAAAATGCAGTATTTTTTATTATTCATTAAAAAAATTAAAATTAAGATAAAAATAACACAAATCTTAACCAAAGTAAAATTTTATGATCCTATTATAAAGAAGAAGCTTATTTATTCAAATGGAACATTTAAATGTGACAATAACTATATTTTGAAGGGTTTCTTAATCAAAAGGTAATTAAACAAACTTTTAAAAATATTAGAGTTTTTCATGCTTAAAATCATAATCATTCTCATTTAAGCCTCTAAATATTATTGGATAAATTTAAAAACATTTAACAAACATGTATAATCATATTTTATTTAGTTTTGTTCATTCTCACTAATACAACTATTAGGCATCAACTACCATTAAATTTATTTCTTTTTAGTATGATTGAATCGTGTGTGGAACATGAGATTTTAGAGAAACCCAATGCTATGTGTTAAGTATGATATAAGACATAGAATTCCATTTAAAGTAAAATTAATTTTTAATTAAAAAATATTAGTAAATATATAAATATCATATCCTTTATTTTATTGGGATGTTACATTAATTCCATAATTTTCCATCAAGTTCCATAATCACAACCTATTTAATTAGAATTTGGGGTTATAGAAAATTTCATGCCAAATAATTTAAATCATAATTCTCTTATAATTTGGTTGTTAATAATAAAATTGTAATAAATTTTATACAAATCAACCAATTAACAGTAAAATCTATTGGATAAACATATACAGAACCACATATCGAAAAAAATAGATCACATCTCACATTACCCACAACAAGAAACTCCAATAAAAAGGATAACAATCATGATCTAGGAATAAATAGTAGATTCAATATAGGAAACAGATGATTTTATATCATCCAAAAAATTAGATCTTACAAAACCAAAAGTAGAGAGAAGAAGGGAGTGGGAGATTAATAAAGGAAGGATAACTATTTTTGAGAAGAGATCGAATATTTTTCACCATGAATTAATTAATTTCAGAACGGATTTGGATGAGAATAAAGGGACCTTGGGAGATCCAATGACCTAGGAGAAACTCTAATGTCAGGTTAGGGTCAATATGGGTGATGAAATAGTGGTTCAAGAATTTTTAATATATATTTTGGATTAAAAGAATCTTGGATGAATGGTTTTTTGTATGGGTGCACAGTTCTTCAAAATGTGTGACCTAACCATGAGCCAATAATATTTTTTGGAATGCTCGTACAAGGTGGGAACATAGTCTTAAAAAAAATACAATAACATTAACCATCAAAGATTGAGTTTTCAAAATTTTCACAAGTTGGGCTCACATTTTCGGTAAACCATGCGCCAACCGTGCACTGCCCAAGAGCCTTCCAAAATATTGGAAAATTCAATCAAACCACACATATAAGAGACCCAGTTGAATAATGATAAAAAGGGGTTCTGGAGTATGTATAAAAAATAATGGGATGGTATAATCTCTCCACTAAGGAAACATTCTTTCCCAAAAATGCATGTCAATAATACTCCATTTTAGAAAGATTCTTCCACATCTCCGAAATCAATGCCTATATCACCCATGGATCATGGGTATCTGAACCATGATTACATAGCACTTAAACCATAATTTTATCCCTCACATTAACTACCTTGGTTGGAAAATTAACTATCTGGACTAGACTATCAGTCCCAGATAAATGAGGCTCAACATCTTCATTACTCCAGCACCGAATGTGAGAAGGATCAAAAATACAATTTCAAAACTATGATACACGGAGCATGCTATGTATTGACGTAAAATGTGGTGGAAGTGATAAATTGTAATACACTTTCCCAACATTCTCAAAAACCTCGAATGTTCTAATAAAATGAGGATCATTCTTTCCATACCTCCAAGTCAGTAATGACCCAAACAATGTTAAAAATTCAAGAACACCTGATCACTAAATAAAACATCCAATAGTCTGTAATGAAGATCATCATATGATTTATACAAAATATATTCCATCAAGATTATATGATGATTCAACTGAATACTTTTTATCATCTCTTGATCCAAGATGAGTCCTACCAAGGTGCTTTCACTTATTGCCTACCATCAAAACTTATATTTACATGGTCGGCTATACCAGAACTCAAAAGGATCGATTCTATTCTATGAAATGTATCTATTATTATAAGAAAACTCAACCATCCCCAAAATTACACCCCAAGCTTCACCAACCTCGGGGACGTAGGTGTAAAGAATATACTCAATAATATGTATTTTTATTTATCTTTATCCATCCGATTGGGGAAAACATATCGTAAAAAAATTATTTAGTGGTTCCAGTGCCTCATGAAAGATTCTAAAAAATAGAGAATTAAAATTTGGGTAAATATTAGAATCTATATCATATTGAACTCCCTGAAAATGAAAAATCACTTCCATATAGATATTTCCCAACCTCTCAAATTAGGTTGTATGCCGAATGGGTATAACATGATATGACTTGGATAGAATATTGATCAAAACCCATATCGCATTCTTATTTCTCAGGGAACATGGTAACCCAAGAAAAAAATTCTATAATGATATCATCCTTCATATAAGTAGGAATTGGAAGTGGCTGAATAAAACTCAAAGGCCTCTAGTGCTCATCCATTGTCTATTAAAAAATGTATGAAAGTTATACAATAGTAGATATTACATATCTCATACCAGGTAACATGAATATTCATTTCATGTAATAGAACATATTTTTAGTTATTGGGTGCAATTAACATTATGAATTATGGAAATACCCCACAACAACCTTCTTAATCTATAATGGCACAAAAAATGATTCCAAAAAATAGAACACTATCCATGAAGAATGAATTATCCAGAATGGTCTCCCCCTATGAAAAGTGTAAATAATGCTACAGAATTCATCACGAATGATTTTTAATAATATTATAGAGAATAAGGGATTTCAACAAAACACTAGAAAAAACAACCTAGGTCAATGATTCTTAGAATCCAAAATTAAACTATGAAAAAATATCCATAAAGTTCTTGTATTTTGATGATTGTTTCATTGACTAGATTAGATGATTCTTTCTCAATGAATCTACAATGACATTACATTTCTAAGGGATATTGGTGCTAAAAAAATTAACTGATTTTTTTCTATTAATCCAACACCTCCGGTAGAGATTCAATTTCTTTTTAGGGAACATATATCTTTTTCTTATATTGCTAAAATACATGGTAACTCTTTTTATAAAAATGTAATGCCACCAAATATTAATTAAATTCATCACAACTTCAACCTCAATATCCAAGGATAGATAATTTTTATCAGTTTCCTAATATTTTGAGACCCATAATTAAAAACTGGATCACTCGGTATAGGAAAATATCATAAACCTAATATGATGCATCATAGAAGACCGTATCACCGTGCACAGACTCTCAAAGAATCAATAATGGTGAATAATAAAAGATATGCATCAGGTCAATAGAATAACCCTGACATTTAGCAGCACACATAAAATTTACTGCGTTCTAAGTGATAATAGTTATTGGAGAATCCCAATTTATAAAATTATTTACAACCTAGTGACAACACCCTATTAAACCCAAGAATCTTAGCATCTCAAAAATTGAACACCATTTATCCCATTTACATAACGGTTTATCATTCAAAAGATAAAAAAAATCCATATTTTGACAGCAAGTGTCCCAAAAAGATCACTTCCTAGATTTAGAAATCAAATTTCATTAAATTGATATGATGTTGATGACTTATTTAAAATTATAAAACATATCCCAAATGACACACATGTTCCTACTCAGACATAGAGTAAACAATGATTTATTCCATAAATACCACTATTAATGTTTCATAATACTGATGGAAAATCATTTTCATCAAATCTATAAAGACAATATGAGAAAATTTTTGACAAAATTCGATGACAATGTACTCAAAACAGACATACCTACTCCAGAAGGAAGTTTTTAGAATGTAAGATTATTTTATTCTAGTCTGATGGTAACAAGATTGAAGATAAATATTTTTGAACCAGTTCTACCATTTTATCTGATCAAATAGATTATCTATCAATAGAAATAGATACTTACTCTATATTGTAACTCAGTTGAGATTTCAGTAGTCAACACAAAGGTGATGTTACCCACCAATGTTCTTAAGAAAGATAATCATAGGCTACTTTAGGTGAGACAGTTTAGGATATTAATCGGTTCAATAAAATACTTTCCAATTTATTCTTCAACATTTTTATTTCAGATAGTACTATGTGGTAAGAAGGAACAAAAACTGGTTTATTTCTAGGCAATAAATCGATATAAAACTTATCCTCCATTACTAGTGGGAAACCATATAATTTAAAAAGGAAAAGATTTCCAAACATGATGAAAAATAGAGTTAAATAACCACACAAATATTCATACTCCATGTGAAAATAGAAAGAATATATCATATTACCCAAATCAAGATAATATGGATTAGATCAACTCGACCTTAGATCCCACTCCCCATAAAATATACAACACACCCCATCAGGTTTTGTAATGATGTCCTGGTGAAGGTAAAAATAATTTGGGTCATTATTAAAAATGAGTCAATCCATACAAAATACGAAATCTAGAGGGTTCATGTCATGAAATTGAAAATCCCGTGAAATAATAAACTCTGATAATATAAAAACACAATAAAGATAATGGATACATTGCTCTCTCTTCATCTGAGGGGTGTGGTAATATCCATTACATAATATAAAATCTCCATAATAAGATTTATTATATTCTCAATAAGTGTCAAAATGAAAAAAATGATATTATCTCATATAAAATATAGTGTTCACTAAAGGTAAAGCAATTATGATGGTACCTCTCATAGTCACTGGAAATGTATCATCTTCCTCTAGAGACTTAACAACTCCACGAAGATTGTTTTTTTCTGGATGCCTATGAATTGAAACCAATAGTTTGTGATCCATAATATTGATCTACAGTTTTATTAGGATCATGTGATCCTCTTACAGTACATGATTTATAATAAATGCAGAAAAAATTATGAATGTGAATGGAGAATCTATAGGAACCACATACCAAGGGTGCCTCAGGGAAAACCTACTTTGAGTGACCAATATTTCTACCATAGTAGAAAATTAAAGTTTATATTACTTTCACTGTTGGAGGTCTAAAAAAAACTGTTGTATAAAAACACATTAAGAATCATTATAATCCCCATTCCCATTATTGTAATTCATATAACTAACACATTGAGAAAAATGAACTCCCATCAACCCTAAAAAACTAGCTACATACATCCAAACTATTAACACTCTATCCATCATATCAGCATAAAAATTTATCCTTAAAAATAAAATTGAAGATTGAATATCGAATAAAAGTACCATCTTGAACCATCATGTATTCATCTTCTCATTCGATACAAACTCAGGTGAAAATGACACAAGATAAGGAATCTAATTCTTATATTCTTTCATAGCCCTATCATCCTGCTTGAGTTTGAAAAACTAAATATCTTTGGACAACACCATAAACTCTGGATAGAATTAGTCAGCAAAATAACTCTAAATTATTTCCACTCTAAATCCTCATTATTCATAGTCATGAACAGAAGTCCCAAAATTTCCTATTATATCCCTCAAGTATAATAGTGACACATTTCACATTGATTTTAATAAACATTTTCAATAACTCAAAAAAAATATCAAAATTTCTCAACAAATCCACATCCAGTTGATATTCATTAAAACATTAGAACACTATAAGATTTTGGTAAAGGAAATCCTAATAATGAATCATAAATTCATCCTTATGAGGTTCTAAAAATGGAGCCTGAATGTGAACAGGTGTGGATTTCATTCCAAGATCTAGGATATATCATACATTATTTTCAACCAGATTCTAGTCCACATGATTATTTAATTGATGTGGTTCATCAACTTCTTCCTTCTATATCCTATTCAAAACTATTAGTAGAGGCATGATTATACCAAATTCTTTCATAAGACATTGATGACATAAAATTTTCAGTCAAACATAACAATAAGTAAGATTAATTATGATAGATATTATAATAAGATTTGGATTTCCCCCTATCTAAATATAGGGGAACAATACAAAAAAATATACTCCATACCCCTTCCAAAATCTATGCCTAGTGACTTAAGGGTTTGTGTGGTGTGATCTATCCAAACACTCAGTTTCCACTACCTTCAATGTCCCCAAAATATTACTCAATTTTGTAGTGAAATCAAGTCATGTTGAGAAACCTGTAACTTTAATTCCACTTTTTTTCAAACCGACCCAGACACCTTGGTACCCTGATTCCAAATCTGATCTAGATATGTCCCAAAGGATGTTCATAATCCCCACTCGGTTGTTATAAGATCCTTACAACATATAAGATAAGGATGTAATAGTTATTACACATAAATAGTGGAAGAATGAGTCCCAAGTTAGTATGCTCAAAAGAAAACTCCATATAATAAACATTTCCAATATTCAAACATGTATATAATCCCAAAGTACAACAACAATGGACAAAAAAATAAAATATGAACAACCTCAGGCCCACCAAACACATCTCTCCAAGTCTTAATGAAAAAAAAGAACCACCTATAAGTGGCACTTCTACCTTTCTGGAACCTAGCTAAAGGAAATATAAAAACACTAAAATTCATAGGTATGGTATGAGCTAAAAAAACTAAAGGGTCTCACCATGGATTCAATAATAATATTCCACAATTATTAACCAAAAATGGATTCCAATTTTAAATAAATAGTGTTGTAAGTACAAAATAATATTTAAAACAAATCAGGCTTGACATTTCAATTTTTATAAACATTTGAAGAAATGTTTTAATGAACATTTTATATAAAAATTTTATATAATTTCCCAAGGAATTTGAAATTATACTTTAAATTAGTGTAACATTTATGAAATTAGTCACAAAGTATCAACATGGTCCTCTTCCAATAGGTACGATGGTTCTAGGTTAGGGGATCCTCAGATACTATAATAAGTGATAATTACAATATGAGTACACACATCCTTGGGACAGTGGTCAAAAAGGAATAATCACTATCCCATCTTGGATGTGATATAAAATACTATGTTTTTTATAGTTTCAAATCAGAAATTGAGTATTTTTACAAATAAATAACTAACTAACATGGCTTTCTTGTTCTCTTACAAAAATCAATAATGGTCAATTTATTTCAAAACTATAAAAAATATAATTAACTTCTTACCCATTCCAATATACAAATAACCTTTTAAAAACAAAATCAGGTTTTTAATAAATTAAAGCCAATTCCTGGATAAAACTATCCCTGATTATTTTGAAATTAAGTCATTTTCCCTGATAAAATTTGAACTCGATTTCACAAGTCAATAACATAATTTATTTCGACAATTTAACACTACAATTTTCCATCACATTCTATAGTCACACATCAATTCATTAGAATTGAAGGTTTTCAAAATTTTCATGAAAAAAATTTAAAATCACAATTCGATGAAAATTGGCGTTTTTATAATCATATTAAATTAAATTAAATTTAAATAAATCAATTTATGGTTAAATAATTAGACCTACATTGTACATAACTACCTACCGAAACCAAGAGATCTTGTCTCACAAATCCCATAATGGGGAATTTCAATAAAAAATATCAATAATAGGGAATAAATAATAAAACCATGATTCAATATCCAAAATAAAAAATTTCATATCCTCCAACATCATAATATTCTAACAAACCCTAAGGAGGATAGAATACATTTTAAGGATATTTAAAATGGTAGAATGACTCTTTCTTGGAAGAGATCGAATGAGATTTTCTACAATTTGATTCACTCTAAAAGGGATTTGGAAGAGCCAAAATCGGGAACTTAAGATCTATGATGAACTAAGAGTACGTACAATACCAATTTAGGGTTGATCATGGGTACAAATAGGGGATTGAAAATTTTTAATTTAATTTTTTGAATTAAATATATATGCAAGAATAGTTTTTAGGAGGGGGTTGAATGGTTCTTCAAACTATGTTTCATAACCATGTGCCCCTCCAATGAGTTGAAGAGTTACTACTAGGTGGTATTGTGGTTTTTTAAACTATGTTTGAACTATGTGAACCTCTAATATCTGGGTTTATAAGATTTTCACTAGCCTGGTGCACAATTTCAGAAAAATCGGCTCCAACTGTACACAGTAGAAGTGCCTTCCAAAATTTTAAAATTTTCACCCAAAATACTCCTAAATGAGATCCAACCAAATCATGATCATAATAAAGGATATGGTGTTAACAAAAAAATGAAATGGGATTTTAGTAAAATTTTAAATTAATGGAACACAAAATAGTGTTTTCAATAAATGCATCTTTTTACTATTAACTATAAATTCCATATTTTCAACAAAAAATCACAATAGGATAACTTCAATATACTGATGTAAAAATGAAATTTTATTATTAAATAAAATTTTCATATGTTAAAAAAATTAATTATAAATATTATCACAAATGTCAACAATTTTAATGAGAAATTGTTTCTAAATAATAATATAACATTACTGAACATTGAGTACATATTTCCAAAGTATTAATAAACTATATTTTATTTATTTGGTCTAATTTGAGGCCTTGATTAAATTCGAGTAAGATAAATGTGGATGGATCATTCTCCAAATAAAACATGAGGAAACTTGTCATGTGTTCAATACAAGTGGGTCAATGGTGTTTGGTTTATAAGGATTTTTTGGTAAAATAATTTCCACGGAGTTAGGTGTTAGATCCATGTTCAGTGGCCTATCTCTTTTTATATAGTACGATATTCGTATTTCCATTTTCATGTTTGAATCAAAAAATTAGTTTAAATTCCTATGTGACAATTCAATTTTCTCAGGGTCTATACTTTAATATATTTGGAAGTACAGGTCCTTTATTGGCATTAAAATAACTATCTATCACACTTATAGGTAGGCTATTTTTATCATGGATAATCTATAAATAAGGGTATAACCTAGTGAGATCCTCATTTTTTTCGTATCATAATCTCTATAGAAAACAATTTTGACCTCAATGTCAGTTGATATGCCCTTAGGATTCATTAATTTAGACCCCCAATGTTTTAGGGTGTTCAGAACATTAATTTATTTCTAATTATTGAGTATGTCCTCAATATATGTTTCGTCATTTTTAGTACTATTTTTCCATCTATTCCAATAACTACGTAATAATGATCATAATTGAATACAAGTATTTTGTTATTTGAATAGTTTTGGTTTTGTGTTTCATATATGAAATCAAAATTAGTTTTATTCTTTAAAAAAATATGGTTATACATTCTCCCACCCACTTTAATAAATTGTCTTGTCACAATTAAAAATTGTGTTCGGTAATCAAATTTTGACATATAAAATTTCATGTGTGGAAAACACCCAAGATAAAAAGGATTAATAAAACTACAACATAAAAGGTGGGATGAAGGAATAAAGGTCATATGGAATTAAATATATCTAGGGTTGAAAATGTGGTAAAATTAGTGGGAATGGAAACTATGGACATAAAATATAAAACTACCACCCAACTACAAATAGAGATTAATAGAGAACGTTTCCGTGAGATAGTTAACCATCAAAAAACCCTCAATCATTGTTTATTTAAAAGATTCATTTTTTCTTATTATGAAAAGAAAATGGAAAGAATTTTTACCACAATATCCCATTACTAGTATAGAGGTATTCATTTACTATAAAAAACATGTTGGTAAAATAAGAACACCTACTTTATTTCCATATCATAGGAACAATATCATTTTTTGGTTGTTCCTAGATCAATATTCACTTCATCTCTTACACCTATAAATTCAAATTCAAGATGAATTTTAATACTTAATGAAATAAAATAATTTATTAATGAAACTAAATATCCATAAGACATTTCTTCATCCTTTGATGATTTAACAAACCCAAAATGATTAGAAAAAGTTATACAATTTTATAAATCATACATTAAACACACATAAAATTCAATTATAAAAATAATATATTCTATATGTAGTTGAGTATTAGGATCCTCCAAAATATGTATGAAACATTGGAAAATTCAGAAACATTATGAACAATGTCACTCAATTTCAAAATAAAAACTTATAATTAATCATCAATAAAGTGACTATTAATGTAACATGAAAATACAACTATCCTGTGGTAATTACATGAATCATTAATAATCATTAATGATAACATGATTGAATTAAAAATTAAATTTTATAATATTTAATATATTCCACAAATATGAAAATGTAGTAAACTCCAACAATCATAAAATAAATCATCAAATCAATAACCAATTTTAATGTAACCAATACATTCCTATAAAATTATAATTATTTTTATTATCTTTATATAATCCAGATATTAAGGGAAAATTTCCTTCAATTATGGGTTTTTCGAAAATATCACAAGGCCATTAAATCACATTTTTAGTTTTCCGATACCATTCAATATATTCTTAACAATCCCTAAACAAAAACAATTTCAGATAAATAACATGATATATCATGATTATTATAACTACAATATCATTGATATAATAATTATGTAACATAATTTTTGAATATCACTTCAATAATTTAAATTCAACTATTTAAATTTCATAAGGACTTATATCGTCAATAAGTTTACTATTAGATTATGGAATTGTCTCAAAAAATTTCCAGGTTCCCAACACAAAAATAATTTAACACCTCATATTTTTTTCTATAAAATTTTCTTCCACATATAATAAATCATTAGATTCATTTGAGACATTCCCTTAGGGATCCTCTTTCTGTATTTATAACATGACCAAAATTGAACCTTCTCTAATGCAAGGTCTCCACTACCTTAGAACCCAAGAAAATCAACCATTATCTTATATGGTTAGTATGAAAGTCAGTTAATGGTAATGTTTTTATCCATATATCCTGATAATTTATAAGGAATAATCAAGATATCAGTCACTCCATTCATATTCCCATTTGGATTAAAATAATAACATTGTATTTCCTTCATGTTAATTATTAACATGGTTACTTTGGGTTTTAAACACTGAATAAAAAAAGCATAGTATGAGTAGAAATAATCACATTGTAAAACCACATTATCTCTGACATACCAATAATTTTATATTTTATTATATGTCAAATCTGAGGTTTAGGTTCCCTAATATATATTTTCATAAATATAGTACCCATTGTTTCTACTAAACATTCTCTTATACCAACTATGATGACCCAGAACCTAGAAGCTTAGAGTCAGTGGTCCATTATTACATTTCCACTAGATACAATTAATATCATACCATATAGAATAATAATTTATTATTCTAATTTAAATGGATAGATAATTTATATTCAAATAACATTTGAAAAAAATTAAAATAGCACTTGGTATATTCCTTGAGTAAAATATAAGTCCCATGGAAATAATGCTTTTTATCAATCATAATACACATACTTAGATCCTGGGAAATGTAAACATACGAAATGGGTGAGTTTATATCCTCAATAACTATATGTTTATGAATAAATTATACAAGGCATAAATTACATGGAATGAATAAATGATGATAAAATCATTCCATATAAAGAGTATCATAATCTAGAAACTTATATATTGATTTTAAAACAAATAAATTAATTACATGGATATCAATAATTTATTTGATAATTCTGAAATTTATAATTACATTCATCTAAAACATACCATCATGGCATTATTACAAGGCATTTTAAATTAAAATCAAGGCCTTAGTCCATGACATTTACATAAATGGCTTCAACCTTAGCTAAATATCTATGTTGTTTTTCTAATAAAAAATAACAATGAGTCTATGTACAATTAAAAGAATCAACCATCACATAATATATCTGATGTATTACTCTTATGAATGTGTTGAATCATAATTATTTAATATATAGGTATTTAGAAACTACCATAGGAAAGGATAGTACTTTCCCAATCAGTAAGCATAATCATTAACTCTCAAGAGTTATATAGGTAATTGTTTCAAAAAATTAAACCCCCAGAAAAACTGATTCTAAAACATTGATAGAAAGATTAAGGATGGTATAATTACAATATATCTAAAGCAATGTATAAGTAAATAAATGGTGGTTTTCATTTATGAATAAAAATACCATAACAGTTCAATAAAACACCCCAGAGTAAATTAGACTTTTCACTCTAAAAATAAATATTAATTAATAAATATTTCTTAAATACTAGGAAAAAGAATCATTAAATATAACCATGAAAACTTTTTCACAAAGCATTAAATTATTTAATGTTCATAAATGATAGAGTTTTCATTCATACAATATATGTTAAATAATGATTCCTTTCATATTTATTTTCAAATGAAAATGTTCCAAATTCAGAAAAATAAATGAAGATTCTTTTTAAAAATTAACATAAAAATTAAAATATGTGAAAATTTGTCTTTAATAAATCATTTGCAATGTTTTTAAAATGGTATTTAAAATATTTTTAGAATACATGGATATGGAATATTATCGACTGAAGTGGGAAATACAGTTAGATTTTATTAAAAAATATTCTCAATCATGTTAAGTAACTAAGATAGGATAATGATAATATTATATAAAATGTTAATGAATAACATTATTAGAAAAAATAGATTGGTTTTTTTTAAAATTAATATCAAAAAATTCTCCAATGATAGTTTTAAAGATATACAATCCCAAATAATGTTGAGATTGTGAAATAAACCCTAACCACTTTTTTATATTTTAAATCAAAATATCCTAGAGATAAATTACATCATATGAAACATTTAATAACAAAAATATAATGATATTAATTATATATAATTTATAATGGGGTACATATATGCCACAAAATAAATAATGGTGAATATTGCTTATGTGTCATGTTTGTAAAAGTGACACGAGAAGCACTTAATCCGTTATCAATTCAATTATATGTGTTTGAACATCCAACATAATTAATATAAAATTATTATAATTATATTAAATAACCATATTAATATATATATTATACCATATATGATTTAATTATTACCTTTTAACACTCATTTATTCACAATTCTTTATTAAAATATCTATTCTGGGTGATAAGTGCTACATTTTTCATGTATGTGTCGGTTTGGTAGGTTTGGTCCCCATAAATTAATCATGGTTCGATAATAAAATTAATATTAGTCAAATTATTATAATCATGTAAATTCATTATATAAATATTTATGTTCATATGAAAAAGTTATAGATATAAAAAATAAATTATATAATTCATATAGATGATTGGTCGTACGTATTCATGAACATTGTTTTCATCATTTTATATATGGAATGAAATAAGGGCTAATAATAATTCCTCATTATAAATAATATATTATATAAAATATCTTTTATATTTTCATCCAATCCATTCTTATTTCCAACCAATGGAAAAAATGAAAAATAAATCACATCACTTTGTAAGAGTAGTGGTCCACACTTAAGCACAAGCGACATTACTGTATTACAATTGATTGGAAGGTAGAAATATGAAATGTTTGATGTAAAAATGTAGTTTAATGTGTAAATTTATTTTATAATTATCATATATATACATTTGACCCATGATAATAATCATTCATGAAATATGGTTGTTGATAATTAATTATGTCGCAATCTAGATACGGTAAGTCATATATACGCATTAGTGATAACTTCACTTTCAATCTGATAGGAAATAGTGTGGATAATAGTGATTTCATAATAATAATAACATTTTCGTATGTAAAGTATATATTATATATATTTTTTGAATAAATATATTATTGATTATGATGATTTGAAGAATAATTAAAAAAAAGTGATCGGTTAAGGAAATTGAATCTACTTAGAAAAAAGTCATTTACATGTCCCCCTATGGATCGTAGATTTGATTTTTTTAGGATGATAAAACACGTATAATTTGTAAAAGGATGTTTATAAATGATTTGTAAGGGTTTGGTTGAGATATAAGGCTCAATATGGTGTAAATATGTGATGGATGTGGTTCTCTTTTATAATTGAGTTGAGTGGAACTTTTGGAATTTCCTAAAAGATTGTATTTAAATAAATTAATTCCAATCAAAAAATAATCCAAATGTATATGTATTTTTACATCGTGTATAATATTGATTAAATCTCATAATCCAATAAAATTTGTACATGTTTGTGCAGTTTAAAAAAATCTGTCGGTTTAACTCCTTAGTTAACATATTTTAACACTAACAGTTGTAACATATTGTTCAATTTTAATGGGTTATAATATTACATATAATGTAACATTTCACTAATAAATGGAAAATGGGTTATATTTTAGACCATATATTATCCCATTTCCCTATCTTTTGGATTTAAATGATTTTTTTAATAATTTTATAAAATAATAATTTTATAAATTATCCCTAATGAAAATTTGGACACTATTAATTTAATTTGAATTAAATTTCATTATAAGAAACATTTATTTTTAATAAAATTAATTTAATGATCACTAATAGGTAATATTAAACAAAAAAAGCATGAGAAACTATTAATAACTCAAATTGGGTCACTTTTAATACTTCTAATATCACTTATTTAAATTTTATATTAATTGAATAAATTATGTGTAAAGCATACAGAAGAATTTAATATAATTATATTATATCTAAAAATTAGAAACAAATTTCCATAGTCAATATAATTTTATTGTATATAGAAATTAAATTTATACTCATTCGTAACTTAATTTTTTCCTCATGTGGGAAAGTAGCATATATTTAAAAAATTTAGAGTGGAATTTTTTAACTTCCATTGATTTAAATATTATATTGGTCATTTTCATAGACCAGTGTACATTATAAATAAAAAATTTGATCCTAAGGTGATATGCCTCTTTTTTATGTCATCTAATAGTTATTAATATTTAATACTATGATATTATAGCATATTTATATTATAGATTAAAATGATATACCATTTTCTCGGATGAAATTTATTTCCACAGTGAGTATAAATTTTTACCAAAATTAAAAGGGACATATTTACCAAATTTGAACCTATATATTCTAAATATTAAAACCTTTATTTCAAATTGTATACCTATTGGTATTCTAACATAATTCAAAATCACAAATGAAAAATAATTTATAAATAATATTTTCAAACAAATGATTTGTATGTTTAAAAATGATTATATACCAAATTCAATTATAAAATTCATTCTAATTAACATAATTTAATTAATAATAATATAATAAAAATAACATTAGTTTTATTATCATTAATAAATGTATATTTTAAAATAAATTAAAAACTAAATTTATAATAAAAGTGGGGTTTTCTAACATTGGTTGTAAAATCAATCTTCTTCAAAAATATGAAAAATTAATCCAAGTATAATTTTGATATTCTAAAATGAAAATTGATATTTTTGGTATATAATAAATTTGTTTTAATTTTTAGAAATTATTTATTATATTTGATCATAAAAATTAATAAAAACCATTTTTAAAGAAAATGTATTTCTGAATCATAAAATAACTTTTCTAAAAAATGGAGTACTTATTTCCAAATCCTTAATAAATGAAATTGAATTTAGTATATCATTTCTGTATAATACAAAATTTACTTGATCTTATTCATTCCATCTTATTCAATAGCTAGGTTATAATGATCATATTTAAATAATAATATTTTGTGGTTCTTTAAAGCATGATTTTGAGTGTCATATATAATGTGAATACTAATTTTTCAATTTAATAATATAAGGGTGTTACAATGATTCACAGTCTAAAATTTTTAATTTCCTCTTTATCTAAAAATGTATTGAATCCCTTCAATGCCTATAAAAGTCTAAAATCAACCTCCTTCATAAAAAATCCTTAAATATTATTGTTAATATTATCATTTTATATTCATAAAATAACATATACATTTAAGAATGTATAATTCAATGATAAAAATTATAACAATATTGGACTTTAAATTGTTTTATAAAGATCATCAATTCCATTTATGGTTCCTCGTTTTATGAAATAATTCATGTAGAAATTCACTATCCAATAGTTAATTAAAAAAACTCCATCATTTCATGAATATCCTTATAATGCTATATCATCAGAATTTTATTTATCTTACACATCTTAATAGTGAACCAGTCACTATAGAATCTACTGTCCAAGGGACACAAGAATATTTTTATGGTAATCATCACAATTCTCCATCCAATGGTTTTAAGATTTTTTTTGGTAAACCAATAGGATTTCTTTTTTTTGGTTCTTGTGTGTCTAATGTTATTTTTGGAATACATTCTATATTCTCTATCTGATAATCATTCTTGATTATTTCTAATCTTCTATTCCTGGTGATCTTTTGATAGCCTATTATATCTTCTCTATCTGAGTATCTATCAAGATTCTATATGACCTTATGTATTTGATGATCTTTCTATTGTCCATTTATTATTTTCTATACATTAATTGTACAATGATCTATAATGGGGGAATTGTTTTCTATGATCATCAACCCTGTCCTAAATGAAAACATTATATTTTATATATCCTTTGCTAAACATCCACCTTAAGAAATTTTGTATGATTCTTTGTCTGATGGACTCACAAAGGGGAACCATGAGACGGATTAATGAAATATTCAACTACTAGAGCTACAAAATAATTATCCAATCATTCATTAGTTGATAGTAAAATTACACATAAATCACCATACAACTACCACTGGATGAAATCGTAATTTCAATCTTTATAAAGATTGAAGCATCAAAATTTTATAACATTATCTTCATACAAAACAAATATTTCAGGAAACATCATGACTGAACCTAACTTGAATCATGATAACATTTATTAATCATGAGGTTATGTAATTTAAGATAATTAATGCAACTTCTTAATTTTCTAAGAAGTAACTCAATCATATTATGATAATTAGAAACTCATTTTTACCAAAAATAAATAAAATTATAGAAAAATTTTATTTATCACATAAAAAATATTCAAAAAATAAAAAAATGATAATTATAAATTATGTATTTAAAAATTCTATATTTAATTTAGACAATCCATTTTAATACTTTTAATCTTATTTAACATTTCATTCTAATAAGAAAACTAGTATTCTTAGTTTCAAATAAATAAGAAATTAAACCGTTATATTGTACTTTGGAATTATTCTAAATACCTATATTTATTTATTTTAAAAAATGAAATATTTAATTTCACATATGTCATCACCATTGATATTATTTTCATTAAGATTATTTATATAAATTGTTTTTCTAAAAATTGGTATTTGCATGTTATATTTACTAAAATTAAAATATTTCTTTCTAAAATACTTATTTTATATGTAAAAAATAGATTAAATAATTGGAATCATTAATTAAATATTATTTAATAAGAAGTATTTTATTTTTATGCATTAAAATTGTATTACTTAAGAAAACATAAGCTATCAAGGTAAAAACTAAAATTGTAAAATTGAAAACTATTAGTGAAAAATAAATATAATATGTTTTCAAGTATTTAGATAATGGTTTATCCAACCTAACATTCCATTAATTTATTATTATTTATTAATGGACTTATATGATCATCAAATAATGACATTACCATTTATATATTACAAAAAATTTACTCCTCTTCCATATAAAGTACTGATAACCACCACACATTTCCTCACAACCGACGCCTTGACTAAAATTATCCAAAATAACCCTCTAAACCTCATAGTGATGTATTAGAGGTTTCAGTCTTTTTAAAATACCATTTCTCAAATCTTTAATAAACTATCATATGAATTTTTCCATTGAGTAAGGTAAAAATTTTCGATTACTCATTTTTTCTCTCTTTTATTTCTTATTTAGACATCCATGATTCTAATTTTCCCATTAAAATATAATTAAAATCATATTTATAGTATAAATTTTTTTACTATGTTGAGTAAATAATTATAATCTACCCTTTACACTTTTACTTTGAAAAATGGATACATATTTTTTGTGTATATGCGGAATACCACCTCCATAATGTGATGACTTCATTTTATCATAACAAACATTATTAAATATTTAAAAATGGGTAATTAAAGAGAATATTATTATATTTTAAGACTCATTATAATTCTACAATTATAAACCATTTCTTACCTTCACCTAGTGCAATGAATCTAATTTTCTTCATGTAACACTTTGAAATATTTTATGGAATATTTTCATGGATATGAACATTTTCAACATAAGATTACAGGGCATTTGGATCCTTTATGTATATATATACATATATATATATATATTATTTTATTATATTTTTTCTAAAATATTTGAATATCATGTAAATAATATTTCATATTGAAAACCAAAACCGCAATTAAATATAGATTGTAGTTTTTACCCCATGCATGACATAATCTATATGCACATTAGGTGTTTTCTTTAAGAGAATTTGTGGGTGGAATAATAGAAAAATATATAAAATAAATAATGTATTCTCTATTAATTTTTCCTTACTAAATACTCTTATATTTAATCATCGATATAACAATATCTTCAGGATAACTGTATAACCCAATATATTGGATAGGGTAGAGGCGGAGTGATATCAGATAAAGTAAAAGAATAATGGATTTATTATTGGTTTTACAATGATATTTCCATCATAAACTTATTACTTGGATATCACTATTAATAATGATGTACAAATCATTCTTCATCAGTGATCGATCCAATTTTGATGTAGAGATTTTTTTGGTACTAATCTCCATTTTTTATAATATTATAAAATTGATTTAATACATTTAGAATATCAATTCATGGAATGTTTTTGAATTATGTTTGAGTGATTCAGATTCTTGGAATTATGATTTGAAAAATTCTTTATAGATCATTTCTTATTATTCTATGTTTATCATAGTCTATATTAGTGGATGAAGTCCAACATAAAAAATGGCCGACATTAATTTCATCACGTTTGAGTTATTTTATTTTCTCCCCCTCTATTAAAAAATTTAACATATTAATTAAATTTTCCAAATCTAATAAATATACCTAGAATACATTAATAGAATAACTAATTATTTGAAAAATGATTTCGTATAGTTTGTTCATATTCAGGAATGAATTAACAATTTATCTGTAATGAATACAATAAGACATTAGATTTGGATTAAGGGTTATCCTTAGGTCTGTTGGTATTTCTATGGTACGGTGTGATGGGGTATGATTTTTATTGTATTTATGTATGGAATAAAGAAACTGGTGATGGGTAATTCATGGTAAACCCTAGATTCATAATTTACGGGTGTGATTTTTGGGTGGAGTAGTGAATGAGGCAACACATGTGAATAGTCATCAAGATCAAGTAATTTTGGAGATTCCTAATATAATTAATGTAGAGTGTGGAAGAACACACTTAGTACGAGCCCCCTTCTATATAAGATATATTTTTTTCCTAAAAATTAATGTAAAATGTTTTCCAATCCATTATTGGTGACCTAATGTGTACCCCTGAGTACATGGGAATGTACATTACCAGTAAACATAGGAATTACCAAGTTACACTATATGATCATAGCACACATGAATAGGTAATAGGACATGATAATGGATATAGACTCATGTTGGTGTAAGATAATTTTGAAATATCAGCTATTCTTTATACAAATCTTGTACCCATTGCATTGCTAGTTAATTCCCCCATTCTCCTCAGTCTAGTAGTGTATCAGGTGGGGTGCATTTTCTTTTCCATCCCAATTATGGTATGGTGAGAAATTTTGTAATGGTCATAATATGAGTGGTCAAGTATTTTGGATATTTTTAGATAATGTAAGATATCCATATATATGTATTTAGGTGTAATAGTATATTATTATTTCATAGGTTGGGAGAGGTATCCGATTATAGACTCATTTTACATGTGATATATGTCATATTTATATAGTATGGATAGTATTAGGTATTCCTCATAAGCCTTGGGTGATATCCATTACATGTGTATCAATAGATTTTGGGTTCTTGTGTATACCAAATCATATCAAAGACTAATGATCATGACCTCAAATATAAGTGTCTTTGGATTTAGAAATGTCTGGGGAGTGAGTTCTCTCAGATGATAATTTCCATGGAACATGGATAAGAATCATAAAATGTTTTGGATGATGTAATAATACACTATGAATTTATATTTATCTAAATCATATTTGGGTTTTTATTTTCCTGCATTCTGATTGACTCAGATTTTTAATATTGAGATGACTGTATTTTGATGCTACGTGTTTGTTGATTTTGGGGTCTCTTACTGGGTATATTTATTGTAACCCTTGAATGGCCTCTTCCGAAAAGTTATGTGTCTTATATAAAAGAAAAAATTTCTTTGGATTCTAAGGATTCCTATAAGCATGTGGAGTTAGTTTAACTATAAGGAAATCATATAGTTAAATGATATTCATCATGATGTTTGACCACTTTTTACATGTAGACAAGAGGCTTTTATAGTATTTTTGAGCTTGTATTTGATTATTTTAATTTCCCATCTATATTCCATTCTCAGGTGTGGGATTATTTTTATACATGTATATTTTTTATTAGTTTTTTATTCTTATTTAATATTTTTTTTTGATTCATGTGTGTGTGTGTGTGTGTGTGTGTGTATGCGGACATGAACCTTATCCAATAGAGTCACATGTGTGGGATAATTCTATATAGCGCTAGTCACCAGCCCCATGAATATTGAAAGATGTCTTATGGTGTCACACTCATCTTTCAAACATCCATGTGGGACTGGTGTGTTGGGTCATGATATAGGGGCATACATGTTTAGGATACATTAAGACTTGAGATTTAAGATAGTAAAATTGTGGGAATTGGTTTTGGAACTGGGGAAATAATTTTAATGTTCCTTGAGTGTGGAATTCATTCCATGAAACCTAGTGACTATGAGGCCTCCTACATATATATTCACTAGGACTCTAATAACCTACTAATTTACATATTACATTTATCCATAGGTTAAATAGAACATTGGTACAAGCATCATATAAGAATGATTGGGGGGTTCCATATCAATCTTGAGTATTCTTTCTAGATAATGTCATTTTCTATGTTGTGTCCTTACTATTTTATATTTCCATTGTAGTAAATAATATCTTGGTTTCTATAGTAGGAATAAGATCATGATCCTCAATTATACAAGGATTAATTTTATGGGTTTCATCTACAAGTGGTACAATTGGGTTGTTTTTAGTTTAGACCTCCGCCTTATGTGAAGCTAGTTGTTCTGGTAGGATCAAAACATTATGTGCACAGGCTGAGATTACATAGAAAGTTTTATATGAATAGTCTCATCATATTTTAGAGTGGTACATACCCCCATGTATCAGAGTACTAGATAGATTTAGTTGGGCGATTTGTATCCCTTATTAGGAACCATCATAGACATATTGTGGTCTAAGAGGTGGTCCTTCTCATTTCCCCCAAGGGATATGGTAGTGTTTTGTAACATAATGACCTGATAATTTGATTATCACATGGATATAGTTTAATGATATCTTCATATAATATTTTAAAAAATTTATATTATGTGAAGTACATAAAAATAATATTCTGGATATCAAATAAGTGGCCATGTAAGATATTGAGTGTGTGTTGAGGATAATCAACCACTCATTGTACATCTTGGTTCTGGTTTATGATGCATTCATTTGGGGACTATCCATTAAGTAGTTACTTATCTAAGATATTTGGGAGGGGGTGGTATATCTTTATATCAATTTATATGATAGATTACAAGAGATATACTTAGTGGTGGAGATATTTATAGTTGGGATGATACTAATAGTAGGTTATGTTAGTGGGATCCCTAGAGTTGAGTCATTGGGTGTGGGTTGTAGATGAAATTAATTATGATCTGTTCACATGATGTTTTTTGTACAATGTTTTGATTTATGTTTTACCATCCACATATTTTAGGATTTTAATATTCAATAGATGGAGATGTTAGTTTACTTATATAATGGATGAGTACATATAAAACTTGATTACCAATCCCACTATGTAATAGATATGTAAATGGTCAATGGACTACCTATACAGAGGAAAAAACCAATGTAAGGAGATATTTACGGTGATAGATGAGGTAGATGAGCAATGTGGGAAATGATAGGGGTCTTATATTTTGATATAATTCCACCCCCACCACCCCCAGGTTGTTCATTTTTGGCTCAAGGAGCAGGTGGATTGATGTGTGGGAAGCTTTAGGAGATAGAGAATTTTGAATTTGTGTCTCTTCTTATAATTCAATGAATGATATATGTCTCTTATACTTTAGATATATTATTAATTGACACAAGAAGAATATTATATTTCGTTTCCATATCCCATGTTTGATATTTTAATATTCTATTGTATCCATTAGCATGGCCCTTTCATTTGAATATTCATATCGAGGAGGTTCATCGATCAATCATTTTTTCTTATAGCACGAACCCACTATTATAGGACATATATTATTCTTGTTATAATTCATAATTTCAATGTGGCCTTAAGATTCCATTTTATGTATGGATTGGATCTCTATGGTTATTCTATAGATATAATGTTTTATGTAGATTATGTGATGCATCATAGTTTATGGGATGATGTTTTATATCATCTGAGAGAAGGAAGTCATTTAGAATAAGGAGGGGATCATATGTAGGAGGATAAAACGTATTACTCATCAGTTAGATCATAGTAATCATGGATAAAAAAATGTATTGAGATTTATGGTTCCTAAAATAGTTGAAAACTATGAGGATTTCATCCCTGAGGATTTTTTAGCCTACCTCACAATGGAGAGACCTATTTCTATATATAAATACATTCAATGAAAACCATTTTAACTGGTATAACATATCATATTTCCCCCACAAACCATTATGAGATGATGGTGATTTTTTATGATTTTTATAGTATGGGATTTATTAAAGTAAATGTCTCCCCCGGGGAATCCCTTGTACTATTTTCCATCAAGTAAAATGTGTACATATAGTTATGTGTGCATTTCCATAACCTAAATCAAGTGACCATCATGACCTAGTATTCTCTCCAAATAATTAAATAACTCTCTGTCTAGTTAAACTTATTAAGGTGGTTTTTGAAAATTTACCTCATGTTAGGTTATGACTAACTATGAGTTTGAGAGGAAAATATACATAAGACACCATTCTAGTTATGATATGGTCACTGTGGGTATTTTCTGAATCCATTTATCTTTAATAACTCCCTGAAAATATTCATGTTACATATGAACCAGATTTTTCGTCCCGTCATGGAATAGTTATTAGTATCCACCACCAAAAGCATCCTTATGTACTTGTTGGTATAGGTAGAGAACACACCACATTTGAGGATGATACTAGACATACTTTTTGAGAACCAAACTAGTTTTATGCTTTTGATGTTTCAGTTATATATTCAAAATTTCAACTTCCTAGAACATGTTATCTCATAAGAGTGGTTGGTGGATTTCCAATGAAAGACTATAATAGGGTTACCTTGGGAGATGCCTAAGATCATGAATTAGGTTTGAAGATTCCTTGGATTGAAATTATATTTTCAGATATTTATGATAAATTGTTCTATGATGGAAGTGCCTCTAAAATATTTGACCAGAATGATGAATCTATTTTTTGGATATTGATAATTTCGTAGGATTTTGAGGAGTTTCATTTAAAGATGATGAGTTTCCACATCTTTAGACTACGAGAGGATGATGGTGAGTATGTGGTGTTCTATGATTCCTTAGGGACTAGTCTTGTATGTGCTATGATGTAAAAGTTGGTGGTGATTTATTATGTTCCCCAACATTTGAGACCACACTAGAAGAACTACATGAAAATTATTTGTATATTTAAACATGGGTACTCACCCTATATATGTGATTAAAACACCCTACGTTATTGAGATTTATCATTTATTTATCAAAATATGATTTTAAGGGGTAATGTTTTATTGACATTTCAGAACATCCGGAAGTGATGATGTCTATAGCTACTACTAGATTATGGAATTGAGATAGTCTATACACCCCAAAGAGGTTATTTGGTTTTATATTCATCCTTTAGAAGATCTTTTTCAATGTTTTTTATCAATGATTTAGATAATTTTCATCATTTTAGTTATCCATACATGGTTAGGATGGGTAGGCTTACCTCAAGTTGATGGTTGTTACCCCTCCTCATATTTAGTGTGTTTGAGAGGAACATCTTGGAGAAATAAATTGTGACTTTTTTGTCAATAGATATCCACTAGATATACTTCTCATGGGTTTTTCAATGTAAGGATCACATAATCCTTTTTCGTGGATGGAAAATGGTACTAGTCACATCGAGAGAGGAGGTATTTGTGAAACATAATATTGACACTATAATATTCCATCCAAGACAGTAAAATATGTACCAGGTAATTCAACATTAGTTCTAGTGACCAGGTATGATGAGATGTATTGGAATGTTTATTTCGATGCCTCATTTTCTATTTTATGGAAACTAAGAACTAGGTTCTGATAGGTTTTACCCAAACCATTGATGTACAATAGATTATGTGAGATTGTATCCCTGTGGATTTACTTATTGGACTTATGAAATCAGCATGAGGTCAAAAAACAATATAGGTTGTTGTGTTTTGACTCACCTTGTTAACCAACTTCATAATCATTTCAGATATTTTTTTGTAGAGTGTTTGGTATATAAATTTATATAAGAGATGGTTTGGCATTATGGATTTCTCTTGATGATCATTTTAGATCACGATTATCACTTTAAATCACGATTATTAGGTGGATTAATGGATTCATTTAGGTCTTAGCTTTGATTGATTATGTATTTCAAAACCCAGGTTGGTGAAAAAAAAGAGAAGAACATACAGTTTCAAGAATATATGATTTAGGCTTACATGTTGAACATTTCTCCTAGTTTGGAGGGTCATATACCTTAGAAGGGTTATCTAAATATAAAAACTTATAACTCCACCATCAGTATGGAATCATTTAAGGCCTTGTATGGGTAACCCTACAGGTCATCATAATAATGGGATAATCCAAGGTATACATCTCATATGGGCCCTAATTTAGTGTGAGGTGTGATATAGAAGTTGAATATCATCCAAGGACATTTATGGACAACCCAATGTAGAGAGAATTCTTATTACTACCCATGAAAGAGGACATTAATATTTTATTTGGGAGACTATGTGTTCATGAAGGCATCACCTTAGTGAGTATTATAGAGGTATGGCCATGGTGACATGTTGTATAAAAAAATCATTATCCCTTAACAAATACTTTTTAGCATTGGAGAGGTGGAATTTAAATTTTCATTATCACCGCATTTAAACCAGATGCATGAAGCCATCAACATATTTCACATAAGGTGGTAAATGTATGAACAATTTCACATTATTTACTGGGGGTATTGGGACAATGGTATTGGATAAACCTTTACATAATAACTGGTAGAGATCTAGGATTTATAGAAGAAGATCCTATGTGGGTGGGTGATTTTCATTGTTCACATTTAGTGGAAGTATGAGAATATTTTGGATATATCATGGGAGTGGGAGAAAAAGAGATGAGATCAGTACTCTCATATAGTTGTGTGACTCTTTTCAATATGAAATTCCGTCATTTGGGGTGAACATAATGACACTTTTTTTAATATTATAATTTGGAATATTTTATGTAGTATTTTTAGAGTTAGGTTTAGAGTCGGTAATAGATTCTAGGACTCGTATTTCCTTGATATCTATATTATATAAATATTAAATATAATATATTAGGAACATAGTGTTTTACTAAATTAATAAAATATATCTTGATTGTTTTTTTATTAACGAAACATGATTCATCCATTAAATTAATAATGTGGGTTTTACCCATGGTGCGAAAAAATATTTGTGTGCATTTAGTGTTTAGTTTAAGAGTATTCAAGGGATGAAAAATATGAAAATAAATTTATTACATAATTTATTTTTTATCAATTTTTCATGAAATAATAGTAATTATATAATCCTAGTTATAGACATATCGTATGTTTATCTACATATCCCATGATATTTTATATTCTTATAGAGGATATATGTGGTAGCTGATAATGGGATCATGTACCAACAATCTGTTGGTCTGAAATTTTTTTATCTTCAATGGAGTTAATGAATCTAACTAAATAAAAAATAAGTGTAACATATTATTCATGATCGATTGATACACTTTTGTTGTAGGAATGTAGATTTTTTGAATCAGTACCCATTTTAATTCTTTAATAATGAAAATGAATTATTACTTTTAGAAAATTAAATTTTGTAATGTTGATGAATTAAAGTTGAATGAGTTTTCTTATGGGAAATATGTATCGAAAAATGATTTTATAATTTTTTCTTATTATTATATATTTGAAATTTTCTCTATTAACTATATAAGAAAAACACTAAATATGGTCGATGCTCATTTCCTCACTTTTCTTCTATATAATTTTATCTTCTTATTCATAAAATTATCATTTGAAATATTTTATTTGATCAATTTTTCAATAATACCAAAAAAAGATCATGGAATAATCGAGCATGATATAATGGATTATTACTATGGGTTAATATTTGGGATCTAAGGCATAATTTAGTTTTGATGACTATGATTGGAGATCGGTGTTTGATCACGGGATTTCATCAAATTGGTTAGAGTTTCTATGATGTAGTGTGACAAGAGATAAATTCTAAAAAGAATGAAGGTTGGAATATAGACATTGGGGATGGCATATGTTTATTAAAACCTATATTCTTGGGTTGTCAGAGTAATTTTAAAATGTGTTTTAGGATGTGACATAGAAGGATGCACATGAAGACTGTGGAATTTTGGGGAATCCTAATATATAGGTAATTTAGTTTGAAGAAACACAGTCCATTTGGACCCCATTAAATGGTTTCTAGTGTTTATGAGAAACAATAAATATCAATTATCATGTGTCTCTTTAAAACATTTAGTGGACCTTGATCAGTGACCTGGAATGTACCTTTGTGATCATGGGAATTAGAACACATAGTTTACATGATCATCGACAAAGTACATGGGAAGTGTTTTTAGGACATATATTCAAGAAAGGACAAAGGTTGGTCTAGGATTTTGTTGAGAAAACTTGTACCCAATCTAGGGATGGTTGAATCACACATTCTCCTTAGTAAATTTTTAATATGTTTGGGTACATTATCATGGACGATTACTATGAGGGTATAATTAATCATTCTGTATTGAGCACAGAGTGAATGGTCACCACTACAAGATAATTCTAGATAGATTCATGTATCTTATTATTGTCCCCTGGTGTGACTCTCTATTAATATCCCCTATGTTATGAACGGTTCCATGTTACCAACATTTAAGGTGTGAGATCCATATCCTAATGGGTTATTATAGAAGGGATAGGAATAACACATAGTCCTTGGGCGTGATCCTCTTCCTTTTGGTAAAAACTATAGAGTTTAATCATATAACACTTCATAACAAGGACCGATGAGAACGACCACTCAAATTAGCACCTTTAGTTTTTTTAAGGAATAATGAATGAGTTCTCTTAGAACATAAATACCTAGGAACATTGAACAAAATCCTAGTATGGAAGTGAAGACATGTACCTTAATTAATTATTGATGTCTACCTTCATCACATCTAGTTTTTTATTTCCTCACTCTATAAGTGGATCACCATTGTGACATTGATTGTAATATCTTTTGGTGATTTGAATTTAATGATTTCTATGTGTTCAACTAGTTATTTTTATAATCACACCTATATGGGTTGTTCCTGTTGATGCAATAAATTATGTAGTTAGTATTCTAATCAATAGAGTCATAGGGGGAGTAGGGGTAGGTGGATCATAGTTACTCTAGATGGACCAAATAACAAACATGCACTATATTACAAATTAATACATGATTTATTACATAAAATTACACATAATAAAACCCAAACGATCAAGAATAATAGTTTATTTGAAAATTAGGTACATTACATAACAACATAAAACATGGGAAATAGAAAATTATTAAAAACTTACTAGAAATTATCATAATCCTCCAATGAACCTAAAACTACATGGGATAACCTGAGGAAAAAATAATAAATGGGTGAGCTATAAAGGTGATTAAGTGAATAAACAAGGCATAACATGATGAATATGACACATGATAGAAAATAGGCATAACAATAGGAAATAAAAGAGTATGAATCATAAATATAAATAATGAGACAACATATATTGTGGAAATAATAAAGGCGACATGGGAAATGTGTAAATTAATTAAAACTATGAATCATAAACATAGAATAAGGATAACCCTGCCAAGTCATACCGTTGGATAAAGTGCCTTAAAGTAACTAGGTTCATTACCTATCCCAAATGATGTATCATTATACTAAACATTAGCCAATTCATTGGAGTGAAATATGGTTTCACCCATTATATTATTTTATCAACATTCTTATGTATCCCATATAGATCATAGAACATGGATTCATTCATCATCATAATTTTTTACATGATCATGTAGTACATAATACATACATGTAATTACTAAATCCAAAACTATATGTGCATAAATTTTAACACCCTTTATATAAAATATGTATGGTATAAATTACACAATTGGTTTTCCCTATAAAATTGTGGGGAAATTTGGGCCTCATAATAGTGTTGTTTATATTGGTGGATCTCGGCTACTGTAGAGATCTCTCCATAATAGTTTTTTAACAGTAGCCGTGATGGATTCTCTAACAGATTTTTTTCTATAATAGCGCTAGTTTCTCCTGATATGGGTTGATGGTGGTTTGTGGTTCCTCTTGAATAGCTTCTATGGAGGTCATGTAGTTAGCTTATTTGGTGGTGATCCTCTGGCTTTGAAGGATTGGAAGGATGAAATTCGACTCGAGGAACCCCTGATAGTTCATCATTTCAATGGTTATTCTATGGCTATCTAGATCAATGATGGTTGTCTGTCGATGGTGTATTTTGGTGGGGTTAGCGTGAAAAAGAGGTTCTCCGGTGTGGGCCACAGTTCTAGTTATGGTGGATCTTCTTCGAGGTGATGTGGTGGTGGTGGATAGAGTCTATCTAGAATTTTCGATCAAGATATATTAAAAATTATCAGTTTAAACTTTGGAAATAGTGGGATCTAATATAGGTGTTTGGTGTGGGGTATGACGAATAGTCGTTCTTGGTTGGTCCTTTGATGATGGCAACGTCGTGGTAGATGTCATGAAATAGATTCCTTGGTGGGATCTGACTATGGTGTTGTGGCCATGAAATTTTTGAGTGAGATCTATGTGTAGGGTGATATATGTATACAATTTCCGTTAGATATAGGTTGTGAGTGGTGGTGGGTCCTAATTCATCAACTGATGGAGGATGAGATCTTGATACTATTTTTGTTAGATTCAGGTTGTGGGTGGGGGTGGGTCCAAATTCGGAGAATGGTGGAGGTGGGAGTCTTTTGGTACCAGGGTCATATGGAGTGCATTTTCATGTGGATTCTAGGTCTTTTTCTAGGCCTTGGTCCTTTTAGCCTTATTTTAGGGTATATGGGACTCTGGGATATGAGATTCATAATGTTTTTATGCCATTGGGGCATCCTGGAATTTTATTTTTAGGCCTTTGTGCCTTGGGTGTACAGTTTTTACTAGGTTCCCCTTTTTTAACAAAGGGGGTTTATGTATTTTTTTCTTTCTTTTATGAAGTGGATTTCCCCCAACATTCTTAAAATAACAGTTTTTCTTAAAAAGTCATAAAAATGGCTCTATTAGGGAAAATTGGGTATCTACTCACATAGACATAAAAAGGGTAGTAATGGTGGCATGGTAAATCATATCATATCATTAGAAATTAGAAATTGAAGGGATAATGTATTTAATAATATTGAATAAAAAATTAATTCTATCTATATTTCACCATGGTAATCAGGTGTACCTAAAGAATCATGGGAGGCTTAATGTGAGTGAAAGGGATCTATGATCATTTATATATATAATTTATATTAATTGGAATATGGAATATCATATCACATCATAAGAATTTGAAAATCAAAATAGACTACATAAAAATAGTTCCTAATAGTAGAAAATATTGGAAGATTCCTTATAGACTTTCAACATATTAGCGACATAGGTAAGGGTAGAAATGAGAGAGTATAAATAGTATATCTGTCAAATGACATTAATTAGAAAATAATTGAATTTTAATAAATGAATAAAAATATAAACAAATGATATTATAAATAATAATTTCAAATAATGTTACTGAATTGAAATAAAGATAGGAATGTGACGATCCCTTACAATAGATTGTGACTCTAAATGCTTAGGAGTGGATTCTTGAAATTTTGGTCATGCCTTGGGAGGACTCTAGGGAGTGGAGGGTAGAGTATGTATGTGATCTATGATGTGTGAGTGAAAGTAAATGGGATCTTGGGTGGGTTATGTAGGAAAATATGGAGATTTTATTATTATTTTCGTTTTAGAATCTATATAATAAATTATCCAAAACATGAAACAATCCCAAGGATCATTACTTAGAAGGAAAATGGGTTATAATTTTAAAATATTACTCTTGGTGATGTAGAGGTGAGTCACATTCGAAAAGAAATGATTTTAAAACCATAAATTATATTAAAATTATTGGTGGATGCATAATGGATTTACAAATAAAATATAATAATCTTAAAATAAAATTAATTTAAAGGTAAAACATATATTTCTTCTAGGATCCTTTTTATAATACTCATTACATCCCTTTTGGGTCATTTTGATGTCATAAAACATATATTGTTTTTATAAGGTATTTTTTTGAAACATCGATTGTATCAATAAAATATGACAAAATTTTCCTTGGTCAATTTCAATGTATTGATTCCAAAAATAATATTTTTTTTATAAATAAATTTATGAATAATTTATTTTTTACTTAAAAAAAGAAAATTATTTAAAATGATGGGTTTGTTTACATTAACATTTTTTAAAATCCTTATAAAAATTACATTTGTAATCAAAAAAATTATATGATCATTTATATTTAATAATTATTATATAATAATAATATTTTATTGAAATGTTAATTTTTTAAATGATCCATTAATTCATCAATAATATATTTCTAAATTGAATTGGAATATTAACCAAAAATACTATTATTTTTTTTGAATGAAAATTAAAAACATAAAAAAAATAACAATAATTGGAATGAAATATATTCATTATTATATACAAAATAATATACATACTAATATTTCTAAGGTCTAGTTATATATCCCATTAATACACCAGCGAACACCCTAAGAGTAATGTGCTCAGTGGAGTGGCCTTAATTGGGAGGTTCGAAAAACATAGTTTTGGCCATGATCTCAATGACCATGAAATTCTATTGTAAATGTGATTTATTGGGTTTAAGTTATTGGATATCTTCATAGACATAGTCTAGCAAAAATTCTAGAAATTCTATCTCCCTCAGATGCTATGATAAATGGGATTTATTGGGTATGATCCTACTAGGTGTTACCATCACTTCTTTTTATGTGAAAATTTGATTTGAAAAACCCCTATATTTATAAAAATAATTTGATTAATGTTCAAATAATATGACACAAATGATAATGATTATTTATTTTCAATTATATCAAATGGTCATAATAAGAATATATTAGTGCATTTTTTATATAACCATATTATATAATAATAAAATTAAAAAAACTGCAAGGGGGTATATTTATAATTGTTTGGGTCATTATAATATTCACCACATAAGAACATCCTCCTTTGAAATTTTCTTCTAATGCTATAAAATAATTTAGGGAAACACTACTTGATCACGTACTCTGGTTATCACGTTTCTTCTTCAAACATTTTGTTTCTCTATAACACTTGGATGATGTGTGTTGTATTATTTTGTAGAATTTTTTCTCTATGGTCTATGATCTTGAATGGATGATCCTCATAGGAACGTCCATTATAAAATGGTACTACCTTTGGATTGATTAAATGTGAGGAGTCTAGTACGTACTTATTCAAGAGGTAGACATGGAATACATCATTATTTTACTTATTCCTAATTTTACATGTGATAATGTCTTAAGAGTAGTTTTTTCTCTAATGGACTTTGAGGCACATTCTCATTGTGTACGCCCTTGATAATGTCTAAGAGGATATTATGAGAACGTGACCTGATAGTTGGAAATACCCATTTTATATATTATTGGATGTTTCAATCTGAGGGCATGTGAATTGGTACATAGACTATAAGATTATTATTAAAGAGTATTATGAGTCTCACAAATACATGTACTGACAAAAATTGTAATGACAAATGTTCGCGGTGAGATATGATATTTTGGGTGTTTCATGAGTAATATTACATTATTGAATAATGTGAAAAAGTATTTATCCCTTATATTCTTCACCAAAAGCTAATATGTTGTGTTCTTTTATGGAAATGATATAGCCTAAATAAATCCATGGACATGGTGATCAATAATAAAGATTTATTTCTGGAAAGTCAAAGAACGAGATATCGACATCATAGGCTGATGGCAGTGGCATGTAACTAGGTCTATTAGAGATATAGTGATTATGGGAGTATATTACATGATAAGAGTTCTTATGAGGTGACATGTCATTTTTTCATTATCTTATTACTCAATGGGTTCCTTGGTCTGTTGTTAGACACAAACCTTGGATATTAAGATGGTTCACCTAATGCCGTTGAGAAAGAGTTTTAGAGCGTCAGACAATAAGTGTATCTAATATCATAGTTATATGATTTATTATTTAAAAATTTTAATAAATATTTTTCCATGTCAAGGATTAATAATTATTTATTTATGGATGATCACTATTATTTTGTCACTAGTTATTTGAGAGAATATATTGTGAGCAGAATAATTAGTAAATATTGAGGAGGATTTGTGGACCAGGTTTAATGTTCCAGTGAGAAATAATAATATTGAATTTTATTTCATAAAATAATATATAATTATGTATCTCATATTAAGAATATGACATAAAATAAAAATGGTCCAATTATTATTTTAAATGGGGGGTTTCGGTAGGATTAATGAAATAATTATTGGCACTTGTGAATATTATTAATTATTATGCTAATGAAATAACTTTTAGGTCATATTATTCTCTTATTTTCCAAGGGAAACCAATACGATGCCTATTGGGTAGTGAACAATGAATGTGAGAAATTATCACAAGCCTAGAGAGTTCATCCCTCTCTAAGAAGGCTCCCCAGAATGAGAGAGATCCTCCTCCACCAGATCTAAGAAAACACTTTGGAAGCGGTTCTCAACGTGATTGAAGATGTACATTGTTGGCGCAAGGATCTTCTATGATAGCACCTTGAGACTCCATCTGCGATGTCTAGAGATATGTGGAACACGTGTGGATAACCTCTAGATGATATATAACCATTAACTCTATGATGAAATGATGATACACATACATATTTTAGGTCTAATGAATCAAATAATAAATACTCATCTTGAAGGTATTTTTTTTAAATTAAATTAATTATAAACAAAATAATTTCATCCTCTGTCTTTGCTCCATGTTTTTTATGCATTTCTTGTTCATTTATTTAATTATGTTTCCCACAACATTCTTCATTGGAATAGACCTCAAATTGATTATCAATAACAGAAAAAATCAATGTCGTGCACAACCACCCATGCTTCCGCTGCACCCGAAATCATCAAGTGGTATCAGAGAAAATATATTATTATTTATAAATAGTTAATAATCATGGGTTATTATCAAATTAATAAATTAGTTCTTCAATTCATGTTTAGTCTTTCCTTTTTAATATGAGTTATGATATGTGCTTTTTCCTATATTTTTTCTCACAAATATAATATAAATGATTGATTTTTATGATTAATATTATATCATGGATATCATTTAAGGGTGAAAATGATTCATTCCAGGTAACACAACAGTACTCGTCGTGTATTCATAATTAAACCTTGGGTAGTTTAGTTCAAGGCATCCAGAGTAGTTTGGAAATTATGCAACTTATGTGCATTAATGACATGTGGGGTAGTTATTTATTACACTGTATGTTTACCAGGATAGGCTGGTCCATATTCAGACAGAATACATTCCATGTGGCCCACTAGAGAGAATGTATTCAATTTTGGGTTAGGTTCAAGCTATATATTCCATAAATGTACTACCGGACCGGTGAATGTGTAACATGGAGTGAACAACTCATGTGCCCCAGTGGAAAGGTTGTGTACACCATGATTTCTAATGTGTAGCTCACACGATGAGTCTATAGGTGTGTAATTCAGATACTTGTTAAAAATTGAACATGTTGTGTAGATTGGATCTACACACCCTATAATTTAACTAATTATTCAAATTTAAAATTTATTATATTACATAATCCATGAGACGTGTACATTCCTTTATGAATAAATATGCGACACTCCATGTGATGTGATTTGATATATATATATATATATATATATATGTTTTGTCAACATCTTTTAAATCGTGATGATCTTCACATCGTGTATGATATGTATTACAGTTATTATTCTTTGTACATACTATATATAAAAAATAATAAAGATTATAAAATTATAATACATGTTGGGTAGTTTTGTATTGGTATTCACTAGGTTGCCTCCATGGCACATGTTATAAACAGACAAAATCTTAAATTAATTTTTTAATTTGTTTCAAATTATAGTGGATGATAATATCAAGGAAATTCAAAAAATGATTAAGATAAAAGTATTTATTAATTAAATATAATAATTTATTGATTCTTGTAAAATTTATCTTAAATAACAATTATTAAAAAATTTAATTCTAGTTTTTTTTAAATGTGTAATTCATTACACGCATGTGGATGGTCATGAGCTAGACCAGACATTTGTATGTGATTGGTTCCCATTTAATTTATTATTAAATTATATTGTTTGAATGTTTGTCTTCTCTCCTCATTAATATATAGGGATTGTGTTCCCTTGTTTCCTTTTTTGTAAATCGGAGTTTACACCTCATATATGTGAGAGTAAAATAATATGTAATGGATGGAGCTCTTATGCTAGTGGAGTCAGTTCGTTTTCATATATATGAGGTGAAAACAATCCAAGGAGATACAAAGGTGGACAGGTGGAATGCTGTAAACAAGTAACTTAAATGCTTCAAGGTGTTTCTACCCAAAATTACAAGTTATCTTATCAATTATTAGATAAACATACCAATAAAAAATAATCTCATGATCATACCCTTTATTTTATTTCTCTCAAGGGAATGGTTATTCATTATGGTTTTTTATTTGCAATCACAAAATTAATGAATTAACAAGAATTATTTATGGAACTAAAATAAACATTCTTATTAAAAAATATTATCAATACATGGTAAATCATATTAGTACATCCCACTTAATGTTAAAAAAAATTAAAAGATATTAATTGGATAATTTTTAATGAAAGAAAAAATACCTCAATAAAATAATAATTTGTTAAATCCTTCCATTACTTCGGTTATAATCGAATCATAGTTAAAAGTTCTTGACCATCCCATGTAGGGGTGATTTAAATTATTGATGAATTATAATTTGAGGTATTTTGTTGACATCACTTGTTTGACATTAGGGGTTGACTACCAATGGATGCCTTGGTGTAACTAAGTGGAAAAGGTTAAGGAAAGAAAAATTAATGATTTCATGTTTGGGGAGTCCACTCAATGGATAACGAAAC
This sequence comes from Viscum album, assembly GCA_963277665.1. Lineage (NCBI taxonomy): Eukaryota > Viridiplantae > Streptophyta > Magnoliopsida > Santalales > Viscaceae > Viscum > Viscum album. The sequence goes on along the minus strand of OY728160.1, from coordinate 402,179,605 downwards.
AATGAGTTAATGAAGTTGGTATTTGGAATTCCTACCTAAAACCATTCGAGTTTATTTACATGGACATTTTTGGGTAATGAGAATAGAATATGGGTCCTTACAACATGAATGTCCAAGAAATATGATATTCTAAAACCAATTACGAGGGATATTTCGTATCGATAAAATAGTGGAAAACTAAGAAATATTTATTTATTTATTAATTTTAATAATTTTATAATGATAATGTACTAAAATACGGACATCTTATTTGTAAAAACAATATTAAAATTGACATCAATCATATCGCTGTAATCCAAACATGATATGGAAAACCTTATCACTAGAACTAATTTCTAAGAGGGGAAAAGGAACCTACTAGTCATCCTTCACCGTGAAAGGAAATTGAATGTTTTGGTAGAACCTTTTCTAGTTTCACCTATATATGAGGTCAGTGATGAAGAGCTATCTCTGTATGATAAACATATGAATGTTGCTACAAATCTTCAGTGCTTCATGCTATTATACATGTCCAATGACATCATGAATAAATATTAGGAAATGGATGATTATATCTAGATGTGTCAACTTTGGGATCTCTATAATAGAATGATGGGACAAGAGAGGAATGAGATCTCTAACACTTTGTTCACAACTATGCTTCGAGATTCTGCACATGTTGGGCCTTATGTAGTCAAGCTTAACAGCTACATTGAGTGTCCAAACATCATAGAGATTAAATTCATTTATGCTTTTCAAATAGGTCACATTATATAACCACTATATAATAAATTATCTATTTTATTTATGAATTTTAATATAAGAAATAATTATTAGAGTCTATTGAAACTTATAACCTCGATTCTCCAAGTGGATAAGGACTTGGGGTGTGAAAATCCACATTCTTTAGGATGATAATGAAGAGGAAGGATAAGTTATAGGTTCTTAAGACTTATAAATATTCTAAAGCCCTCGAGAACTATCTGAATATGAAGAATAATATCCAATGGTAGTGGAAGGAAAAGGAGGTAGTAACATTTTCGTGTTGCATATCAAGCCACTGGAAGAAAACTACACTCAGAATAAAGCAGAATCCAAAGGTGTGTTTTCATCGATTAAAATATCTCCAAGTATATATATTTATAATTAAATACAGCTTTTGGTTATCACATATATATCCCAAAATAGGAACCAGGTAGATTTCGGAAAATTTCTAAAGGAGAGGTGGATCAGTGAGTTGCCAATAGTGTGAGGCAGGCTGCTCTTTCCCTTGTTGACTACTACATTTTTTTTCCTGACCATGATGATTTTTGTTTAACGTTACTGTTATTATGTACCAAATATTACCCATAACTTAATTTCTATTTCAAGTATTAAAACTTATGGTTTTATTTTCTTGTTCATAAATAAAAGATGTTTCTTTTAAAAGTAAAACATATGTTACGGTACAGAATATTTAAATGATGATTTGTGTATATTAAATTATGGAAACCAAGTGTTGGAAATCGATAAAAAATCTTGTTTACATGACTCTTAGAAATCCCAATTTTGATATCACCATCTAGGTCTTGTAAATTAGAAGCGCTTGGAAAACCTCTGTCAAGATGGTTATTTAGACAATTCTTAGCTAAAACCACTTGATAGATTACACTCTTGTTTTTGAGGGAAAATTACCAAAACACCATCTGGTGGATAGAGTGAAAGGGACATAGAGAATCTAGGATTGGTACACACAAATGTGTGTGGATCATTTCCACTAGAGACTAGAGGTGGATATTATATCTTCATAACATTTACTGATAACTTCTAATGATATGGATATATTTACTAGATGAGTTATAAGTTTGATTCCTTTGAGAAATGAAAGAAATTAAAGAATGAAGTAGAGAATAATCTTGCAAAATAGATAAAGAAGAATCAATTGGATCAAGGTAGATAATATCTTAACTAGGAATTCATTGAATAATTATGGGATTTTGGGATTTTATCTCAACACAGTCCACCTTATACACCACAATGGAATAATGTTTGTGAAAGGGGGAAATGTACCTTGTTCGACATGGTAAGGTCGATGATGAGTCATGAAGATCATCCTTTATCCTTTTGGGGATATTCATTCAAAAGTGATCCCTACAAATTAAACTGAGTATCAATTAAATAAGTAAATATAATTCCCTTGTATCTATGGAGTGAAAAGAACCTTGTTTTATCACATACACATGTATGGGGATGTGTGGTGTTTGTTAAGGAATTATCTGGAAACAATGTCAAACCCTGGGCATGACCTATACATTGATAGGGTATCGTAAGGAAATAAAGAGATATTACCTATAGAAACCCACAAACATGAATATGACTCTTTCAAGACAAGTCATAATTTTTTATAGTGAGCACATACTTAAAAGGGGAGTGGGACCAAGATTGATATCTATGAAGTTGATGCTCAAGATACATAAGAGTTGGAATAGTAAAAGTTCCATAGGTCCCCATTGGATATTTAGTTCATGAAACATAAGTACTATGTAAGAGTGTAAGATAGGTAAGGGAACCAAAGAAATATTGTTTTCCTGGCACCGAGGGTGGTGACCCATTAATGTTGGAAAATGATGAAACTCTATTCTATTAGAAGGAGGTAGAGAAATCATAAGAAGAATTATGACTAGAGGAAATTAATTATGTGATGTATTCCATGTATCAGAATCATTATTGGGTTCTATTTGATGTGCCCATGGATTTAAATTCCATTGGGTGTGAATGGGTATTCAAGAGGAATTTAGACATTGATGGTAATGTAAATACCTATAAAGCAAGGCTAGTGTATAAATTGTTTAACTAATCTCAAGGAATTGAACATGATAAAACCTTTTCGACAATTTCCATGTTTAAATCCATCAGAATCAAATTTTCCATATCATCATACCATGACTATAAGATTTGGCAGATGGATGTCATATCTATATTTCATAACAGGAACATTTAGGAAGATGTATATTTGACACAACCAGAATTTTTTGTGAGACTAGGTTATTCCAAAATTATTTGAATGTTGGTGGTATACATTTATTGAATCATGTAAGTATCTAGGACATGGAACATTCAATTTTATGAATGCATAAAATAATTCAGTTTCATTAAAAATGAATTTTATTCATGTATATACAAAATTTAAATTGGGAATGTAGTTATTATCCTTGTATTATATTTGGATGGTATATTAGTTATTGGAAACGAAATTCTAGTCATACAGTTCGTTAATGGCTAGTTAAAAAAGTAATTCTCCAGTAAGGACATAGGCGAAACAACGAATATTCTTGAGATCATGATCATTTGTGATAGATATAAGTGGATACATTGATTAGGACAAAGTACATATATTGACCAGATAATAATGATATTTAGTATGTAAAATCCAAGAGGTTATTGGTTCTAGTGTCACATGGTTTACATATTTTCATGAAAATATGTCCCAAGACACAATATGAGAAATATTTAATGAGTAAGATCCCATACTCATTAGTGATATTATCATTCATGTATTCCATGTAAGATACTATACTTGATGTTTTCTATTCATTGATAATGGTAGTAACAAATCACCAAAATCCATAAGAATAGTAGAGGACCACTATTAATACTCTTTAATTATCTAATAAGAACTATGGATACAGTTCTAGAGTTTAGAGGAGACGAGGAACTTTTCATCATATGTTATGATGATGTAGGTTGTCAGATAGATTATAATGATTTGATTTTATAATGAAGATATGTTTTCGTTCACAATGGTGGATTTGTGAGGTAGAATAGTTCAAAGAATTCAATTGTAGGTGATTTATAGTGGATTTCAAGTATATAGTTGATTTTGATGGTGCCAAAAAAGTATTTTTGATTAGTAACATTATACAGGATCATGATATGTTTCCTAGAATAAAACCCTACCACATTGTATTTTGATAATACTACAATGGTGGCTCTTGAAAAATAGACACTGTCACATCAATAGAAAAAGAAAAAACACTAGAAGTATCACCCCTGGATGAGTTTTATCAAATATGCGAAGTTGAAGTGAGAAAAGTATCCACCAAAGAGAACATGCAAAAACCCATGACTAAAGGCCTATCTTAGAAGAATCATTATTATCAAGTGAGATCCAGGGAACTAAAGTTCATTAGTAGTTGGATCTAGTGAAAGTGGGAGTCTATTGGATTTGGTTCCTTAAAACCAACTTGTTTTGAAATTTATGATATCTTATAATCATGGTTTTTAATATCAATAAATTATTTATAACATCATGACTATTATGTTGTGTGACATTAAGTGTGATAATGTTCTAAGATTGTTTTTCACACTAAAACTTCATAGTGATTCTCCATTATGATGAGAACCTGAAACTGTTATGAAACTATTCTTGAATATATGTTTTATAGTTCTATGATATCATTTGAGGGAAACAAATGATATGAGATATCAGGGATGGAGACTCATATGAAATTGAGTAACCTTTTCAAGGTGTATTCCCATGATAATCTCCAATAGGATATTATGATAAAAAGACATGCTAGTATAAAATACACATTTCTATGTGTAATAGGATGTTCTCATCTGAGGATGTGTTTATGGGTCCTTAGACTCTAAGATCATTATTAATGAGTATTATGAGTCACACACTAAGATGTATTGACAAAAATTATAGCGGCATATGTTCACAGCGAGGTACTATACGATGGGTGCATCATAAGTAATATCTCATTAACAAGTTATGAGAAAAATTATTCATTCCTCATATTCTTTAATAGAAGATAATATTTTAGGAACATTGATGGAAATTATATACCATAAATAAATCCATGTCCATGGTTATCAATAGACAAGTTAGATTTCCCAAAATTCATAGAATGAGATATCGAGCATATAGGTTGATGGCACTCGCATGAAACCTGTTCGATTAGAGATAGTGTGATAAGGGGATTATATTACACGATAAGAGTCTGTATGAGGTGGCATGTCATTAAGACAATAAATTATTTCTCTATGGGTTCTTGGGAAAGTTTTTAAATACTAACCTTGGAATTTAGGTTGGATTTCCTAATTATACTCAGAAAGTGGCCAAGAGGGTCACACGCTATATATTTCTAGTATCTGAATTAAATAATTTTTGATTTAACATGTTGAATAAATATTATTAGTGGTCATGGTTTAGTAATTATTCATGTATTATTGATCAAATTTATTTCATCACTATTTATTCGAGTGAATATATTATTAGATGATTAATTTATAATTATTAACGAGGATTGGAGGACCGAGTTTCATGGTCTCATAAGAAATAATAATATTGAATATTATTTGATTAAATATTATTTAATTATAAATAACATGTTAAGGGAATGTTAAGAAATGATAATTTTATTTTTATTATATGACATGGGGGTCTCTCTAGGATTTATGAAATAATGAAATTCATTGGTGGATATTATTTTTTATTAACCTAGTAAAATAAATAACTCAATATATTATTTCTCCCGTTAGCTATGGGAGACAGATGCGACACCTATTGGGTTGTGTACAATGAATTGGATAAATCACTCAAGTATAGAGAGATCATACCTCCCTAAGAAATATTTCAGGAATTAGATAGATCCTTGGTTGCACCCAAATTTACCATACATGTATTTGGTCGTTTTAGTACAGGTAGGGGTCGAATCTATAGGGACCGATGAAGAAACTGAGAGACAATATGATTTTGGATAGAATTGGGCATGAAGTGACCAAATATTTGGATTTATTTTATTTGAAACTAGTGAATTAATTTAAAGAAAAACTAAAAAACATTCAATTACTTATTCTAAAACAATAATTGGATATGAGTTGATCATACGTTGTTACTAGGGTTAGATTGGATGTATTTATTTTCTTATAATGTTTCAGTTCACTAATCCAAGAAGTATCCACAAAATGATATAATTCCTCAACATCATTCACCAATTTAATCCTTACACAATTCCAAGGCTAATCACCAATTCACATAGAGGATAAATGTAATAATCAATCCAACGAATTGGATCATAATAGCAGTCGAAATGTGTCATTGTTATAGTTGGTGAAGATAAAGAAGAAAATAATAATCAAATGGAAATGTTAAATTAATTAAATGATTGCATAATTTTAGATCATAAAATAACATACAATCTGCTTCCATGATACTCCCTAGGAACAACCCATATGTATTTATCCCTCCATTGATTCTATGATCTCAATGGAAATGGAAAGTAGACTTATAGGGGAGGAATTGATGAAGAAAAATAAAACAATAAAACGATCGATCCACCATTGTGTGAATAAATTCACAAGTGATGGTGTGAATAATATCAAACCTTAGGGAAACAGTATCAATGTCAAAAGAAAAATAAAAGAAAAAGGGGAAATGATGAAATTTTAAAAAGAACTATTTTAATTCAAAAAACTTACATGAGAATGAAGAACCAATACAACATCAAATTGAAAGCATAACATTACACAGAAACAAAGAACCAAATATTACTAAATCCTCCACCACTACTTCCTAAAATAGGAAAAACAGAATCCTTGGGTCGAGACACCACTCCCCAAGTCTCTTTAATTAATTGTGGGTGGCCAAAGTGGGTCGAAATTTACTATAGAGGAGACATTTCAACTCTTGCCTTGAAGTAGGAGCTAGCTTTCATCCACAAAAAAAAGCGCTGAAATCACCTTTTAGAAGGCTGAAGTAGAGTGATCCAGAGGAAACATAAATAAATCCCCAGATGTCACCTAATATCCTGTAAAATTTCAGCTGCCAACACTTTGTGGTTTTTGAAATATGAGTTAAATGGTAGTCTTCTTTTCTGTGCCGCAGAATCTGGACTAGAGTTTCATCATCAACTTGGTCCACATGGAACTTAACTAAAACATTCGAATTAGCTTGTGAAACTGTTGAATTAAATCTTCCATATAATGTCTTCTATCTCCAGTTAAATTTATATACTCTTTGGGCTTGAATCATGACCTCTATAGTACTTTTATTGGGCTGTTGTCCATCTCACTTCGCCCACAATGTGGTTGGTTCAACGACCACTTTGGTGGTCTTCATAATTGAATATACAAGTTCACCAAAATAATTAATTGATCCTTATAGCATGTGAGACATGGAATTAAAATATTAAAATTAAATCAAGACCATTTGGTGTTTTATGAGATGTTCAAGAATGTACCATGTAATAGTGCATTTTGGGAATGAATTGAAATCATGAAGTGAAATAACTTTCAAAGTGTTAAATGCACTAAAATGGTATTTATGAATAAAAAATCACATAAAAACTATATAAATTAACAATGAATAATAACCACTTCTAGTGGCTAATAACACCCCCAACATGAGTTTTTCTAGTCGTGAGAAAAATATATCTCACAAAAATGCAATTTGAATGAAATTATCAAAAAACATTTTAATACCTATTTCTCACCCAAATACCTCATTCCAAAAAATTATTAAACCCATCAAAATCATTTAAAACAAGCTATGTTCAAAGGCATAACACAAGCCCAAGACCATTCCTTTGTTAAAATTCATCGCTGTATTTCATACAATTTCAATTAAGCATGATGTAGTGTTGTGAATAACAATAGAAATGGGGGTTCATCTCCATTCAATGGGATAAAATATGGAAGCACTAGGAAGAATGAAACATTAATATTAAGATGATATTCATTTTTGTATTATTAATTTTCTTAGTTTTTAGTTTTTTTCTTTTTTCTTTTTTCTTTTTTGTTTTGTAAATTTTCCATAGTCATTGAAATTGAATTCAATCGAGTCAACCCATGTAGCAAGAATTTGCCGATGAATCCCATGTTCAAAGACAATAGGGCACAATGTGAATCTTACATACTCGAGCATCGTCTCAAGTTTACTCATTCAAAAACAAACTCAAATTACCACAAATAGAGAAATAATTCCCCACTCCGGGCCAGAAAACTATGGAGTCATGATCCCTATGTGCCAAAATCCACACATTAGGTCATTTCATTTCTCTACACGCAAATGGATTTTTTTGAATACTTCTGTTAAAATTAAAATGATCACGAAACCTATTTCATTTATAATGGGACTCCAATATCTCAATCTAAAACCCCACAATCTAGGGGACATGAATTATGTTTTTTTTATTAAATGGATGATTATAAAACGGTGAAAAATCACATTGGACAACCAAACATTCCAAAATCATTGCACATGTACCTAAACATGCATTAAAATCAGAATCAAGGCATTAAATATTATTTGATATCCAATTTCTGAGATAGAAATGTCTGCTATAATGTTCAAGGTTAATGAAATTTTTCCTTCGACACATTTTTTTTGCAGAAAATATCAAAAAATTTATTTCATCTCCCCCACAACATAAAAGAACACTATCCCAAGTGTTTAATGAAAATAAAGGTTAGAAGGGGGGTATGAGAGGAGATCAAAGAAGAAATTGAAAATCATAAACATGGAACAAATTCACCAGGTTTTTGAAGTTAATGTTCATGATGCTCCAGATTACTCCTTTGATCTCTTGAGGGATGTAAGAACCTCCTTGATTGAACATGTTTCACCCAAAATAGACCCTAAAACATTCAATGAAGAACAAACCAGACAAAACAAACAACACAATGATTTATTTAATTCCAAGTGTCATCATTCTAATGGGTGTCCCTGTTTTTTTAATAAAACTAATGATACAATGGCTCATTCTAAATTTCATGGTAAGGTATTACTCAGGGATCACACCATGTGACACAGATGAATATGGTTCTCCCCTTTCATACCCATCCATACTCATAAAAGAAAAACAGGTCAACAATCTAAATTTTTTTAACCTATAAAAACATAAATAAAATATAATAAATAGATGATACATTGTCTTAGTTAAAATTTATGGATAAGGTTTTACTCAAGGATCACATCGGGTGACATAGATGAATATGGTGCTCCCCTTTCAAACCCATCCACACTCATAAAAGAAGAACAGGTAAACAATATACGATAGAATAAAATTATATCAAAATGATCCACTAATTATATTTGAAATATAGTGTTGTTTAAAACAACAAAATGATTGGAAACATGAAAACCACAGGTTACCTCCCGTGTAGTGATTAATTAAACATATTTAGCTCAACTTGAACCCCAAAACATATCTGATTCCAACATTAAATTTTTTATGACCTCATATTTCTCCACTCCAACAGGATTGAAAATGCATATTCCTTACGGTTGGTATGAAGATTTTTAATTTTATTCATGAATAATCCTATTTTCTAAAATGAATGGGAATATCCAAGGAATATCAGAAATGGTTGATCTTTTTTCTTTTTATGTCTTTCCTAATAAATAAAATATCAACCCCCCTTTTTGTTTTTCATTTGTTGAATGAATAAAAACCCTAAGCTCTTTTTTAACATAAATGATGGGATACATTAGTGAAATAGGAAGGACAATTATTTTGAGTTTTTGTTGATTAAATTTTCTTAAAGAAGATTGGAAATTTGAATCAAAATCAGTTTCTTCTACAAAAATTTTATAATGTACAGGTTTCTTATAAAAATATGATTCATCCAAAAAAGTGTCCATTTGAATTCTAGGAGTGGGTATGAGCTCAATGTTTTGGATTTCATCCAATGGTTTAGTGATCGGTTGTCCTACAAATTCACTAATGGAGCCATGTTCTGGAAACTCAATCCATGATGTCAGGTTATTGTCTTTTGAATTCATAAAATCAATTTCCTCCTGATTTAAAAACTATTCATATCGAATTTCAACATTACCTGACCAATTCAATTCATTGTCTAACACTGAATTCCCAAATTCAAAACTGAGTTCATCACAAGTTTTAAGGTTTTGAACTTCTAGCCTCAAAGATGAAACCTTAGAATTCAATATCATTATTTGATTACACAATTGTTTAAGAAATGATTGAGGATCATATATGATGAGATGTTGAACATTATGGACTTCACTAGGATTGGACTCTTCAATCATCCTTTAGAGGTCTAAAAATTGATCATTTAAAAATTCATTATCCCATCGATTGTATGTCTCATCGGGTCCAGGGTAATCATTCACGGGTTGATCAATGTAATTAAATAATTTTTTTATTCCCAAAATTTATTTTCAATTTGATTCCATATTGCTTATATTTTGAGGTATTGCTAATGATAATCCATTGGGTTAGAGAGTGATTTGGATTTCATATTTTTAGGACATAGAAAAATAGAAAAGGGAAGAGAGAAAAGGAATGGAGTTGAAAAAGTGAATTTGGGATGAGAAATGAAATTGAGAATATAAGGAAACTTACTTGGGTCTTAGAAAATGGAACCAAATTTTGGTTGCTCCCAAATTTAACCTACAGGTATGCTGTCATTGAAGTACAGGTAGGGGTCGAATCCACAGGGCCTGAAGAAAAAACCTAGAGACATTGTGCTTTTGAAGAGATTTGGGTATGAAGTGGCCAACTATTTCGATTGATTTGATTTGAAAGTAGTGATTTAATTTAAATAAAAGATAAAAAACATAAAATTACTTAGTCTAAAACAATTATTGGAGTTTATTTGATCCCATGTTTTTACTAGGGTAAGATTGGATGTATTTATTTTCATATAATGTTTTAGTTCACTAATTCAAGATGTATCCACAAAATGATATAATTCTGAACATCATTCACCAATTTAAACATTACACAATTCCAAGGCTAATCACCAATGCTCATAAAGAATCATTTTAATGATCACTCATAGGAATTGGATCGTAATAGCACTTGAAATGTGTCATTGTTAAAGTTGGCGAAGATGTAGATGAAAATAATCATCAAATGGAAATCTTAAATTAATGAAACATTTATAGAATTTTAGATGATAAAATAACATCTAATCTTCCTCATTATACTCCCTAGGACCAAACCATGAGGGTTTATCCCTCCATTGATTCTAAGATCTCAAAGTAAGTGGAATGTAGACTCATAGGGGCGGAATTGATAAAGAAAAATAAAATAATGAAACGATCACTCCATCATTGTGTGAATAAATTCACAAGTTTTGGTGTGAATAAGATCACACCAATGGGAAACAGTATCAATGTGAAAAGAATAATAAAAGAAAACAAGGAAATGAATAACTTTTATAATGAACTAATGTAATTCAAACAACTTACTTGAGAATGAAGAACGACTAAAACATCAAATTGACAGCATAACAATACAATGAAATACCGCACAAAATATCCCTAAATCCTACACCAATACTATATTAAATAAGAAAAAAGGACGCCTTGGGTAGAGCCACAACTCCCCAAGTCACTTTATTTATTTTTGGGAGGCCAAAGTGGGTGGAAATTTAATGTAGAGGAGACTTTTGAACTCTTGCCTTGAAGTGGGAGCCCGCTTGCATCCATTGAACAGAAGAACCAAAATCACCTACCTAAAGGCTGATGTGGAGTGGTCCTTAGAATACATAAATGAATCCCCGTATGTCCCCTAATATCCTGTAAAATTTCAGCCCAAAACACTTTGTGGTTTGCGAGATATGATTTAAATGGCAGCTATTTTTATGGGCCATGGAATCTGGTCCAGAGTTTCATCTTCAACTTTGGGCACCTATAACTCCATTAAAAGATACGAATTATCATGGTCCAGTGTTGCATTAAATATTCTCTAAGATGTATTATATCACCATATAAATATTGAGACTCTTTGGGCTTGAAACATGGCCGCTACAGTAGTTTTATTGGGCTGTTGTCCAGCTCACTTCTCCTAGAATGTGGTTGGTTCAAAGACCACTTTTGTGGTCTTCCAAATTTAATCTCCACATACTCTCAAATAATTAATTGTTACTTATAGCATGGGATACCTGAAAATAAAATATGAAAAAAAATTCAATACCATTTGGTGTTTTATGATATGTTCAAAAATATACCATGTAATAGTGCATTTTAGGAAAGAATTGCAAACATGATGTGAAATGATGTTCAAAGTGTAAAATGAACTAAAATGGTATTTGTGAATAAAAAATAACATAAAAACTATATAAATTAACAATTAATATTATCCTCTTCCATTTTCTAATCAATACTCCACCAACGGATCAAGGAAAACACTTTAGAAGTACTTCTCAAGGCTGTCAATGATGCGCGTCGCAAGTGTAAGGATCTTCCATGATATCACCTGGAGACTACTTCGGTAACATCTAGAGATATGTGGATCAAATTTTCATCACCGTTAGAGGATATTAACCCTTGATATCTACAAAAAAATTATGATACAATGACATATCAGTGGACGAATTCATGAACAATGAAAGAAACTTCTTTAAGGTAATTCTTATTTAATTATAATAATTGTAAACAAAATATGTTAATCCTTTCCCTTGGGGTGTTTCTATCCCATTATAGTTCTTTCATTAAATCCCCTTGTTCATGATATTATTTAATGAAATATACATCATATTTATTATTAACAAGGGAAAAAAGAAAATTTGGGCACCACCCCTTCTATGCGTCCGCTGTGCTCAGAACCCTCAATTTATTAAAGAGACGCTAAAGCTCTAAAAATATATCCATTTGTGGGTTGTGTAATCACATGGAAAGTGATAATACTATTTATTAACTACTTGAAACATTGTTCAAATTTTTAATTCTATGAAGACGTGACTCCCATGTGGGTTATCTTGGTAATAGCGTTCAACAATAAAGATAAATTTCAAAAAAATCGATGATAATATCAATCCAACCCAAGGAATCTATGGATATTTTCTATAGATTATGGCCTTAGACAACATTAAATTTTATTTATATTGTTAGGATCCAATGATATCAAATTTCTTGTGATGATATTCCCCAATAATGATACTTCCTTCAATCAAAACTCATACTTACTAGTCATGTCATAAAGCTTCTCCTTTCATAAGTTATTTAACACAATGTTCAAATGCTCCTCATATTACTATTTGATTTTGTTGTATATGGGTATATCATCTATAAAGTCTTCCAAATTTTTATCTAGCTAATATCCAAACACACCATCCATCAAATCCATGAATATTTACAGAGCATTAGTGATCACAATGGTATAACTATCAACTCATAGTGCCTGTACATTATATAAAAAGAGGTCTTAAAGATATCTTACTTATTCTCCCATACTTAATAATATCCCAACAGAATATCCAACTTGAAGAATTACTATATTCCACCTAGATTCCATAAAAATTAATTAATATGTAGATGATGATACTTGTTCTTTATCCTGATATTGTTGATCTCACTATAATCAATTCAAAGGCACATTGACACATCCATATTCTTGATTAAGAGGACTGGTACACCCCATTATGAACAAGATGTTCATCGAAAATCATTATAAAATTCACTTTTAGTTTTTTTTGATCTCCTCATGTTCATAAAAAGCCATCTTATTCGGATTTTTGGATATTGGCATATCCATATCTATATTCGCGATTAAATATTAAACATCCCTATAAAGAGAATGACAAGGAAATTACTTGGGAAAAACATCAACATATTCTATCACAATATAAATGTCTTTGAGGATGATCAAATCCTTAGACTCAATCATATGAACTAGATATGTTTTCACATTGGGAAATAATTTACATTCTTGATATGATGGTGTTAATGAAGATCCACCCCCTCTGTGAACATGTACAGAATCTGGGTGGATTTGTTATAAATAGTGTGATATCCTTCCCATGGATCTGTATGTTATCTCTATACAGGGAAAACCATTTAATTGTCAGAATAACATCAAATTACATGAAAGGAATTATTAAAAGGTTTTATGGGATGTTTACCCACAAATTATAATAGGGGATTAGTAATATACATGGGATGAAATAACTTCCCCATTTCCCATTTTCTTAGACATCTCTACTTCAATGATTTTTTTGTGGTGTTAGAATAGTTATACAATGGTTTCATGATATGGAGGAATATATTGAACCCGAAAATAATAGAATGTTTTTTTTGATTGAATACCTAGTGTACTTATCATCACTTAATTTACAGGGATTAATTCAGTAGTAGTGATGGAAAAATATCACCTATTCTACCTCAGAGGTTGTTGGGTTCCATAGAAAACACATAGCACTGGAAATTGTTTAGAAATTTTCCGTAGTTCACTGAATTTTTAGAAATTAATAACGTGTTGAGGGTTGAATCAAAAATTTCATTCTTCCATCGCATTAGTGGGTTTCTTCAATCAGCAGTTATTAGAAAGGTGTCCTTCCTTCTGCTAGATAAAGCATTTATATATCCCATTTAAGTAAATGTATGTATTCTTCTTCTGGTACCATTGAAAAATGGGATTCTTAAATATATTAGCACTATTTTATTTCTATATCTAGACTTAAGAATTAAACTCTACATTAAACTTATTTTCCATGTGATATTATTTAGATTCTTCAATCTCCATATCAACTTTGATAGAAGATCATTCAATTTCCTCATATATACAAAAGTGAAGGATTTCCAAGGAATTTGGTAGACTAGGTTATATCCCACTAAATATTGGTTCATCCTTGAATTTAGTGGTATGTGAAAAACTAGAGGTCTATAATGAATGCCTTTTGATGTTTTCCCAATAAATCAAGATAGATTCTTTAACCCATTTTTTTAGGACATGGAAATCCCATTCCATTTTAAGTCAGAGTGTTTTAGGAAATTATTTATGATTTTTTTTCTTGAATTCCTTCCACTTTATTGATTAAATATCTTTTACAATCTTCCTATTCATGATCAATTTATACCACTGATTAGCTTCTCCTTTTTTATGATAAACAAATAGATGAACCATATCGTTTTCAGAATGTTGAAGGATGTAGATGATATTCTCAAGAGAGTTGATCCTATGTTCTCTAATTAAGAGACCAGATGATCCATTGAAAATTAGAGGTATCTGTCACATAAATCTCTCATTCCCAAATTGTTTTCTATTGGGAGGGAGCTCCTCTTAGTTTGTCTTTATATTTAAAACCTGAGTCAACTGAGAGTGTATCGTCACAAAGTTCAGGATTTCTACTCCAATAGAGTTAGGTATCTCATTTAGGTAGTCATCACATTTCATGTCTCATTGATTGTTTACCAAATTCCTTATATTTCCAACCATTTTCTAGAATAAAGGGAAAATTAGGGATGAGTAATTTTAAACTATTAAACTCATAAAAGGGAATAAAATAAAATTAAAAGGGTAATATATAAATTACATTTATTTACTTAAATAATGGATTTCTAGGATTCAATATATGTTATCCATAATATATTTCATAACAAGTGTTCTTGGGGTAATTTTCCCCCTTAATAACAATTCATAATGGGAATATGAATTTACCAATGAATATAACCCGAGTGTGTCAAACCATGTGTATAGTAAGGCATGTTGTCATGTAGTAGGTTACCTAGAGTAAGGCTCAGAACACCTTGTCAGAGTTATAACTCCCAAGAATATCAGGGCCAGAACCACATTAACATGAAGCATCTAAAAATGGATGTATTTTCTTGATAAACAAATTAATCTATTCATTTCAAAATTTAGGGATGGTTTTCTATATTTAGTATTATCCCAAATTATTTTTCTAGAGTTTTTGAATCCTAATCCAAAAAATAAATAATCAATTCCTCTACTACCAACTATAACAAAAATTCTATTTATTACACATCAATAAATTATTTATAACATAAAAATTCACTTAATACAACCCAAAGGATTTATAATTCTATTGTAGTGGGGAATTTGGTACACTACCAAACAACTTATAACTTGGGATAAAAAAAATTATTGTACACATCCTTAACATTATCATAATATTTCAACAAACATAAAACTGTAAGCGATAACTTGGGGACAAACATTACAAATAGGTGGGACATATATCCCATTTAGTGAATAAACAAGTAATAAAATGAATAAGATGATACATGTTAGAATATCGGAATACCAATAGGATATTAATAGAGTAGTAATCATAAAAATTAACAATGAGACCTAATATAGTGTGTTATTCATAAAGACAACATATGAAATGTGGAAACAACTCAATATAATGAATCATAAACATAATTCAAGGATAAAGCAGCCAGGAGATCATGGTTAAAAAATTCCAATAAAGAAATCGGGTTTAGTTTATGTCCCAACATGATGTAACATGATACAAAATAATACACAATGAATTAGTTCACTATCTGGGAACAACCATTATATTAATTTCATCATCATGCTTAAGCATTCAACATTGATCCTACAACTTGGATTCCTTAATCATCAAAATTTATTCCATGATCAAGAAGTTTGTTATAAATACATATAATTATCCAATAAAAATTTATGTTCATAAATATGAACACCTGTAATAGAAAATGTGTATGGCATTCACTACACAATTGTTTTGGCAAAAAAAATTGTGATGAAATTTGGAAAACTTAACGATGTTACATAGAAATTCATAAAAATGGGTTTATATGAGAGAAAGTGGTATCTCATCACATACACATAAAATAGGTACTAATAAGGACATGGAATATAATGTCCCGACATTGAATATTATATGCTTATTGTATAAAATTTTGAATAAACCCGACTAAATAAAATAATCCTAACTATATTTTGGCATAGTAATCAGGTGTAACAACAGAATCAAGGGAGGATTAATGAAAAGGAACGGGAAATATAATAATTTGAAAATAAATTGTAATAATAGGGGAATATGGAATATCATATAACAAAAAAAATAAATGAAATGTAAAATACATAATATAAAAGGTGTGCTTGATAGAAGAGGCGAGTGGAGGGTCCTTTATGAAATTTCAGCATAGTAAGGCTAGGTAAGGGTAAAAATGATAGAGTATATATTTTATATCTTATAAATAAAAATTATTTGGATAGTAATATAATTATAGTAAATTAATTAAAATCTAACCAATTAAAATTATAATGACTAATTTCAAATAAGGTATTTGAATTAAAAGAAAGAAAAGAAGGTGAAAATACCTTACTTGAGTGTTTAACTCCTATGGATTGGGATGGGCCTCTTGAAATGTTGGGGTTGACATATGAGGGAAATATAGAGTGTAGGTCAGAGTAAGTTCAAACTATAAAATGTTTTAGTGAAGAGAAATGGGATTTTGAGTGGATTTATATTGGTAAATATGGATATTTCATTATTATTTTGGTTTGTACTTCTACATAATAAAATATTTAAAAACAAAAACAATGCCATCTTTTACCCATGGTTTCACATAATATGATTGATTTTTTTATTTTATAAGGCAAAGTACATATGTTATTAAAATATTAACCTTGGTGATGTGGAGGTGAGTCACACTCTTAAAAAGAATATTTGAAAATAATAAAATATATTATAAGTCCTAGAGGATTCATAATGGATTCCCAAAATAAATTAAATATACATAATATCAAATTATTTTTAAGCGAAAAAAATATTTGTTCTTGGGTCATATTTATAATACTGATGACCTCAATTTTGTATAATTTGTTTGTCATAAAACAAAAAGTATATTTATATTGTATTTATTTTTTACCTGAAATGTAGACTATCTTAATAAATTATTAAAAATTATCCCGTGGAAGAATACATCATCTTGATTCCAAAAATAATATATATTTTATCTGAATAATTTAATATTTTTTTTATTTTTAAAATAAAAAAACATATTTATTGAAAATGATGGATTTCTGACAATAATTTTTTTTAACCAATAAAAAATATTCATTTGACATCATAAAAATTAGTTGATAATATATATTTATTAAAATCAATTTAATAATAATATATTATTAAATAATTTTTTATTTCAACGATCCATTAATTTGTCAAAATATATTTCTTAATTTAATTAGAATATTAACAAAAAATACTATTTTTGATTTATTTAATCAAAATAATAATCATTTAAAAATAATAATAATAGAATGGAAATATGTTCATTATTATATAAAAAATATAATAAATACTAAAATTTATTGGTTCCTGATGAATATCCCTTTAATAAACTGCAAAAATCCCTAAGAGTAAGCTGTGTGGTTGTCAGACTTTTATGGTGTGGTTCAAGGAACATGGTTTTTTCAAATATATCAATAAGCTTGAAATTCTATAGTAAAGAGATTCCTTGAGTCCTACGTTGTTAGATATCAACATGGAAATGGTCTATGGAAGCTAACATAAACTCTATCTCCATTATAATATATAATAAATATGTTTTATAGGGTATAATCCTAGTGGTTGAGACCAACACATCCTTTTTTGTGACAATTGGATTTGTTAAAATCCTGAATTTCTAATAATCATGTGTTTACTATTCTACAAATATATTATCAATGGTATTTATTATTATTTTTCAATTAAATCCTGTCGGAATAATAAGTCAAAAAAAGTTCATGCATATTTTATAACCATATTATAAAAAAATACATTTAGTACAAATACAAGTGGGATTTATTTATAATAATTAAGGTCGTTACAGACAACATATTATTCCATGAATTCCATCACAGAAACAAATACCTTTTTGTAGTAGGTCATACTCTTTTATAGTTTTGTTGGCTTGTATTTATCCCTCTATCTTTCCCATACTCAGTTTATACTCTTTTTGTGTGCAGTGTGTGTGTGTTTGATTGTAATTATACCCCCAAGAACCAAAAATATTATACAATTGTTTAGAGATAAGTCCATATACATGTACATTAGGTTATAGATTATCATATGTTTGATATAACTTCATGTTGCTAGATAGTAACCCCTGGCTATTTGCAGGTGGGAATGGGGTGTCACACTATACATTCTACAGGATATGTGGTCCCATGTAGGCTAGGTCATGACATCTCGTTCTACGAATAAATAAATAGATTTTATATGCATACATTCATACTACTGGCACCAGGAATGTTGCATATTTCATATTTAAATATCTTTATTCCATATGTATCCAACTTTATTATAATATAATTAACCATGTTAATATTAACAGCACAACATCATTATTCTTATGAAATAATTATATTATTCCATAAAAATCACTTTCTAAACCATAATCATCAATATATTATAGAATTTTCTAGTTTGGTTTAGTTTAAGAACCTGCATGAATAATTATCCATATTTCATTCATTTTTAATTATGGAATTATAAATAATAGTTATATTTTAAAATAATAAGAAACTATTTATTTCTATTATGTTAATATTAATATCTAAAATGATATTAATAAATGTTTCCTCATTCATTGAAATTTTTAAAACAATATCATCACCAAATAAATCCTTGTAAATAAAAAATATTGACATGAAATAATAACACAATTAATAATTATATAACCCTCATTCAGGATGCATGGTTAAAGTTAATAATGAATCATGACTAACATATGAGTTTTTGTCATAAATTATTATCTTTGAAATATGTTTTATATTATAAACCTAATTTATTTTATGTGGTGTATATGAAAATTAATTGAGTTATATTATCATGAAATACCTTTTCTTTTTGGTAATCTGTGTTCAATTTAAATATATCACTTTTAGGTGGTTTCTATTTAAATTCTTCTCTCATGTATTAAGGGGTTTTTGTAACACAATTATCATTTAATGAGTAATAATTGTTTTTCATGAAAATATTTCATATAATTTAGTTAAATTATTTTTTAAGATTTTAATGTGTTGTATAGTATATTTAACTTCGAGGTTTTTAAAGTGTTACCACATAAACCTAGATTAAATATCGTATTACATCAATAACTATGTTTCCCCTAACGATCATTGGTAATTCAAATCACTTTCTTTATGTTATATGTTTTTTTGGAACTTAGACCGTAAATTTTCTCATTATGAATTAATTTACTATTTAATATGATTTTCTCTCTTATACTTTAATGGATAATGTCTCTATTTATTCAAATATTCCTACTATATTGTTTTATCACTTAAATGTAAAATGTTTTAAAATATGAACCTCTATCTCTAAATGGTATCCTTGTTTCAAGACCATCTTTTCATGTACCATAAATATTCACATTTATTATATTGAAATATAAGTTTTCACCCATTTATGTGATCTTCATACTTTTCAACTGCACTTTTAAAATGTATGTTTTATTACTTATTTTTTAATGCGGGTTTTCAAAAAATGTATATTTAAATATAAATAATTAATTTTCATCCAAAACAAAAAAAAATTAAATTTGGGACCCATTTTCCTTTTTATTTGAATGGGCCTATTTTCCATTGCTGTTATTCTTTATGAATCACCCTCGAAATGATTTTTTGAATTTCTTATTTTGGGTTATAAAATACGATATCGATTTTTCATGTTTTTATAATTATTTATGTAATATATTTTAGAAAATATTATGTATTACCCATTATAATTTTTCAGATTTAATTATTTGAATATTATGGATCTCATATCTACTCTCGAAAGTTTCTTATTCCCACCTAGGGTTTTCAAGTCCCTTCTCCCACCAATGGGTCTACCTATCTTCACTTTCCTATCTAGTTTTCCTTAATTTGGATTCTGTATGTTTCATTCACATTGGTGATCACTATTGTGGGTATCTTTCTATCCTATTTAGGTTTATCCCACCATTCATGACCCTTATATTGTTCATTCATGATGGTGATTAGGACCAAATGGGATGTGTTGGTTGTAGCTTGTAAGGTAATACCATTGATACACCTGTTCCATTATTCTTCCCTTTTGGTTTTGGTCAAGCACTCTAGAGCAGTTGTAGTTTCCTCTCTTTCATAACTACTATATTGTCCAATGATAAAATACATGAACCCATATTTGGTGGGTATGTACAACTCTTCGAGTTAGTTTGGTATTGTGGTGGTTGGAGTAGTGGTGCATAGGATTAATTGTTAGGTAGTTTCTCTAATTTTTCTAACTTAATCATTTGGATTAAACTCATGTTGATTGTTGTTTTTGTTTTTGGTTCCTCCTAAATATTATTTTTTGACCCTAGATCCCATTACTGAGATTTTTGTTTGATGAATTTCTTATGGATTATTTGTTCAATCTGTTCACATTTTGGCTTTTCATGTTCGATGGATTAGTTTTGTTTTTCATATATGACTCCGAATATGGTTCTTGTAATACGTTTTGTTGATGTGGATCTGAAGGTAGTGTTCCATGGTCACATAGATATTTTCACTATATATTGAGGCCAAAGTGAACTATATTCTATTCTATTTCTACTAGAAGCCACAAAACATCTCCCAATTTGACCTACGTAGTGACTTGACATGTGGTTTTGGGATGTGTAGTTTGAGTGGTGGAGGGAATTAAATAAGGCTTCTCTTATAGTGGATTCAGCTCTGTATTTTGATTCCGACCAAGCTTCTTCTTCATGATTATTTTGGAGTGCATTTTACATCATGGTTGTATTGGACTATGAAATTCAGTTTTTGTGTTTTACGATGGTGACGTGGGACTCCAACATTCTATATTATCTTTTGAACTAGTGTAGTGATCGAGAAGTGATGAAAATGATGTCTTCATGATGAAAATGATGACAATGGGGAGTCATAATGGTGGTGGTAGTTTCATTTTTTCGATAATAGTTCATCTTACATGAGTATGTTATGGAATGAGGCTTCCTAGGGTTATGTTATCATTATGTATTTTTTAGTTTGGAATCTCATTTTGGAATATTTGAATCTCATCACTTCTTATGGTGTTATGGTGACTGCTCAACCAAAAAGCATATATTTCGAAAATAAAAAAAATCATTAAATGGTGTGATTATTATATGATACGTTATGGAACCCATGTAAAGGTAATATTTAAGTGATTAGTGGGCCATATAAAGCCCTATAATTCATTTGGTAAATATTTATATCTCAATATATAATCATGAAATGAGTAGTGATGATCATTCCCAAATGGTAAATCAGTAGATATTTCAGATCCAATATAGGAAAAAATTTGTTAGGCCTAATATTTTAAGGGGAAACGATTGTGATGATTGATCAATTATTGGAAGTAATTGGTGATACTTGATCCATAATGTTGAGTTTAAATTCTTATGGTGGCACCATACTATTTTTGAAATGTGAATATTTAATATCCAAGGATCTTAATTTATTTCTTTTGTTTTCATAGTCTTTATTTCATGTTATATGTTTGATCATATGATAATATTTTTCTCATATTATGTAATACAATTTTTTTTGTTTCCAAGCTCATTTAATGATATATTTCTCGTGTATTTGTGTTATCTCATATTCATATGATCTTGCCTTGCATGTTGTAATGTTTATTATTACCTTACAATGTGTTTGAGCACACCCATTTCTACTACTTCTAGATATTATGTCATGATTATGAGTTTTACATGTGATATGACTAGGTAAAGACCCATTATGATGAAATTATGGCTAAATGTCCACATGCATTTTAAAATAATTTTCTTATGTAGCTGATCTCTAATGAAACTAAACCTATCATTTCTTAATATGTAACAATTATTACGTAATGTAATGTTTTAAATAAAGAAATTATTTAACATAAATGCATGTATATCTTGGTTTTCCTCATTTAAATTATCGAGAATAGATAGAGGATATGTGTAAATTTATGAATTATCAAAACATGATTTATATGGAATTATTCATTACATATAAAATTGAATGTTTCATTATATATAAAATATAATTTGAGGACTATTTATTATGGAAATAACTAGATAGATGTTGATACATGGATGATAAATTCAATAATCATTGGTTTATATTGGATTTTCATGTCAATTTTTAGTAATTATTATTATGGTAACTAATATAGCCAATAAATAATTTTGTTTTTAGTAAAAAAAAGTAGTATTACCCATATCATTAACAGATCTATCATGGTAGTTTATTAATATACCTTCTATATATTGTGGAACTATTGGTTGAATTGTATTTTTTAATTGTTTTTAAATGTTTTTAATGGAATTGATTATATAAAAATAAATAGGAGTAATTCAAGGAAATCCAATTGAGTATATTATTACTCTCATCGAACACCAATGATGTGGTAGTATGAAATATATTTTATATTTATCATAGTGATTCATAGAAAATATATAAGTATATATCTCTTGAATTGTCTTTGGATTCGATGTTAATCAGTAACTATATTACACACATTATTATGTCTTTTTATTTTCATATTTTTTTTAAAATAAATGTAAAAAATGGATGTATAAAAATTGAAAAATGAAAATTAAATACAATATATAGATTTAATGACGTTATATGAAAATAAATACTACCAATACGATTACCCACAGTGAACCTTTATTGTCTCATTTTTAGTACCATGCCTACTTAATGAACACACTCCATATTATGTGATATCATCCTTTTGTTCCATGATTTTCAATAAATATTTTACCTAACAATCACAAAGTACACTAAAAATTTAAATCCACCTTAGTTATCATTTTAAAGATATCTTTAATTGAGATAACCCTCTAACTCACTTTTTGGGTATCCAATCACACCAATAAGGTGATAAACCATTAAGGATCTATCCTATTACTTACTTAATATGGAAGGGTGGTAGAACAGTATAAAAGAATAATTTATACCTAAGAAAACCATAGTGATTACACACTATGACATTTAACCACTACTAATTATCCTTGGAATTACCCATATAGGGTAAGAATCTTTTTAAAATAAATGTGTAGGGAATTAGTTTTAATGATCAATTAATCCATTGGGTGATATGTGGGGTAATTTCTTTACCATCATGAATATTAATAATCACAAAAAAAATATAAAAATAAGAGAGAGAATCAATGAAAACTTTATTAAAAAAATAAGGAATGTGATTATACAATGAAAATACAAAACAGAAACCCCTAAAATTGAGTAACAAGGAAAAAAAGGATTAGTATCTAATTATATATATAAAAAATAAATATATTTTACAATATATATTAATGATTAAAATAGGAATAATCATTTATGTTGGGCACCAGTAGCATTAGTATTCATGGAAAATTCATTTGGATTGAACTTAATGGGAATTCATATTTTACCATAAAATAGATTTTAATATTATTTTTCATTATCCAAATGATCATGAGATATTTATCTCCAAATAACCTTGAAATTTTTAGTAATTTTTCTTTTATTCTTGTATTATTTTTATTCTTGTGTTCCAAATAGGATTTTCCATAATATTAAGTGGCAAAACATAGTGGGGTATATCCCACAATGTTGTTCTCCTTCTTCATCAAATATCACAAAAGGACTGACTTTCTCACACCAATATAAATGAATCATACATTTTAAATCTTATACAAATATCAATTAAGAAAAGGACTCTTATATTTTCATTAATAAATTGAAATGAGACTGACACAGATTCAAAATTAATAATTCATAGTGAAAATGATTCTTATTGAGTTTTTCGCCGATGGTTGTCTTAGGGAATTTGTATGAATCTATCTCAATATCTAAGTTAATAATATTATATAAATATTATTCAATAATGACACATGTGTATTTTATATAGACACATACTCATTTTTGTACATTTTAAAATTCAATTATTTTCTCTTCACAATGACTCTTACATGGAATATGGTTATGAAATAATGGCCCATACACCACATGACTTAGTTGGATTTCATTAATGATGTAGATATATTATTCCTTGTAGACATATAAAACCTCATTATACACTATGTATATAAGATTTATCATTTAAATTTATACCGAAATTCTTCACTACCAAAATAAAAAATGATAGAATTAAATAATTGACCCTTAAATCGATTAGTAAAATAATAATAATAATGTCATTAAATTTTTTAATTTAGCATATTTATATTTTATAGTCTTATAAACACCTTTATACTAAATCTACAATAATTACCCTATAAATTATTAAATTATGGGGATAAAAATAATGAATTACAATGTAAAATTATTGAACAAATGATCCCTATAAATCCCTACATATTGAAAAAGTCGACTCCTGGGGAATAAACTAATTACAATGATAAAACATTCCTATTAACATATTAATGGAACCACTACTAAATTATCAATGCCAATGAAATATCATGATACATATATGGATTTAAATACCTTCTTTCCTAAGGGAACATAACATTTCATTAATTATCTTGTTAATCCTCTTATGCATGTCACACATACCTCCTATACTATTAATTTGTCTTTCACATAGTATATTAACATATAGAGTATTTTCTAATTTTAAAGATTATGAATGATTTCTATAATAATACTTCCTTCATAGTATTCCCACTTATATATTTCATAAATGTTTCAATCATGCGGGATTTTAAATGGGTTATTCTATTGCATAGGGTTGGAAGATTTTAAATGTGACAAATAGAAGAGGTAGAATGAGGTATGTCTTAGTACCATTTGAATAAAAATGCATGAAAATTGATTTAAGCTCAATTATCTATCCTCAGTCATCTCCTCCATGAAATTATTTCCCATTACAAACCTTTTAATTATCTTAGGGATCCCTTAATTTTCAAAATTTAGAAACAAAAATAGTTTTTTTCACCTCCTATCTACCTTTATAGTAGAATCCATATTTTAGGCCGTTTCATATAATCTATTATATATAGAACTAAACTTTTGGATGGTAGAAACGTATTTTTAATTATTAATTTTTTTAACCCCCTTTTAATTTTTTTACAATATAACCCCCCAACATCCTTACATACATTATATTTATCTTTAAAACAATTTTTTCTAATTCCTCCAATATATAAAAAACTCCCTAAATATTTTCTACCAGGACATAATAGACAATCATAACTATTTCCCTCCACTAAAATTGAGTTCAAACATTTTAATTTATTTATTAAATGATTTATGTTGGAAATGGTTTAAAGTATTGTAATTACTCCCTAACAAGGAAATTCATAGAGAATACGAGATTAATAAATGTTTAGATGAAATGGACATAAAAAATAGATGGTAAATGAAATAAGGGATATGAAAATAATGCATCAATAATATATGAAATATTCCATAAACTAAAACAAAATTGAAAAATATTAAATCAATAAGTTATAGATATCTAAATCCTCATTCATGAAACATAAAAAAATAAAAATATAATGATGATGTAAAATATGTTTAAAATTTCTAATGTTAAAAAATAAAAATCATTAGAAAACACATGTGTACATGAATTTCAAATTTTGAAAAACATCATTAAATGAAAAGACTGTAAATCCACAAATAAAACCTATTTCAAAATTCTTCTAAATCATTTGTAACTCAATCAAATTTGTTTTCAAAAATGAAAATATTGTATGAATTTTTCAAAGAGTTAAATAAAGAAAAAGATATCCTAAAAACACAACCCAAAAATATAAATAGAATAAAAATAATGAAATCCAAAATTGATTTGATTCAAATATCCCACACCCAAATTATTAATACAATATTTGTTTCTAAAACATCATCATAACAAAATTATAAAACCAATTTAAATTTCACTAAATAAATAAAGGGAACAAAGAGTGATACAACCTACATTATTGGTAGTGTAATCCTTGATTGACGATCCAATATACATTCCATTTTAAACACACAATTAAAAAAAGAAAATCCCATAAATAAAAAATATAGAATGTGATTATAGAATGAAAATATAAAACAAAAATAATGTGACTATATATTGAAAATATAAAAAATAAGACCCTAAAACTATGTCTCAAGTATTCAGAAAAGATTACAATTTCTAAATCTATATGGGCCTAAGAAATAATATAATTTTAAAAGGAAATGAATAGTTTAAATAGACTTCTGCATCATCAATAGGATTTAGTATGGTAAAAAAGAATGTGTGTTTTCTAGCACATGCATGGAATAAACAGTCATATTCTTCCTTGTGATAGCAATATTTAATGTTATTTTTAATTATATCTATCATTTTATATCATTTATCTTCAAATACCATCATGTTATTTGTTAATGTTCTAGAAATTTTCCAATGAATTCAATGCACTCAATCCAAAGATAATTGAATAATAATATAAATGGATGAACATATTGGGATTCAAGCTACAATATTTCAATCATGTTTCCTCAAATATCATAAAGGGATGATCTTCACAAAAAAATTGTAAATGTATTGAATTCGTATACTGGACTGAATATTTTCTATATACATACTTTTGATATTTTCCTTCAAAATAGGACATGAATATCAAATAGAGTTATAATTACTTTTTTTATAGTAAAAAATGTATCTTATTAAATATATTGTTCATTGGTTTTGGTATTATTCTCTACTAAATGACATTTATGGTTCACATAGAATTATTTGAAACATCCACCATCAATTATGTTAATTACTATTTAATGTTCAATTTTTTAATTTTAAAATTCTCCCCCCTCTACAAGATTCTTACAATATTCTCTAAAATGAATCATACAAAATCATGATTGAATTATATATATTGAATGAATTTACAAATTTGTTAAAATTTACCTTCATAATTATTATTATACATAACAAGGTATTCGTTGAAAAACTAATACACCCCAAGAATCAAAAAAATTTATTTAGTGATACTACAATATTTTTTCCAATAGACATAGAAAATAATCTTTTTCATGTGATCCGATAGAAATAAACTACAACACTTCAGCTAACATATTCACCTCCAAAATAAAAAAATAAAAGGTTATCAAATGTTCTACATTCAATTAATTAATAAAATTATAATAAAAAATATTTAAAATTTAAAATTTATTCTATTTATTGAATAATATTCATAATACCCCTATAGGATAAGTATGTGGAAACCCCATAAAACAATAAATTTATGTGGATTAAATAAATGAATAAAAAATTAAATTTTATTATCAAATTAGATATTTCATTATTCACCCCAAATATATCGATATGTGTGTGTGTATTTTTGTGTATGTAACTTTAATAATGATATAAAAATGTTAAACAGTTTTTTATCCACCATCAATTGATAAATGGACATCTATTAACTAATAAAAGTGATGTATACATAAAATTATTCCATAAAAAAATTATTATGCATCAATTCCTGACCTACTACATGAATCCAGATAATCTCGAGGTGGCCAACTAACTGTGTAGTCTCACATGATAATATGAGGAGACTATACCCCCTATATCAGAGGGAAACATAACATAAAAACGTTAAACATTATCCATAATAATAATTAGAGTACACATAATCATATCAACAATCATGCTATAGTAAATGGCATGAAAAAAATGGTCTTTAAAAAAGATGGTCATTCAACCAAAAAACAACGTATCACCCACTAGGATTATCATAAATATGAAAAACGAAAATAAAGTAAAATTCTATATTTTTATCCCAAATCCATAAATTATATTCCTTTTGAATCCATTGAAGATGTATAGTTAAATGATATTCTTAGACCTCCTCCAAACCAGAACTAGTGATTAATGAAGACTTGATGGGTACCCTAGTGCCTTTGCTTCCTGAGTAGGGTCTGAGTATAACTCATAAGGGAGCCAACAAATATTACCCATACAGAATGAATACATTAAATTAATATGTAGTTTACATGATTAGTAGGATATTAAATAGAATGTAGACACATAATTTTGTAACCAATATTGAACCTTATGTTATAATGTGACACCGAAGTCCGACCCAAATTTACTTCTCCAAATGTCACGATGTCTATGATAATTTCATGGGAATGTATTAATGAATATCAGGCCCATGGGAGATTTCTAGGATTATGTATGGGGAAATATATTAATTTCATGTAAAATAATAAAGTCATAATATCATGTATTTTTCTTTCAATAAAATAGTGATTACTCGGTGGGAGTGTGTCACCCCCGAATCATCTCACATGTACTCTCACTGGGGGTAGTGCATCCCCCAATAACATCTCACGGTATAATTATCACTCAAAGGGGAGTGTATCCCTCTTATAAAATATCATATATAAATCTATATAGGGGTAGTGTGTTCCTCCCATCCATCACATAGTTGTAGGAATAAAACCATGTACATGGACACCATCCTAATCATCCCATGAATCTCAATACACATCGATGGGAAGTCTGTACCACCAAAATGATCCCATCAATTGCAGGAATGTAGGTCATATACAAGGATAAAATCCTTACAATCCTATGTATCTTTGTATATCTCTATGGGTAGTGCATATTACCTGAATCCTATCATTTTTTAATCTCGTATGGTTTTTCTGACTTGTTCAAACCCATCTCACATAATCTTGGTCAACCTCTAATGTTCATGATATATCTCTATCACTATTTCCAAATTAGGATGAACTAATTAGGTTTTAAATTATCCCCAAAAATAATATATACCCTTTCTTATTTGAACCCTACATAAGGATCAATATATCACTTTAGAACCCGAAGGTGTTCCCTATGTCACATCATGCAAGGAAAGCCAACAGGGGTTCCTTTATCCCATTTCCATCACTTTGGTAGAATTTCATCATTCATATAGAATATTATCCCTAGAAATAACCATAACCACTTCAAAAATAGTCCTAATAGGATAAGATACACTAGAAATTGTATTAGGAGATGGAAACATGAACATATCCACTTCCAAGGAAATTTTAGGTTCCTACTCACACACAAAACCTATCCAAGAATTACCTAGGGTATTCCCTCATCAGAACTCACATCTCATTGGGTGGAGGGCCACTCACCCAAATCAAATATAAACATGCTCAACATCCCTATGTCATCCCAATGATCCATTATGGCCTAGTTGAGCTAATCAGTCTTAACCCATCACATTTATGCAGTAAAAAGTAGTCTAAGAGACATTATCCCGGCCCAATATATTCCCATTAATGTATTTTAAAAACTATCCTCAGGGTATATTTATTATAAGACATCACATTTATAAACAAGAGAACTACATTCAGTGGCTGAGGCATCTAACATGTGAATAGGGATAATCATAGACCTTGGAAACTTGTTTAGAACATGAATATAAAGTCAATTTTAATTAAACAATTTATATTATATTAATAGGTTGATATTCCTCTATGGAAAGACATCACATATCACAGTTCACATAAATTAGGATGTTTTCCATAATTAGAATTCACAAAGATCATTAACCCCATATGAATCCATATTTTTAAATTCATAACCGAACAACCCCCGCCCAAGATCATCTAAGTCCAAATCGTCATGGAATATTAATATAAGTCCCTAAATTCACATATTATACGTTAATTAATTATAAAATAATTTAAAATTTAGTCTCATAAATAATATATAAATTAATTATACCGAAAAATTACTAATTTATACCGCTAACCACTTTTTATGACATAAAAAAATCTCAATGAAAACTCGGGAAAATATTTTTTTTTATATATTTTAAAAATAATTACCCTTAAGTATTTGGTGTTCCCTGTATAATGGTAATGTCTGGTAAAACTTATGAAACACGTGAAATAACTAGTCTAAGGTTAAATCTAGTTACTATTACACATCCCATTGGGGCCTTCGTAAGAGTATCATTAGTTACCCTAATGCAGTGAGCCTCCCCCACCATTCATTACTGCACTTTCATTATTCTTCCACCTATAGAGAACACGTACAAAAAAATTAATTTCAAATTTACATTAAAAAAGAAATAAAATTTATAATTTATAATAATTTATCCCCTACAACCATTATAATGTCCTTGTGACAAACCACAACCCAAAAATTACAAATAGAATAAAAAATGTTGATATAAACTCAGATGTAGTGAAAATTAAAATAATGAACATACCCGACAACAATTACAGAAGCATCATTCTAAGACACTCTATCAAATTTTATTGTATCTAGGTCCAACTCAAGTCATGATACATAGATAAAAATCACTTCTACTCCCCTCCATTTTTCTCATGGTTCCACATGAATTATAAGGGAATCTTCTTTTCCCCATTGCACAACATGAGGGAGATATGGGTGTCATAAGTCACAAATAACATATTAATTTAATTTAATTTAATTTAATTTAATTTAAATTAAATATTTATTTAATTTATCAATACTTTAATAAGTAACCTAGTGAATAGTACAACTAATTAGGTACCCCAAAAATTTTAGACATAACCAGGAATTCACAAATGATATTAGATATTTGTTTATGAGATACCCTTATTTGTATAATTAAATAATTAATAATTATTTATTAAATATTTATATATTCTAAAATATCCAATCATCATGAAATTTCACCATATTAAATCCCTAGGATACACACCTCATTCTGTGATCAATATAAATAACACACACACACACACACACACATATATATATATATATCAGGATGATTACTTACAAAACATTTATATTTAACCCTTATTGGTTGTTCAAGACCAAGAATTAATATTTTCATTAAAATTCTATTCTATTAGAAGTAAAGGTCTTTATAATATATCCACCATTGAATTTATCATCCTTGAGAAAATTAAATGGCCATTGGACATCAATATTAACTGATCACATATGTCAATTCATTATTAACTCATCGTGTTCTACTCTGAATCATTGAACAATATTCTATTGTGAATCCCCGACCATGAACCACATTATTCATCAAAAACAGATCCACCACATGTAAATTTTACTAAAACACATAGACATACCTCCATATAACTCATATATCATGATAAAAGAAATATTCATAAATCAATAAATTTCATGGATTATGAAACTCCCTACCATAATACCTTTCTCACACTATTTGATAATAGGCCATGGTGCTCCAATCCTTGGAAATCACATATTGAAAGACCATTCAAACAATCTAAAAAAATAATTAGTGTGGTTTCAATCTATTTGAACCCAGTTATACAAGAAAACAATATTCAATCGTCCTATGTATGATTATTCCAAAAAATGGTTGTTCCAGAACACTGATGCCATATTATACCATCTAATCATGTCACTCTATTTCGGATGGTGTATTGAGATCCAAAAAATTAGTCATCCTGATATTACCCTAATCACAAGTAAATCATTAATCCTACTCACTATTTAATCATATAAAAATAATATTGGTCTTAATGAAAATTCAACGACTCAATCTAACACTGCATCTAAATTCAAAATATTTTATTTACTATGTAACTCTGTAAAATATTATTCATCTACCCACCATCATCCAAAAGCTACATCGACCGTCCTACAACTTATCTCATAACACCCATGAACCAATCATCATGGGATCATTCCTACATGGATCATGTTCTATCTATTACTAGATTTAATAGATAGATGTGAACATCCCATTTATATTTTTGTGTCATCCTTAAACATAAATTACAACCCATTCTGATCTCAATAAAAACATCATCCTAAACTACCACTGAATCTATATTCATAGTGTGGGTCACACCATCAAACAATGAATTTTGTTCTCTCCATCATATTTCCTCTTTTATAAAACATCACAAATATAAATGTTTATGGATTTCCAACATTATACCTTCCTGAAAATACTGGTCATGAAACAACCTTTGGTCGACCATACCACATTACCCATATCAATTTTCAATATCTTTTCTCAGACCAATGATATCTCAAATCCTTATTGCATATCCATGAAACGATTATTCATGTACCTCGTCAAATCCATTATTATATGATCATACATGGTCACTCAAATATCCAAAATCAATGGGCACCACATATCACTATTGCATACCACCTCAATATCATCTAACGTCATGGGAGTACACTATTCTTCACCCCATTTACAGAACCTGACTCATGAACCCATGGGATGTACCTCAAAAACCTAATATATCATGCCTAAACCATAAATCATGAACCAACCCTTGTGAATCACATCTATCTAGAAGAACTCTCAACACTACTATTAAAATTTTTTAATTTTACCAATTATATAGTTTACCTCTTGACCACCCAAACCCCCAGGAATTGTTCCAATAGAAGAATAATCTACACACACACTATCCATCCTAGATCTTATTATCAAGTTACAAGATTGTCAAACTCATCATGAACCATGATTGATATTAATAGGATTATGACTCCATCTAATTTTACCTATCAATACTAGCATTGAGAAAAAAATAACTCTATGTGATTCAGATTTTAAAAACACACTATATCATAGACATCTAACCCTGCCTTATCTGTATGTTAAAACTTTTATAGAAAAATCAACCTTTTTATTTCAAATTCAGTATCATCTATGTTGTCCTCACACCAATACCATATAATCAATAGCACATCCATGGAATAACCTCATAGCCAAAAACATATAAAATTTATTTAGTTATCATGGAATATAACAAGATTTATATAACCCCTCACTCATAACACTAGACTCAATATGATCATAACACCTAACTCAACAAAAAATGGAGATATATATCAAATGCATAAGGGTCTCCCACATTGCTCGTAACACATATGTCCTACGGTTTATAACCCATGTGGAAACACTTGTCTATTACCATATCAAATATCCCATGATAACTCTTTTTCCAAAACACACACTACATGGAACATATATATATATATATATATCGGGAATCATATTCCAATTCATCATCCTACTAGTGTACTAATCATAAATTGAAATCCTCATACAAGACTAATTTTTCAAGAAACATAATCTTATATAGTTACATATACTCATATAAGAACATCACTATATGAGGATTTTCATTGAGTATACAATAGTCAGATGGCCTATTTTGGTTGAATAATACCAAGAAGTTAAATGGTAAAACACCATATAGGTTTTTTCTACCAATTTAAAAAAGCAATCACAATTTCTTTTCCAAACTATATAGTAAATCACCAAAAGAGGTGTATAACTATATTATATAATGTTCGTATTGACCAACCAATTTTCCCCACATATCACTTACCTCGAACGACTGTATAGATTTATCAAACAACATCCCTCTATATAATCCATGTGACTTATAATTATAATTAAATATATTTTTTTTCAACATAAATGAAAAGATAAATAAATGTTCTATGAGAGAATTTTATATAATTTTTCACAAACACATGAAATTGTTGAAACCATATCATTATTGATATTAATCACACAATAGTAGGTGTATTTCCTATAAGTACTAATTTCCAAGAATGATGTAGGTACGTGTCCTCTTTCCAATGGTCTAATAGAAAAAACCCATAAATCATAAATAAAAAATGTTATGTGCAACATGGTAGAAAACCATCTATAAAAGAGGAAACTATGTACAAATATTCAATACCCCTAGAAACTTGGACTTCCCATTAAGAAAGGTGTTTATGATGCATCATTTGGAAGGTTTCCAAAAATCCTCGATATATTCCTATATCATAATTAAAAAATCATTAAAAATATTAAGAATACAAAATAATATAATGACACTATGATATCAGTCACATAAATTCTCTCAAATCACATTATAATATCCCAACTCAGTTCATTCTATAACACCCTAGTCAACGGTGAATCAGACCTCATGTGACCCTCCATTTATATTAGTGACTAGAAAATGACAGTGATGGTATAATGTGTTACCATGGGGACACAATATAATTATATTATAGTGTTAAATAATAAAAAAATAACCTAAAAACGTTATTAAAAATAATCAAATTACACATAAGAAAACCAAAAACAATTCTATAATAATTTTCATACAGAAACATGATTTCATATATAATCATGGTCATGCTATCTCACAAAAAATGTCGACCGTATTTGATGAGTACATATATATGAAAAGGAAATAAAAGATAAATGATATAATACTATCCGTGAGCCACATGTCAACCATCCATTAACTTCATCCAAGTTATCTATTTTTAGGGTCATTCATATACCTATATCTAACCTTAACCTTTGATCAATGAAGACTACCCAGGTTCTTAACTATTATGGTCACCTTACCACTGAGTGAGTGTAACCCATTAGGGAACCACCAACGTGACCTAATGTATAACTAGAAAAAAGGTTAGGAGTATGTGACATGATGAGTTGAATAAGAAATAATGTGTGGTAGTATAAATAAAATAACCACTATCGAACCTTAGGCTTTAACCTGAATCCTGATATCGAACCAAACCTAACTCGATTATTATTGTGGTTCCTCTAAGAATTACACAAGACCATTCCAAATAATATAATTCTCATGTATGATCCCCATGATCATTTACTAGGAAATATGGTTTTATGGTGATCAATAACCGGATCTTTGGAAATCCTCATAAGAATCTAAGAGTATATCAATCACTTAGGGAGAGGTGCATACCTATGAGTTCACCTAACACATACCACTAATAAATGGTATTGTGTCCCAACAATAACACCTCATAATATAATTATTACTTGGGTGGAATTGTATCCTTCTCTGATCATCTGACATGTAAATATTTATAGGGGTAGTTCATCCCTCTCATCATTGACATAGTAGTAGGCACAAGGGTTATTTCTATAAAGAAAACCCAAGGAATCACATGTTACTCGTTATATATTGGTGGGAAGTAATTCCCATCCCAATAATCACATTAGTCAAAGGAATCATGTTTGGAACAAAAGATAATATTAAAGTAGTCCCAAATATGCTAATAAATCATATTGGGTGGTGTGTCCCACCCATTTCTTATCATTTTAACATCTCTTAAGGGTTATCCCTCTATCAATCCTCTCTAAAACAATTGAATTTATTATCTCATGTGCATGACCTATCCCTAAAAATATATCAACATCAGAATCATAAAATTTATTTTTGTTATAAGGTGACAACTACAATCATAACTATACATTATCAAAAACACCCTCCCCAATGTTTATCATCTCACTAGGAACCCTCTGGGCTACCCTAAGTTACATCATGTAAGGGAATCCCACATGGGTTCCACCATAAAATATACATCATTTGGGTATATTCTCACCAATGAAGTGGTATAACAACCCTTGGTGTAACGATAACTATGTTCTATCCTCACTGGCCTTAAATAATAAACTACATTACCATTGATCACAAGATATTGAAACCTCCCCATCTCCCTTTTATGAAAAAATATGGGGTTTTCATCATCCACCCAACCTATAAATAACATACCAACATAAAAACCTCTTTGGTACACACATAACCATTTGGGATGATCCCACCCACAATGCTCATCTTGGCTAGCCCAAAGACATTAAGGAATCCAAAGGCACCATAATGGCCAAATTGGGACCATCATTTTAAACGCATCACATATCCCATCTAAAAAGAATTCTAAAGACACAAATCTAGTTCAAAAAAGATCCCTTATCACATCCAAATATATCCTCTCATTTTGTATATACTAAAAGGTATCAAATTTATAATTATCGAAATGGTCAAGGCATTAAGAAAATGCACAAGGTTTCATTGTAGTCCTTGTCACATTGTTCAATTAATTTATAAGATATAAACATTAGTTAAAAAACATATAAAATTTTATAGAATCAATTTTAAATGGTGGTGAGACGAAAAATAACACATGCCTCATATACCATTAAAATTACCAAAAAAAAATTCTTAAGAACCACTTACCTTATATGAATCCATTTTTCGAAAAGATAACCCAACAACCCTAAATAGATATCTTTCAAGTTCAAATGGTTATCATCCCACAAAACAAGACTTTAAATACATATATATTATGTTAATTAATTATAAAATAATATAAAATTTATTATATAATTAATTCAATGATTTATTAAATGTTAAAAAAATAAGTTATTCTCTTTATAAACCCTTTTTTCATTACATAATATATTTACCAATGACATGGGGGGATGAAAAAATTAATTTTCTTTTGAAAATTTATTTCTCTTATGAATAGCATGTGCATTGTATAAGGGTGGCCCCCGTTACACTTATGAATCCCTAGAGGTGTTATTTAACATTAACTCTAGTTAAAATAACGTAGTTCAGGGTCCCTATATATGGTTAATCACTATTATGATTATACAGAGAGCCACCCCCCAATCTATTTTCACCCTCCCTCAACCTATTTCTTGATGAAACATAAACAACATAAAAAAATTCTCTAATAACTATAATAAAATTTGATATAAAAAACATTAAGCCCAAAATAATCGATAATATCCTCTATTCAAACAGAACACTAAAAATAAAGATTAAAATTTAATGTGATCATTTAAATGGAGATTCATTAAAAATAAATATAATTAAATTAATCCTTAGTGATCATAAAAGATTTGATCTTTCACTCCCATTTTTTGGTTATGGAATCCATGTTTAGATATGATCATCCAAAAAAACTACATTCTCTTACCCTCTTTCACTCTCACATCTCTACATAGCTTATTGTGGAAGCCGCTATCTCTCTTTGCATGAGATTATGGAAAATAGGGCTGGGGAGGGAAAATATAATAAATTCTATTATATTAATTTCATTATTATTATATAATTTAAATAATAATTTACATGATCATATTGGGACTGAAAACCCCAAAAATATTTTATACCTCACCTATGTAAAACCCATTTTTCCAAACTCAATCCCAATTATTGAATTTAAATACATCACCCTTTTTAGAAATTCAACAGTTTTTATAATATAATAATTAATAATTATTTAATAAATATTAATATATTACAAAAATGTAAATCATCCTAAAATGTCAGCAAATTCTAGTCTTAAATTTAAAAATCCCTCTATGATCAATGGAACCATTAATTTTTTTATGGGGTGTTTTATTTAGAAAAACTATAATTTCTCCTCTCATGAGAATCTGAGACCAGAAATCTAATATTTTCACAACAAATTTTACCTAATACAAATGTGGGTCTTTATAAGATACATTTCAGTACTTGGACACATAATTTTATAGGGGGTTTTCTATCGTAGATGGAAATGTTCCGGTCTATTTATTTTACTTAGACAACCTATGGTTATAAAAAAAGAATTGCATGATGTATGACGACTCAAAATACTTTAAATGGTGGTTTTCAAAGTTGGAATTATATATTATATGAAATATGAATTTTTATTTCATTTTTTGGTACTAATTACATAATGGGGGAACCGTTTTTCCACCAATTATATAATATTCATTGATACTATTTTTAATAACATTAATAGACCCACCAAGACCCCCACATAAGATAGATATATGTAGAGTGTAAAACTTAACCAATCCACCAATATTCCATGGGTTAGCGATTAAAACAAAAAAGGAACACAGATACAGAAGTTTTAGTAGCCTATATTAATTTGAAATATATTTTTAACCCAAGTATGTAAGATATATAAACAAAGTAATATAATTACTAATAATAGAATTATATAAAAAATGAATGAATAGAACCACAACTATCTAGTACAACACCACATAGAAGAATATGAATATATAATATTCCACAGATAACATCCCTAGAAAAAACATACACATGTTGGGAGAAAATACCTCTATGATGCATGAACATTTGGGAAGTGAAATAAAGTTGATATAAATTCCACTATGGACTCAACATCATCTCAACTGAGTCGTTCATATTTAGTAGGTCATGGTCTTAAAGGAAAATCCCAAAATATAAATATCTTCACATACATGACATGTGTTGAAGAATGTCCGACACGTGGGTGAGTATACAAATACATAGTAAAACAACACAACAATAAAATACATAAATAAACAAATGTTCTTCTCAAACCCATGTACGAGGTTAAAACATGTGAATTAGAATGAAAAAATAGATAGACCCTTTATTCAATAGAAATAGAGAAAATGATGTCATATCAATTATTGTTGTACATATTCATGAGGATTCAAGTCCCTTGAATAAAACTATACCTAATATAATTATGGTATCATAAATGTTGAATGTAAATATCTTAATTATAAACCAAACCATGAGGGAATCAAACATTCCTATTATCTCAAATTATCATACATCTATGAAATAAATTTCTATAATTAGTTAGTACTCTAATATACCATGCTACCTAACCAAATATTATAGGTGGATCATACCTTGTTGTGTAATGTACATTAGTCTTGGCGTTATCAGACCTTATGAGAGTAGATATTATTCAACCAATCCATAAGGGAATGCCTTGAACTCTATATATTGTGGGACCAAGCCCAAAAAATTATTATATCTCGGGTTACTAACTCTACATGTAATCAGGGTTCCCTGCACCTCACTGACATTGAGAGGGCACTGATTCCATTACTAAATCAAGGTCTCACAACCTAAGGATGAAAATAATTACCATAAT
The DNA here is from genome assembly GCA_963277665.1 of Viscum album. NCBI lineage: Eukaryota > Viridiplantae > Streptophyta > Magnoliopsida > Santalales > Viscaceae > Viscum > Viscum album. Next base: position 402,140,278 of record OY728160.1, on the reverse strand, counting down.
CCTAAGGAGGTTTACATAATCTACATTAAAGATTAGGGACTCATAAAAAATATTATGACTCTTAAAAGAAATTTTATCAACCTTGTTTCTCCATTAAATATCTCAACATTACACATACACCACTATTTCAATGAAATGGGTTATAATATACTCTATTTTTTACCAAATTCATTACTATCACCTCTACCAAAATATTTTCTTTCAAAATTTTCAAAAAAATAACACTTTACTATGGTGTATGAACTGTACAATATAATACACCTGTAAAAATAATATTAAAAATTATTAGAAAAATAGTACCTATAAAGACCAAAGAAAAAAATGTAATGTAGAAGAATTATATTTGTATTGCTGGTCCCTCCACCATGAACATACCACATAAAGAACAACTACCGTCAATAGTGGTTCGAGATTCATTAGAAGTCTAGAATAAAAGACATATTTTATATTTTCTTGTTAATATCATGATTTCATGCATTGTATTGACATATATATCCACTATGAAGGTGGAAGTAATAAATTACACTATTTCTAGGTTTTTATTATATGAAAAATGTTTATCCACTTTCTTAAGAGTATAGTGAAAACAAATTTTAAATAATTCCTAAGAGTTACTATTGAGTTTATGGGGTAGTCTAAGATACCACTTTTTATCTCCATAATAGTGTGATAAGATGGTATGTGTTGTTATAAATTTTTTATATTCATTTTATGTTGACTTTACAAAATAATAGAAAAGGTTATCCATCATTTTTTGAAGTGGGAATTATAAGTACCTAAAGACTTGTTACATATGGACCCTTGATTCATATTTTTTTTCATGATATTCAGAATATCCTCTTTAACCATATCCTCAGAAATGTCCAACTTTTTGGTATTATATTACTTTTTATTTAGCCCCTTATCATTTTTCCTATTAGGAACCTGAGAGTAAATACTAAATAGGAATTTGATCTAATAAATTTCCTTGCTACCCACTATTGTTCTCACCATCATAGTGACGATTGGTTTCGGTAATATTTAATAATAATTGATTCACCATAATTGTTTTCCTTTTTTTACTAGGTAGTCTCCCCTATCATGAATTAAATTCTTCCTTTTCTTCGATCCTGAGTGGACTTATTGTTATACATGATTTCATTCTTTATAACCCAATGATACTAGAGAGGATACATCCTCTCATAAGAAATCCTAAATATATTATCTAGTTTGTTTTGAATAAATATGCACTTAATACTTTCTTTCTTCAAAGATAGAAATAGTCTCCACCATTTCATCATCCCAAATTTATTTACCACTCTTCATATAGTACTCCTCCATCTAGTCTTAAATTTATTAGTCAAAATTATTTTCATTGAGATCGAAAAATATTGTACAAAAATTATGGTTAGGATCATTACAATAATTTATATTCATGTTTTTTGAATTGGAAGAGACTTCAATCATATTCTCTAGAAATTAGAGAATTTTTGAAGAAGCAATAGTGCTTAAAAAACTAGAACTAGATTTTTTAGTGGTTTCTACATTTAAAATCCACATATCATTGAATATAAAACATTTTTGAAGTTCACATACTCAAATTATTCCTAAAACAAGTCTAAAGGTGATTGTGCACCCTTCTTGGTAGATAATTATATTTTAAAAACATAGGCATAAGAAACTATAAGCACAAAATTCCCCAATATAAAAATTGGGGACCCTTGATAATACAATATTTACACCTCTTCCCCTTCATGGTTAACACCAAATTACTAAAATTCCAAATCAACAACACATTGGTCACCAAATATTTTTTTCATTGAACTAGTTTTGATAGAAAGATCAGATGTGACCCAACCTATTACAGTATGAACCAAAATCTTCTCATGTTTCAAAAAAATAATTATTTTTAGTGAAACATTGATATTGATCTCGAAATTCACCAATTTATGTTTAGTTAATGAACATCAATAAATATATAGGTTTGTAATAATGAAAAATATACCATTTTATTATAAATGAAAAATCACTCAAATTTGCCATATCACGAGTCCAGTGTGTCCTCTCATGTGACAATATACGATGGATTTTGTAGTGTTATTAATACATGATGTCTCTATATAGGTTTAGTGATTTATTTCCATTTTATGTTTGTTTGTGTCTATACTAATTATATTTCTAATTTATCAAAGTATAGCACTTGTATATAAACGTAAAATATATGTAGAACTACATAAAATGGATGGTATGTACTTAGGGTACACACTTAGACTCCTATCTAGTTGAACAAAAAATCTCTAATGAAAACAGGGCTTGTGATTCTTTTTGTGATATATGAAATTTAAATCTAAGAACCATATCATGTACATCGAACATAAATGACATGTATTGTAGCCCACATGACATTTTTGTCCAGATATCTAGTTTGTGTGTATTGATGTTACCTGATCCTGTTATATGACTATAAATATATGATGTGTGTCCCAAATGCACACATAATGTGATGTTAATAATAAATAATAACCTGGTATTTTTTGAGACTAACACATAAATGGTCATTCACATGGATACTACATGCCATGAAGTTAAGAAAATTCAAACATATCTAAAAATCTTATTTTACACATTTCGACCTAATGGGAATACTAATGTTGCTACATTTCTTCCCCTTAAAAAAACAATCATGCTATAGTATTTTATCATTCATATCTCATTCATCTTTATTCACCATATTTTCACCTCTAGTAATCATTGTATTTCTTCGTATTGTATTGTGGTTCTAATTGTGCTCCCTTCAATGGCTACCACTTTGTTTGACCTCAAGTCATACATTCATCCCCCAAAATACCATTATCTGTCTCTTATTAATCGATGGTGTAATAAATAGTAAGATAAAAATAAAATAAATTTTGATAAAGGGATTTCTAGCCACATAAAAGTGGTTTTGTATCCTTGTTATTTGAATAAAATGGAGGATAAAAAATTAAAGAATAATTTTTTGGACAACTTATCTTGAACTCATCATCATTCATCATTGTTCACTCACCTTTATTTTTTAAGGTATTGTTCTTGAATATAAAAATTTATTAGAAATAATCACAATATTATTATAATTATTATATATACAATTCACATCCAACCCTAATGAATCCATCAGAATAAAATTCATGATTTTATTTTCTCAACAAATTAAATCCTCAGGGGAATTATATTCCTTTTGGTTTATCTCATAATCTAGGAATATATTAATGAATATATTAATCAAAGAGAACAAAATTTTTTATCATTACTATTAACATAATTTTTTAAATTATTCAATAGTAATGAAATATTAAATTTTCTGATTATTATTTCATTATTTATTATCATAATAAAATTAGAATATTTAATAATAAAATATATTAAGAATGATGTAAAGTTAATATAATAATTTTTCATACCTCTTTAGTAGTTACATTAACACTTAAAAATTCAAAATTTTTCATAAAAAACTCATATCTTTTGAAAATTGATTCACCAATACTTCCATATAAATATTCCATCCATGATCCCATTGAAAATCTACTATGAAAGGAAAATAAATTTCTAACATTGGGATCCATAAATGTTAATCGATAAACCTATGATATTCGGATTAAAAATATTTATGTAATGTATTATTAGGTAAACTATTTATTTTATAAAAAATAACAAAAAAGACTAAATCTTGGTCATAATGTTATGTTGGAATGGTTATACCCTTCCAAAGGAAAATCCATAATTTATACTCAAATATATTTTTGGAAATTCCCTATGAACTTCCATTTAGTAGATATATACATTTTTGGTTATAAAATAAGTTTTAATTTATTTAACAAATATTAAATATCCAATAAAATTAAAATATCATATAAAATTACTGAATTTCATAATAAGGGTAAAAACAAAAGAATGATATTAGTGGAACATTTAAAAAAATGTTTGTATTTTATTTTTAGAATTAAAATTTCACATTTTGTTGGATCATAATACTTATTTACACAAAGGTGACCTCTGTAAAATCCCTAAAAATTTTAATTCACTACTTCCCCTCCAATTTTATGTATTTTCATCCAAATAAAAAATATTGTGTTTCTAAACATGGATGCTCACCAAGAACTTCATGCATTAAATATCACATCGTCACATGTAACCCATCTACCATTGATTTTATATTTTATAATTGATATTGATAGCCATTGTATCTGTGATGGAACATTCACATTTAATGCAGATAAATCGTTAACAATCACCCTCAGCATCTATTTGTTCATAAATAACGTTGTCACCTATAGAATGTTATTCATCCCATATTAAAAGCATAACCCATATGATGCATCACAAAATTCATCACACATCACCATACCCTTTCATAGAGTGATATACAAAAGTATTACACATTATCTCATTGAGGAAACTTATAAATAATCTTTTTGTGGTTTTAGTTAATTATATTTATCATATTAACAATTTATATATTTCAATGCCACTAACATCATGAAATAGAAATCATCAACCTTACACATGATCTTTCTTGTAATTTCAAGAAGAACGTCACCACCACCCTACATATCCTAGAAAAGAAAACATTATATTTTGAAACTAACTAATTTGGTTTAATGTATATATTAAAAATGTAGTATTGATGGTCATATCAACCATATAAAAACGCTGTACACAAATTTAAATGCAAAAAATTATAATTGGTTCCCCGCATTTCAATTATCTGAATTGGATATTTTGAACATCATTATATGAAACTACTCTATTATTTCCTTATCCTAGGATAACATATGTTAACTCGGGATACTAAATCATAGTCCCAAGATAAATGTTATTCACTTTATATATACGTATGTTATATGATGAAAATAAATGCTCAGTTTTACCATAATCATTAGTATCCTATGATATATTGGGTAACATTAGCTCAAGACCTTCCCCACTAAAACATTATAGGTGTGATTTACAGGAACAACGCCAATCATCCTATAGGTGAGGTGAAGTAATCCTCTCCTTTAGGTAAATCTATTAGAAACACTTCCAAGGAATATATTCCTATAATATTACAATAATAATATAAAAAATCTATAATTATTACTAGATCTCTACACCCATAAAGAATAGATTTATTATATCCAAAACACATACCTAAAGGGTTTATGAAATCTCTTTTTCTTATAATGTATTCTAAAATACATTTCCTTAAAAATAGTAGCCAATAACACTCTTATTCATCATATCTATGGGTTATTTTAATGATGTCTACCTCGAATGATCCAATGGTTTCACAACATATAAGGGGTGTTCTTGACTCTAGTAATAATTAAAATGTTTACATAATTTTTATAGAAAAACATCAGGATCAACAAAGGATCATTTATATGGGGTTCATTATGTTATCAAAAATATATTTATATTCATATTTAATTAAACATGACAACCAATTAGGATGTAGTGATGTATTCCACAACATAGTAAAATGAAAACCAACACAACAAAACACATTTGATTTACATGGTTCTCCTCTAACAAAAACCATGAGCTTTAAATTATTATTTTATTTATAATAGGATAGAATAAATAAAATATTTCAAATATGAAGCCATTTTATCAATCTTTTTTGAACTACCCAAATATTTCATGAAATTAAATTTTATAGTGAAGCCTCATCTATTATGGCATTAAGAGGTGGGTAAAAATAGTTATTTTTTCAACATCATGAACACATTATATAATATCATTCCTAATGAGTCAAGGAGGTATGTAATTCTGGAAAAAATCCAAATTCATTTCCATCCTATCTCTCTATCTCTCCATAGATATAGTGACCCTTATTTTCATTTAGTTACTACAACATCATTTTAATGATAGAAACATAAGGGCATTACATGAACATGATCCGAATATTTAGTATCATGTAAAAATAAGAACAATACATAAAATTTACCAAATAAAACATGAACATATATTTAATTACTTATTCACTAATCTATTATTGGCCCTTGAATTATACTTTGTACAAGTAATCATCTAAGAATATAAATAAAAATGGGTGAGTTGAAGCTGAGTAATAGGATGTATAAGAAGCTAAAACAATATAACATGGGATGAGCATGGAATAGGCATGTGATCATAATATTGTGTTTAGTCATTAATATATAGCTTGAATATGAGAGTACATTAAAATAATACATCATTCCCTAGTGGTCTACTACCACACATAGTTTTAAACAAATCCAGATTCATGTTTGTGCATATTTCACTTTATCTCATGAGGTAGTTTACATTACCCAATGAATTAGAGTGCTATATAATTTCAGTCACACTCATCAAAATATAACATTTACGTTGTGCTATATAATTGTGAGTGCACCCCTCACATTATAACATTTACATTCTCATGAATTCCACATAGAACATTTATCAATATTGAATATATAATTACCCAAGGAAATTAATGGGTCTCATTTCATAATGAATAAATTCATAAACTACATTTTCAAAAATGTAAGAGGGAATATCATACATTATATAAGAATCACCAACCATGAGTGAAGAAGAAACAATCTCGAGAAGTGAAATATGTGTTTTTTTAAAAGAAGGGTACTTTTGGAAAACATTGTTTCTGTTATAAACTCAAGTAGAAGACATGTATATCCCATAAATTGTTATATATTGATGAAGAAGTTAAATTTAAGGCATATCTATACTAAAAATGGGGTAAAAGAGGTAAGACCCAAATAAAGACATTTGGGTTCAAGAATTCCATTTACATTGTGTCTGAAAGCATCATTCATGTCAATATCTTGTATAATCACATTAGATTCCATAATTCAAAAATACAAAACCTTTTATACATTAATATTATTAATTATGGTCTTATAAAGTTCATATACAGACTTATATGAGTAATATATTTTATTTTCATCATTTGGGAGTGTTAGTTTTCATAGTTTTCACGATCGGTTCACCTGTATACATGAATGGAAGTTTGTCTAAAATGAGTATAAATGTTCATAATTGTTATTATATGATATTAATTATTATAAAAAAGTTCAATTTATCTTATAAATAATTTTTTATTTGAAATAAGGATTAATCATTAGAATAATGTTAATGATGATCGTTTTCAGTTAATTTTGGTTGTTTTCTATCAAAATGATATAGTTTTCTTTTAACATTTAGCATTATGTATATCTGTTAGTTATAGAACAGAAATAGGATTTCAAAATATAATTAAATATCTTTTTTCAACCATTATAAAGGTTTTATTAACATACTTGAACGTGGTAATGGAAAATGAATGTGTATCACCTGTGATGTTAATAAATTGACACATCATGGGTGATGATTTCATTTTTAGAATAAGAAAGCCAGATGGATGAGTTTTATGACTAATATTACATTAAAATGATATAATTATATTATATCAAACATTATGAAGTTATAATAAATCAGGGATAATAGAATTTTAGTATAATATAATAATATAAATGAAATTGAAAATAAAAATAAAAAGAAAGGGGATTTTACCTCTTAAATCTCTCCTCTTTGAGAACCTCATTATGAAATAGTTTTTTATTCTGATGATACCAAGTGGTCTTAGATGTGTCATAGGGGCTTGGGGATGGGTTTTCATAGAACTTGGACAAGGCTCAAATCTTGAGAGGTTTGAGGAGAAGAAGATTGTGAGAAGTGGTATTTATAGAGAATGAGAGGGATGTTTTCTAATTATTTTAATCATTTGATTATTATTTTTGATCAATAATAAGAATATAAATAAAATTATCTATAAATATTTAAAAATAATGAATAATAGTTTTATTTTTTGGGCTTAGGCCAGCCTTACATCATATATAACTCGATAATTTATGTATTTTTTATTGTAATTTATCATATATTATTATTGAACAAAAATTCATGTATTTTAGAAAAATCCCAAAAATTTACCCTTACTTATTTTAATTAGTATAATTCAAAAATTAAATTCATTTTATTAAAATAGTTTTCTAAATATGATTAATTTAATTTCTAATTAATATCATCATTTACTTGTAACATATATATTTTATAATAATAACATATTCTATAACACTTTGAAAAATTAGTTAAGGTCTAATAGAAATATATTAGAATCATATGAAATGAAAATATTAATTTATAAATAAATTTAATGAAAATAAAATTTCTTTTAAATTGTTAGACTAATCATGAAATTGTAATTAAATATTAATTATTTATAAAAATAACTAAACATAATTAATAATTTAATAATTATTTATATACATATATTATGATATAATTATATCATATTTTCACTTATAAGATGAAATATATTTATTTATACTTTTTTGGGTGAGGATACTATTCATTTGGCGAGCTTACTATTCATAAGGATCATATTACTATTCCTAAAGTAAAATTATTATTTCATTAGTATTGGTTCCATTAACATCTATAAATACTTCTTATTTTATTAATTCATTTTTATATAGTTTTCATTATGGTATATAAGTTTTTTTATTAGATTTATAAGATAATACATTACATGAAGAAGAGAGAAATTCCATTGATAAATGTTTCAGTTGTTACATTCTTACTCCCTTTTGAAATTTCTCCCTTGAAATTTCATTTTACATAAACTAGTGTGGGTGATTTTTTTTCATCATATCGTTCAGTTCTCAAGTTCCTTCTTCATACTTATGGTCCCTCCAGCATTATTTGACAAGGTGGGTTATTTTACTGTAAAAAACTTATCTCTATGGTCAAAAATCATTTCTGGATACTGTTCATAAGAGGCATCATCATCCAGTTGTACCTTTTCTGAGTTTTGTACATACGAGGGATATGGTATGTACTTCCTCAAGACTGACATGGGGAACTCGTCCTAAACATGAGACATATTTGGTTTAAGATAAATCTAAAATTCCAGAGATCATAAGCATTCAATTATTTCATTGGGGAAAATTTACGTTGGGCTTATCTTCCCATTTATTCCAAATCACAGGACTCTCTTCCATGCTGATATTCAAATTAATAAATAATCTCTAATGTTTGGCTCCATGTCCCTTGAAATATTTTATGCAAATCTCTTTGGTTGACTCTGAGTGGCTTTGATATGTTTATGGATGGCATGAACCTTCTCTGTCTTCTATTATACAAGATCAGTTCCATGTAACTTCCATTCACCATCTTTATCTTAATAGGTTAGAGTTCTACATCGCATTTCATACTGATCATTATATGGATCCATTTTAATTCATGATTGAAATCCATTGTTGTATTAGAACTCATCCAATGAGAGATGTTGTAGGATAGAAATATGATGTAGATGATCAAAATACAAGGGGGTGGGGGTTGAATTGTATACTTTTAAAATTAATTTGGAACATTCAAAGATAGAATAAAAAATTATTTTGTTTAACAATGTTAAAGAAGGTAAATCTAGAAGACCTCATAGTTCTATAAACATTCTAGATTCTAGAAACATGGTTCCAGAAATAAAATATATGAAAAGTATACAAAGACAAAGATTCTATCTTAAAGTATATAGAATCTTTCTAATCAGAGTATACTAGTATCAGAAAGTATATTATAGTTTTAATTTCATTAATAGTCAAAATGATGTGGAAAACAAACATGAAACAATACAAGTAAAAAGTATGAAATCTTTTAACCCAAAGAGAAGGGTATCCAACAACCTTGGATAAAGGTTCCTTGATATATACTTTTAAGAATGAATGTATTTCCCAAACCAAGGTAAGACCTCGATAACAATATTGGAGTCTATCTTGACATCCCCGCAAGCCCTTGAACTTCAAGGTAGTTGGAACCTCTGTCTTCCTATCTCAGGAAGCCCTAGATTGTACACAAAAACAATTGGAGTCCCACGAAGAAATCTGAACAAGTTGTTCAGTACGCACAAATCATGAGAGTCTATCTCTCTATAAATTACATCATAAGAATGTAACATATAGAGTTGTAGAACAATCATCCTCAGAATAGAGCTCTTTCAAATGAGATCCTGTTTATAGGCACATTTCCTATGGTCGGCTCCCTCCTCCAATAGTCATATTTTTCTTTGAATCTCAGAGGGACCAACACACATGTCACTAAAACAACAGTTTGTTAGAAACAGAATGCATGACATCATTTTATAACTATAACACGGGTAGGTAAAATTTTCATTATTAAGGAAAATCAGAGTGGAAGAGAAATTTTCCTTAAGATAGAGTATTTTTTATTTTCAAAACATGAAATAATGAAAAAGTTATAAGGAAACCATATTAACTCAACAATCTCCCCATTTTAGGAAAGCATAAACATCATTATGAAAAATAATATAAGAACTTGTAAATTTTATGGGATTTTAAATAAAAATGTATCTCATTTTACTTAAGGATCAAAGAGAATACGACTAACCCCCCCAGAAATTGGAAACCTTATGGATCATATTCTGAATTTTTAGAATGAGTTTTTTAATTTTCTTGCTTACGAAAATCATTATGATGAAAGCTCCCCCTTATCTGAACTCCCCCTTACTTAGGGAAATTTATTCATTACTAAGTATTTGGTTTTGAAATTCCTTTCTCTCCCTTTTTTATTTTCAAAATGAAATATTGGGAATGGAAAAGAAAATATGGTAGATGAAATATTAGTACTGAAAAAACAAAAAATATGAAGAGGAACTAAAAATCTATTATGTTTGAAAGAATTTGTACGAGGGAAAAAATACAACAAAATATCAGATTTGGAAAAGATAATCCTTCCTTTTCCTTTGGAATCAACTTATGCACTATGGTTTTTAACTTCATAAGCTACTTGTGATCCTCTCCTGCACGCTTGAGCAACTGATCTGGATCTTCAATTTTCTTCTCTAAGGCTTTAATTTTTTCTTCATGAGCCTTAAGATTATCTAACATGGTTTTCAAGACTTATTATTACATAAAAAGCTTCTCTTCAATCTCAATTATGAGATCCATTTTCCTCTTCCAACTCTGAGCCACTAAATTTAGCTTGCCATTCATATTCTTAATTTTTTTCCTCCAAGAAGTCTGTTCAAGACTTATCTTTTCCTCAAAACTATTAGTGAGATCCATGATCATTACATCTTCGGTGTCAAAAGAAACCTTGACACTATATTGAAATTAATAAAAGATTATCATCTCATCTATTATCTTCCTTGACTAACTTATCCTATTATTGCAAGATCTTTTGTGTGCCTCCTAACCATTGAGAATGGTCTTGAAGTCTACCTCAAGACTGACACATTTATCCATCACCATGAATACAGAATCTGATTTTTGATTTAACATATGCTGAAGCAACTGACATCTTGAGTATATACTAGTTAATATAGGAATATACACAACCGACTTCTTAAAAGACCAAACAACAATGTCCTGACCATTAGAAGATGATTCTGAATCCGAGACATTGGTTGCTGATGATTCTTTTTCAATCTCAGAAGCCATCATTTTTGATGAAGCTCCTACTTCATTATTCTTTACCACATATTTTTTAGGTGTATCCACAACAATTTTTTTTACCTCATAATCATTTATAATGATATATTCTTGATTATGAGATTCATGTTCACTATCTGAGAGTTGAAAAATTTTATATTCATCAAATTCTTCCTTCTTGTCTCCTGCCTCAACATCCCCTGGGTGAATGAAATCATGATTGCTATTTTAATTTTCAGAAAACTTATTTAGTTCTTATTCACCCTTCTCATCTTTTCATGGGGTAGCAAGTTTTGAAGATTTGGTATCATAATTTCAGATTGATAATTTCATAGAAGGACTTTCCTTATCATGGAAATACTCTAATTTCTTTATCAAGTCCTCAGTATCACCACATCCTTCTTCTTCTTCATCTTCCCCTTCTTCTTATTGCACTATTTATTCTTCTTGATTTCATTCCATAATTAGTAACTTCTTCCCTGATGTCTATGGTAGCAGAATTTTGTAAGAGGAATTTTCAGTAGCCTTGATAAGAGATTGAATGACTTCAGCTTATGACAATTTATTACTTTTCTTCTTTTCTTTTTTCCCATTTCCAGATTCTCGTCAGTCTTTTTATTCAATGTTTTTTCCTCAATAGGGTTCAAGGAAAAATTCTGCTCTCCTTATTTGTAGTTTTTCTTGTCTTATCTCCATTTATTAGCAACTTCATAAGTATATGTCATTCTATTCTTAGGATTTGTAGGTGTAGATTGTGTTTTCTTCTCCACATGTGTTTTTTATTTTTCATTTGGTTTCATTCACTTTCCTTTTCTATCTAGCATTTTTAGAGGTTTCAGCCACCTCTTATTTATTTGAAAGAGCATGAAATTCTTTTTTATATAGATCATAATATTATCTAGATTGACTATTACAACCAATCTTCATCTTCTTTAGAGTATCGTCACATAAAATCATCACCTTACAATTTCTCGTCTTAGAACTACAAGGAATCATGAATGGCTGAAGAGAAAGAACAATAATTTTTTAAAAATAACTGGATACATGATAATCAGAGACTTCAGATTTCTATTACTTATATTCTCAATCATAACCAAGATATTCTAAACTAGGATTAACTTTCATAGGTTCACCAGAAAATCCCGAATATAAATATCACTTTTCTATTGGGTATCCTTGTCCCCTTTTCTCAGATTGAGAAAACCTTGAACCCATAGCTGAAGAATCTGATGATTTGTAGAGAGATGAATAATTTTTAGAGTTTTCACTTCTTTCAATCCAAGATAGTCTAAATGAATTTTCTTTTCAAAAGATCCTATTACATCAGGTAGCTTGTGTGAGAAAAATGCTTCTTCTTCCTCATAATTAATTTCTATTATATTTTTTTACCATGTTATAAGAATGGGAGTTTGTCTTTCGGTATATCTTGAAATAAAATTTATCTCTTCCTCCATTATTTAGAAAAATAACAGTCTCATAGAATTCAACCAGTAATTCCGTATACCCTAGCTCTTGTTCTCATGGTTTTGATATACATACACTCTCCCAACTATTAAGATTTATATTCATAGAAACAATGGAATCATACATGGCATAAAACATCGTATAGAATAACCTTTCTTGGTAGATCTACCACTCGAAGATTTCCTTAACAGTTTCCATTTATTTATGTGAAGAGTCTTCAATAGACATTCAGATGTAAGGAATATTTAATGATTCATAACTGCTTTAAAAACAGAGGTAGAACTTTAGTACGTGAAGGCTTGGGGTTTGATGTGGGATAAGCATCAGGTGGCCTTTATATAGGAAATTGAAGCGACAGTTCAACTTCCCTGGTTGATCCAATAATTGAAAACTTATTGAGAAGATCTAATGGTTGAGATGATAAACAAGAAGAGATTTTTATAAATTCTGATCTTTTTAGGTTTTTAAGAAAAAAATCCAGATTTAATGAAAAGTGAATCCGAAAATTTTAAAACAAAAAGAAACTACCATAATGTAAAAAAAGATTACGAAAATTTATGAAAGGAAACATACCTTTCAAATTTATAGGAATATTATTGGTAAAGTGAAAATGTTCTTCTAGAATAAAATTAGACTTTGAAAATTTTTATTACGGAAAAAAAATTAGACTATGGAAATTTGATTACAAAAAATTTGACTATGAAAATATTGATTGGGAAAATTGTGACTATGAAAATTTTGATTAAAAAAATTTTGACAATGAAAATTTTGATAAAGAAATATTGATTACAAAAATATTGACTATATAATTTTTTAACTAACAAGAATGTGTACCACCCCTATGAAAAAAAGTGTATTACGGTAAGGAGATATGTTTCAAAAAAAAGTTAATAAGGAAGATTACATTACAATTATCTTTTCTAAAATCTCTTTAATGTATTCAAATCTATCGGATGGTAAATATTTTGTGAAAATATCAACAAGTTGATCTTGCGTTCTGATAAATTGAAGAATAATATCTCTTTTTTGTATGTGATCCTAAAGAAAGTTATGCCTAATATCTATGTGTTTTTCATGAGGGTGATGTGAAGGGTTTTATTTAATGCAATGGAACTAGTATTATCACATAAAATATGTGTTTGTGTAAAACACATACCATATTCTATGAGTGTGTGTTGCATCTACATAACTTGAGAACAACAACATCCAATAACTACATATTCAACTTCATCATTGGAAAGTGATTTTGAGTGTATCTTCTATAATTACCAAGAAACTAATGAATATACAAAGAAATGACATGTTCTGGATGTACTTTTCCTATCCATTCTACATCCACCAAATTCAGCATCCATATTTTTTTTAAACAAAATCATTTCCAGAAGTATAAAAGAGTCCTAGATCCATATTTTCCTTTAAGTAGCAAAAAATAATTTTCATTGCCTTTAAATGAGATTCTTTACGATTGGATTGATATCTTGCAGATAAGAATACTGAAAACATTAAGTCTGGATGACTTGCTGTTAAGTAAAGTAGACTTCCTATCATACCTCTAAAATATGTGTGATCTACTGGATTCCCAACTTCATCAAGATCATGTGAGTTTGAGGTACCAATGGGAGTACTTATACTCTTAGTTTTTTCATATCCATACTTTTTTTTAAGATCATTAATACACTTATGTTGGGATATATAGATTCTTTCTTGTTTTTGAGAAAATTGGAAACCACGGAAAATTGTTAACTCACCCATCATACTCATTTAGAACTAAGATTTCATTATATCCGCAAAGGAATCTGTTAATGATTTTTGAGTTGAACCAAATATAATGTAATCAACATAAATTTGAATAATAAAAACATATTTATTATATTTTTTATAAAAATTGTTGGATAATAATTTTATAGAACATAATTTTTTTGGAGAAAAAACCATTTACGTCTAACATACCAAGCTCTTGGGGCTTATTTAAGTCTATATAAATCATTGGTAAGTTTAATACATGTTTAGTATGTTTTGTATCTTCAAAACCAAGATGTTGTTCAGCCAAAACTTCCTCTTGAAGATAATCATTAACGAAATCCCATATAACATCCATTTGAAAAAGGAAGAAATTAAATAATGCTGTAATGGAAATTAAAATATGAATATATTTAACTCTGGCTTCTAGGACATAGGTTTCTTTATTGTATATTCCCTCTTGTTGGTTATATCCATTAGCAACCAATCTAGCTTTATTTCTTTCTATCGTTCTATTTTCATCACACTTATTTTTGAAGACCCATTTTACTCCAATAACAAATGTTTACTTATGTATTTCAACCATGGTCCAGATTTAAATACTTTCAAAGTAATTTAGCTCATCTTGCTTAGCTTTTATCTAATCATCATCATATAAAGATTCATCAGTGCTTTTTGGTTCTTATTATGAAAGGTAATCTTGATTTTCTATTTCATTTCTTAACGAACTTAAAGTCCTTAAAGGTTGATTTAAATCACTAATGATACTATCACTAAGATGATTCTTAAGAGACAACTGATTTTAATTTGGTAAATATTGTTCATCAATGTATGGTAGGAAGCCTTCTAGGGAAAATAGTTTAGAAACATTTTCTCAAATATTTTCTTTATCAGAAGAATCTTCTATCAAGTGTTGATAATCATTTTTTGAAAAAAAATGAATATGTAGGTTGAGGATGTTTAAAAACAAAAGGATCTATTTTATCAAATTTAAAATGTACTATTTCTTAAATAGTACATTAATTTTTATTGAAAACTATATAAGCCTTAGAAGTTGTAGAGTAGCCTAAGTAAATTCCTTCATCAGATTTTGGTGCGAATTTGTGTAGATTATCAATAGTATTCTGAATGAATACCTTTCAACGAAAGAACTTAAAGTAGGAATGTCTAGGTTTTCTACCATTCCATAACTCATAAAGAGTTTTATTAAGAAAATGTCTAATCAAAACACGATTTATAGTATAGAATGAAGTACATACAACTTCATCCCAAAAAATGTTTCGCTACCAAATATTCACTCAACATAGTTCTTTTTATTTCTTTATGAATTATATTTCTTCTTTCAACAACACCATTCTGTTGAGGTGTTCTTGGTGCTGAGAAGTTATGAGTATTTCCTTTTCTACTAAAAATAGTTTCAAAATCATAATTTTGAAATTTTATTCCATGATCACTATGAATAGTCATCAATGGAAGGATTTTCTCATTTTTAAATTGGGCTCTAAAAATTTTAAAATAAGAAAAATCGTCAGATTTATTTCCTAGAAAATAAACCCATGTTTATCTAGTGTAATCATCAACTAAGAAAAATGCATAATATTTCAATCCAATGCTTCAAGTTTGAGTTGGACCAAAAAGATCCATTTGCACCAACTATAATGAATCATTTGTTGAGACTTCACTGACTGATTTAAAACATGATTAATGTTTCTTTCCATATAGACAAGGATTGTAAACTTTTGAAGAATCAAATCTATGCTCACGTAGATCCTTAACTAGTCTTTTCATATAGAGTTTTCATAGGTTCATATGGTTAAAATAATCGAAAATTCTATTCTATAACCATGAATGATCATCAATTTCACTAAGACAAGGTAGATCCTAGCCTATAAGGTCTTCTACGTTTAGTGTGTAAACATTCTCTTGCCTATAGGAAGAAAGAATAAACTCTTCCATGGAATTGTGTACTAAACACTTTTCATTCCTAAAATTCACAAAGTTACCTTTATCACATAATTTAATTATTCTAATAAGGTTGTGCTTAAGACCCATAATAAATTTTTTTTCTGAAAGTCATGTTTTTTCAAGAAGAAAAATGTTATGTAAAATAACAATTTCTCCCTGAGGATTATCTCCAAAAGATACTTTTCCTCCCTTTTTCTTGATAATCTTTTCAAAGAATTTTTTATTACTAGCCATGTGTCAGGAACATCTTGTATTCATGTACGGTGTATTTTTGTTAGTACTATATTTACTTTCTAGAAAATAAGAGTGTTAGTCATTTGGAACACAAAGGTTATTGGATCCCGAAACATCAGAAAGCAAAATTTTAGAAATCTACATTTTCTTTGGAAAAGAAGCCTTATGAAAACCTAACTACTGAGTTTTGTTTAAGTAACACTTTTTCCCAATTCCCACCACACTGACACTGAGTGTCTAATGTATCAATTTTAGTAACAAAATAAATGTTACTAAAAACCAGTTTTGGATGTGTATAACCAAATCTAGAATTATTCAATAGCTGCCGAATTTGGGAATACAACTTATCAATGTTTTCCTTACATAAGGTAGTGTTTTACAAACAATTCCTAAAGGAAAATATTTCTGACTTCAGCTTAATAACTAGATTCTAATCCTCAAAAACATTAGTTTTATCACTCGAGTTAGTCTTGAAAACATTTTTCCTAGAAATTAATTTTCGAGATTCTTTGATTGTTTATCCTTCTCAAAATTAACATCCTCAAGGGTTTTTGAAATAATCTCAAAATCAAAAAAAAAATAATCTAGAAATTTAGAAAGATCTAATAAATTTTTAGTAAGAATATAAATCCAATAATTTTCATTATCAAGGTTTTTATTGAATTTAGGATTTTAATTCTCAACGAACATAGAAAACATAGATACTTCTTCATAATTTGGTAAGGTATTATCTTCATCAGAAGAAAATTCTTCATCCAAAGATTCATAATATTTACTATCATTATAATTATCGTTAAACGATATATTGGTTATGGATTCGTCATTGTGTACCATAGCCATCAAATAGTGATTTTCAATAGATAGCTTGGAAAATAAACTATGATTCTTCTGACCCGAAGATTCGTACGATGAGGATTCTTCAAAAGAGTCACCACCACTGGCACTCCATGTGTCATTGTCTTTCAAAACATTCTATGATTTATCCTTGTATTACATCTTTGTATTCCTCTCAGAATGATTTTCCTTTGTATCTTTTCTCTTGAGCATAGGAAAATATGGCCTTATATGCCCTGCTCTTTTTCATTCATAGTAAGTGACTTCTGAGTCTTTATTTTCCTTTATTTATTTCTTCTGGTATCTAGATTGAATGTTCTTCTATACAAAAATCTTGTTCATCCTTTGGGAAATATTGGCTAACTCGTTTTTTGATGATTCACATCTACTAGATTCGTAATGAATAACAGTCTTCTTAGTTGTGGATCTTGTAACTCTCTCATGAGTTCTAGCTTTCATATGATTTGTAGTATTTGTAAAAGTAACACTTTAATTTCAATTCTTCTCCTTATTTTGATCTTCATCTCTTTTCATTCTTGTCTCATGTTGAATAATATTTCCAAAAATCTCATCAAGAGTAATTTGTGAGACCTTCCTATTCTCATCAACAGATGTTCTCTTTGACTCCCACTCATTGGGCCAGATATCTATAATCTTTTCTATATGTTCCGCATCATCTAAACCTTTTTTACCAATGGATTTTAAATTATTAACAATGGTCTTGAATCTCTGTAGTACCTTGAACACTGGTTCTCTATAAGGAAAGAAAAAACCATGATACTCATCTCTAAGAATAACTCTTCTACTTTCGATAACTTTGGAAGTTACAAGGTTAGTTACTTCAAGCATCTTCTAAATAAAATTTGAAGATTCATAAGAAGAAATAGGTCTATATATAATCTTGGTCATGGAACTCAACAAGAATTGTTTACCTTATAGTTAAGTTGATATTCTTCCATTTTCTTGTTTAGTAAATGTTTTTACTTATTTATCAATAATCTTGTAATCTTCAGCAAGCATAACAAATTTTACCACTCCGGTTTTAATAACAAAAGTCCTCATATGATCTCCCTAATATTCATAATCATTCCCATCAAATATAGGTGGTCTAGTAGGATTAATTTTTTCATTCGAACCAACAGTCATTACTACCATCTATAATAAAGTATCATTCCATAGAATCTTGTTAGTAATTTTTTTTTTTGTAAACTAGGATTAAAATATCCAAAGCAAGGAAAATATATAACAATGGAAACTGAGCAAGAAAAATTATATGTGAATATAATTATTTTAGAGACCTCCTCTGATACCAATTATAGGATCAAAATATGATGTAGATGATCAAAATACTTGAGGGGAGTGAAGTGTAAACATTAAAAACTTCTTTGGAACTTTCAATGATGGTATAAAACATTCTATTGTTTAAAAATGTTAAACAAGGTAAATTAACAAGACCAATTTTTTATACAATCTTACTAGATTCTTGAAATATGGTTCTAGAAATGAAACTTATGAAATGTGTACAATGACAAAGATTATATCTTAAAACATATAGATTATATTTAATTAGAGTATATAAGTATAAGAAAGTTTAGGATAGTTATAAATTCCTTAATGAATCAAAATGCAGTGGATGAGAAACTTGAAGAATATAAGTAAAAAGTATAAAATATTTTAACCCAAAGAGTATGGTATCCAACAACTTTGGATAAATGTCACTTTATTTATACATTCAAAAAAATATGTCTTACCCACACCAGGGTAAGCTCCCCATAGGAATATCAGAGTCTGTATTTGTAGCCCTACAAGCCCTAAAACATTAAGGTAGTAGGCACCTCTTCCTTCCTATCCCCAAAATCCCTCGATTGTACACAATAACAATCGGATTCAAACGAAGAAATCTGAACAATATGTTCTGTATGCACAAAGCATCAGAGTAACTCTCTCTAGAAATCACTTCTGCAGCATGTAATATATAGATTTGTAGAACATTATTCATCAATACTGAACTCATTCAAATGAGAATATATTTATAGGCACACGTCCAACGGTCTTCTCCCTCCTCTAACATATATTTTTTTCCTTGAATCTCAGAGGGACCTATACACGTCTCACTCAAACAACAGTTGGATAGAAAAAGAATTCACGACATCGTTTTATTACTATAACATGGGTAGGTAAAATGTGTATTCTCAATCAATTATATTTTTGGAGTCTAAGAAAAAAAATTTAGAGTCTAGGGAAAAATATCTAGAGTATTTATTTTAAGGATATTCCGATTCAGCTTTTTAATGAATTTGGTATAAGAATTATATATAATTCGGAGTCTGAGTTCTGAGGAATTCATAGTCTCAATTCTAAGGAATCCGGAAACTGAATTCAAAATATTGTGGAGTCTGAGTTCTATAGAATTCAGTGTCTGGATTCTAAGGAATTCGGGACCTGAATTCTATGGAATTTGGTGTCTGAATTCTAAGGAATTTAGAGTTGGAATTTCAGATAATTCGGAGTCTTAATTTCAGAAAATTCAGAGTGTGAATTCATATCCGAAAAACATAATACTCTATATCTAAGTATTTTTAGAATTCCAAGGTTTTATATGTGAAACCTAATTTTTCACATAGGAATAAAGAGGGTTAGATTTATAGAAACTACAACATGAACAATGAAAACGTGGTATGGATAAATATTCCTTGGGGATGAAAAATTTCCCTTATTAAGGAAAATATGAGTGGAAAGGAAATTTTCCTTGGGATAGAGTTTTTGTGATTTTCAAAACAAGAAGGAATATAAAAGTCATAAATAAAAATTATTGACTCAACAAATGCTAATCCAATCCACCATTTCATATTAAAGAGTAGGGTCTTAGCATATATTTGAACATCAGAACAGTACTTTTATATAAGCCATCAGTTCAGGTGTGATAGGTCGTGCTGAATTTTAATTTAGTACTCAATGATTTTTGAAGAATGAACCAGAATTTAGATGTGAACCTAGGATCATGGTCTGAGATAATTGAGAGTGGAATCCCATGCAGTCACAGAACTCCCTTCACAAATATCATTGCATGTTCTTCAAGTGATAGATCTCCCAAATAACAACATTGTGGGAAATATTGGTTTGTCCTTACAGCGAAACGAATTTCACATTATTTCCTTTGGATGTCTTCAATAGAACCATGGAAATGTCTATAGTCACATTCTCCCATTTCCACATGGTTATAAGAAATGATTTCAACATCACTTTGGAATTTTTTCACTCTACGTTAACTTGATGGAATATAAAGCACCTTGATATATAACCCACAATATCATTCTTCATGTTGTCCCACCAGAAGTGTTCTCTAAGATCATGGTATATCTTGGTATTCTTGGGATGGATAGAGAATGTTGAGCTATGTTTATTTTTCAATATACCATTTATTTTCCCAGGAGATGAAGGCACACAGAGGCTCATTCCAAACTGAATTACACCATCATCATCTATATGAAACTCTTTTAGCTTCCCTTTATTTATTGAATTCACCTTATTTTGTAACGCCACATCATCTCTTTGCACCACATTAATCTTCTCTTTGATATATAGTTGGGAAATAATTTGGGAAAGGTATGACATATTCTACTCTAATGCAATATCCAAATCAATCCATTGAATATCCAAGAATATATGGTCTTTCTCAATCTGAAACATGGATAGATTAGCATATTCTTTACTTCTAATAGAAAAGTCTAGATTGTTTACCATTATAGGATGGTAGTGAATAGAGAAATTGTAGTCTTTTACTAGATATAACTACCTACATTGATGCATTTTGATCTCATTTTTGTGAATATATACTTTAGGATCTTTTGATTGGTATATATGTCACACTTCTCACTATAGAGGTAGTTCCCAAAGATATTTAGGGAAAAAACATAGGTACTAGATTCAAATATTTTTTTGGGTAGTTCTGCTCTAGGATATTCAACTAACATGAGGCTTAGGATATCAAATTATCATTTTCCATGAGTACACAACAATTTATTTTATTGAAATCATCACTATATATCAAAAAAATTGACCAATTTTTGGTAATGTGAGTAAAAGTGCTATGATAAGCCTCTCTATATTCTCCTTGAATATTTCCCCACATTCATCCGTCTAGATATACATTATCACTTTCCTTGTTAACATAGTTATTAGTCTAGAAAATAATGAGAAATTTTTCAAAAAATTTCAATAATACCCTATTATTCAAGAAAATGTGTATTTATTAATACTAGAGGGTCTAGTCCCTTCCTTAATCATCGTTTTTAAGGGTCCATAGAAATTCCCTCACTTATGACCACATTTTCCAAGAATGTGACATTGTATATCCCAGAGTCACACATTCTAAAAATGATGTATATCTTCTCTTTCCTTATGGTCACCAACACAAACCTTAGATGTTCATCATGTTCCTCATTTCACTTATTTTATGCGAGAATATCATCGATAAACAGTACCAAAAATTTGTCAAGGTAATTTACAAAGTCTCTATTTATCAAATCCATGATGATTTAAGGGGAATCAATAAGTACCAAGGCAAAAATGATAAACTTGTAGTGCCCATACATTGAATAGAAGGCATTATTTTGAATATCTTTTTTATTTACCTATAACTGATGATAAAAAAATTAAAGATTCACCTTTGAGATGTAATACGATCCTCCTAGGGGATCGAACAAGTTATAAATACAAAGAAGAGTTTATTTTTGTAATGGTTGTCTTGTTGAGTTCCCAATAATCGATACATAGACATGTTGATATATGCTTCTTCATGAAAAATATAATATGTGTACCCGAAGGTGACACACTAAGGAATATGAAACCTTTTTCAAAATGATATTGCATCAACTTTTTTATCTCTTCCAGTTTGGTAGGAGACATCTTAAAGGGAAACTTTGAGATAAGAGTTTCTCTAGGTATGAGTTCTATTGAGAACTCAACCTCATGATTTAAGGGATGTTTGGGTAACTCTTCAAGACATACATCACTCTATTACATCATGATGAGAATTTCCTCAAGGATGATAAATTCTATTGACTCAACCATTTATTTGAGATATGCTTCTTCATAGGGAATCTACAACCACACCATTGAAGGAATTTCAAAAGCATATTCATGATATTCCTTGCATTTTTAGAAGACCATTGGATTGTTCAAAATATGAAAATATATTTCCTTTTCCCAATATTTTATATATTATCTATATATAAAGAGCCAGTAAATTCCCATTATAGCATCTAATTCAATCAATAAAGGTATTGTGATATTCCCAAAAGGAATCCTTCCACATATGCTAATAGGATAAGATTCCAATAATTGAGTTGTGATGATTTCACCACTAGGTATTATTATGGATATTTATACTTCAGGGTTATTGTGCTTCAAATCAATAGTTATAGAAAAATTTCATCATATAAAGTAATTCATATAACTAGAATAAAATAAATATTTTTCTATTATTGATTGAATAGAATGTGTACCTTGTATAACTTCGTTTTCATGCTCCACATTAGTATTAGTGGTGGAATTATAATTTCCATTATCCTTTGGATATGGTGGATGCTCATGCTGATTACCCTCAAGGACTCAAGGTTTAGTTCATGATCGTGAATAGTTACATTTTTTCCTATAGTTATATCAATATACAATCAGTGGATCTCTCCATTCCTCTACCACATAATCCTACATCCTCATGTATTTTTTACATTCGTGATCATGGTGGCCTTCTCTCCCACACTTGATGATTTTCCCCACCCATTTGAGGTAGTTACCTTGAGGCTTCTTCCCAAATTTTTAACATGTTAGAGGATGAGTTTTCTTTCAGCCATTCTCATTAGATCCTCTGACTTTAAACTCAAACTTTCATTTCTTATCACCATATCCATTAAACTATTCTATAAACTCCATATCAAATTTTAGATCATATCCAAAAACTTTTTCAAAACACATAATATCTTGAATTATAATAGACTTTAGAAGGTGTTGTTTTTATCTACTATAGAATCTATCAATTTCCCTATCATTGTTGATAATAAAACCCAATGTGTAACTTGAATGCCTTTCGAAATATACTTCATACTTCATGATAGATTATCCTTCCTTTTTCATTATATCTATGAATCCTCTCTCCACCTTTTTACAAAGAGTTCATGATAAATACTTGTTAAGAAACATTTTCTTGATGTATTCCCACTCTATATATTTGATTTTATCACACGTCATAGTGTTCTTAATAAATTCCCACCATTGGTAGGAAACTCTATCTAGATGATAAACAACAATATTCGTTGTCTCTATCTTATAACATGGAAGAATAAAAAAGACAATCTTCATTTTATTTTCCCACTTTTCTGCATTTAGTGGATCAGAAGATCCACTAATCATTGATGGTTGTTTTGACATAAAAAATCAATATCCAACTAATCCCTCTTAGGTGAAGGTAGATGTTCCACATTATTTAGGTTGTTGTTCATCACATGAGATAGTTGGGTAAGAATAACCATAAAATTTTGAACACCCCATCTAAAAGAACTGGGTGTGTCATTCACGTAATTACTATATTTCCCCTCACAAGGGTTGTTGGCCTAGTTTCACTTAGTTCGTGTTATTATCTAAAATTAAAAATGTTTATTACAAAACACAAGTCAATAATTCATCAAAATTTAAAAATTTCTAAAATTTAGTCTAAAGGAATATATTATGGGATCTCTATGTTTTTCATTTTTGAAAAAAATATTCTTGCGTTCATACTTATACTTATTCTCATATAACGGGTTTTCACTTAGGTTCTCAAATCGTAATTCCCAAATTAACTAAACCGTCCTCTAATATAAATTATAGAGACCCTAATTTTTCATACATTAATATTACATCATTTTTATGCTAAAAAAATTTAATAGAATTACATGACCATGATCCAAAGGTTTAGCATCTTGGGAAAATTATGACTACACAAAACTTTTAAAAAATAAAATAGAATCATTTATATAATTCATTCTTTTCTAGATTCTTATTCACACTTGAATTTTCTTTAGTACAAGTAATCAATAAAAAATATACACAAAAAAGGATGAGTTGAAATCCCAGTAAGTGGATAGATATGAACATAAAACAATATACTATTGGATGAGAATGACTGGGGCATAGGATCATAATCCTGAAAGTAAGCATTATGAGAAGGCATGGAATGTGGCAATTCATTAAAATAGAAATATCATATCTTAGTGTTTAACTATGACACATAGTTTTGAATAAAGATAACATTATGTTCAATAATATTTCACATTATATAATGATGTTATTCACATTACCCAATTCATTGGAGTGACATATAATACCTATCACACTTTTCACATATTAACATTTACATTACACTATATAATGTCTGGTGAACCTATCAGGTCATAATATTTACATTATCATGCATGCAAAATAGAACATATTTCAATATTGAAAATATAATAACCCATGGAATGGAATGTTTTTCATTTAATAAATCATACATTACATAAATTTTAGATCCCAAATTGAAGATGGAATAAGATCCCTGATATAAGAAACATCAATCTTGAGTGAATAATAAACAATCACGAGGAGTGAAACATATGTTTTTTAAATGAATAGTTCCTTTGGAAAATACTATATTTGTCATAAACATATGTATAAAAAATTTATATCACGAAAATGAAAACATAATTTTGACTAAATTTTATTTTTAGAATATACATATGTAATATGGGGTGAAATAGAGAAACACAAATAAAGAAAGGTGGGTTCAAGAATGACCCTTACCTTGTGTCTAAAAGCTTCATTCACGTTAATATCCTATATAATCACATTTCATTAATTAATTCATAATTAGATAACCTTTTTTACATAAATTTTATTCATTAAGAATTATTATGTTAATTTATGGTCTTTTATCATATTTATATTGTTTAATTTCATAATTTGTGAGTGTTTGTTTTTCTTTGTTTTCACCATCGGTTCACTTGTATAAATGAATATAAGTTCGCCTAAAATTATTATATATGTCAAGAATTCTTTTAATATGATATTAATAATATTGAATAAGATTAAATTATCTTATAAATATTTTTTTATATAGAACTCAGATGAATCATTAGATACAAGTTAATGATGATTGTTTTAGATTAAATTTGGTCATTTTCTGATCACAATGATCTTGAATTGTTTTATCATTTAGTATTTTGTTTTTAAGTTAGTTCTTGAAGAATAAATTTATTTTTAAAATAAAAATTAAAATATTTTTCAACCTTTATAATTGTTTTATTGACATCTTCAAAAGTGTTGGAAGAAAATGAAAATGAATCACCCATGATATCGGTAATTAACACATCATGGGCGACGATTTCATTTTTTGAATAAGATAGATAAAGGGATGATTTTAAAAATGGATCCTACATTAAAATGAAGTAATTACAGTATATCAAACATACTGTAGTAATCATTCCATTTTTATAATAAATGGTAATGGGAAATAATAATTGAAAATGAAATTAAAAGGAAAAGTATTTTAGCTCTTAAATATGTCATCCTTTAGAACCTCCTCCGCACAATGATTTTATGCTTTGGATAAGACCACAAGATCATAGACATGAGATATGGGATTGGGGAGAGGCTTTGGTATAATTTGGTAAGTTCTAAAATCATGATAGGTGTAATGAAAAGTGGGGTGAGGGTGGTATTTATTACAATGGATGGGGGTGTTTTCTCATTATTTAATGCATTAGTTTATTATTTTGGCTCTAGATTATGAATATTATGAGAATTATCTGTAAATATATTAAAATAATGAAGAAGAGTTTTATATTTGTGCTTAAATCATCCCCAAATCATCAATGACCCCATAATTCATGTATTTAGCTTTTGTTGTAAATTATAGTAATTTATTATTCATAAAAAATTCGACTAATTAAAAAAAATTAAAAAAAGCACCCAGACCATTTTTTGATTTGAATAATTCAAAAATTGACTCGATTTGATGAAAATATTTTTTTCAGTAATATAAATTTAATTTTTTATTAAAATAACTATTTTCAGGTATAATTCAAATTTTAAAGTTATAATTAATTTTATAACACATTGAGAAATTACTAAAGGTATAATAAAATTATCATAAAATAAAAAGTCATAAAAGTTTTAATATATAAATAAATTTTATGAAAATAAATTTTCTTTTAAATTTATAAATTAATCATAATGTAGTAATTACATAATTATAAACAATAAAAATACCAACACATAAATAATAATTTTTAAAATATTAACTTAATTATACTTTGATATAATCATATCATATTTTTTCTTATAAGATTCCTAAATTTTATTTATACATTCATGGGTGAGGCTATTATTCATTTGGATGGTTTACTATTCATTAGGGTTATATTATAACTCATAAGGCTATGTTACTATTTCATTAATATTGGTTAAAAACAATTAGAAATACTTTAAATTTCATTAATTATTCTTTTAAAAGGTTTTTATTATGGTCAATAGGCTATTTTATGTGATTTATAGTATATGAAATTACATTCTAAATGTATAAATTCCATTGGTAGAAGTTTGGTTGATTTTAATATCTTTATCAATGAACTATAGAATGACCTTCTATATTTTCTCTTGATTGTAGCGTAGAATTTGTGTTATGGAATGCATGTCCGAATTTTTTCAAATACATTGAATTTCATATTTACATGAATTGTATCATAAGAAATCATTATGACATAGAGTTACTGAATTTTGTAAATCCACTAAAAACAACCAATCAACCTCTGTGGTGTAGTCATGTACTCTATCATGGAGTACTTTTTTTATTTCTACTCTATGGTGTAGATACTTACACTTCAACGTAACATTATGTTGATCATTTTCTATCAAACATTCTATTTCCACATCTCAATGGAATTAAAAACTCTATTTCATCATAGTTCAACTTGATTTTAGTTTGACACAAACTATAAATTCATTGTTGGATTTTTTTATCATCTATAATTGTCTTTTATGATTACAAACATGTTTTTAAAATGTGTAAATCCTTCAGAAAATCAATTTATTTTATTCCATCATGAACTCATGCCATGTTATTTGTAATCATTTTCAAACATTCTCATTAATTTTCTTAACTAGTGACCATGATTATTCACCATAAAATAAATGGGTGTTTGAATGTTATTTATTTATTGAAGACAAAAATCAATAAAATGTATCATATCCACTCCAAATGATTTAACAAAATCCTTTCAAAATCACCTCAACAGTTTATGTTCTCAACAATATCACTATTTTGATTTTTTTGGAAAACCAAGTAACTTAAAAACCTGCAAATAATTTAATACTTATAAATGCATCAAAATTCCATAATTTTAGTCCTAATTGAGAGAACTCAGTGTAATAAATAAAATTTTTAACAAATATCACTAGGTTTTCCATAAAATTGTAGTAGTGAATAATTTACTTCATTCAAAAATAATTAACTGATTTTATAATGATATTAAACCACATAAATATAAATTTTCATCAAAATCTAAATTCACATCAATTAACTATTAGTAAAATATTAACACATGTGTAAGTATTGAATGAGAGGATTATTGTTTTATATAATCTCTCAAAATATATTTCTCACCATTAAATAGAAAAACATCGAAATTGATACTCCCATAAAAATATTTCCACCCTTTCTAAAAATGTTTAAGGAGATATATATATAAATGTTATATTTTTTCAAAACACCCTTAATAACAATATTTACTGAGAATATGATATAACGTACATACAAACTATACCTTATCCTTTAGAAGGAAGAGGTTTATTTCCCCGCATCTACCTTATATTATAAAATTATTACATTGGAAATGTCCTAGTAAACACATAATGAATTTTTTCTTTTATATGATGAAATTCACCTTTTATTTCGTTTCCTTCCATAAATTCCTTGATTAAATGATATTTCATATCAATGTGATTAATTATGGAAGGATAAAGTAGACTATTTGATAAAATCATATCACTTTGATTAACGCCACTAAAGGGATGTATAAACTTCACATACACTTTCAAATAATACAATAATGTATTTATCCACATAATTTGACTCACAGAATGAGTTGCAACCACACATTATTCATGAATCATGTATAAAGTCACATAATTTTTCATGTTAGTGTTTTAGAAAACACACCTATCTCTATGTTAGAAATATATATAGGATGATGAACTTATATCATCAACACAACATACCCAATATAAGTTTTTATAAACAAAATTATCAAAATTTCCCTTTCAATAATATATTGAACAAAAATATATTTTTCATTTCATGTATCTTAAAATCCACATCCTAGAGTAGAAATGGGATGATTTTTTTATAATTAATATCAAAAACAAAATTTAATAGTGTACATGACATATAATATCCTAACTATTAATTATTGTGCACTACTAATTATCTTATATAATTACCTTGAATAAACATCCTCTCCTTTTTCATCTTTGGAAAATTTTGATTCTACTTAGATTTTTGTAGAAAATGTCTAAAAAAATTTTATAAATATTCATTAAATAAGATCCATGGAATACTTTTCTTCTGAATAAATCACTTTTTAATGACATTTTACCATGAAAACGCACAATTTTCTCTGATCATAGTTTTTTCAAATAACCCCTTTATCTCCTTTCAAAACATATTTCTAGTTTTTTCATCATTTCCTTAAAAAAAGAAGTCATATTTATAAAAAAATAATAGGAATAGATAATTAGTTTTCATCTTTAATTATATATTATTGTCTACTCATCATAATATTATATTAAAGCTCATGAAAAAAAATTCAATTCTTGAATACAATTCTCTAGGGTGTCCTTTAATCTAATATAATTCTGTTTAAAATGTAAAAACATGATTCATATTATATATGTGAAATTAAACATAATATTTTTCAATAAACACCTCTTTTTTTAATTCAACGTTGAGGATGGTTAACTCGACATACATATGAAAAATATTCTATATATATTTTTCTTCAATTTTAAATAAATATTTTGTGAAAACTAAAAAATATTATCATAAAAATCGACTCCATATACCATTTAATGACATTCAAAACCCAATAATTATTTATTTATCATAAATTCACCTTTCTAATTCAATTTTTTTATTGGACACCCACTACTTTATGAAAAAATTTATAGTCATTAATATCGGGTACCTACTCCCATTTATTATTCTGGTCCATCAAATAATATTATTCATTTACAGAATTAAACAATTCATTATACTTCTCATCTACTTCAAAGTCCCAATATGGAACATTAGAAAAAAAAGGTTTGTTGGATTATATACTAATAGTATCATAGTTTTAAATTATCTTCCCTGATCCCCAATGATGTTATAAACCCCAAAATTCCTTCTAATCCTTGTATGAGTTGAATAAATGTGTTCTTTATCAATTGAAATCGATGAATCTTCTTCTCGAACCTATACATAATTAAAAATTTCTTTTCGATTTACAATTTATTCAAAAATTTATCTGAAACAACATTAATATAACTTCTATAATGTTCTTTATCAAGACTAGTTTCTTTCGTTGATTGTGGAAACACTTCAACATCAGTAGAAAAAATGATATTTTTTACTTTATTTTTTGAAATAGTTATATCTTATTCCATTTGGAGGAAATCCAAGAATAATCCATCGACACCTTGATTTTAAAAATTTATATGATTCATTCATTTTACCGTGATCACAAAGGTGATACCTGACACAAAAATTTATATCATAGATTGATATTTTTTATAATACATCTCATATAGAGATATATATGACTTTGGTGTGTGAAAACAATTGTTTTTTATATGAATTCTTTCAAAAACAGATTTCTTCTATATATGATGACAACAATCTTAAGTGTAAATATATGTATATGGTGCACTGAGTTTTGGATTAATTCCATGATTACTATGATATTCTTAAAACTACCAATTTGTATACGTAGTTATATTATCTATACTAATCTTCTTCAGATAAAACCTACACCCTTTCTGTGTATTTTTTTAACATTTAAATTGGTTTAATGATTCGTATTTCTTTTATAAACCTAAAAAAAAGTAATAAAAGATAAAATAATCAATGAAATTAATATAATAATTATATCATTTTGTTGAGTTCTTTGTCATGTTTCTACATACTTGATTATGATTGATATGAAATAAATCAATTGATTAATTCTCCTCCTTATTTTTTAAAGTATTAACAATCATTATTTTTTTATGTATTGAGAAAGTATAATACTTATCACTTTTTATCATGGTAACATCATAAACATTTACTAAATAATTGATAAATGTCATCTTTATTTTTCAATGATGGCCAAGGGTTTGATGAAACAATTCACTTTCCTTTTTTACACAAATATACCATGAGTTTCTATCGTCAACTACTTGAAATAAGATTCCTTTACATCGTTGTCCTTTTGTCACAATTTTTCCACTTTAAATATTTACAATAAAGAGTCAATAAATTTTTAATACCAAAAAATTTCCTTTATAAGAGAGCTATGAAATACTTACAAGATGGTGTAATAATCCATCAATAAAGAAGATTGTTTTTGGATTTTTTCTTTTCATTTTCAATAAATGTTTAGTTACATCCTTCAATATTGATATATCTATAATTAATAAAGTTCATGGAACTGAATTTAAAATATTTCACATATTTTTAGTGTTTTAAATCATATATCATAATATATAGACATATATTGTCTAATATATGTAGAATTGATAGTTTAGATGATTTAAGATGTACATTTACAATTATGGACTTGTCCTTTCAGTTCTTATTCATCTACAGATTTTGAGTACTGAAACTCATATTTTTTGGGATGGTAAAATTATAAGTCAATAATATTTGTAATGAATAGTCTGGTCACACCATCAATATAATTTTTCATTTATATCAAACATGTTCTGAGATCTATGTCTAGATTTTATAATCATTTTCAAAACATCGTATTGTTTTGGGGAATGAAATACAATCAATTATTTTATATAATACCGTATACTTTGATCATGATGTTTTCATTGAACCAACTCACATTTTTAATATTCTTAAATCCCCCAAAAAACTAATAATAACTATAGATAGAATATTTAACTTGTAATATAATTTTTTGTTTAAATACTTTGGGCTATACTTGACCCTTCATCGAGTAACAAATTTTATGTACTTTTTTTAAAAAATACATTTTATGAGATAAAAATTATTTTTTTCATCATATAATTTCCCTTTTTATATATTTATGATACACCTATTTTATCATGTTTTCACTCATGTTAGTTATCCCATAATTTCCACACTCTAAAACATCACTTGATTTAGAAAAAAACTTATTCTTCAAGTATTTCATCTTATTTATGCTGTTTTCATAATGAAATTACATTATGTTCATCATTTTCAAATAATTTATGTTGTTATTTTTCTTTTTTTAAACGACATTGATATTTCTCAAAATTCTAAATTATATTTTTTCACCATTTGATATACACTTCATTAAATCATCTTTTGTTTCGATCAAGTTTTGATGTAAATGATTACACCTTTATTCTTTCTCAATTTTTATTATAATTTGATTTTAAGTGTTTTATAATCACTAATAAACATTTTTTAGATTAAATTTATCAGGAAATATATAATTTTATTCTAAAAAGACACATTCATTCATGTTAAAATATTTTTCATAAATCTTAAATTTTTAAAAATCCATATTTAATAAGGATGTATTTAAGAGAAATTATTTTAGTTCCCTGTTAATAATTAATTATATCTCACTTTATTCTTATTCTAAAATTTTATAACTGTTTTAATTATGTGAAATATTTTCAACATCTATTGTAGTATTGAGCTGTTTTGTATCATCTTCATAGTTAGAGGATAATTCAACATCATCGTCGATGTCCTTAACTATATATTATTTGGAGAATAATTATATCCTATTAATGTTATAGATCCTTTTTCTCATATCATTTTTAGAAAGCTATGAATAATTTTGTGTCTTAATTTTCAATATTCTATGAATATCCTCTTCATCTTTACTATCACAAATGGATTTTTTATGACAATTTTTCAAATAATGTCTAATATCTCCACACCTTAAAATTTTTATGTGAATAATTTTATTTTACATTAATTTATATCTTATAATTTTTATCAGGGTACGAGACATTAAAAAATCAATATTTTCCACAAAATGTTCATTATAATATAGACAATAAGAATCATCATCAATAGATTCTTAATTCATTAACATATCTTAATTTTTGACTAAAAATATAGGTTTTTTTTTAGAATTTTTTTCTTATTTATGACACCATATTGTATCATTTAATAATATATTAGGTAATTATAAAATTCAAAAATATAAATATCACTTGAATATTTTCCTTCCAAATAACAAGAATTAGAATAATTTTTATCTAATAAGGCATAAAAAATATTATCAATAAAACCATTATCATCCAATGTATCCTTTATAGTTCTCACAACTCCATTAAAACATATATAAAACAGTCAGTAGTCATATCATCATGCATCTAGATATTGACATACATATGTCTCCAAAAGTGAAATATAACTCAATTCACATTCTTCATTTCTTAAAAGATATTATGATGTTTATCCCAGATATATTTATTGTGTATGGGTCATTTTACATTAAAAACTATATTTCTAACATTTATTAGATAATATAATTCTTTTCAAAACCAATTTTATATACTTTCTCTTATTTTTTTCATACCAACACTATTATCTCAAGGAACAAATCCATCAATTATGTCTTAAAAAATTCATAATTTGTAGATAACAGGTTTTTAATTATCCAGTCTTTATATAGGTGAAATATATATCTATAAAATTTATAAATCATATTACCATTCACTGAATATAAATTATCCATTTTAGATCACAAAAATCAATGAATTATTCTTCAAGATACAACAACTTCAAAAATCAATCCAAAAATAAATGCAACATGCCACTAATAAAAATAATAGAACCACTTCAGGATAAAATAACAATCACTGAAATGGATTTAATAATTGATCTATACTATTTTAATATTTATTTCTAAATAAACATAACCACCTATAAAGGCGTAGTCATGATTATGAAAATACACCCAAACACACATCATGATAGGGGAATATAAAAGATTTGAAAAATTCACCACTCATTAAAATATAAGAAATTGAATCTGAATTAGTAGAAAAAATATTTTTTTGAATTAAAAACATATATAGAATATAACTCCAATTCACCACTCTAGGTTAAAATATCTATATTTTTTTCATAAGAGTACACTTTGGGAAAAGAATAAGTCATTTTGGAGTGATGTGGTGGTTCAAATTAGTTATTTTTAATAGGTTGAATAGTTTAAAGAATATCATACATAGTACAATGTAAAATTATATAATTATATAGAATAACCAAATTATAATGTAGCCTATTCTGTGTCATGATCCATGAAATACAATGTTGTATCAAATATTTTCTATTACTCTGACATGGAATATATTCTGTGACATGGAGGTCCAAAATTCTCTCAATTCACTAAAAATTTACCCATCCACCATGAAAACATGGTCCTTCACTATGACATGGGAAAATTTTTTATATTATCTTTTATAGCATTCAAACATAAAATATATTGTAAGGTCTTGAACCTATTTTCCTTCATTTTGTAAATTTCAACATCTCCATGATATGTAAGCATGTTCTATGGAGTAGTCTAACTTGATGTCTCCATTCTATGTCATGGACATCCATTAAAGTGAATTTACATTTCTCCAATCACCAAAAATGGCACAAAACATTTTTTTATATTGTGGAAATACAATAATCATTTTGTTTAATTCTCTTGGATCATGAAATAATTCAATGATTTATAAAAACATTTTTTAACCATCTCAACCGTATTTTGAATTACACTTAAAGAATCACCACCTCACAACAAATGTGATATAGAAAATTATTTATTAAATTATAAAAAATTCCTACACAATGTGTCTCATCCTCTCCAACCACTTTCACAAACTCCTCAACAAATCACCTCATCACCTTTTGGTCTCAACAATACCCACAAGGATTCCTAAATGCTTTCAATTGAAAAACCTATACACAATACCATAGATGATATTAAATAACCCAACATCAGCTGGGATTCACATATTCCGTATAACTAAAATAATGTATTACATAATCCCTAAAATATTTCCCCCAATAAGATTCCTGATGAAGTCATCAACTACTTGTTCTTAACAAATCTATTTGATAAATGATATATGTTATCATTGTAGATTTCACAAAAAATAATGATCAAATTCGGTGAAATTTTCCACAATTGTAGGAATATCTACTTCACAACACCTATATTAAAAAAGTATAATAGTCAACTAGGGGTAAATTAGATATAATATACCATGGGTTATCTTATTCAATGATCTATAGGGACAAACTCACTACAATATGGAAACCTCAACCCATCAAGATGATTATACAGTTCCATGCAACAACGAAGAATTATCATTTCCTATAATGGGTTTCATCATTAGGTATATAATATATAGTGTGTAATTGTAAAAACAGATCACTTTTATAAGAGTAAAATGACAAGGTTTAAACCACTAGTAGAATATCGTTTTTTATTACTAGTATGAGACTCTATATGAAGAGCTTCAACAAAGATCTTTATATGATTCTCAAATTCAGGAAGAATATCATTGAGAGAATGGAAAAAATCAATATAAAATCAATGGGAACAAGTTTTTGTGGGTTAGATTGAATATTTTATTCTATATTCACAAACACCCATTATATAAAATGATTTAATGTATTTATTTCTAGAACATCATGTTTGTAGAGGTGAAACATGTGGTGGTGGTTGTGTAACTGGATAAATACATATCCAACCCCAAGCTACTCATGGATTTCTTAACCCGCTATCATAATCTACCACCTGGGAGGCAATTGTGTTTTTCACATGAATCTTTTGAGTTTGATACTTTTAGGCTCATAAGTGAAATCATATTTAGACAAATTTTTTTGACTTTCCTAAGAATAAGTTTTATAATATTAAATTTAGAATACGTGATAGGGAAAAATATAATGAAAAGTTTAGGAATAAATAAAATAAATAAATTAAAAGGTTAAAACAAAAGTAGGATATTTAAAATTAACCATTTACTAAGTAATATGAGAGATGTGTGGGAAACACCATGGGATATCATATCGAAAACTCATGAAAATTGTAAGAGTCATCTCTATGAGTTTTAAAATCATGATAAGTATATCAATTAAACAAGATGATATTATTGGAGACTTTTACCATGTAGATAGTTAGCTATAACCATATGATCTCAGTAGATGCTATCACAATGGAGGTAAAAATATATAGAGACTAAAATAACTAGATGGATTCCACTATATTCAATGGGATGGATAATTTCATCAGCAATAAAAATTGTGATTATATTTCATTTCCTCATTTAAAGAAAATATGTGTTCCCCACATAGATAAGGACTCATGTATAAACCGTATAAATATTTTCTTCTATAATTCTTGTACTCATTTACTTTTTATAATTCATTTTTTCATTCACTTGAAATTTTACATTTTAGTGTGGTCATTTGAGTGCAATGTGTCTTTTATGTTCCAATCACAAAATCATTTGATCACATTGGTTCTTATTTCTATGTATATATTTTGAAAGATATATTCACATGTATTTATATAAAATAGTCATGATTCCAAAAATTAATTTACTATCATCATTTACATTTTCAACTGATCATACATAAGGGATTGTGATTTAGAGACCAGTTTAGCAGCATCAATTTTTCCTTTTTTATTGGATATTTTTTGAGTAGTACATACTAAAACCAATTATATGTTTTATAATTAAATGGGATTTGATTTTATTTATAAATAGAGTTGGATGGGAGAATGGTCCAGGTGGGAAAGTTAAAAAACACGAATTTTTTGTTTTAGAGAATTTATACAGAGGATTCTCTACTACAAAAATACCACACTTTACCATTAATGGGAATGAGGCCATAAATAATAAATAAAGAGTTATGTTGTTTTTTGGATAATAAATCATTGAGTTTGATTTTAATTACACTAGGATTGAATGTGGATTATAATATCCTCAATATAAAAAATGTATTGAAACTAATGAATACCCTCACTGACATGTATATGAGGTTGACTGTAGTCAATAAGGTTTTACTTTTGTATTTGTTTTTTTCAAGAAGATTTCAAAAGGTAAACTGATAGAATATTAACTCAATGACTTAAATATTTTAAGAGTTAGTCTGAGTGAATTAATTTAATCATCATAGAATAAAAGTGATTTTAATTATTATTTTCATCCCTACCTATGTAATGGGATGCACTATTCACGGTTGTGTTCAACTTTAGTGGAATTATTTCTCAAATATTTTTAGATATTAGATGATTTATCATGAATAGAGAACATAATCATAAAGAGATATGATCATATTTAGGAAATGACTACAATGTGGAAAGAAGTGGAATTTGACAAGACAAATTGGTCATATGCAAGTGAAAGGAGGGTGTTAGAGAAGGAATAAATAAAAATAATTTTGTCCCCTGTGTTAGAATTGGGTCATAAAATGCTACTTGAAAAACTGTTTATATGATTGGAGAGTGAATTATGGAAGATATAACATGGTAAGTGGATCTTCAGAACCATTACAAAAAAGATAAATGTAGTCTACTATTGAGTGACATTAGTTTGATAGTCTTGGTTTATTTATATAGAGACCATATGTTTTCTTACATAACTATTACATAATTTTTATGATAAATAATCATAAAAGTATTAAAAAAGTCATGATACATGGGATTATTATCTTGCAAATATATGGATGTTGAATAATTTATATATATTGTAAAATAAAAATTATATAATTCCTTCTTCAATATCTTTATAGTGGCATTAAAATTCTCCATCGTACATGTAACCAATAGAGGATATATATTATTGAAAGGTGTGAGATAACAGTCCAGTAAGAGGATAGATAATGACTGAAATCAATATAAAATTAGTGAGAATAATAATCATTATCATAAAATAATCATTGGATCATCATTTAAATCATGAGAGGAATCATTAGATAAAGTCATTTAATGTTGTAATTGATAAAATTTAAACAAAATGTCCTAGTGGTAAAATACCAAATGTAGTTTTTAATAAATCTAGAATCATTTTTATACATAACATAGGAGATATATTGTACTATCGTCATTATAACGACACAAACTTTACATACATTGTTAATACTTCAAAATTTAAGCACACTTATTACAACATATGACAAAACCACAAAGGACCGTATAGGTATAGTGTCTTTAGAAACTGGGAAACATAA
The DNA here is from genome assembly GCA_963277665.1 of Viscum album. NCBI lineage: Eukaryota > Viridiplantae > Streptophyta > Magnoliopsida > Santalales > Viscaceae > Viscum > Viscum album. The sequence goes on along the minus strand of OY728160.1, from coordinate 402,102,079 downwards.
ACAACTGGTTCATAAATATTCTACAGTTTCTCCCATTTATTTCATCATATCTAGGGTCCCTTTTAGCATATTCTACTTAATATCCATCTTCCTGACCTGGGGAAAAGAAAACATAAAAGGGTGAGCTCAAATGCACAGCAAGGGAAAATAAAGGAAATAAAAATCATATCATATCTTTTTGAAAATCATAACCTGCAAAAGAGATCATAATATCTTAACATGGAATAAATCATAGAAGTGAAAATGAGATCCCCATAATCATAACATGAAACTTGAAACATTGTGGCATGCACACATAATCATGGAAAATCATTTCTAGTTAGTCATGACTCATTGCCAAGACTATCTTAGTGGACAAAGTCCCTTTCTGAACCGAGTCAGCCTCGTTCCAGTCCTCTTTCACTGAACCGGTATAACCTACCGTTCCAGCCATGTATATCTCATGAGATATAAAATCTTTACCCAATGCATTGGAGGGAGATATATGTCCCACCCATCTTATAATGAATCCTTTCTTATGTGTGCCACATAATCATAAACCATACATCATAGCGTAACCCATGTAATAAAAATGGGATTCTTAAACAACATGGAATCAAAAAAAAATTCATATAAGATAAAGAAAAAAATATTTCCATCACAACATAATCAAATCCATGTAATAATAGGGATAAAAACAGAACCCTTTTTTTATCTTAGATGGAAAATAATTTTGATAAAATACTTGAACTCCATTCTTCAGGAAAATATCGTTTCTACTTCAAAAACACTTTTCCTTTCTTAACATGTCATACAATTTTAAACTAAAATAAGTTGATTAAAAATAAACTTGAATACTTGTAAATGAAACTTCTTGGAAATAATGTTTTAGAAATCCATTCATTCCGTATAAGTTAAAAAAAACATTCTTCGTACTTTTGTCGGAAAAGTCAAAAAGTACCTCGTACGAAAAATGACAAAATATTCCTTTCATTTATTTTACTAAAAACTCACCGAAGGGTAAAAATGGATTTAAAAAATTGTAGGTGGATGGAAATAATATTACATATTTATGAAACATGGATGTGGATGATAAAATACACCCCAGTAAATACTTACGAATAAACAATCTCGGATAAAAATGAGATTGTGATATTTCCCTTAACTTAGGTCTGATTTGCTTTGTACGTGTCTGAAGCTCCTTTATAATGTTTTAAATAATTATATTTACTTATTCCTGAATCATACATATTGATATGATATCATATATTGTCATATTCTTAGCTTGTTGTTAGTAATATTTCATTGTTACTTGTTACTCGGGTCTTTATTGCCTTTTGTTCTTATGCGTGTTTTGCCGAATAAATTCTTATTCTTATTTTAAGGTTATAGATACCTTATATCCATAATGGTATTAGTGTAACATATATCATATTTATTCAGTCAATTCATTTATATAATTACTATGTAATGATGGTCATGTAGAACGAGTCGCATCACATCATGGAGACGGTATTCCGTACGTACACACGAGTGATGATATCATTCCTATGATCGTGGAATTGTATTGGAGTATTTATATATTATTTCAGTATCAATATTACTTTATAATAATCATAAATAGTTACTCATTTCACCATTATACCCAACCTCGTAAGGTGGTGGTGGAAAATAGATTACACCACGACGTGGAGACGGTATTCCGTACGTATGCACGCGCGGTGATTTCATTTTTCCGTAGGATGGATAGAAGGTGAATTAGGGTTGTTTCATATTTATAATAACATATCAGTATGTATGTAATACTGATGTTATTACTTTATCATGAAACAACTAAAGAAGAAGAAGTTGAAGAAGAAAGAAATTGAAAAGATCGGTAATGGATATTACCTCTTCTTTGGAACGCCTCTTTGAATCCTCCACTTAGGGAACTAAGAATGATCTTTGAAGAAGACCAGGACCTCTAGGATTATTCTAGGGAAGTGTAGAGGAGAAAATTTCAGGTGTTGGCCGAGCTTGAGTGCTCAAATTGGTGTGAGGAGGAGGGGGATGAGGTGCCCTTTTACAAGGGAGGAGAGGGGCACCTTAGGAATATCTCAAAATATTATTTTATATTAAAGTCAAAATCGTTTTATAATGGTACCAAAGGGTCTTATTTCTAAGATAAAGTGGGGATGGATCGAAATCCTATCATCCAATAGGATTTAGACAGGTTTAGGGTATTATTTTAACCTTATCAATTAGATTTAACTCTAAGTTAAATAATTTAACTTTTATCGTGTCTTTTTGTTTTCTTTCACTATATGGTTAATACACTTACTATAACATGCCAAACGAACCCCAAATTGTTTATTATTAATATATATATCCTTATCTAAGTCATTTGGCCGAACCTTAGATTTTTTAGGAATAAAATAACAATTAATAATAAAATATTTGATTTAAAAACTATTTTGTGTTAATTTTGACACTATTTGATATATGATTTTTGTGAAAGTCATAAAAGAATTATATGTTCAAACCAAGTTGATTACATCAACACTAATATATCATAGTAACCTAGAAAATTAGTGGAATTCAAAAAAAGTCTCAAATTATATTCATTGTGGTGTTTATAACATCAATTATGTCAATATTTCATAAATAAGATAATTACTGCATCATAATTGTGTCAAAATAAATTAAATTATTTAATGTCTAAAAATTATAAATAAAATACCATTATGTAGGAAATCTTTTTATATTTCTAATGAATATTTATAGTCGAATTTATCTTATGTATAACACCATATTAAAAATTATTTACTTATTAAACATTGATTTTAACTATTTTAACCCTTCTTTAAATAAATTAATAATAAATGTCCTAATCTAACTCAAGTGGGCCTAAATGGTCATATTTTATTAATAAGGTTGTTTTTGGTCGAATTGCACTTATCAAATAGAATTAGGACATGTGTTATGGTAATAGTAATATCATATTTACCCTTAGTTACCCTATTTACTATTAACCGCGGTAAAAAAAAGTAAAAAGTTACTATTCACCAAAAAATTATTTTTATCTCATTGAACCACATTTTACTTACTGATATCAACCGTGTCTATAGGATTTTTGAAATTCCATTCACAGAAGCGGTAAAATCATGTTTTATGCAAAATTCAGTTTTTAACCTACCACTTAGTGGTTTCACTATTCATCAAAAATTGAAAGTTTTCAAAAATATACCAAAATTTTACCCTAGGCTTATTTCGGTATTTTGAATCCAAAAATGAAGTCCATTTCGAAAAATAAAATTTATAAAATTTCAAAAAGTGGTTATTACTATTCATAACGGCTAGTTTTAATAATATTTTAATAGCATATCGTTGTTTAGTGAAACTCAGTACTGCGTACGACGCAAGCTATCGAGGAAGGTCGCGATTGCGTTTAAAGTAAGCCAAGCTAGTATGTAGTGAAAGATTCCTTTGATGATATATAAAAACAAAATATTACTCATAAAAATCTCGGGTGTTACATTCTACCCCCCTTAAAAAGAATTTCGCCCTCGAAATTCATCACTTTGTAACAAACATATGAGGATACTTATCCCTCATCATATCCTCAAGCTCCAATGTAGCTTCTTCTAATTGGTGGTTCCTCTAAAAAACTTTCACCAATCGAGTGGTCTTGTTTCATAGTACTTTTTCGCTACGATCCAGGATCTCTATCGGTTGTTCTTCATAAGAAAGATCTTACTCCAGCTATACAACATCTGAGCTGAGTACATGTGAAGGATCAGGTATGTACTTTCTCAGGAGAGATACATGGAACACATCGTGAACTTGAGAGAGATTCGGTGGAAGCGCCAATCGGTAAGCTACCTTTCCAACACGATCCAGTATTTCGAAAGGACCGATATATCTAGGGCTCAACTTCCCCTTCTTTCCAAATCTCATAACCCTCCTCCAGGGAGATATTCGTAAGAACACTTTATCAGCCACTTCAAACTCTAGGTATTTTCTTCGGTTGTCGGCATAAATTTTCTGTCGACTCTGAGCTACTCTTATGTGTTGTTGAATAGATCTGACCTTGTCTGCCATTTCATCAACGAGATCAGGTCCTAATAGCTTTCTTTCCCCAACTTCATCCCAGCAAGTTGGAGTCCTGCATTTCTTTCCATAGAGAGCTTCATAAGAAGCCATCTGAATACTGGAGTGATAGCTATTATTATAAGAAAATTCCCCCAAAGGTAGGTGTTGATCCCAACCTCCTTTGAAATCCATAGAGATAGCTCTCAACATATCTTCTAGGGTTTTAATTGTTCTCTCAGACTGACCGTCTGTCTGGGGATGATACGCAGTGCTGAAACTCAACTCTATATCCAGAGTATGCTGAAGACTTCGCCAGAACTTCGAGGTAAATCTCGGATCCCGATCAGATATAATAGAATGTGGTACTCCATGCAATCTTACCACTTCCTTTACATATATCATGGCAATCTGATCTAGAGAGAAATCCTCTCTAATAGCAATGAAGTGTGCAGACTTTGTAAGACGATCAACTATGACCCAAATAGCATTATTGCCTTTTGATGTTTTAGGAAGTCCTGTGACAAAGTCCATAGTGATGTTTTCCCATTTCCATTTAGGTATGGGTAATGGTTGTAACATCCCCTTAGACTTTTGTCTCTTAGCTTTAACTTGTTGACAAACCAAGCATCGAGAGACATATTCAGCAACATCTCTTTTCATGCCATCCCACCAGAAGTACTCCTTCAGGTCCCTATAAATCTTCGTGCTTCCTGGATGAATATAGAATGAAGAACTATGAGCCTCATCCAGCAGCTCCTTCTTTAATTCGGGGATGGGAGGAACACAAACCTGATCCCTGAACTTTATTATCCCATCACAATCAAGGTTCAATTCAGGAACATTTCTCACATTCTTTTGTAACTCTACATCTTATTTCTGTGCCTCTTTAATCTTCACATGTATAGATGGTTGAACATTCATTTGAGAAAGATAAGATTTTCCCCTTCCATTATAATTCCAAGATCCATCCTTTGTAAATCCATAAATATTGGATCTTTTGTGATCCTCATCATGGATAAACTAGCATGTTCTTGTCGACTAAATGCATCTGCCACCTTGTTTGCTTTCCCAGGGTGGTAATGGATTGAGCAGTCATAATCCTTAATCAGCTCCAACCATATTCTTTGATGCATATTCAACTCCTTTTGTGTGAAAATATACTTTAAACTTTTATGATTAGTATAAATATCACACCTTTCACCATAAAGGTAATGCCTCCAAATCTTTAATGCAATGATTACCGCAGCCAACTCCAAATCATGTGTTGGGTAATTTTGCTCATGGATTTTCAACTATCGTGAGGCATAAGCTATCACCATATCATTTTGCATAAGAACACACCCCAATCCCTTCTTGGATGCATCACTGTAGATCACAAAACTTTCTCCACTACAAGGCAGTGTGAGCACAGGTGCACTGGATAACCTTCTTTTCAACTCCTTGAAATTCTCTTCACATTACTCTGTCCAAACAAACTTAACTCCTTTCCGAGTCAACTTGGTGAGTGGATTAGATAATCGTGAAAAATCTTTTACAAAACGTCGATAATATCCAGCCAAACCAAGAAAACTTTAGATCTCAGTTACTGTTGTTGGTCTCGACCATCTTTCGATAACCTTTGTTTTTGCTGGATCCACAGATATCCCCTCTTTTGAGATTATGTGACCCAAAAATGCAACTTTTTTAAGCCAAAATTCACACTTGGTAAATTTGGCATAATGCTTCTCCTTTCTCAGGGTCTTAAATATAATTCTCAAGTGATCTTCATGCTTTTCCTTGCTCTTTGAATAGACAAGAATATCATCTATAAAGACTACCACAAATTGATCAAGATATTCTCTAAAGACTCTATTCATTAGATCTATGAAGATGGCAGGGGCATTAGTAAGACCAAATGGCATCACTATAAATTCATAGTGTCCATACCTTGTACAGAAATCCGCCTTTGGTATATCTTCCCTTTTGACCCTTAATTGATGATACCCTGAACGAAGATCAATCTTGGAAAAGTATTGAGCTCCGAGTAGTTGGTCAAATAAGTCATCAATGCATGGGAGAGGATATTTGTTCTTGATAGTGATCTTGTTAAGTTCTCGATAATCAATGCAGAGTCTCATTGATCCATCTTTCTTCTTAACAAATAGAACAAGTGCTCCCCAAGGTGATGCACTAGGGCGTATGAATCCCTTATCACGATTCTCTTGGAGTTGCTTCTTCAATTCCTGCAACTCAATTGGGGCCATTCTATAAGGTGTCTTTGAAATAGGCAAAGCACCCAGTACGAGTTCTATTGAAAACTCAACTTCATGATTTGGTGGAAGACCTAGTAATTCCTCCAGAAAGACATCATCAAACTCCCGTACGATGGGCATATTCTTAATCATAAGTTTATCACCAACCATTTGAGATAAATAACCTTCATTTAGTGGAATCAAGACCCATAAGATGGAAGGAATTCCCACTGCTAGGTTATATTCATCCTTGCATCGATAGACGATCGTAGATTGATCTGGAATATGAAATGTGACTTCCCTTCTTTGGCAATTGATATGATATCCATGTAGAGAAAGCCAATCCATGCCAAGAATCACATCAAATTACACTAAAGGAAGGATCGCAAGATTTGCAGGAAGCACTTTCCCACAAACTTCGATCGGAGAAGAATTATAAACTTTTGAGGCGACTGTTGTGCCATTAGGTGTTGTCATAGCTAACTCAACATCTATTTGTTGAGGTAATATGGTGATACCCTTAGAAAAATTTTCAGAAATAAAAGAGTGGGTGGATCCAGAATCAAATAAAACATTTGCTACTTTAGAGTGGATAGTAAGTGTACCTTTCACCACTTCGTTATCATACTCCACATCGCTGATATAAATTGCATTTGACTTTCCTTTGTCTTTATCCTTAAGATTTTGTTGACGTCGACCATCGTCTTCAACCCTTGGATTTTGGCATTGATTGGTATAATGCCCCGTCTCCTTGCACTTGAAACATTGAAGTGTAGTAGGTTCATTATGTGTATCCCTTCCTTTGTTTGCATCATTAGACATATTCTTCCCATTATCGCGGCATTCAAATGCCCGATGACCTTCCTTTCCACATTTGAAACATTTAATTGTCCCTTTAAGACAACTCCCTCCATGTTTCTTTCCACACTTTGAGCATAAGGGAAAGCTCATCTTCTTTTCAGTGTGCTCTTTAGATTTTCCTTTGAATTCCATCTTCCTCTTCTTATCAAACCCATGTGACTGATGGGTTACTCCAATCTCCATCTCGACTTTGAGAGCACATCGAACGATTTCCTCATAGCTATTGAAGTCCCTTATGGCTAACTCCCTTCGAAGACTTGGTTTTAAGCCACTAAAGAATCGATCGATCTTACTCTCAGGTTGGATAATAATACCAGAAGCGTACCTTGCAAGTGTTGTAAAATTTGCTTCATAGGTACCAACAGATTCATCATCCCTTTGCTTCAGTTCAAGAAACTCTTTATCCATCTTTGTTCGGAGAATACGAGGGAATTACTTATTGAAAAATACGTTCTTGAACTCGTCCCATTCCATAGACTCAATTTCATCCCTTTGCCTCATATTCTTAATAAGATTCCACCATTGATCAGCATCTCCTTCCAAACGATACACTGCTAGGATGACTTTATCATGTGCAGAACATTGAAGAACTGAAAATATCTTTTCAGTTGTACTAATCCATTGTTCAGAAACTAATGGATCAGTAGACCCACTGAAAGAAGGTGGACGCTGCCTCATGAAGGATTCAACAGAATGTTGATCCTTCCATTGCTCGTTTGGAAGTCCTGCATGATTCATAGCCTGAGAATGTTGTGTGAGCATGGCTACAAGATTTTTCAATCCAACTCCCATATCGTTTGGTTGCTCAGGGGGACAATCATTGCATTTCACATCGCATTCCGCATTAACACGGTTCCTTTGGGTTCCAGCCATTGACTAAAACCAAGAAGAATAGTGTGACCAACACTAATTATAATAGGAAAACCACATAATCAAGGATAAAATTTCACACTTAAGGTCTTATCTTAGGGTATTCATGGCCATTTCTAAAATACTAAGATTGTGTTCTATGCTTAGTCATATACTTAGGGTTCTTACTAAGGCTTTCACATCCTAGTTTCCAAAGGTTGAATATACCTTTCCTCTGATACCAACTATAACGACCCAAACTTTACATAAATTGTTAATACTTCAAAATTAAAGCACACTTATTACAACATATGACAAAGCCACAAAGGACCGTATAGGTATAGTGTCTTTAGAAACTGCGAAACATAAAAAACTGGTTCATAAATCTTCTACAGTGTCTCCCATTTATTTCATCATATCTAGGGTCCCTTTTAGCATATTCTACTTAATATACATCTTCCTGGCCTGGGGAAAAGAAAACATAAAAGGGTGAGCTCAAATGCTCAGCAAGGGCAAATAAAGGAAATAAAAATCATATCATATCTTTTTGAAAATCATAACCTTCAAAAGAGATCATAATATCTTAACATGGAATAAATCATAGAAGTGAAAATGAGATGCCCATAATCATAACATGAAACTTTAACCTTTTTGGAATGCACACATAATCATGTAAAATCATTTCTTGTTAGTCATGACTCATTGCCAATACTATCTTAGTGGACAAAGTCCCTTTCTGAACCGAGTCACCCTCGTTCCAGTCCTGTTTCACTGAACCGGTATAACCTACCGTTCCATCCATGTCTATCTCATGAGATATAAAATATTTACCCAATGCATTGGAGGGAGATATAGGTCCCACCCATCTTATAATGAATCCTTTCTTATTTGTGCGACATAATCATAAACTATACATCATAGCGTAACCCATGTAATAAAAATGGGATTCTTAAACAACATGACATCATAAAACAATTCATATAAGACAAAGAAAAAAATATTTCCATCACAACATAATCAAATCCATGTAATAATAGGTATAAAAACAGAACCCTTTTATTATCTTAGATGGAAAATAATTTTGATAAAATACTTGAATTCCATTCTTGAGGAAAATATCCTTTCTACTTCAAAAACACTTTTCCTTTCATAACATGTCATACAATTTTAAACTAAAAGAAGTTGATTAAAAATAAACATGAATACTTGTAAAGGAAACTTCTTGGAAATAATGTATTATAAATCCATTCATGCCGTATAAGTTAAAAAAAAACATTCTTCGTACATTTGTCGGAAACGTTAAAAAGTACCTCGTACGAAAAACGACAAAAGAGTCCTTTCATTTCTTTTACTAAAAACTCACCGAAGGGTAAAAATGGATTTAAAAAATTTTAGGTGGATGGAAATAATGTTACATATTAATGAAACATGGATGTGGATGATAAAATACACCCCAGTAAATACTTATGAATAAACAATCTCGGATAAAAATGAGATTGTGATATTTCCCTTACCTTAGGTCCGATTTGCTTTATACGTGTCTGAAGCACCTATATAATGGTTTAAATAATGTTATTGACTTATTCCAGAATCATACATATTTATATGTATCATATATGGTCATATTCTTAGCTTCTTGTTAGTAATATTTCATTGTTACTTGTTACTCGGGTCTTTATTGCCTTTTGTTCTTATGCGTGTTTTTCCGAATAAATTCTTATTCTTCTTTTAGGGTTATAGATACCTTATATCCAGAATTGTAATAGTGTAACATATATCATATTTATTCATTCAATTCATTTATATAATTACTATGTAATGATGATCATGTAGAATGAGTCGCATCACATAGTGGAGACGGTATTCCGTACGTACGCACGAGTGATGATATCTTTCCTATGATCGTGGATTTGTATTGCAGTATATATATATTATTTCAGTATCGATATTAATTTATAATAATCATAAATATTTACTCATTTCACCATTATACCCATCCTTGTAAGGTGGTGGTGGAAAATAGATTACCCCACGGCGTGGAGACGATATTCCGTACGTACGCACGCGCGGTGATTTCATTTTTCTGTAGGATGGATAGAAGGTGAACTAGGGTTGTTTCATATCTATAATAACATATCAGTATGTAAGTAATACTGATGTTATTACTTTATCATGAAACAACTAAAGAAGAAGAAGTTGAAGAAGAAAGAAATTGAAAAGATCGGTAATGGATATTACCTCTTCTTTGGAACGCCTCTTTGAATCCTCCACTTAGGGAACTAAGATTGGTCTTTGAAGAAGACCAGGACCTCTAGGATTATTCTAGGGAAGTGGAGAGGAGACAATGGCAGGGGTTGGCCGATCTTGAGTGCTCAAATTGCTGTGAGGAAGAGGGGGAGGAGGTGCCCTTTTATAAGGGAGGAGAGGGGCACCTTAGGAATATCTCAAAATATTATCTTATATTAAAGTCAAAATCGGTTTATAATAGTTCCAAAGGGTCTTATTTCGAAGCTAAAGTGGGGATGGGTCGAAATCCTATCAACCAATAGGATTTAGACAAGTTTAGGGTATTATTTTAACCTTATCAATTAGATTTAACTCTAAGTTAAATAATTTAACTTTTACCGTGTCTTTTTGTTTTCTTTCACTATATGGTTAATACACTTACTATAACATGCCAAACGAACCCCAAATTGTTTATTATTAATATATATATCCTTATCTAAGTAATTTTTCCGAACCTTAGATTTTTTAGGAATAAAATAACAATTAATAATATAATATTTGATTTAAAAACTATTTTGTGTCAATTTTGACACTATTTGATATATGATTTTTGTGAAAGTCATAAACGAATTATATGTTCGAACCAAGTTGCTTAAATCAACACTAATATATCATAGTAACCTAGAAAATTAGTTTAATTCATAAAAAGTCTCAAATAACATTTATTGTGGTGTTTATAACATCAATTATGTCAATATTTCATAAATAAGATAATTATTACATCATAATTGTGTCATAAATAAATTAAATTATTTAATGTCTAAAAAATATAAATAAAATACCATTATGTAGGAAATAGTTTTAGCTTTCTAATGAATATTTATAGTCGAATTTATATTATTTATAACACCATATTAAAAATGATTTACTTATTAAATTTTTATTTTAACTATTTTAACCCTTCTTTAAATAAATTAATAATAAATATCCTAATCTATCCCAAGTGGGCCTAAATGGTCATATTTTATTCATAAGGTTATTTTTGGTCGAATTACACTTATCCAATAGAATTAGGACATGTGTTAGGGTAATAGTAATTTCATATTTACCCTTAGTTACCCTATTTACTATTAACCGCGGAAAAAAAGTAAAAAGTTACTATTCACCAAAAAATTATTTTTATCTCATTGAACCACATTTTTCTTATTGATATCAACTGTGTCTGTCGGATTTTCGAAATTCCATTCACAAAAGCGGTAAAATTATGTTTTATGCGAAATTCAGTTTTTAACCTACAACTTAGGGGTTTCACTATTCATCAAAAATTGAAAGTTTTCAGAAAAATACAAAAATTTTACCCTAGGATAATTTCGGTATTCCGAATCCAAAAATGAAGTCCAATTTGAAAAATAAAATTTATAAAATTTAAAAAAGTGGTTATTACTATTCATAACGGCTAGTTTTAATAATATTTTAATAGCATATCGTTGTTTAGTGAAACTCAGTATTGCGTACGACGCAAGCTATCGAGGAAGGTCACGATTGCGTGTAAAGTAAGCCAAGCTAGTATGTAGTGAAACATTCCTTTAATGATATATAAAAACAAAATATTACTCATAAAAATCTCGGGTGTTACAGTCATTGTGAAAATATATAGCATCATTTTCATGCCTCTTTCACATTTTCCTCAATGACAAATCACATATCTCAATTCATTTGAGGGTTATATAATATCAATCCCACTCATCACATCATATCAGTTCTATGATCATACATGGCACATGGAACATGTAACAACCTTAGTCATAAAATAACAAAAGTAAATTAATGAGATACATAATAATTTCATAGATAATACATTTATAAAAAATATTTTACGTTCCCAAAGGTCAAAAGAAAAATTGTAATAATTATAGGAATTATCAATCATGAGTGGAGAATAATCAATCTCATGATGAGTCAAGCTGTGTTTGGGAAAGAATAATTGATTTTGAAAATCATTATATATGATATAAGACTATGTTCAAAACATGAATATCTGATAAACTATTATGGATGAACAAATAAATTATATTTTAGGATGACTAAAAGAATATAGATATTGAAATTCAACATGAAAGTAGAATATCCCAAATAAAGTGAGTTGGGTTGAAGAATCCCCTTACGTTATGTCTGAATGGTTTATGAGATTTAAAATTTTGGATATTATAATTGTATTAATTGGTTATTTAATAAAAAAATATTACATGAGTTGGATTTATTATAATTTTATTTAGTTCATTTATTTCCATATTGATGAGTTATAGAGATCAATTTTATCATTTTGAAAGTATTCATTTTCTGTGATTTCATGATCAATTCTCTTATACAAGTATGGAAGCTTATATAAAATGAAAATAATTCCCTTGAATTGTGTTTATATGTTAATAATTAGTTACATATGTTAAAATTTTATTATATATAATTTTTTATATGTTATGTGGATGTTTTATTAGATAAACTAATAATGAAAAGGATTTAATTTATATTTTTTGTTTTTACAACCATCATGTAATTGTTTCATTTTATATAATATTATTTTATGTATTTGATAAAGATAATTATAAAGACAAAATTATTTATATTAAAATTTTATTAAACAATAAAAATGGTTTATGACATTCCTTGATGGTAGTAAAGTTAATTTAAAACTCTTCATCCATGAAGGTGGTGAATCGACATGTTACAGATGAAGTTTTTATTATTATAATTAAAGAGATGAAATGTCATACCCATCCTAGCGGGGCCCGTCCCATTACTCCTCAATCCCACCTCCAATTTTTCAAGGGCTGTTTACTCACATAGAGTAGGAACATCATTAAAATTGGAGGAATTTCAAATGTGCCTATACAAACATTCACATCTCCATTCCCACAAAATGCTGAAATGTAAAAACCACTGAGAACCCATTCATTCATACATATATATTCCACAACCACAGTATGACAGGATGTAACATAAAGTAATTCTGGGACAAATTCAAGACCATTATAAAGTGTCTATAACATAAGTCCAACCAATAAGATTAAGGTACTGGGACTGATGTCTATATCAATTGGAACACACCTCAGCCTGCCCAATCTCACCAAGAACCATTTGGTCTTTGTCATCCAAGCACTCTGTCAAAATTTTGTTCATACGTAGAAGACATGAAATGTGTAGAAAACTCTCATACAATGGTGAGTATAAAGATACCTAGTACGACACCTTTAGACCACAAAAAATACAAAAAAATGTATAGTTTTCCAAACATATGTATATTTATAAAACTAGGAATTAATCTTGATGATACTACACATCACTCATCCAGGAGAACACACTCTTGAGTCTGATAATGCTAATGGAAATCATCCGAGAAGTACATCCCATTGGGTCTCTCCATGAGAAAGATACATTGATAATCTGAAGAGAATATGACATAGCATATGAGTATCATAGCCATGTCCATGGGGTGTACCAAAAATTCAACCGGGATTAACCCACTATGTATAGAATTGTAACCCATGTTTTCTTGGTCATGTCAATACCAAGAACCCCACCTAGGGAATGAAGATGAATGGGGGATCCCACCTCGAGCCTCTCAGGGGATTCCAACAGCATTATTCAATAAGTACTACTAAAGGGATCGTGGTCCCAGGAGTAGGAAAAAACCGTACCATCCTTGTAAGAAAAAATAATTGGGAAAAAACCTAATGAAGCTTGTCTATTATACTAAGTAAAATATAATCAGGCCATGTAAAAAGGGGTACACGATGTGTATTAGGGTCACATTCCATGTCCCTTGACCCCAGGTACAACTCGTGTAAAAAATCACATGTCATTCCATCAATTTCATATCAATGAAGGGTACACGGCATGTAGAAAAGGTCTCTCACTATGTCATTCTCTGATGGGTCCACTTGTGTACTCCAACCTTTTTCCAGTACATGACGTCAACCCATGTATCCATACACATGTACCGGTAGATGTGGTAATCAGTGTAACTAGTACATGGCAAGCTGTGTGGGGGAGTACACACCATGCAGGAAACCCGTTTACTCCACCCCATGTATGTGTACTTCCCTTGTACATGTTGAGTCATTTGACTTGGGGTATATTCCATGTAGTCATTACTGCACACCGTGTGAATCAAGTTTTCCATAAACACATCTTCTTCCTCCTCATGCTGCAAATAACCGGGATTATATTCTAATTGTATGTTCATCCTGAATGTCTAGATCGAAGCATATATGGTCAACCTAACACTAAATTGATGGGATTATGGCCTTTAATTGGCTCAGAAAACATGGTTGTAGACATTATTCACTTCTACCAAAGATTGTAGATTCAACAACCATCACTATTTGATATGCTGATGTACCCACTATCGCTCCTCCATTGAGTTTTATTGCTACTAGATATATTATTTTGGATCATTGTGCAATTAAGTCAAGGTGTAATGATCGATTGTTCACAAAGGGGATCGAAAAATTGAAAAAAGGAATGTGTAATGAAGAACACATTAATCATGGATTAAAAGAGAAAAAAATCAAGAGGGACAAACCCAGACCAATGTTTCTGTCGATCTTGGTTCATCACCATTATAATGGTAAATGAATCCAATCAATTTCTCAAGAATCAACTCCCAATAAATCTCATAAAATAAACCATCATACAAATACGATTGATCCATGGGCTAATCTATTCATAGATTAGTCTGTGTTTGTCGTAGGAATCAATAACAGGGAACTTATATCAAAATAAACATACCTAAATTGATTTCAATCATTTACTACTAATGAATGGTTGTCATGTAATTGTAGTTGGCGTGATATTCATAGATTTTTGGGTATCGATATTTGATCTGAGATCTTATTGATCATCGAGAGGATCTTAGATAGGTTCTATCCTAGAGTCTCTAGAAAATTACAGGGTTATGAGGCTAACACAAGATCTCTAACATAGGGATACACTTAAAGAGAGAATCTATGTGTCACTGCATAAACAAAATAAAATAATATTTCTTAAGTTATTTTATTCATTTAACTGGTTATAATGATTTCCCACAATCAACATGTTCCAAAAAAATGTTAGGTTCCTCTTAGGGTAAATCTACTATTCTAATCTCAATGTTTCCCTTAAATTTCTGATCTAGAAACACTATTAGTATTTAATCCACTTTTTTTGGTAAACCGTTCTCGCATTCTACTTAATATATTAATATTTTCTACTATTTTTTCAAGAAACACCAAAACTCAAAATTTAACACCTTATAAGTTCATGGTATAGAAATTAATTCATATAATATTTAAAAATAATAAGTTGAAAAATATGGCACAATACAATATCCCCACCATAGGGATTTACTTCCTCCAAAATCCAAGGCATTATTTGAGTCTCCCACTCCTAAGATCCCTCCTAGATATTACCTTAAAGTAACTAGATAATAATCAATGAAATGGATTGTCCATGAATGATCCTATACCTACCATTCCTCGATATCCACTAGGTACTCATCAAAAGTAGATCCATCCTCAATTTCCAACTCTCCACAATCGATGATGTTTGAGGTTTCATGGACATACATGGAAGATGTCATGTACCCAGTATGACTATGAAGGTATATATAAGTGGTACGGAACCTCACTAACTTTTTTCAGTATCTAAAAATGGATAATAATCCTCAGAGATAGCTTGCCACCATGACCAAATATCTGTAATCAATGTAGAGGTGAAACCCATAGGAACAAATGTCCTCATTCCTTGAACTCCAAAGGACTTAATAAAATATTATTATGAGACATATGATGGATTTTTGAAGTCTTAATTCACTCCTTTATGACCTTTACATTCACTATAGTTGATCACACCTTCTTTAGGAACATGAGTATTGACTCTCAAGGGTCAGTCCAACAAATTAGTGACCTGTAGGGTTGTTTGTACAAATCCACGAATGGAGCCATACCAATGTTGTAATGGAATATTTTTTCTTTGAAAACATTAATAGTTATATGTGATCCTCCAAACATTGGGAAAATTCTAACATGTGAACCTACAACATGTCCCCCAAAACATAAATGGTCTTCTCAGGAAGACCCTCAGTTTTTAAGTGAAACACATTGTTCCTGTGAATCGAGTTGCCAAATTCACCCTACAATCCCTTCCATAAAAAATGATATAAAGTGAGTATCGTGATATAAAACAATCTTCGATTGACCTCCATGGATTCAAACTATCTTTGGCACATAGAATTTAACCACCAATTTTATGAATAAATTAGAATTATTTGATGGATTAAGTTTCATGGTATAAAAAATTAAGTTGGTGTTATACTATAAACCAAGTTAATCATATGGTACATGAAAAACTGAGTTTACCTCATGGTACATGAAATACTGAGTTCCTTTTATTTCTTTTGTTACACATAATACCATGTTTTTTCGAACTACCATATACTATCAATATTATTATTAAAATATTATTATAGATAACACATAACTGTGGGAATAGAAATTATGAATATGATAAACTAAATTATGAAAATATGGTTGATATATATATATATATATATAATTATTTAGATAAAAATTATATATAAATTATTAAAATAAACATTTTACAATAAAAAAATTCCTTTTCTAAAAAACATTTTTTATATGCACAAACAAATTTTATTTCAATAAAATTAAAAAACACATTTTAATAGTGATCTTAATGAGATATATATATATATAATAAATATTCAATAAAATAATTAACATTAATCTTGTGAATTTTATATTTAATAGTCATGAATAAATCCAATTTTACATATAAAATTAGGAAATTTTCTAAAATGTAGTTTTACCCCATTTAATGAGAAAATATTTTAAAACTAATTTTAAATAACACACACACACACATATATATATATATATATTATTTTAAATAAAACATCATTTTTGAAATGGTAACATCAAAATTAGTTTATGGTTATTGTTTGGTACATTTCTAAGAAATTTCATCTTAGATGAATACTGAAAACAATAAATTCTCTTTGAAAACTATATTTTCATCTAAACAATTAATAATGTCAAATTATATATTTTTATTTGTTTTAATTCCAAAATAAAAAAACTATACATCATTTAATCAGATTATTTTCATTTTGACATTTTAAATATTGACTTTAAATATAAAAACATTGTAAACCTATAGGCATTTTAACATTAAAAGGCCTCTTTCTCGGCCCATATGTGGGATAATTTTAAATAAAAGTTTTACAATTATGTGAATTTAATTTGGAAAAATGGGTTCATTATTAATATTCAGAAAAATATATAATTTTTAATAATGAAAAAACATTTTTTAAAAAATTTTATTATTGAATTTAGTTAAAGTTGATTACACTAATTAAGAAAATAACAAGTTTACTAAGAGAGTAATCATTAAACATAAGGGAAAAAATGACATAAAGACGTTTAAAATATCCATTTTAGGGAATTTTTTATAAATTATCACTTATAGGATCGAATGTGGTGCATTATTTGGGGTACTTGTTGTGTAAAAATGATTCGTGGAATTCATGATTTAACAAATTTATATGTTTTCTTCTCACCTCCCTTATGAAAAGGCCGCCCCCTCTCCCCCTATCATTAAACATCAAAATTCAATTGGATTATAAATTAAATATCAAAAGATCTTCAATAAATCCATCCCTTTATCCTATTATTTATATTTTATTAATAAATACATCATAGGATGTCTCTTTGTGGAAATCAAAAGAAGATGTCTGGAAAAGTTATAATGATAATCAACGAGCATTTTTTTATTTATTTATAAAAATACATAAATTAATTTTATATCATTATAATATTATATAATGGGTATAATATATATTAAAATATTTTTCATGTCATTTTTATGACCTAAAAATTCACACAAATCAATCAAATGAGATACAAAATCATTGTTTTTCTGTATGGAGGATTACTGCCTCATGATCTTATGTCATTCTTTCTCCTGTTAGAACCATTCAGTGTTGGAAATAATAATGGATTTATATTTTATATATAAAAAATATGATAATAATGATGTAATTAATCTTATTTAATTTTTATATATCAAATTATTTCATTAAATAAATTTTGTGGGAATACAATAACAGTGTTGGGGCATACAACAGACTACCTCCTTTTGAAGCAATGTGATTCATTAACGCATTACAATAAATTTATTAAGGATAGTTATATAGAAAATATTTCATATAAATAAAATATAATATAGATACTATAATTAATATATATATATAGAATATAAATTCCATTCATTCAATACAATAAGAAAATGGGAACAATGTTCGTGCGTATGTATGATCTACCATCTCCATGAATGGTGTATTTCACTTCTTGTCAAAATATTTTAAAGATTAACATAAAGACATATATAATGATTATATGTCATATTTATAAAAGGGTATAAATTATTTATATTATTAAATCATGATCAAAATTATAGGAACAAAAAATAACAAGTCATGACATTTACAAAAAACAAAGCAGTATTTACATGAAAAATAATTTTAATTTGGAATTGTAAATAAATGATTAATATAAGGTCATAAGTAAATAATATATTGTATTATTTATATGAATATGATTGGTTTATATATTTATAATAAATGTATATTTATTATACAGTAACTTTTAACAAGTATGATGTGGGTCAAGACATAATGCAAGGGATTTTATCTCACTTTTTACTTTCATGAGACACGTGTCATATTAACCACCTATAACATTTATGAAGTGTATGTAATACCAATGAATTTTAATTATGATTATTATATTTAAAATTCTTGTTATCTTTATATATATAAAAGTTTTACTCATTTATTGTGGTTTTGCTTCAAAATATACCAAATCTATCGGGGTTTTGTCTCAATTTTTATTCTTTGAGACACATGTTATGTTATGCACCTATATTCATATAAAATGTGTATATAATATCTCATTTAAATGTTATATCATAAATATCATAATTTTAACGATATACTAATCTTCATATAATTTTATTATTTCATTGTTATTATGATTCAATGTTATCAAATTAGTAAGAGTATATTGATATAATCTCATCATTTATGGTGGTTTTTAAGATTATGCTTACATTGATGAAATTTTATTGTAAATACCTAAATAATTTTTATTAATTTTCATATCATATTATTAATAATGATATGTTAAAATAATGTTACCATTTTACAATATTTTTTACATAAGATATGTTAGAATATGTTTCTTAAAAAATACAACTTTATTTATCTCTATGTTTGGAAGACAATATTACTTCATAGCCATGTTTCAAAAAATATTTTAAAAAAATTTCAAATATTCTCATATGATTTTTTAAAAAAATTGACTTTTGTCTTACATTTTTTAAATACTATATTTAATTTAATCTTTTTATAGTATACTGATCAAGGATCTTTTCAATTATATCGATAATATGAAATAAATATTTTTTAAATATACTTAATTAGGGGAGTTATTCAACATCATAAATAATAAATTAACTGGAAAATAATTTATATTTTAATAATATAATTTTTGAAAGAAATTGTTTTCATAAATATTTTTGAATGTTTGTTATATAATATTGATTTCAAAAGGAAGTAATTTTTAATTTTTTTATGTTATAAAAAGTGTTTTAAATTATTTTTTAAGATTAATTTATCACATTAGAAGTATATTTTCATATAAAAGGATTTATATAGTGGTTTAGGATTATAAATTATTTTAAATGTTTTTAATGATTCTTTTATATTTTTTCATGTTTGTTTTCAATAAAAATGGATTTCACAATTTTTTATATTTTATGAAGAATATGTTAAAGAGGAAAGTTATATTACTTATGAAATGTTTTAAATAAAATATAAAAGAATTCAATATATGAAAATTATTTTAATTTTTTTTATGGAAACTATTTTAAAGTAATAGATATATTCATTAGGAAATGTTCCAAGTGACCTATCAAAATCCTTCTCTATCTGTGATGAAATAATTTGATATAGTTAATGATTTACTAGGGATATATTCCAAGGATAGCATTCATAATCATTATTTGAACATTTTCTATTTAATATGATAGTTTTTAAGGAAAAAATCACTCCATTTTCAATAGGTTATTTTTTGAAGCAATGATTATGGAACATATATCTTTTTCACAAGTTATTATATGATTAATTTTTTTATAATAACCATTTAATTTTGTGGGTTATGATATGATGACTATTTATGATATTCTTGATAACCTATGTATAACTTCATTATGTGATTGGTGTGACCTATATATTCCTCTAATGCATTGGTAAATGATTTATATATCTCATGATGCGGATATGGCTAGAATGAGGAGAGAAATCGATTCATTATAAAAGGAATAGAATGGGGAGTGAACTCAGTTCAGTATAGAATGACTAGAATATGGAGTGAACATGTTTTAGTAATATAGGTCATGAATGTGATTTTAACTCGGTTCACTCATACAGGGCTATAATGGGAATTTAAATCAGTTAATTAATACAACGATTAACCAGGAAGTGAACATCATTTACTAATACATGTATGGAATTAAGAGTATACCATGTTAAGATGATAAATTTTTCTACCATGATGGTCTTGGTAGTGATCCTTGACTTATAGGTAAATTATTTTCTTAAATTATTTGTATTCCAATTTTTTTTTTTGTATTATTCATTCATCAATCATGTTCTTTGATTATCTTTTGATTCATGATAAATGATATGCCTATATATATTTCATGACTCATGTGTATGTTTTTTGATATGAATGGTATAATATTAAAATTTTATGATCATGTTCTCAAACCCTTATATTCATGTTATTAGAATGAATCTCATTTATTTACCCTCATTGGGCATTTGAAATCACCTTTTTTTATATTTCTTTTCCCTATGTTATGAAAAATGTTTTTTAAATCAGTTTACTAAATGAGATGATCTTTGTGGGAATAATTGATGATATTTTTTCATGTTACATGTTTGTGTTCAATGTTTCCAAATTCACTAAACTGTTATAGTCCTATGGTATATACTAATACCGTATGCTGAATATGCATATAAAATTATGTTATATCCATGTATGTTATGATCAGGTCTCTATAATCTTGATCTATTTCTAATGTGTTTTCACTAAAATTGATTTAGTGATAGATTATGTTGATGAAACATAACCTTATAAATAAGAAGATATTTATTGGATAATGTATGAAACAATTCCATTCATTACGAAATTATTTAATTTTCTGTTTCAAAACTCGAATCTTATAAAAATTCTTATTAAAATTTTTGAACTAGATTATTTTTTTAACACATTAAATATATCAGTTAAATAGAACTCATTTTCATCACATAGGTGTATTCCATTATATTATATAAATGTTTTATAGTCCTAAATAATATTTTTAAATAATATAATGTTTCAAAATAAAATTACACAATAATTTATCTCATGAATATATTAAAATTTAATTTTTGAAGATAATAATGTGATTTTAGAATCCATGACTATTAACTTCTTATTTGTTATATTTTTGGATGGATTATCATGTTCAAAGATATTTAAATCTGTATTCCATAAAATAATACATTCAAAAAAAAATGAAAAACTCTTGTTCCTTGTTATCAATAAAAAATTCTCATATGAAAAAACTAAACACTCTATTTATGTAATTGTAATAAAATTATAGGAAATATTAAATAGAGAAACTAATTTCATCATAAAGAAGAAATAGAAATACATTTTCATTAGATAATTATTTTATAAATCCAGTCATATTTAAAAAAATATGTTAGGAAGAAATAAAATGTTATAATAGTTAAAAATAAAATTAACAACTAAAACGTATTTTATAAATGTTATGTTTCTATTTTAGAAAACTTATCAAGTAATAATATGACAAAATGAATAATTTCCATAAAAGTATCCTTCTCTAAGATATTTATTAGTCTCTTATCATTTTATTTTAATTATAAAAAACATAAAATAGTTTTTTCATTTGAGTGTCATGTTTTACAAGAATTTAGAAAGGAATTTTATTAAATTCCCTTACTCTAAAATGATGACCAATTTTTATATCAATTAAATCAATAGGAGATGATCCATGTATCACCATGTTATGGTTTAGAATTATCATTTTCCAATCACATATCTTTTTATGTATACCATTATACCAATCATGTTATATTTTTATTTTTAATAGTTTAGTGGAACAAATGATTTCATTGTCTATCTTATTGATATTCAAAAAAACAATTCCTATAATAATATAATCCAATTTGGTTAACCTATTTTTCCATAACCTAAATATCACACTAGAATGTGGCCACCAAATATTTAGTTTTAGTTGTGCATGCATTCCTTATAGAGGATAATGCATGAGTGAATAAATATTATGGTTTTCCTCACTAAATGATCAAGATCATAATATTGTTTACTTTAGATGGAACCAAACACTTTATATTTTGAGTGAATTTTAAATATATTATATCCTCATTTATATTTACATATCATATATAGTATATCTGATGAATTCCATATATATATATATATATATTCATTATTATAAAAAATTATTTTATATATTATACCTTAGACGTATTTAACATGTTTCAATCAAGTTTATGTATAAAATTGATACAATTAATTAATTTTTATATATATAAATAAAATAATTCAATACATAATAATAATAAAAAAACAAAATTTGTCAAATTAAAATGGTATATTAAATACATTTTTTATTAGGGTTTAAAATCAAAATAAGCATAAAACATACACAATAGTATATATGGTGCACCAAATATCTAATAATAACCATTATAAAAATAATAAAAAGCTCCCATGATAATGGTAATTAAAATTTAAATATATATTTTACATAAGACAATAATATTAAGTGATTTGAATTTACTACATTATTATAATTCTAAATTATTAAAAAACATTATACAAAACCTTAATTAAAAATTATAAAAAAAATCCATTAAACATGGTGAAACTAAATTAAATATAATGTTATACATACCATGTAAATTTTTATATTCATGTTATGGCATTTTTAATCGACAGTTTAAATACATTAAACAAATTAAGACAATTTTTCATAATATAAACAATTTATATTTAAGAATACTAATGAAATCATTAATAAGTAAAGGACTAGAAAAGTAAAATATTTATATATGAGATATAATTTTATGAAAGCTAAAAAAATTTAAACATTTGAACAATTTAATATCTTTCATGCATTTATGGATATTATATATTATATAATGTTGAACCCTTAACATTTATATCACAAATATAAATTTTTCAGTATTTTTATTTACATGGTATATATAAATTAAAAAAAATTTATTTAATATTTAAATGCATAACAAATATGAACTTTTCACATTCATTTTCATATAATTATTTCTTGTTTTCAATGTTAAAATTTACATTTAATAATATATGTTCATATCAGGTAAATCCACATTAAACCAAGATCATGGTCATAAAAATTTCATACTATCTAAATTCTTTAATATATTCTTATATATTTAATATTTAATTCATTTTAATAGTTCAATTTTTTAAAAATCATAATTATAAATATGAACATATTATATTTACTTCTTTTGTTATCTATAAACATTTTATGAAAAAATTGAAACATTTCATAAATTAAGTATTGAAATAAAAATATAATACCATAGATGGAGACATACTCTATGCGAATCATTTCATTACATATATAAATTTACAGTGAGGCAATTAGCACAATATTATCAAAAACATTAAGCATATATTCCTTAAGACCTTATACATATGTTATATATTGGCCATATTATATGCAATGATATGATATATGTTATGAAATTATATCCTCAGATGAATCATATTACTTGGATATATCATCCCTCATGATGTTAGGTAATCATACAACTTTACACAGTCTTCTCATTTCATTAGAATAATAATGGTAATATTTTATGTGATCTTATAATAATAACTATCATTATTAATACATTTCGTGGATATTTAATTATTAAAATACTATATATTGGTGAATAGATACTGGTGTAGAATTACATGTCATTCTATTTAAGCATAAATTATAAATGTATGAATAAATGCAATGAGTTTATGGTGAATTTTCAATAGGTATGTACAATGAGATTTACTTTATAAAGAAGGTTTTCCTTTGGATTATATTCTCCTTCTTATTATACCTATAATTCTCTCTTTTACTTCACTTATCCCCATGATATATTGGCCAATATTTGGTTTGATGATGGTCATGCCCAATTTATAGGTTATTTAGAATAGAATATGGATTGAAAAAAGTTTGGGGGATCCTGATAGATAACTATTAGGGATATGTATAATCAAAACTATTGATAAAATTAAAAGAATCTTCCTATAGATAAAGGATCACATCATTATTTGACCATTTTTTACAAAATGGTTTTAGTTTTAAAGTATGATTAATATTGGGTTTTAAGGATTTTAGTTGATTTTACTATCCTGAAATGTGTTATTTAAATAATAGAATCATTTAAGTTTTATAGAAGAATGAACATGTGATTTTGATCATAGTAATATGTTTTAAAATGAATTATTCATGTTAACGAAAAATAGGATATCATATAGTTAATATGTTATTGTGTATATCATAGTATATAGATTATGATGATCACATGAAAGAATGGACACTACTATGATATTTATAAATGTTATCACTTACTCAGTCATGAGACATGCTTAGGAAAAATTTTATGGAGTGTAACGTTATTCAAATACCCATGTTATATTAAGTAGGTTACCAAGTTTTGGATTTATTCTCTCACATAATATTTTTTATATGTCACTGTAGCCTTCCAGTTTTGAGTAAATCCCATATAACACAATACACCTATTTATCATACATAATCCTTGATTTATAGTTATATTTGATGATTGGTATCATTGGGCAATTCATGTGTTAAGAATCACCCTGATAGAAAACATTGATTTTTAGTTCAATAATGAATTGAAATCTATGGTTTATTAAATATTTATAAATCATACTAAATGGTAATTATAGATGTCTATAATTTTCTTATTTAATAAAAATATAATTAATTAATTAAATGTTTATTAAAAAATTTTAAATAAATATTTATACTATTAATTATTAATATTAAAATATCCATTTCAAATCTTATGACATGACTTATAATATTTATGTTAAATGTTTATATATTAATTACAAGAGAAATTCTTAAAATTATTTTTAATTTAAATATAATAAAGAAGAAAGAAATATATGACTTTAAATTTAGAATTATGAATTTTTCATAATTATTTTACAAAAATTTATTGAGTTAAAATTTTGATATTTGAGATATTATTTAAACCATATTAATTGGGTTTTTGGTAATTGAAATCATCATGCTTTAAATAATATTAAATATCTGATATTTAGATCATTTAAATTATTTTTATAATATAATTATAATATAAAATGTTCATACATCATTTAATATCATATATTATACGTAAATATTATATGACTAAGACAATTTAGGAGTGCGTAGTGTAAAAAATATAAATTATTTTTTGTTTGTTAAATTACACAACTACCATTACCCATGGTTAAATTATAATGTGTTTATAAATACCATATTAATAAACCTTTCATAATTATTTTTTCTCCAGTTTAAATTTTAAAATTTTTCATATTTATTACATTTCTATTATTAATAGATATAATTGTTATATTATGAATTTTTATAGATACATTAGTTTAATTATTTAAATACTTCTCTAAATTATGATAAAGGCACATAAGGAGTTTCATTATGGCTGTGGTGATTGATTTTATATTATTATGGATTATATTTTGATTATAAAAGGTTATCAACATGAATTTTGTATTTATTTATAATTTATACATAATAGGTATTAGAGATACTATACAATTAGGGTATCCCATGAGTAAAGTATTCTCAGGTCTAGGGGTATTGGTTCAAATTACTATATATACTATAGGCTTATTCAACTTCTAATAATGTTATATATGGTTATTAGTAACTACCAGATTACTCTTGTGTGTATTTTAAACAACATATGATTTTTAATCAGTACATTATAGAGTTACATATTCATTACTCATGGGATTCATTTAGATATGTATTAATATATCAGGATTTAATATGTATTTTTAATAGAAGTTAGAGTTGTTTAAAGACTAATATATTAATAAGATTGGAATGTATTGATTTTGGGAAAACTATTGGATTCCAAATTAATTCATTATATTCATACATACATGTAATGGAATACATGATATTATATTATGAGAATAAATCATTTTTAAATATTTTATGTTCCTGATACATTCCTAATCAAACACATTTCAAGTCTCGAGTATTCAATATAGGTAGGTTAATACATAATATATGTACATAATGATTATCATATTTAGTGACATAAAAATATATATAATTTAGAGTTAGGTAATTATATACTAATTTGTGGTTTGAGTTACACTTTGATAAGAAACCCTATGAGATACGATACTAGAAAAATAAAGTCAGAAACATATCTATATAATGGATTTTGGTCAAAGAGATTACACTAAATTATCTATGAATCATCTCTGGTTCGATATCCATGATTTCTAACCCATATAGATATTTTGTGATAGGAAATCCCAATTGGATTCATTTCTTTGTAAAAAACAGATCTTGCTACACTAATGGATATGATGAATTCAAAATGGGTCATCATTAAGTGGAAGTAAATTTAATAAAATTTCTTATAATTTAATATAAAACAAGACAATCATATGATGAAATATTTTGTTGTAGATAATTGATAAATACTCATCAAACATAATTTTTAAATAGTTCATAGTGAAAAGAGAATATTATTTTAGTTAAACATAATAGAGTGGTCTAGAGGATAATAAATGTTATTGAGTAAGAGAAAAATTATTTGTCTTATAAAAATACACTTTCTTATCACCAATTATAGAAGTTTTTTATGAAGATAATCTAAATGCTTATGAAAATCATATTTTGATTCACCCATGAATTCTATAAGCTATGTTTTGGAATTTGTGTTCTTCTTTTAATTATCGTTGGAAGTGTTCCCTCCATGTTAAGGACATTAAAAATATTTAAAACATTTTTTGTAAGTGATAAATATAGATATACTATAGAGTGTGATGTTTAGGTTTTGTTGTTGTTTTGACATTTCTAGTGGGTAAAAGTTATAATCATAAGAATAAAAATGTGGTAGAAATTCCAATTATACATCTTAATGTAACCAAAAAAGTTTATCAAAACCTAGAGTTATGAATAAGGAGAAGTAATTATATTTCATGGATAGAATTTTATCAATTAACATATTGGGATTATGAATCTTAATAGAAATTTAATGGTTGATATTAGTGTTATAGAAATAAATTCATTGATTTTGGAGGGTTTATGACATGAAATTTATATTTTATGTGATTTGTAAGTATATAAGAATCAAAAAACAAGGAAATAAATGATATCATTTATAGTTTCATTCAAAAGATAAAACAATGAGTTATTAAATCATATAATTTAATAGAAAAGAATATATAAATATAATTACAGTTCATACCTTTTCATAATGTTACACATATTTATAATGAGAAGATATTTATTAATATGGTGTTTCTATAATATATTTGAGATGCAGGATTCAATACCCTTGGTTTACGATTCATTAGATTATATGGCATGTTTGAAAAGGATAAAATGATAAATAGTGTTTTATTCATGATAAATGAGTTTATCCATTTGTTTGTTAAAATATTAGGATGTGATATCCCACCATCCATTAGTTCATTGTTATTTACAAAAATAATCATTCAATGAAAATCCACTAAAACAAATAAAATGTAAAACATGATATGGATTTTTTTCCTTTATTATATATTCCCACTTTAGGAAGTAAGTTTTATTTTTTAACACAAAGGAGGATTCTAATATTATCATGATATTCAATGTAGCTTGTTATGTCAAAAAAAGTTAGTGGGAGTCTATTCAGACACACAAAACAACAATTTTAACAATTAATGTGATATATAAGTCCAAATACAAATTGAATCTCACATTAAATTATTTAGTGGGAGTATTTATTTAATGTATATATAAAGATATGGGAGGTGTTATATAATGATTTAATAAATTTTAATAAAACCAGAAAACTATACGTAAGATAATGAGAATTTAGTTGTATTTGAAATGTGATATGGTAGAAACACTATTATGTATTGTTTTTTGAATTAGTATCAAATTTAGTTTAATAATTTAAAACATATCATGTCATATAAAATTAAATAACAAATTTATTATTATTTCATGGAACACAAACATAGACATATATATAAATATTGGTTAAATGATAATTTACCAGTAAAAGTAAATCATTAAGTTATCGATAACTAATATTCATCAATAGTTATTATAGGATGTAAAAAATGTCGAGTTTAGCATGAATTAATTTCTTGATTCCAGATAAGAAATAATTTAATGAGTTACAGAATCGGTTTTTGAGTGTGGGATTATCCATTAAGTATTTATCACATGGAGTGTCATCATCGATGTATATATAATAATAGGTGTTCAGGGTTAATATTTTGATTTCCCCATACCTAAGTTTAATGATATAGATAGACTATAAACTTTCATACTTTGATATATTTAGTTTAGAAGCAGTAGATATTATATAATTTGAGGGTTGTTGGGAATTTTGTTTTGACCATTTCATTATTTTATGATTTATAAATTTATGTTCTTTTCTCTAGTATTAAAATTATTACATAATTTCCTTTGATTTAGATATACTAAGGATGTATTTGATCCAACCTAGATAAAATAGAGATGTGTTATTATCTCTAGAAAGGGGAATGAAATTTTGTTGTACGTAAAGCTTAATTACATTTGATGTGTTCATTGATTTATATATCCTATACATGGTGAATTTAGAACACATGAGTAGTTATATATGATACCCATGATTTGTGTTTCCTAGTTACCTAATGACTTGAAAAAAGGGATCATATGAAATTTCATGTTTTCATATGATGTATCTTGTTGAAATAAATATATATATATACAAGTGTTTAATAAATATCATAGAATATCTAACATTATATTGATTTGAATCGATGCTTCACTAGAGGATGATCTTTAATTACAATTATGGATTAATGATTTACTATTTTTTATCAATTCAATAAATACCTGAGTGGTTACACCTTGTGGTTGATTAAAATGGGGTTCATTTTAAAATGTAGAGTTTTTGAAAATAAAAAATTTACTATATACCATAAATTAGTTTTATATGTGTATTCACGAGATATTTTTCCTAATGTGATACATAACGAAGCTAATGATATCATTCAAAAAAACTAGAATATATCAAGAATTATTTGACATTTATTTTATGTTATTTAGTATAGGGTGAAATTACACGAATTCTATGAGGATTTTTTGATATTTTTACATTGGAAGTGATATTCCATAAACAATTATGCATTTGATATATATATATATATATACTATATCATATGTGATGATATGATAAATCATATATTATGATCTCCTTTCATGAAATATTTTAATTGGATATACCATTCATTATGATATAGGGATATCATACGGATTCCCACTCTCTAAGATGATAGTGGAATAATAATAGCTAATATTAAAATTATATTACAATGATTATATAATTAATAATGCAGTTTATGAAGATGAAACTATTTGAGGAATATGTACTCACTAAATGTAACATTTGTTGTAATCGCATGTAAACCTATTTACACATACATTAAAAATATATATTTAAATTAATATGGTATTGGTATAATCTAAAAAATGAATGTATGTATGTATATATATATATATATAATTTTGGTCATCTACATTGATATCATTGTGATTAGAGTATCGAAATAATATTTATTGTATATCACTCTTTTTCATCCCTAAGCATCATGAGATACTCTTATATATTATTTTTGAAGTGGTTCTCCCCATTTGATGGATGATTCAGTACACCCCATGTATAAATCAAAGACGAGGGAATATAATGGTAGTCTTTAATTGATCATCATAAAAGTATAGTTGATGACAGTAATGGAAGCTTCCTAGGGGAAATATATACAAATATTTTTCTTCATTTTATATATCATAGTTTTAGTTTTAAATAATTATTGATAATAGGTTTTATATTTTTTTTATTCTTTATGATATGTTATAAAATTGTTGTTTCATTCATATGAGCCTTTTATAAAACATTTTTAAACATCATTCAACTCAGGATATCGTATTTCAAATTTCAGTAATATAATAAATATCCTTTATAGAAATTTTATCATTTTGGTTATTAGAGTCATTATTCATATAATGTTTTATAATTTAATCTGTCATCCCATATTTTATCTATAGTTTTTATAAAATTATCTACTTAAAAATAACTTTATACCATCCCCTAACATGGAATTTGTATTCCATCCATATTTGGGACACTGTAATCTCAAATCATTATCCAAAATGAAATAATAATAAGACAGAATTATTATATTCCAATGAATCACCTAACATAGAAAACAATGTACATATAATTCATTTTCTATAAGACAATTTTTTTCATAAATTGTTTAATTAAATCATTTCAGACATCATGATATTTTTAATGATATTAGTAAGGGTTTAAAAGGGGAAATATTGATACATTAAATTGCAAAATATCATCATAATAAATTTACACAAGATCAAATAATGATATATTTGAACTTATTTTTCAAAGTATAAATAACATACCCTGTAATTTAGTGAATCTAAAACTTATCATCATACATTTTTGTGGGAAAACCTTATAATGTGGTTAAAAGACTCATTTCTCTAAAGGCATCCATAAAAATTTGATTCACCTAGAAAACATAGTGGTAGGATTATACTAAATATATATGGACTCATAGATCATATATAAAATGAGAGATATGAATATGATAAAATGTTATTAGTGTTTAATAGTAAATCTCACATTCATTGTTTATTCGTCCATTTACTAGCCTTTAGGTAACTCTTCAAAGGAACAACCATTATATTTAATGTTTCATATTTTTCTATCTCCTGTTTTATGTTATAAAATAATCTATTTAATTATTTTTATCAATGAATGAGTCATTTTACTCAATGAAAGTAAATAGAACTATAATGAAATCTTTTATGGATATACAATATGAGGGTGTAAAGTTCCAATATTTGTTATCTAATGTGAAAAATAGTGATAGTTGATATCCAATATTAAGTAAAATACCTCAAACAATTCCATTTATATGGTAAAATGAAATATCTAATACTAGGTAAATACATGAATAATTTTCATTACTGTCTTTTCAGTAAGTGAATTCTATAAGTCTACCTCCACTTGTTCATGGACTATCAACTAGGACTGAGGTATTCTAAAAAAAATTATGTTCTTTTCCTTGGTATAAACTTTTCTCTATCAAAAAATGATAACCCATGAACAATATAATTTACCAATTATCCATATCAATGATATTAAACAAAAATTAAGGATATAAATCCCTATATTACAACATAAAATAAATTAACCCATAAAAATTGAATGGGTATAACAACTCAATAAGGATAAAATATAAAATAAATCCAGAGGAGAGATATAAATTTTTCTCTCTAATAATGATTAAAACATGCTACCATCAATCCATTTTTACCCTATAATATCACCCAACTTCACCTACTAACAAGAATGTAAACAAGAGTATGAAATATACATGTGTTTATATATTGGTGGCCAATAACACTTAGAATTTACATCCTAGAAAATGAACTATCCTTCATATGAAATTTGTGTCTAAGTGCATGTGAAAATTAAAAAATGGATAAACCATACCAAGGACCCAATATAGTAAAAGTTACAATCCTCTTTTATATTTTTATATAATAATTAAGCCCATATTAGATCCCCACAATTACACTCACCTATTAACTATATATATATGTTACAGAACTAATAATAAAAAATCCTAAGGTAATTCATATAAAAACCATTGTTTAATCCACCTGAATATCCAAAACAAAAAACTCATCTCCCACCCTACCAATGGTTACCCAAGGATTGGAAATATAACCATAAAATTAGATCCATAAAAAGATCCCTCTATGGATATTAGAACTCAAAATCCATGCATGTGGATGGTATTCACATAATGGTCCCTAATCAAGAATAAATTTTTTGGAATCTTCTATATAAAGGGTAGTATCACTCACATATTAAATGATAATAAATAATAATATAACACCACAAAAACCACTATATTCACATTCACTAAATGAAGCTAGTAGAAATTCAATGGTATTTTATATGATAATTATTTCCCTGAGTAGTCTCCCTCAAATAAGATTTTTATGTGTAAAAAATAAGAATATTTATTTAAACTATATGAATTAAAGGTTTATTATACATAAAATTAACATCCACAAGAAACAAATATCAATTTCATGTATTAAATTCAAGAACAATCTATCATTAATTTAAGCATATCTAAATATATAAAATGTCTCAATAAATTCTTTACTATCACATTAAACATGTAACATCTATATTAAGGAAATAAAAAATTTATAAACCACAATGATGAATAAATACGAATTCCTTTCATTATCATCTAAGAAAACAAAATATTAGAATCCAAATTAATACACATCATATAAAACTTACAGATCACGAAAATGAAAAATAAACATCATAACCATGCCTTTCTTTCATCATCACCACAATGTGAGGACAAAATCAATAAAATATTTATAAACCATCATAGAAAATGGTTCATTATACCACGTTAAAAATATAATACCATCATCGTAATAATTCATCATTATTGTCACAAGTAATCCACATCATCATATTATGAATTCCCAATAAATATGATATATTTGGGTCATCGCTATAACAAGTCTACATTTTCAATATGGTAAACCTACAAAACTTTTATTACTAGTAATTCAAAAAATACCCTTTGTGACATTTAACAAAAATTTATCAAATTGGACATAATATTTTACTAAAATGTTCTAATAAGATTATATAATCCCTAAAAGATAAAAAAGATCGAAACATGACATTATTGGTCGAAATTGAACTCCCAACCTGCCATGTTTGCCTCTCCAATTTTAGAAAACAAATAGTTTTTATATAGCACTCGCAATAATTTATAGAAATGACTCCATACACATGTGATGTTGATTATTCCCAAACACTTGATCATGTGGATTATGTATCCAGTGAGTACCAAATTCATAACTTATTCTAAAAATAATACTCTTCACAATTATTTATCTTGTATAATTGATTTTACTAAAATCAAAGTATAAGTGACAACTCCCCAAGGCATGATATGAAAATTAACATGTTATATGCATTATTCCAAATTATATTTGAAAATATCGAATAGTACATATAATATAATTTCCCTTACACTACTTCATAATTTTAATGATTTTAATTATCATAATCTATTATCACACATGCCATAAAAACTAAAAAATTTAGTCTTAAATCAACTTCAAAATTTTAAAAATAAATCATCATATCACTGAATTTTTCATAAAAAATATAATATTTATAACATGAATAAAATCATAAAACACTAACAGTAAAAGAGAATTTATATTTAAAAATACCATATCTCTAAAATACATTTCAATGTGAAACATAAATCAAAGATGAATTTATTAAATCAGATATATCTCAATGAATAATTAAATTCAATATATTTTAGACCTTGTTATTTAAATAGTAAATAAATTTAACCCATGTTTATAAAAAAGGATCTATTTTTGTTTTATCAAAAATACATTTTAAACTATATGTTAGATCGTGTCAATATTCATTAACCCATTGTTAGTGTCATTAATATATTTTCATAGATATATGTTGGATGATTTTGAATAATTTATTATATAGTTTTCTCTAAATTTGAAGATTAATGACATAATATACTTGTTAAAAAGGTCATATTCAATGAAAAATAAGATCCTGATGAATTTTTAGTAATTTATAGGGATATCATCCACCTTCTATGGATTCATGAATTGAGATAAATAATAGAGTACAGTTAGTTTATATGAAAACATATAAAATAGGAATATATATAGTTACGTTATTTTTTATTATTTAACTTATTTAAATTAATATCAAATTAAAATAAAAAAAGGACTCTAAAATTATAAAAATTTTCATATCAACAAAATATTACACCTTAGTAAAATATTCATCTATAAAATATTAATTTTTTTTCATTTTATTTCCATATGTAATTTATCATAATGAATATAAACTTTATTAAAAAATAAGTATACCAGATATGAATCAAAATTACATCATATTTTTCAATAATAATGTGATATTAACAAAAAATTACATGGTAGAATATATTTCATATGTTGGATTACTATGTACTGAGGATTATTACATACCATAAATGAGAATAAAATAAAATGGGACAATAAATAAAAAATATTATTATTTTTACAATTAGAAAATACCCTTGATCATCTTCACCCAAAGGAATCACAATTAGTATAATAGAATTTATAATGAGGGAAACCATCATAAATACTAAAATAATTTATTGAAATACTAAATTAATGAAAATTGTGATTTGAGAAGTTACAATGAATGAATTTTTAGAATAGAATAGGGCTAATATAGAATAAAAAATTCCTGATTCAACTGTGAAAAAAAATTATTCCAATGAACATGTTTTAATAAAATAAAAAACATTTATCAATAAATATTTCAATAAATTGGAATAAATAATTTAGTTTAATGGTTAATAAAATACGTAAATTACATCTATGGAATAATGTATGTATAATTGGGGAGAAATATTTATTGACTCATCACAAGTAAAATATATTTAATTAAAAAATATTATTTTAATTATCTATTATATGGCTTTATTTCGAGGATAAAATGTATTATAGTTGGATTATTAAATTTAATTAAATAATCTTTTCATATATACGATAAAAGTGAAAACAAATCATACATGTTTTATTAATTGGTTATAAATAATAATGAAAGAAATTGATTTCTAAAATGTTACTTTTCTAATATAAATTTATTAAAACATTTGAATTTTTAATATAGAAAAATTAATATATCGTGTTTAATGGTGATTTTATTAAAATTTATTGTTCATATGTATAAAATATTTTATCATTCCTATATTGATTATTAAATAATGTTGAATTATAAAAAATGATAGAACAAAAGTTTTTCAAAGATAGAAATATATATTTATAGGGTTTTGTCAATTTAAACATGGTAGAACATGGATTTTACAAGACTAATGATATTATAATGTAGATGGATCTATTGGTGAAGGTTACTTTATTTCACTGATTTAAAAATGAATCTCAAAAAATGGATGAATTGGTGAGATTTAAGATGTAGGGATTTTCATGACTGATGCATTTCAAATAAGGAAAAATCATGGATTTTTCAATGAATAATGTTATTTGATTATATGGATCTCCATGAATGATGGTTTCTAGGACGGAAACATTACAAATAGGATAACAGAATATATATTATGATGATTGATGTTTCATGAAGATATGGGGCACTGTGAAGGAATCTGGTGTCAAGAAGGTTTGAAGGTTCGAGAAAGAGTTTTCAGGTAGACTGGATGAGTTGTGATGGAAAGACTATTTTCTACGTCATTATGAGATTCATATGGAATGAGAAATATTAATTACAAAAATTACAAATAAGATAGGATTAGTTAATATTAATGTTGACGTATGAAAAAATTCCATTGTGACCTTGAAATATTTATGAACATTCATTGTTTATAAATAGGTGGTTCCATATCCTTCTAGTATATGAAGAGAATTTAAAAAAGGGTCAAAATCTCAAATTTTGAAGAGTTATAAAAACAAGGTAATTATTCATGAATCAATAAATACTCATGAGAATAATAATTGAAAAAATAATTTATAAGAACTAATTGACACATAGAAA
The DNA here is from genome assembly GCA_963277665.1 of Viscum album. Classification (NCBI taxonomy): domain Eukaryota; kingdom Viridiplantae; phylum Streptophyta; class Magnoliopsida; order Santalales; family Viscaceae; genus Viscum; species Viscum album. Next base: position 402,065,715 of record OY728160.1, on the reverse strand, counting down.
TTTTATAATATGGTGTTTCGAGAAATCCAAGTGTTTCAAAATGTCTATGGTTTCAATTTAGGTTTTGATCTTCATGAAGGATATGAGTTTTTTGAATTCTGAGTGATTCATGGATTCTAGGAGAGTTGTGAATGATTGTGGTTTAGTTAACAAAAAAATCTATGTAAAAAATGTTTTGTTTGTGAGTTAGGTTGATTTATGAAATGTACATAACCAATTGGATGGTTTTGAACATCTGTTTTGAGTGAATATATATTTAAATTGCATCTATTAATGACTATGTTTCAACAATAGCCTCATGATAATTATGGAAATAATAATTTATTACCAATCTACAATGGTGAAATTTAATTTGATAAAATGAGTAAAACTTCACCTGAGGTAGTGAGAAAGAGGGAGTCACTTGAATTGATCCAAATGAGGTAGTGTGTTATACCTAAATGTATCGTAAGGAGAGTGAGTTTGGAATGGAATGTCCATGCCTGAAATTTTTCAATCCATGATATCTAGTGAAACTTAGTGGATTTATGTAAGACTAACACACTTTCATTGTATGGTCCATAGACTATACATTATTGTAAAACCTTGAAAACAATTTGTCTTATGTTTGTATATCTATATATGGGTGTGTAATGTCTAAACAATTACATCAGATATGTTTAACAAGTTCCTTCTAATTTATGGATAAGATCCGACTCATTGAATCAAAATTTTGACACCTGGATTCACCCCTCCCCACCCATGGTGTTCTTTGGTCTTACAAACACTTAATGTTTAAAACTATATTTTGATATTTTTTTACATATCTAAAATTTTCATTTCAAAGATAATTTTATCTGATTTAGAGTTTGAATTAAATTATATGGATTCAGAATATGAAATCACAAGGATAAAAATAGGTATGAGTGACAATATTATATTTATAATAGAAATATTATTGTAATGGTAAAGAATTAGATAAGTTAAAAAATGAAAATAGGTGTAAATTAATCTGACTCTATTTAAATTTAATTAATTTAATATTTAAAAATTTAGTATTAATCTATTAGGTTTTGAGTAAATATTACAGTTCCCACTAAAATTTTCTCACATAACACAAATAACTACCATGTTATTCCACTGTAAAATATTTATTTGATGAAATGAATCAAATATCCAGGTTCTTAGATAATGAATTTTACACAAGGAACATGGAAGAATCAATATCACTCGTATTATTATAGGAAATTTTTAGTATCCACTCATCTCAATATTCATATTTTTTTGTTGTACTTGAACCTATTGATTTTTTTTATAAGGGTGTGTGGTAGCTATATAAATTTCCTCGACTGTACTCAGTGTCACTGAATTATTCTTCTTGATATAAAAAATGACATTATCCTCTCCATGAAAAAAATTCCACTTGCAGTGAATTTTTTTCCAAAACAAAAAAATTTCCAACACACATCCATAAATCCTATAAGTTTCAAATAGAGAATTTGTATATATAATAACCCATAATTTAGTTTTCTTATCAGATATATTAGGATTCCCTTAGAATCTAGTAAGTGAGACACTTTAGGATCACTTAAAATCCTTGAACGCAGATTCTACACATAAGATTAATCGATCATTTTTCTTGTTAGGTAAATATGACATCTAACGATTCTTATAATTTTTTTTAAAAGTTCATCATGACTCACCCTTTCACAATTTCTTTCCAAAAAATGGAATTTTAAAATTATTTCGAATCATCGATTCTAATCATTTTCAATAATTCTCTAGAATATTTTTCATGAGATAAAAATATATAATTTTGATACAGATTAACCTATAATACCTGAAATCAAGTCATCTATACTCGAATAGTTATCCCAAAAGAGATTTTCATATTATAATTAAATTCTTCATAGACATACAATTTTTATATTCTAAATATAATGTTATGTACATAAATGATATCTATGATAGTATCTGTAGAAATCACTCTCACATAAAAGTCACTATCAACCTTCAACTTTTTGAACATACTATCTCTGAGACAGCTATCCAATTTGGAATACATGGGTCTGGGATCCTGTTAAACAACATTCAAATATTTATTTATCCTATAGAGCATGAATCAATTACTATCTAAAATAAAACTCACAAGTAAAATAATGTAAATTTCTTCATCAAGAACACCATTTTGAAAAGAAAAATTTACATTTAATTTGAATGAATTTGAAATACATGTTTTGTTACCAGGAAAAAGAACATCAAAATATTCTCTATCCTTGATATTGGTGAAAATAAATATTTAAATCAATACTACTTATTTGATAATACCATTTTCACACTATTGTAATTGTATTACATTATACATCAACATTTTCATTCAATTTACTTCTAAAAATCCACTTAGTTCTAATCAAAATTTTTTGTGTGTTGGAATATGCTACCAAGTGTAGTTATTCTCAATATAATCCAACTATTCATCCATAGATAGTATACACTCATAATTCTCAATAGATTAATCCACTATTTGTGGTTCAATTTAGGATATTTTCATATGTAGATATTAAATTATAAATATTTATCATGATTTCACCAAATTCTATTGATTTAGAATTATATTTTCAACATAAATATGTTTATTCAATATGTGTTAATTTCCCCTCCCATTTAATGAATCCTAACAGTAATCATTAGTTACCTCTAAACCAATATCATCCATGATTGGTTTCGTCTCATATAATTTTTCGTTCTTCTATTCTAAAATCTATATGATATTTTTTTAGAGTTTTTCAATTCATATTTGAATTTTACATCTTAATTACACTAATTATAAATAAATTTTACATAAAAATTGTTAACCAACATGTGTAACATTTTATTAAAGATTCGTTATCCACTATTATTCGATAAGTATCCGGTGAAGATCTCTCCTTCTATTTTTTTACTTTTTCCTGGTTTATTGTTCTTTATATTCATGAAGCAAGGACTTCCAAATAATTATGAAATATATTATAGAGGGATTTTCTCTATACCAAATTTCATTTATTATATTTTATGTATCTAGACTAATATTATTTTTCTAAATTAGTGCATAAATATTTTTATAGAACTATTTAGATATATAATGTATACCTAAAAAATTTCATATCATCTAAACAATAAATATGTTCTTCCAATTAAAAATAATTTTTAGGGAGTAAATAATTTGACATATTTGATTCAATTTTTGTAAATATATATTTCAAAACCATATCACGTAAACACATTTCCATTATTTAATTTCATTTTCACTATGAGGGGACTAAAATCCTTAAAATATTTTCTCTTAAATATTTTTGAAAATTATAACTACTTCTGAATTATGCTTTAAAAATAGCAATTTATTAGATCAAGAAAAGATAAAAATGTATATACTGAAATATATATCACATGTGGTAGATGTTTTTTTTATGGGACTACATAATTCAGTATGAATATGCTTAATTTGTCTAGTAAAATGAAAATTTACTTTTTTATGAGTTCCAACAGTCATTTTTTATTTAGATAGATTTCAACAATATAATCTATATATATCTTTAGTGTAGGTATATCTTTTACTATAAGATAATTTATAATATTCCTCTCACATATTTAGAAAATTTTATCAGTCCTTTTGTTTCATGAGATGCTTTCATCATGGGTACTCATGTAATAGGAATTGAGAGGATAACTAATTTAAAATATATTTATATTTGTTATCATTCCATTAATTATGATCTTTCTATACTTTGTTTTTTCATAATAGATTTATATTTCTTAGGAAAACCTTATGTTCGTTATAAAATATTTTACTGAAACTATGTAATATTTTCATGATCGAGTAAAAAAATAATTCATCATTGAACATCAAATTTTGTTATTCACTTTCTACTAAGATAACTCATTTTATTTTAAGGGGAAAAATTTTTAAAAAAACCCATTTCCAAATATTCATGATTGTTAATATATATCTGATTATTTACTTCACAACTCATTTGGGAGAAACACCCACTATATAATATCCATGACTCTATTTTTTTCTTTCAATGAAACTTCAGGGAAGCAAGATTTTTGTTTCGTTAAATTTAAAATGTCATTTAATTTCTTACTACAGAAAAAATATATTGTGGAATTTTTTTCACTCATCAACTCTATGAACCTAGCAATAACATATTTAATAAATTTATTCCGAACAAATAATTTTTTTGTTGGAAAATTATATACAATCATAATCCCAAATTTCTTACTTTGAAATTCTATTCTCATTTTCTCAAAATAGCTACCCTATTTTAATTTATATTTTCTAATAGTTTTATATTGAACCACAATTTGTAGTATTCATTCATAATAACATCAAAAAAGTATAATTATGCTTTAATCCTTGATCTTCAATAATGATAATAGATATTTCCTAAAGATTCTTTGAGTTTTTATCCATAAGTTGATGTTTTATATTCTCAGTGGGGTGATCTCTTTGAGCTACACATGAATTTATTTGATGTATAAGAGAGTTTATCATTTCTTTTATTGGTACAATATGATATATATTTGGTTTAAAATATATATTGTTAGAAGAAATAATTTATATTGATAGTTATACAGAATAATATTCAACTACCACATTATTTCCCATTTTTAACAACTTGTAATGATTTAGCCTTGATCTATAATATCATGTTGATTTCATCTTTATATAGGTAGGAAATTATTATTTTTTAATAAAATGTATTTTTTCATGATTCTTTTTATTTATGACCATGTCATGGTAGAGGATGATGGTATTGTGGAAATCCTTGGAGGTTTATAAAGTTTTTTGGAAAACATTCAACCAAAAAAAGGGATCAGGAACCAAAAAACATATAAACACTCTATAGGGGGCCTAACCAGATTTAGTAAAATAAGGAAACACTATATTAATATTATGAAATAAAGGATACTCTATATATGTAAAGTCTATATCATAATATTGATGGTGGTGTGAAGTTCTCATCAAAGTCATCGCTATGATGTAATGGATTGAGGAGGAGAAGTTGTAATTTCTTGGACCACACTATAAAGTATTTATCCATTCTTTTTATAGACATGAAACAAGGTATTAAGTCATTAGGTTTTTATTCCATAAAAAGAATATTATGAATTGAATTGGAGGAACTTTTTTGGACTTTATAAGGGGTTTTTAGGATGATTTATAAGGGATCATTATGGAATGAAAATCTTTAATTGTTTCCCATAAAAATTAATTTTCTTTTTAATTTTATTGAGAAATATAGAAGCTATGATAGATTTAAGAAGCATATCTACATTGTAAATCATCCCTTTACATCACAGAATTGAATGAATCGGTCCAGTTCTATACTATATTTGTCCTCCTTGTGTCATGGTTTCCAACCCCAGCACTGTTGTGTTCTCTATTTCACAATGGTGTATTTTTTTCCACACACCACTAGGATATATTGAGTTGACATAGAAAATGGGGTCTATTTCCCAATTAACATACACAACACATCACTTTCCTTGAGTCCAAGAAACACGTAGTTTTCTAGAATCCAATCCTACTTGATGAACTATCCTGGAGGGTTCTACTAAAAATTGGTTTTAGGCATGATTTTGATTCCATTATTTTACGTTTTTCTCAATTTCATAATGTAGAACACATATCATGTTAGATTGAATTCATTCCTAGGTGTTCTAAGTGGGTGATTATTTTCTAGTTCGTATAAAAATGTTGTTAAGGTAAAAATACCATTGATATACACTAGCGATGACATTGAAAATAATGATGTAGGTGGTCCCCTATAATAGTGAATCCATGTTTATGATTATTGACATGAAATGATTATTAGTGTGGATTTTATTTAGAGTATGATTAGTTTTCTCACATGTTTGGATGTTGGTATTTTTTCAAAGTCATGATCTGTAATGTTTTGTATTGATATGATACAAATGACTCCTTATGAAATTATTGGTTCGTTCTATGTTTTTTTATTATGTTGGGTACCAAAGTGGTAGGTGGTCCTATCCGGGAATTGTAACCTTCGAAGGGAAGCGTGTTCAGATGCTACATGTGACTAGATAATAATACCAAGATGGATGAAGGGTCATGATGGTCTAGTGTGTCCGGACATAGTGGTATGATAATCATGAGCGATTATACATATTTTAAGATAGTGGGGAATGATGATCAAGAGTGATCATACCTACGTGGGAAAATGGACTTTTATAGTCTATGTGACATAAAAATGTGATAACAACAGGGTATGATGACCTATAACGGTTTTACCTAGATGTCCATGTCATTTCTATCTATTTGTAAGATTGATGTTGGATCTGATGTCATGACTTTCTGAACAATTTGGATTTTTTTCTATCACTTTGTAAAAACAAGTATATCTGGTTTTTGTGGAAACATTGGTAGTGCACGAACACTTAGTATGATTATTTCGTATGTGCATAGTTATTTTTTATTTTTCTATACACTCATATAAACATGAACACTTGTTAATGTTTCATAGGTTGTTATAAGCTATGTCCTTTACATAAACCCTACGTAGTCATTTCAGTGCACTTGTAGATTTTATGACCCAAGACAGAATATTGAAAAAGGTCCCTGTGGTTGATTGTTTAGTAGTGGAACATGGATATGGAGTGGAACATGAAAGAATACAGAGGGTCTTGATGATTTTTATTTATTTATTTCATTTATTTTTAGGCGTCTTATACTCTAGATAGTCCTACCGCCATGTGGTCAATTTTTAATTGTATGTCATTTATTTTTTTTATGTTTTTTCATATTTGGTATTTATTGTTATTAGTTTTTACTTATTGTGAATTGACTTGATATGGGGGTATAATCTACCCACTATTGTACATAGACCATTGTTTCTAGTCGATAGCCTCTTCTGTATAAGGAGGCATGCATGAGGTCATATAACACCCAACATAGATGTTCTGGTTTGGGTTGGAATGTTACAAAAATGTTAGAGAAGACCAATAATTAATAAATTTTCTATTATTTTTCCATTATTTGGTACATGATATAAAGGAGTTAGGATTATTGAGACTCAATCATATAAACTGCGGATATTCTTGTATTTCTTAGTGTATTGGACATCTATGTAACTATAATATTAGTGAAATTATGTTATTCTATTAATATTAATTTAATTCACCTTAGGTGATGCACATGATGTTTATAGGTGATTTATGATATTTTATGTGGGATAATGATTAATGAATATGAACATTTTTTCACATACATACACACTTACACCAGTTTTTGTGTTGTATAGTAGTTCATTAGTTGAATTCCTTAATTTGTGCTATTTATTTTGTATAATTTATCTTTTCTGTATAAATATATATGTGTGTGTGTGTGTGTTTCCATGATATTGTGATATATTATTAGTGACATTAATTAGTTTTAGGTAAAAAATTTATATTATTATCATATATGTAATGACTATAACAACTATGTAGGGATGGGTACATAGGTTAGTTTAGGAGGGTTATACCTTTGTGTTAGGGTAGACAACTAGGAATACATTAGGTAATCCTCTATAATGATTTGGACTTGTTATATTCCAATCGTTCTTCATGTCGTAGAGATTTCATCTCCAAGGAAATTTATGGTACTACTATATATGGAAGCCTATGATGTTCCCTTTTCACCACCAATTAGGGAGGGGAATGTTCCCCATAGAAAAGATTCACTAGAACAAATGATTCATGCAATATAGATTTATCATCCAGGGATCCTTCAGACAGTTCATGTTCAATGAATAGATACTCATAAAAACATAATCAAATATGATTGGAATTTTTATATATAAAATCCTATAGAATTTATTAGTAATTCAACCCACAAGAAGTAGATGGCCAGTTGGAATTTTATGGCAGTTTCATCAATCTAGTCCAGACTCTTGAGGAAGGACGCCTAATTTTGGTGAGCATAATGTTTCTGGGAATAGTAAGAGATAATGGACATACATTATTTATCTAGGGAGATTGGAAGCTCTTACAGACACAACCTTCAAGTATCAATTCCTCATGCATTATTTTTCTGACATGGTGATGTTGTACCATGCCCAAGAGTTTACTCAATACTATGGCAGGCCAGTGACTAATATTTTACTCAATACTATGGGAGATTCATTTTCACGTTGGAATAGAATGTAAGAGAAATATTTCATTTTATTTACATAAAATTAGGATTTATTAGAGGCTCTTCAACACCTCTTATAGAGTAATAAGGTTAATAGTGTTACTACTATGGATTGTTGGTACATTATCAAAATACATCCCCAAATCCAAATGTCATATGACATCATTGTTGAATGAACATAAATATGGAGAATTATTAATTTATGGAATAATTATTTAGGCCTTAGTGGGGCTTAAGATATACTTAATAATTTAGTAATGGGATAGGATACAAAACTCAATAGATGTGGTGATGTTCCTAGATAACTATGCCTCAAGAAAAGTGTCATTGAGATGATACATGACATTTCTGTCTGGTTGACAAGGTTTTGGTAGATGATGGAGAGTGTCCATATACTATTCAATGTATTATTTTAATCACTTAAACTTTATAGACATTTTTGTTCGATAGTATTTCTTCCCATTACATAATTTTGGCCCAAGTATTTTCCATACATGAACTAATAGATTGGTTATCTTCTGGGTTAGTTTCCTTTCAGTCACCTTCAATAATGAAATTGGTTTATCTCCAATTATACCCCTAGTTTTTTTAATTTTTTCACTTTTTATGTAAATATATCGGACTTTATCATGCCAAATATTAATAACTTCGACATGATTGGTGGAATGGATTTGATAAATAGACTCCAAGCTCATATAGAGTACTATCATTGGTATTTTACATTAACTTCACCTAAGGGAGATATTTTCATGATGACCTTAGTGTGGGAACTCGAATTAGGTAGAGTAACACTAGACTTGAGTCATCTGAGGATGATCACAACACATATAGAAGGCTCGACTCTTTCAAATGATTCAATTGAAACACCCTCAGATTTTCCTCTAATAAGGGATCACAATTAATATGCCCTTCCAAAATACTTTTCAGGACTCCCTCGTGGAAAAGGAATTAAATTTTAGTAAAATAATTTATTTGGTGTGAGAACCATTTTTATTCCCCCATATATCTCATGACACCAATGAAGATGATGGTAGTTAAGTTTCATCTATATGACTTGCATAGGAAGCGCTTTATCTAGTTGAGTGCTTCACCATGGGTTGAACGTGTGTAATTTTCCATGAAGTAAAATTGTATTCTTCAACTATTCATTGATTATGAAAATTTAAACCATGTGATAGTGAAGAATCGATATCCCTTTCCAATGATTGATGATATTTTCAATCAATGAAAAGGAATTTTATGGTTACCACAGATTTAACATTGATTAGTCTGTCACCCATTGTGATTTAGAGAAGGTAAAAATTCATATATTGTGTTTTAGATAAGGAATGGAATGTACGCGTTCTTGGTGATTTAGTTTGGAATGAATAATGCATTAGTAGTGTTCATGATCCTCATGAAAAAAATGTTCCACCCATACATAGACTTATTCATTATAGTGTTCATAGATGAAATCCTCATCTACTCACCAACACTAGAGCTGTATTTGGGACACCTAGAGATATTTCTGAGTACGCTTAGAGTACATATACATTATCCTAGGTTGTAGATGTTTGAAAAAAAATTAAGGAGGTGATTTTTCTATGATATGTTGTGTATGATGCAGGTATATCCATATACATAGATAAATTGAGGTAGTCATGTATTGCACACATATCTATAATGTGTTGGAGATCATGATTTTTGGGATTAACATGACATTATAGTGGGATTATCAAAAACATTATTTAATTATCATTAAAAATGAGAGTGATGAAAAATATAGAAGATATGTTCTGTAGTCACATCATTTTGAATGTTCTTTATATGAGATAAAGATATGGTTGATGGTATATCCACTACTAATACTCCTCAAGCTATGGATTTGATACACAAAATTATATTATGTATCTAGTGTTGAAATTGGAGACGTGATAAAGTAGGGATATTATATAGTATCCTATGGGTCTTTTAAGCTACGAAAACATGAGTGGAACTACCCTACACATGGTTTAGAACTTGTAGTTCGGGTTTATGCCTATAAGTGTTGGAGACATCATCTATTTGATATGAGATTTATTATCTATATGAATTATAAGATCCTTCCGTACATATTAACATAGTGGTTCATAAACCAGAGTAAGACCTGCATGATTTTGTATTTACATATTTTTGAATTTGATATGGAATGAGAACCCTTCCATGGTTAGGTCATTGTAGATTCGGTCACTTCTAAGATGCAAGATGGATAAGAGCATAGAGAGTTACCCTCTAAGGAGGTGTGGTTCTTTATGAGCCTATTGTATGATTATCGGGTGGATTATTATGATTATCATGGATAAGTGAATATGTACCCCATTATTGTCAACAAACTCACTTGTGGACGAAGTGAAAAATTGTAATGAGTTTGAACAATATTTTATTAGCCCGAGGGAACATCTGGGTTGTGCTAATAGAATACCCAGATGTTTCATAGATGAATTTTTTTTATCTTTATAAATGACTGAGTAGTACCCTCAAATTACATAAGATTATATATTATTAGATACTACCATAAAAAAATATGGTCATTACATATTAGTGTGACCAAGATGTATCATGACTTCAGATTCTAGTTTGGGTGGTCAAGGATGAATAAAGACATTCCAATATTTGTCTCCTAAATCCTTACATGTCATAGGGTGACGGTTAACCACTAGTGACCTTGTGGTTTACATCAATAACATTTGGTACACATATAGAAATTTGAATATTTCATGACAGGATTTGTGGCAGGGTCCCAGAACCAAAAAGAGTTATGATACTATTTTTGTGGTTGTAGATAAATTTATGAATGCTATTTAATTTTTATCATTCTAATAGGCACACTAAGAGGAGGATATAATATATATCTATGTTTGTGAGATCATATTCCTACATGGATTCGCCATGATATTTTTTTGGATAATGAGTTACTTTTTTTATCGATTTTTTTAAAATTCTTACAGAAGGGCATAGTGACTCAACTGAGACCATGTATGATTTACTATCCACATATTGATGGATAGTCTATGTAGACTTCATGAATATTTTATTTTATTCTTTGAGCATCCATTTTGGACATTTTTTGAGTTTGGGATGATCATCCAGACTTGGTTAAGATTATATATAACAAAAGGTACCAGAAATCAATTCAGATGACACCTTATGAGACATTATATGAGAGGAAATGTCTCTCACTACCTGGTTGGATGAGTTAGGGGAAGTAGTTGATGTTATCCCATGTAAGGATCAAGAGGCCTCAGGGAGATTTCAACTAATAACAAAGAGGCAGATCATCTATAAAATATGATAGAGATTGTATGTGGATAATAGTAGGATACCTTTAGAGATTGTTATGGGTGATCATGTTTTCTTGAGAGTTACACCTCATTCAAGGAATAGACATTTGGGGAATCATGGAAAGCTATCACTATATTATTTTCGACACATTGGGATCATCATTTTATTATGTTCCTTAGTGTACCACCGAGACCTTCATCTATATTATCAAGGCATGTATGATGTGTTCCACATTTCTCATCTTCTACGTTACATGCATAGTACTCCATATATTTTTGAATGTATGTTCACTGAGTTGGAACTAGATGCATCTTATGAATAACATATGGTGTTGATTATAGACCATGGTGATAAATTCCTGTGGGTGAATATGGTTCCAATGACCAATATTTATTGGAAGAATGGCTGGTTCTATGAGTAGAATTATGAGTGATAAATTGCCTTCAATATCAGTTAAAACAAATGTTTTGGAAGGAACCCTATGTACATTTATAGAGTATGGGAAATATTGAAAGTGGAAAATTATAAAATAGTATCATTATTATTCATTAGTAAATGGTTTCTCCCGTGTTTTTTTTGTTTAACCATGTTATGGTTGAGGTCATAGGGATTCGGGAATTTTTTTAGGTTTAAATAGGATTTTTCCACGATTAATTCCAAAACTAGGGATATCGGTCCATAACACGAAAGACCATGTGGTAACAGACCTGATTCGATCAAACAATAAAAAAGCTATTCTATAGTATAATTAGGGAACAAGGGATGTGTTTTAGATATAAAATATATATTACGGTGTTGATGTTGGTGTGGTGTTTGTGTTGTAGTCATCATCAGAGAGTAATTAATTGAAGAGGCCATGTCATCATGGATTGTACCCCAATATAGTTTATTAATCTACATTGGTTATTGATCCATAGTTGGGTCATTGGTCTTTGGGTTTTAATTACATAAAAATTCCTTTACAAATTTAAACGTTGAAATGTCATTCAAACTTGATGATGGATTTTGATGTGGCTTTATGAGGGGTCACCATGTGGAGGAATATTATAATGGTTTTCCCAATAAATACCATTTCCTATTGATTTATTCGAGGAATATAGGAACTATAATGTGTCTGTAGAAGCAATTCCATGTTTTATAACATCCCTTTTCAATCTAGATGATCATGGCCTAGTTTGGTTCTACACCACAATCCTCCACCATATGTCGTGGTGGTAAACCCCTACATCATGGTGTTATCATTGAACCCATGGTGGTTGTCATCCCACAAATCACTATTATATATTTCATATCCATATTCTAGGGGGTTTTATTTCTAGTGAACCTCAAGTAATCAACCCTTTTCTTACACCATCGAGAACCTTGATTATCAAGAAGCAAGTCCTCCTTATAAATCCATTAATGAGGGTTCTCGTAACAAAAAAATTTAAGTAACATTTTCATAACACCCATAGCCTTTTTTCTTTTTTATTACACTATAAAATATCCCATATTGGATTTAATTTGATTCTGGGACTTCTTGGCAGGTGATTGTGTTCCGGTGGGTGTATAAATGTGGATCGGGTGATGAAACCTACTACAGACTATGATGTTCACATTGAAAACCATGATGTTGGAGGTTTCGTTCCATGATGAGATATTTTTTATGATTTTTGACATGATATTACTATTCATATTAATTCTATTTCATGTTGAGATCCTCTCATGGGTTTATTTTTTTATGGCTCACACTCGTGATATTTTATGTGCGAATTCATATGATATCCTTGTTTCCTTATGATGTTTTTTGTATATGCTATGTTGTTTTGTAATAGATGCTACCAAAGTGAATGGTTGAACCTTCATGGATTGGTATACCTTGAGGGGGAGCATGTTTATATGATGCATGTGACTTGATAATGTGACCATGATAGATGACGGGGATTGATGGCCAAGTGTGGCTGAAATTGGGGGTATGATTATCATGAGTAATCATACATTGTGTGGTTTGACCTGGGGGCACGTTGATTATTGTGGTTTGACCTAGAGACCCATGGAATGTATGACTATTTGGCCACATGAGGTTTCCTTCACAGTTGTATATTCCTATTACCAATCTAATTATTTTGGCATAGTTCCAAAAAGTTAAATCTTTTATTTTTGGTGAATTTTTTTGCACATGAATTTTTTGTATGACTTTTTCATGTGTTCAATTTTTTTTATTATGTTTTGAAACTTCCTTAATGTGAACCATTTTTAAGGATGTGTTATTGGTTTCCAATTAGTCTTGTACTATGACCCTACTCTAGCATTTCAGTACACTTGTAGATTTCATGACCTGAGATCCAATGAAGGTACGAGACCTATGGTGAATGCTTAATTAGTGGATCATAGAAATGGATTTGACTAATAAAAAAAATTGAGGACCATACATATTCATATTTATTTTTCCATTAATTTATCTGTTTCTCAAACACTAGACAGTCCTGCCACCTTGGGGGATATTTTTATAAGAATTTAATTTATTTAGTCTATAAATTTATTCAGATTATTTATTTTTTTAATTTCTTTTTATTTGTTCTTATTTGAATTTAAAAAATGGGTATAGTATCCAAAATACTATTCATTAACCCTCACTACTAGTTGTAATCCCATTACATTTTAGGAGGTATTCATATGGTCATGTTATAGTCTGTTTCAATCTAATGGTTATGGATTAAATTTTACCATCTTTTATATTCTTAAATCATTTTGAGCATCAAGAAACATTTATTAGGTCTCGAAAGATTAATTATCTCTTTGATAAAGTTTTAATTCAAGATATTTCAACACATTTTATAACATACTAAATATATTTTTATATATACTCATCAAAAAAATGTATATAACTCATATCATGAAATATTCTTCCTTTCCCTTATCTATTTTTACCTTTTAATTCTCTAAAAGCTTATAATTCTATTTGAGCTTTTAGATGTTTTCAAAAAAAACATTCTAATTCAATATTTATTACATGATCTATATATATTCATTAACAATAAACATTTTCATAACATGAATTATAAAATAAATATTTGAGCCCTAAAATTAGTTTCAACTTCTAATTAGATACCAAATATGGTGTAGTCTCTTTCTTCCATTCTTATTAAAATTATTATATACCATTTAGATAAAATCATCTTGTTTAAACTAGATTGGGTTTCATTATTTCCCCTTTTACCCTATGAATTTTTTTGAGGTTTCTCATCAGTTTACTCTATTTAATATCTTATAGTATTCTTGTTTGGAAAAATTATGGAAAATTTTCCAAAGTCATTAAAATTGCAGAACACTTGTGAGAGTTTTCCTCTAACCATTCTCTTTAAATTCTTGGATCTAATGGTATAAGGGTAATACTTTAGTAATAATATTTATCTTCCTCGTGAGATTAACATCATTATTTATCTTTATCATCTCTTATTTTGATGTTTCTCAGAGCTTGATATCTCTTATCATATTTGATATTTATTATGGTATCCATAATCATTATCAATTAATAATAAAATATCATATTATGAATTTTATCATGTGTAATACCATATGTATCTTCTATATTTTAAATTTATTAATAAACCCATTTTGGAATTTTTCTCATCATATTTTGGAAAATGGTGGAATCAACCTTATTTTCCATGAATCCCTAGATATTGATGATAATTTTATAGACTCCTTTAATGTATTCCCAAATTTTTTATTCATTATACATATTAATATCCTCAAATATTCTCCGAAATATTTCTAGTTTATCTTCTTTGAATTTCATATTACCTTCCTAACCACTCTCTTATTCCTCCCCAATTTTATTGGATATAAGGAGGCTGATAAATTTTGAATATACCTTTTACATAAATTGATTTCAAAATGAAACATTAACCTTTCCCATAAACATCCATTATTATCGAATCTGAAATATACAAAGAATCATCCAGTGTAATTGGTGTATGTCCAACTTTTGTTGCATATATATCTTACTTATAGGTCAATAGATAGACTAAATATCAACATCATTTTATTCAAAGTATGATATATTTTTTAATTGAATACAGGGACACCCCTACCATTTAAAAAATTTAAAACTATCTATTTTTACCAATTCATAGATCTAATAGAGAGAACCTTGATTTTCTCTAAATCCAAATGTAGTGTCTAGGATAGGTTTTCACCACTGAAAGGGGTAATGAATTAGTAATTCCTTTTTACCTTTTCCATTATATTAAAAGTAACCTTTTTTGTCATCTTAGGATATTATCTATTATTATATGATCACTTAAATTCACTATATATAAGTATGAAGTGAATAGAATAGTGAAAATTATTTTTACAAGGGTTAGACTCTATGTGAGGTCATACTCATTATAGTTTTTTTGGATTCTTATTAAAAATGTCTCTAATGGAATTTGAAGTTCTTACACTAATATTATTCATGATCTCATCATGAATGTTTTGATTTCTATAGATCCACACATTGAATATCTAGAGTCACACTTCAAATTTCTAGAGTCCCACATAAATAAAAACTCCATGTTGTCATTAAAAAACACAAAACTGAAATATTTAGGGTCCCATATTAATCGTGGTTGGTGTTGTGATGTTTTACCTTACTACTATTGTTGATGAATTATGAAACAATAAAACATAATTTATTCACATATTTAATCAAATTCTTTTTAAATGAAAATAATTAAATAAACCACCCAGATCATTTTATTCATATCTTCAATGATATTGTTCGTTTTTAATTCCCCAAATGATTAGGAACTAAAATTTGTATTATTACTCTATTAAAACTACCAGAAACAATAACATTCTCTCTTCATATCACTATTATTATTTTATCAATCTCATTCTTCAAACACCTTATTCAGATTCATGGTTCTTACAATTTCTTCATATTATCTCTTTTTATCAATATCACTACATTACAATTAGTTCATGGGGTTTTTGTCATTTAAATATAATAAATATCACTTTCGTTGTATAAAATTACATTCATATTTATTTATAATGGAAATTTCTACATGGAGGTACATCATGAATGGTTCATCACATAGAAAAATATATCAAAAAATTGTTGTGAATAGATACTATGTGTACCACCTTTGTAAATGGGACTCAACAAGAAAAAACTTTTCTTCAAAACCAATTATCCTTTCTAAAAACTTCTGTGGACCCTAAAAAATGTGGTTAAGGTTCATTTATAGGCCTAATAAAAATATTATTAGATTATGTAATTCAAAAATTACGATAAAAAATTCATTACATTATGATGTCCTAAAAAATATCAATTCTTATTCTCATATAACATTATATTGAAATACTGTGTGCATGTTCACATACTAATTTTTTTCTAACAACCGTTGTGATGTATCATATTCATATAGTATTTTTTTAAAGCCTCCATCAGATAAAATGTAAATTTTTAGAAAATATGTTTATGAATGTTCTTACATTACAATTTATTATCACTACTATATTAATCTCATTTTATCTTCTATGATGGTTTAGTAATTTTCATGTGCTTACCAAACTGAGTATGTAAACCCAAGTTTCATTTTATTCCTAAAGACATTGTACCCAAAAACCCAAGACACCAAGAGAATATGATTAGAAATTTATCATCAATCCACTCTTATGTAAAGGTTATTTTAAATGGATAAATATATATAAACTTAGAGGATATCCAAGAATAAAAATGTTCGTTGGACTACACTAACATATTATGAAACATATGCCTCATCTGATTAATGAAATATCAAGTAGTAACCCCGTTGTATGACCCTCTTCCTCCATATCACCCTAGATGTTGCTTTTTTTATCTTCTTATTCACCGCACTCTTGATCTATATTCCAACTCATGATCTGTCATTGTTACACCTAACCTGCACTATAACTCACTATAAACCTATATATCCTTGCTTAAATGGAATTCCATTAAGCATTACTGAATAGATGTTGTGATGGATTCATCCTTAAGAGGGATAACATTGAGGGTTAAACAATTTTTTTATCTTTTAATATTTCATATTCCCTTTTACAAAAAATAATAAATAACCATCTTTTGTCGCCTCATTGAAAAATAAATTTGAAATTATTGAGAGTATTTCCAATGTATATAGCTTCTTTAATATATCCTTTAATTAACTCCTCAACAATCATAAAATGAATTTTACATTACAATCTACATTAAAACACACATTAAAATGATTTCCAAATCCACATTAAGGTTTTTATTTAATGTAGTAAGTTAACATCCAGAAAACCCTATACATAACTCTCCACCTAATATAGGGGAATAATATGAACCTTATATTATTCATAGTAATGGTGTCTATAATTTTAATTAGAAAAATTTGAACTCAACATACACTAGACACCATTATATTGGCATCTTGAGGTGATTATTCATTCTCTAGATTTAAGAGATCACCTCACCCTATTCTTTGTAAACCTAAATGTTGGGACCAAGTTGAATGGAGAAGAAAGTTTTAAGAGTTAGCCATTGAAGAGTGTTGTATTTTGTTGTGAAAGAAGATAAATCAAATCACATTGTAGAAGGATCAAAAATCAGACGATGCTATTCTGGTATGTATTTCACACATATCATGAGTTAGGAGAACTTTTGATGCAAGCCTTATGAAGGAAAGGGGTAGAAATGATGATTCCATTCATATAAAGTTTTGATTGGAAGGAATGATGCTGTTGGGGGATAGGGAAGTTTCAGTTCCCATTGCAACTCTGACGATGCTTAAGCTGATCTATCAAAGGATAAATATCACGGTAGTGGGATTCATGATAAGTGCAAAAGAATGGTTATAGGAAGAAGTAAAGAGATAAAATGACAAAGCAATAGACAATCTGGGGATGGCAGAAAAGCACAGTTTAAGGTGGCGTTGTTTTCCAGTGTTTTCCAAATTTTAGGGCCTGAAAATCGGGAGACGAAGAAATGTGCTTGGCAATGGATGTTGCGCACATGATTGAAGATGGTTTATATTTTCACATGTAAGGAGTTACTCAATGACAGAACAATGATAAATGACAACAGAATGGTGTGCGTGGAAATTTAGGCATGTTTCGAACACAAATAAAGTGGTGCGTGCAATATATGCGGGTTGCGCGAAAAATCAGCAGGATCCGCGAAAAAGAAAGTTGTGCGTGTAATATCAGCGGGCTGCGCGAAAAATGAAGTTTGCGGGAAATATTGGCATGGTGCGTGAAATTGAGGAAGGAATTTTTCGCACAAAAGGTGTTTTGAGATCAGAAGCTTGAAAATTACCGAAGGCAAAAAATGCGCGAAATATTGGAGCAGTGCGCAAAAACTGATGTCGCAGGAAAGATTGGGGTTCCACGCAATATGTAACGTGGTGCGGAATTTTGCAAGCAATTGGTGCTTCATGCATAGAAGGATGAAAAATGGAAAAGACATGAGGTGCGCAAAATATTGAAGTATGGCGCGAAATATGAAGTTGCATAAAAAAGTTTTTATGCGCATGGAGGAGGTTTTATGCGCGGATTAGTGTTTTTCGCGTGGGGTCAAAAATGCCTATAAATATGAGGCTAACCCTTCTCATTTTTCAATGCTCGACACTTAGAATAAATCCCGAGCTCTGGTGCGCGTAAATTATACGCTAAGTGAGTTGCGCGAAAAGAGAAAAAGTTTCACGCAAAAGGAATGGTACGCGAAAACGTTCATCGCGCCAAAAGGGGTTTTTTACGCGCAAGACATTTGAATTGCGTGCAAGGAACCCTAAAGGTTGCGTGAAATACCTGGGGTCTTTGCACGTATTCAGTTGTGCGCAAGAGAGTTCTTACCGGCTTCTGGGTAAGAAAGTGAAGATTTGTACTTCAAGGAATACATCTGTTCAACTGTAAAGAAGCACTGAAACATTGTGTTACCCTATTTGTGCTAAGAGGGAGAACATACACTATTGGATTGTTTTCAAAGTGCTACACGAGTGTAAGGGTATATCCTAATCTTTGTATTCCATATCAAAGGATTGTTTTCTTGTGGATTGTGTGGTACTGGATTGATTTCGTACCATACCAAGGATGTAGCTACTCTTGTTGAGTAGTAAACCTTGTAAATCTTCTGTTCCTGCGGATGTGTGTGTTCAGCAGGGGAGACAAACTTTAACAGTAGGAGAAGGTTGTTTCAAAAAGGTGAAACTTAAAAAGAAAAAGATATCACCGATTCACCCCCTCCCCCTCTCAGTGATACTTGGATCCTGATTGGGAACTTCAATTGGTATCAGAGGCAGTTTCCTTCGTTTACTCTTTGCTGAAGTGTTTGAAGAGAAGTTGTGATGGATAATCTAAATTGCGTGAAAAAGTAAGGGTATTCCAATCTTCTATGGAATGAACTATCACATCTGGAAGGACAGAATGATGCTGTATCTTATGTATCTTGGATATGAAGTTCTTGAAACTACAATAGATGGATTTCCTAATATTGATGACAAGGTCCCTCTTACTACTGTCGATAAGAAGAATCTTGAGAATGATGGAAGAGCTAAAAATGCATTACTCTCATCACTTTCTGAGAGTGAGTTTTTAAGATTGAAAGGTGTCACTACAGCTAAAGGCATCTGCGATAAGCTAATGAATATCTATGAAGGAAATACAAAAGTGAAGAAGGAAAAACTACAAATCTGGAGGCTGAAGTATGAAGACTTGAAAATGGGAGAATATGAATCTGTTGGGGAATTATTTACCAGGGTTAATGACATTTTCAGTACAATCATATGTCTTGGTGAAAAGTTAGAAGATGCTACAGTTGTTGAAAAGATCCTGAGAATTCTGCCTGACAAATTTGATGCTAAAGTTTCTTCACTAGAAGACAGAGATCCGGAAACATTATCTCTTGATGATTTGCACAGTACTCCCATCACTTATGATATGAGAAGAGAGAAGACCATGAAGAGAAAAGTAAAAACTGATAGAGAAATGTCTTTCAGGGCAGAAAAGAAAGAGAAGTCAAAGAAAATTCTTATTAATGAAGAAGCTGGTGAATCCAACTCTGAAAATGAGGTATGTCGAAATTTTGATGAAATTCTATCCTTGTTTTCTAAAATTGTTAAAAGAGGAACAGGGAAATACAAAGGGAGACTCCCTTTGAAATGTTTTGAATGTGGAGCAGTTGGTTACTTTGCGGCTAATTTCCCTCAAAAAGGGAAAGATGTTGTCAGTGATGAAGAAGATAGAGGACCAATAAGGTTATGGAAGAAACATGGTTGAAAAGATAAATACTCTGGTAGAAGTCAGAATAAAAAGTTCTTTAAATCAAAAAGAAGAATCTTTTTGTCAAAAGATCAAGAAGATGATGATAGTGAGACTGAATCAGAAAAATCTTCTAATGAAAAAACTAGAGAGAGTACCTTTTTGCAACAGTGAATAATGATGATTATGAGAGTAGTAGTACTGAAGAAGAAGAGACTCAACTTGAACTGTATCTGAAAGAAGAGCTGAAGGAATGTTTGAGGAAGATCAGAAAACTTGAGAAAGAAAACAAGAAGTTAATAAATGAAAATTCCACAGTAAACAATCAAGAAGGTTTTACTGATGAGAAAATCACGATGGAAAAGGAGATTGGTGATCTGAAAAATTCTCTTGAGAATACAAAGAATCATAATGACCATCTTGAAGTGAAGCTGAAGGAAAAATAAGAAGAGTTGGAACTTGTCCAACAAAAACTGCACAAAGCTAAAGAAATGAATATCAGTTCCAAAAATTCTATCTCTGAAGTTGGGGAATGTTCCAGTAAGAATGAACCAAACAAGGATCTACAAAACTTACCTTCAATGATTGAAATGAAAGACAAAACTGGTTCTGATAAGAACAAGGCTAGAAAGACAAAGTATGTGGTCAAAATCAGCAATGTAGAAAAATCAAGAGTGCATAAAAATCTTGAGTCAAGAAAAACTTCTAATACTTCTGCTACTGATGAATCTGAGCTGAAGAAGAGAGTTACAAATGAAAATATGATGGTTTTTGAGAATCGAGTTCACAACTCCATTCAGTATAAAAGTTTCAGAGGTAAATATTCATTCTATGGTTACTACTGGTATTGTGGTGGATTCGAACACATGGTAAGTATGTGATGGTTCAACCAACAACATTACAACTATTCCAAAAGTTTTCGAAGACAAGGATTTAGGGGGAGTCAACGCTTTCAAAATAGAAGATCTCCAAATAAGATTCAAAAGATATCTGAGAAGACTGGTGTGAAAGATGATATAGATTCCAACCATTGGAAACTTATTGTGAAAGATTTGATCAACCTAGACAACTTGCTAAGGGCTGCCTTAGTGTGTTACCATAGAAACAACAGTTTTTCAATAATCCTCAGAAGACAAAGTTTTTAAAATCCAAAAGGGACAAGTCTGATAAGTCTGAAAAGAAAGAATTCATGGTTCTCTGGCTAGAACACATTGATTTGGCTAGGAAATTGGATGAAGCACAACAGAAAGTGAAGGAAAAGGAAGAACAAAAAGCACTTGTTGTTGAAACTACTTTGAAAGATACAAAAGGAGAACATCCATGGATTCTTGATAGTTGATGTTCGTCTCATATGACAGGAGACTTAAAGCTTCTGAGGAATGTGAAAGACATTAAAGAAGGAACTGTGACATCTGGAAATGATAAATCTCTAATGATCAAAGGTGTTGGATCGGCCATCATTGGAAAAGAAAAGATGAAATCCAGAAAAACACTATATGTTGATGGACTGAAACATAACCTGCTCAGTGTGTCACAACTCTGTGATGAGGGAAACGAAGCGATCTTCCGAAAAGATGGATCTATTGTGAAAAGTGAAAATGATGGAAACATAGTTACAAGGGGCCAACGTACAAGAGGGAATTTGTTCCAAGTTGGGGATGTGGAGAACTGTTGTTAAATGAGTGTGGTGGATGAAAATAAATTATGGAATAAAAGGATGGGGATCATGTGTGAGAGAAATATGTGCAAGTTATCAAAGTGAGAAAGTGTTCGGGATATGCCTGATTTATCAAGAGAAAGAGATTGGTGTTGCACTATTTGTGAGAAAGGGAAGATTGATAATTCTATGCACAAGAGAGTTGAAATTCGCTCAAAAAGACCCTTATAACTCATACACTCAGATATATGTGGGCCAATGAGCAAGAAATATTCAAATGGAGATAATTACTTCATTACTTTCATTGATGACTTTACTCGCATTACTTGTGTTATGTACATGAGACATAAGTCAGATGCTCTAACAATGTTTAAGAGTTTCAGAAGGAATGAAGAGAAAGAATGTGAGTATTAAGTGAAGAAGTTGAGAACTGATAATGGTGGTGAGTATAATAATGAAGAGTTTGAAAGTTATCTTGACAAACATGGAATTCGGCATGAGTTCAGTTCACCATACACACCTCAAAAAAATGGGGTGGCTGAAAGAAAGAATCGAAGTCTGGTGGAAATGGGGAGAACTATGTTACTTGAACATAGTCTCTCTAGTTATTATTGGAGGCAAGCCATGAGCACTGTTGTGTATATTCCAAATTGGTTTTTCTATAGGCCAAACTCAGATATGACTCCATATGAAATGTTCTATGGAAAAACTCCAAGTCTGAAACACTTGAGAGTCTTTGGGAGTCCATGTATTATAAAGAAGAAAGGTGGAAATCTGGGAAAGTTTGAGCAAAGAGGAGATGACGAAATTTTTCTTGGCTATGCTCTAGAAGGAAGAGGATATAGATTTCTCAAAAAATAAACAGGAAGAATTACTGATTCTTCAGATGTAAAAGTTGTTGAAAATGCTGAGAAAGAAAAACAGTCATATGTTGATGTGGAAGTCGAGCGGGATAGAGAATATTTTGTTAACAATTTTGATAATGTTGCAGACTTTGTTCATCCTACTCAAGAAGAGGAATCCGACTCAGAAATATCAAGTGATGAGGATGAAGTTCAAACAACTCATCCCAGGATGAGGAATCAAGTGGAGGCTCAGAACATTGTTGGAGATAAAAATCAGAGGGTTCAAACAAGAAGAATAACGAATGCTATATCGCATACTTCTATTTATTCAAAAGTTGAACCAAATGCTGTAAATGAAGCATTTGAGCATCCAAAATGGGTTCATTCTATGAATGAAGAGCTTGATCAAATAGAGGAGAACAATACTTGGGAACTTGTACCCAAGTCGGACAACAAGAATATTATTGGTACAAAGTGGGTTTTTCAAAACAAGTTGAATGAAGATGGTAATGTAATAAGAAATAAGGAAATATTGTTCTGAAAAGGGTATTCACACATTGAAGGCATTGACTTTGATGAAACCTTTTCTCCAGTAGCTCGATTAGAAACAATCAGAATATTTCTTGCCCTTGCTGCACAATGAGGTTACAGAATCTTTCAAATGGATGTAAAATCTACATTCTTGAATGGTGATCTTGACGAGGAAGTTTACATTGATCAACCTTGTGGATTTGTTATTGGGAAAGATGAAAGCTATGTGTGCAGGTTGAAGAAGGCTATGTATGGGCTAAAATAGGCTCCGAGAGCATGGTATTCTAAATTAGATACTTGCTTGAAGAAGATGAACTTTAAGAAAGGGAGAGTTGACAGCAATCTCTACATCAAGAAACGTCAGGAGTTTTCACTGATCGTTATTGTTTATGTCGATGATATTATATTTGCTGGAAATGATGAATGATCATGTGAAAAATTTGCTGAGGAGATGAAGAAGTTATTTGAGATGTCCATGCTAGGTGAAATAAAGTACATTCTAGGGTTACAAATTTCACTGAAGAAAAATCATGTTTGTCTGTCTCAAGAAAAGTATGCTAAGGAAATTCTGAAGAAGTTTGGCATGGAAAATTCGAAACCAGTTTGCACACTGATTTCAGTGGGAACCAAGTTGTCTAAAGATGGAGAAGGCAAGGAAGTTGATCAGAAAGAGTTTAGAAAACTGATTCGAAGTCTGTTATATTTAACTACCTCATGACCCGACATCGTCTGTGTTGTTACATTATGTGAAAGATTTCAGAGTGCTCCTAAAGAATAACATTTGATTGCTAGAAAAATAATTCTTAGATATATCAAAGGCACAACAAATTTTGGAATCAGGTATGACGGCTCTGAAAATATTGATCTATTTGGGTATTCTGATACTGATTGGGTAGGAAATGTTGATGATCGAAGATCCAAATCTGGTGGAGTATTCTTTCTAGGAAAAAGCTGTGTTAGTTGGCATACCAAGAAACAAAATTCAGTAACTCTTAGCATAGCTGAAGCTGAGTATGTTGCTGCTACTCAAGCTACAACTCAACTAATGTGGATGAAGACTCAGCTGGAAGATTTACTTGTTGAAGTAAAGCTACCATTGCTCTTGGGTTGTGATAATCAGAGTGCAATCAATCTTACAAGAAATCCAGTACAACATTCTCGTTCAAAAAACATTGATATAAAGTACCACTTCATCAAAGAGCAGGTTGAAAAGAATGAATTGAGGCTGGAGTATGTTCCTACATCTGAACAAATTGCTGATATATTTACAAAACCATTACCGAAGGAACCATTTGCAAAATTGAGGTTGAACATGGGTGTACAACTTCCTTCTCATCAAGGTTAAGGTACCTGTTTCTGTCCCCTCTCTCGTCTTACATTTGGATAGTGTTGTCAAGGGGGAGAATTGTTTCATAAATCTATCCATAAAGAATCATGTATTAAGGGAGAGTTGTGGGTAAGATGTGAATTCAGCATGTATGTGTGTGAACTATTCTAACTATTTGTTGGAGTGGCTGTAGGAAACAATGTTGTTTTACAAGAAAATTGAACAAGTGAAGAATGATGAGGCAAAAGCTTGAAAGCTGTTCTGAAGACAGTTGAGAAGAATTATTGAAGAAGTGGAGAGATGTTCTGAAGAAGTATGAGGAGGTACGTTCATGATATTTCACAGTCAGTGCTTTTGGACAGCATGGTTTTGACAGTCAATAATTCTTGTTTCCTACAATGAGTTAGCTCACGTAGGCTTAGAATTGTTGATAAGTAATCCATTGCGAAAGTTTTCAAAGTCAGTGATTTATGAATCTTGGTTGACAACAAAATCCAATGGGGGAGATTGTTGGGACCAAGTTGAATGGAGATGAATGTTTTAAGAGTTAGCCTTTGCAGAGTGTTGTATTTTGTTGTCAAAGAAGATAAATCAAATCCATTTGTTGAAGGATCAAAAATCATACGATGCTTTGCTGGTATGTATTTCACACATATCATGAGTTAGAAGAACTTCTGATGCAAGACTTATGAAGGAAAGGAGGATAAATGATGATTCCAGTCATATAAAGTTTTGATTGGAAGGAATGATGTTGTTGGGGGATTGGGAAGTTTCAGTTCCCATTGAAACTCTGACGATGCTTAAGCTGATCTATCAAAGGATAAATATCACGGTAGTGGGATTCGTGATAAGAGCAGAAGAATGGTTATGGGAAGAAGTAAAGAGATAAAATGACAAATCAATAGACAATCTAGGGATGGAAGAAAAGCACAATTTAAGGTGGAGTTGTTTTCTAGTGTTTTCCAAATTTTAGGGCCTGAAAATCGGGTGATGAAGAAATGTGCTTGGCAATGGATGTTGCGCGCAAGATTGAAGATGGTTTATATTTTCATGTGAAAGGAGTTATTTAATGACAGAATATTGAAAAATGACAACATAATGGAGTGTGCGGAAATTTAGGCATGTTTCGCGCAAACATAATGTAGTGCGTCCAATATATGCGGGTTGCACAAAATAGTAGCGGGTTGCGCGAAAAATCAGCGGGAGGCACGAAAAAGAATGTTTTGTGCGTAATATCAGCGGGCTGTGCGAAAAATGAAGTTTGCGCGAAATATTGGCATGGTGCGCGAAATTGAGGAAAGAATTTTTTGTGCAAAAGGTGTTTCGAGATCAGCAGCTCAAAAATTGGCAAAGGCATAAAATGCGCGAAAGATTGGAGCAGTGTGCGAAATCTGATGTCGCAGGAAAGATTGGGGTTGCGCGTAATATGGAACGCGGTGCGGAATTTTGCGCGCAATTGGTGCTTCATGGTTAGAAGGATGAAAAATGGCAAAGACATGAGGTGAGCGAAATATTGAAGCATGGTGTGAAATATGATGTTGCATAAAAGAGTTTTTACACGTATGGAGGTGGTTTTACGCGTGAATTAGTGTTTTTCGTGCGGGGTCAAAAGTGCCTATAAATATGAGGCTAACCCTTCTCATTTGCAATGCTCGACACTTAGAAGAAATCCCGATCTCTGGTGTGCGTAAATTATACGCTAAGTGAGTTGCGTGAAAAGAGAAAAAGTTGCGCGCAAAAGGAAAGTAGCGTGAAAAAGTTTTTCGCGCCAAAAGGGGTTTTTTTCCGCGAAAGACATTTGAATTGCGTGCAAGGCACCCTAAAGGTTGCGTGAAATATCTGGGGTCTTTGCACATATTCAGTTGTGCGCAAGAGAGTACTTACCAGTTTCTGGGTAAGAAAGTGAGGATTTGTACTTCAAGGAATACATCTGTTCAACTGTAAATAAGCGCTGAAACATTGTGTTAGTCTATTTCTGCTAAGAGGGAGCACACACATTATTGGATTTTTTTCAAAGTGCTACACGAGTGTAAGGGTATATCCTACTCGTTGTATTCCACATCAAAGGATTGATTTCTAGTGGATTGTGTGGTACTGGATTGTTTCTGTACCATACCAAGGACGTAGCTACTCTTGTTGAGTAGTGAACCTTGTAAATCTTGTGTTCCTGTGGATGTGTGTGTTCAGCAGGGGAGAAACTCTTTAACAGGAGGAGAAGGTTGATTCAAAAGGGGAAACATAAAAAGAAAAATATATCACTGATTCACCCCTCCCCCACTCAGTGATACTTGGATCCTGATTGGGAACTTCACTAAAGACCTACATCTAGGAATAGTAGTCTCAATATTTCTAACCACTTATGGGGGTACATAACTGGGATCCTTTAACATTATTAAACATATATCTATGATACATTCTCAATATCTCACTACTTCATTAGATATAACTTGAATATAAACAAATACAATGTTGACTCTCTGGCTTCAAGGCATACCCATAATGTTACACATATTATCTATAGTTTGGAATAAATCACCAAAACAATCTAATAATCACCCAAAAACCATTCTAAATGTTTTTACACAATTATCCACCAACCAAATATCTTGAATCGTTGTTATATGATCACACAAATAAAAACTAGAAAAAAATACTTCATAAATAATTTGATAAAGTCCCCATGAAATATCTTATAGGTCATAACGCTATATCCCTCACCATATTTTGGGCTACTACTTGATGAAATACTACTATCAAACCCATCTCCTAATCAATATAGAGCCCCACCTACCAGAAGGAAGCCACCAATTTTTCATATAAATCATTAGTATTTTTATTATAGTCTCCATATAAGAAATTTAATACATCCTATCACTAAAATTTCAATATTATTATATCTTGATATTTTTCTTTCTCTTTTCCACACTTAATTTCTAATTATTGTTTCAATCTAATTTCATAATATAAAAAAAATTATCATTACCACCCAAAAAATTAAACATCTTATAGAATAATAAAATTTCATAGGAAAACACAACAATATTTATACTATTATTCCCAATTATCCCACTCGTCCAATACACTACAGAGGCACATCACCACAATATATTATTTAAAATATCATAACACCATTATTATATCATCTACATTTCCTCATGACAGGAATAAAACCCCAACTGAAATAGATGACACGTATCAACACTTAAATCATGAAACTACTACCAAAACCCATTTCATTTTTATAATAGCATCTATACAACACCAATATCACACTCTCAACATCCCATCCATTATATGACATATAAAACTAATAAAAATAGACCCCTAACGATGTTATTTTTCATGCCAATACTGTCCAGGAATATTATTATCTAATAACTCATTGTTGTTACCACAAAACACTTCGGTATATGTTTCATTAAACATTCATCGATATTAATAATGAATTTATTAAATTTCAAAAAATTATCTCAATTCTATATTTAACACCCTTATTTCACTAAAATATATATATGTGTTTAATATTTTACTATTGGAAACTCCATGAATTCAATAATGATAAGATTATATGGTCATGAGAGTCGATACAACACTAATAATGATCATTACACACAAATTTTTTTAAATGTATCAGTGAGATATTAGTTATAAAAGAAATTATGAGAAAAAAATATATGGGAAATATCTTATATTATTTAATTTATGGTTTCATATGGTTGATCCTAAAAAATATGTCCGTTTTTAAGGGAAACAATCATGAATTTTGAAATGATGAACCGTTTTAAAATTTAATTAAAATTAATATCATAGAAATAATCATACTTTTCCCTCAAATCACTTAAGCATTCATCAATTTTCTAAATGAAAATAATATAGGTCTTATGTTCTCTTGTATCATTATTGAAATTCTAAATACAATAATTCTATAAATAATATACCATAATAAAAACATCCTTTCACACTATATATACGGTAAATTAGTTTTAATTTCATATTTTTGATACTACATGCTCAATAAAAAACATTCACGGCCCAATATGCATTAATTATTCAAATTATAACAAATCAATGTAATACAAGACACACATTCTAACATGGTTTTACTGATATTCCTATAAAAATTCCATAAACTTTTATACATGATTTATATATTATGTCGTTCATATTCACCCTTCATGTCAAATAATGATTTCTTAAAATGGATAACATGGCCTTAATGAATTCATATTATTAATTCAAAAAAATACACATTCTTGGAATTGATAGCTTAATATGTGAGACCTAACTATTGAATTATTCAAATAATTTAATCCTTGTTACATAGAATAAACAATTTTAATTGTGAAAATATTCTATCAATTAAAAGGTTTTTTAAAAAAATATTTTAATTTTCATCGAATTACATAAATTGAAGAGAAAAATACATTAAATTAATAAATACATAAAATAATATTATATTTTATCATGACTATAAGGTAACAATTGAAATAGTAATTTTTTCTAATTTAAAATATTTATACCCCAGGACCTACAAAATTATTTCGCATAAAAATATATAATTTATTAAGAGAAACTATTTTAGTAAAGGCTCTTAAAATTTTGAAATTACATGAAATAATAACACTCAAACAGAAATTATTAAAAACTGTAAACATCGTGGTGTAAAATCAATATGATATGTTTTTATACAATGGAAATCAAATTTAATTCATAGGAAAATAAATTATAGAAATCTTGGGAATAACAAATTTAATGTTCAACATGGGTTTATTTAATTCATGTATACTTTTTTAATTATAATTTTACCCAACCATTAGATAATTTCACAATTTTATAAGAAGGATTATATAAATTCAATAATTTTAGCATTGGAACAAATTATCATAAGCATAGATAAGACCCATGATGGAATCAACAATACATCTAATTTTTAGAATGTGTGTTCCTATTATTACTGTATTTTATTCATTAATTTTTTAGTTAATTTTTATTAATTTTTTAATTTAATTGATGGTCATTTTGAATGTTTTCTTTGTCATACTATATTTTTTTTTGGAAATTAATATTTTTTTTTTAATAATTTAGTAAATGTAAAAGAAGATAGGATAAATAAATATAATTATAATATAATATTTTTAAAAGTGGAAAATATGTTTTTTGTTATGAGGTGGAAAATGTTGTCTTATTAATAGCTAGGATGTGATAAAAATTTCAGATCCAATATTTTTTTTTGAATCATTAATGAGAACAATCTTATAAAAATAATTCTATAGTGAGAAAAAAATTTCTTTCCCCCTCTTCAGCTTCATGATTATATTTTTGATTTTCTACCATTTTTTTATTCTATTTATGCACATGTTTATTTGGTTATAAAGAATTTAAATTGATATATATTGACTAAGAAGGAAACAATTTCTATACATATATGAATCATTTGCACTAAATCCCACAAATTAAAAGGATCCAAAGACAAGAATGAATGAGAAAAACCCATAACCGAGAATGGATGATACATTACTCCACATATTGGAATTATAATTTGAAGTGGCATCTCATGATTTGAATAAGTTGGTAAAGGATGATAAGGACTCCAGTGATGACATTCCCATAGAGTAATCAAAGATTCAAGAGGAAAATGAGGAGAAATTCAAGAGTGATTTTGAGTCCAATGCCGAATATGAGGTAACTTCTAGGTCTAAATAGAGAACTGTTCCTATAGTAGAATCCCTCACCACCATAGGATAAGAAGCAGAAGCTGGCCAAGAAGAATAATTAGAATAATAAGAAGAAGAATTAAAAAGTATACGAGTTTCTAAATAAGGGTATCATTTTATTTAGAGTGTAGAGGATAAGTACAAGGATACTTTGGAATGTTTCAATGATGAAGACCCTCCAAAAAAGGATATTAAGTAGTTATGAAGAGTGGTAAAATATTTTAATATATGCAATTATATAAAAAATTAGAATTAGGGGGAATTCCCTTACCCAATATTTTATGGCTTCAAAAAGTTATAGAATAAGAATAGAAAGATGAATATTAGGCTACTAAAATTTTAGATTAATATGAAGAATTTAATAAAGTTAATCTAAAAGAATACAAATAAGGAGAGTTATATCAAGTGTGGATATTCCCTTATATTATTCTCAGAAGACTTATTCTTTCAATTTCTTTTTATTAATCAGCATTTTTTCCAAAATATTTCAATGAAGTGGTGGAATGAAACCAACCCTAATATGTTATAATGTTATATTTGGGTAAATCCAAGATATTTAGTCTTATAAAATACTATTAGTAAATTAACTAATGATTGATGTTCAAGACTGAAAACTATAATTTATGTTACCGTTATTATATTAATGTTGTTTATTTATTGGATACACTATCTATAAGAATGTTGTCTTGGTAGACTGGAATAATTTTATAAATCGAAAGAAGTGATTTGAGATGTTTTCCTAAGATCAAAAGAATATCATAAGGTAGAAAGATTTAGATACTATAATAGAAGTATCTTTCATTGTATGAGTAATATTTTTTTATGTTTTTCATTCATCAGAGGGTCATAACTTTTATAAATGATAAAAATTGATTCAAAAAAATTTCATATAAAAAATAAGCTTTCTAGAAGAATAAGAAGATTTGTGATTTCACTAGATAAAAACATCTATATATAAGATGGAAAATTACTGAAACGAATACATCAGGGCATGTGAGGTAATTTTCAGTAGAAGGAAGATTATTTTCTGATAGATGAGGTTATATTATGAGTATTATAAATATGATGAAGGCATGTGATTAATTCATCAAACGTGGAGATTATCAGAAAATTAATTTCTTTCAAATAGATATATCTTCAAATTAGGATCTTACATAAATGGGGAACTATTCATATATCGAGTAAATATATAGTGTTACAAATATAATGTTATAGTATGTATAATTGTAGATAATTCAGATGACCGTTTTGTTCCTGAAAACTTTTATCCAATATTATTTGGATATTTGATCCTAAATAAAGAGGAGATAATGAAATATTATATATTGAGATATCCTAATGAATGAAACAAAACATAAATAAAATAATCTAATTTTATTCTAGATATGTAAGCCTTTAGATCCCCGAATGTTGCGGGATTAAGGTGAGTTGAAAAGAAGAATGTTGAAACCCGAATAATATACATTAGAAGTAAAATTTCTAGTATTTTCCAAGTGATTTCACATTAACATTTTATATTCATAATAGTTATTAAATAGATGTTGAAGAAGTTAAATATGTGTTTTCAAAGAATTTAAATTTCATAATTCATGTTAATTATTGTGGATGGTTTAAATATTGTTGATGTTTAGTTTTTTGATTTCCTTTACAGTGCCAAATCATGATATATTTGGAAGATAT
Organism: Viscum album; assembly: GCA_963277665.1. Classification (NCBI taxonomy): domain Eukaryota; kingdom Viridiplantae; phylum Streptophyta; class Magnoliopsida; order Santalales; family Viscaceae; genus Viscum; species Viscum album. The sequence goes on along the minus strand of OY728160.1, from coordinate 402,033,275 downwards.
TGAATGTGGTCAATTTATGAATTGTGAATGAAGGAATTAAAAATTGTATCCTACATGTTACCCCCATTTACCTAATGGTTAATAACTATAAAAATGTGTAACAATTTTTGAGAATGTTGTTTTAGTTATTTTAACTTTTCATATTAAGCTTTTTTAGTTAATAATATAATGGATAATTTTATCTACAGTCACTGGATCATATTTTACAAATAAATTAACTCACTTAGTTAATATTACTAGAAAATAAAGAACCACAATGACATAGTTCTGGATAATGATATTATAGATGTTATATATTTCTGAGCATAATATTTTTTCTAATTATATTTATTGAAGGATAATCTAATCATTCTAATAAGTGAGAACTAGTTTAATATTTTTATCATGAGAGTTTTTTTTCAAATTTAGTATTTTTTAATGGGTATTTATTCCTATAATAATTTATAAATGTATTAATCATAGTAGAAAATCAAAGACTCGATAATAATAATCATAATGATAAGTAGGTTCTATCATTTTGTTTGAACATTGTTAAATAGAATTTTCATTACATTAATAGATGCATTATTATATGTTTTGTGTGTAATATTTATTCCATTCATATATCAAAATATTAACAGTATTTATAGGTTAAATTTATGGTAATGGATAGTAATATATGTTTAACACAAATTCAACATTATGTTATCAGTTTTTTAACCGATTATTGGTTGTGAAAAGTCGTATCAGATTATGTTGCCTATGTTGGATCTATTATTTTTTGTTATGGATTCTTTAAAATCATTTAACCTCTATTAAATTCTTAAAATTTATGGGGAAAACATTCATGTATAGAAAAATATCATGATACAATATCACCTCTATTATTTCTTGGAAGTGTTAGATGTTGCAACAAGAGGTTTTCCACCGAGATAAAAATATGAAAAAGTTAATTTTATGGAATAAAGGAAGATGTATGTTGATGGTAGGGAATGAAAATAAAGTATCATGTACTTATTTAACAATGTTTACACCATGTAAATGGGTTGTCAATTACACCAGTAATCCTAGGATAAGATCTATGGTTTCTTTGATGTCAATTTCAACTTGAAATATGAAATATATATATATATAAGTTTTATTTAGAACATGTGGATAGATATTGAATAAACCTTATATGATTACTTCAAAAAAGTAAATAAAGTATTCAGTAATATTAGTGGGAATAGAGACACTCTATCAGACTCATTCATTGTAAGAAAAAATAATAAGAAACTTCCAAGATAGATTTACTCCAAAAAAAACATGTCTTTGGATGGTATAGATAATTCATCCCATTATATACTTCAAAATAATCCCATAAATATTAAATGATTAATTAATCATCATTTAAGAAAAATACTATGGAAGATGTGGATTATGATGTTATAAGGAAACTCTACATTGTTATAAAAATATTTGACTCCTCCACTAAAACAGAACATGATGAAAATGAAGATAAGAATAATGAGATGATAATATTCATTATTTCATGGAATTTCAGAAAGGGTAAAGATAAGTATAAAGGAATCCTTATATGTAAATTCCTTGAGTGGGTAGGAGTTAGAAACTTTTTTAAATTTACAAATCAATAATGATCATTTATTTTAATAATATGATATTGAATAAAATAACAATTTGATGAAGTGGAAAATGGAAAAAATTAAAGATATAAAATAATATTATAGAAATTTAATTTTACCTATAAGAAGAAATTGATATTTAGTTGTGTCAAAAAATAAGGGGATTCATCAAAATAGTTTTCATTAAATGATTAAATTCTAGAGAAATTTTTAGGCAACGTGGATCATGTAAAACCTGAAGAAATATGTGGTAATGAAAAATTAGAAGAATAATACATCGTATATATAACCAACATAGACCAAATACTAAAATAATAACATAAAACATTCCTTGGATTACTTACTAAACACAAGAAGTTACTTCCCTTGTTAAATATTTATGGTGAGAATAAGGTTGAAAGAGAAGAACATTCTATCAAAAAAGATAATGCATATGTTGAGTAAATTAAAACCCTCGACATAATGGTGGATGAATAAAAGAAAACCAGAAATGATAAAAATGAGAAGCTTGTTATAATTAAATATGAACTAGGAAGGACACAATATAGATAGATTGAATACGAATGACTATTTCAAAAAAGAAACAAAAGTGAAATGTAAAACCATAAAATATTTTGATAACATCAGATTAAGAAAATATGTAAATTACTTTTCATATAAATTTTATGAAAGACCTATTTTTTCTGAAAATGTAGGTTTTCTGTGAAAATAATAAAATTATTCAAAAGAAAAACAGAATTTCACCCTTCAAACTAAGGGAATTCAAACACAATTTCCAAAATATATGTCTATATCACTGTTGAAAAATATATATAATGCCTCCACCAGGTAGAATTTATGAGTTGATATGGATTATATCTCAAAGGAATCCATGTATTAATTAGAAGATAAGATATGATGCCTCAATGATGTAGGACTAAAAGATCATAACTCTAAACTAGAAACTTCTTCTACAATATGGATGAAACATTCAAAAATATGATTAGATTGTTCATTATGCAAATGAATTCTGGACTAGAATTCCTCTATAGGATTTTTATACCGAAATAAAAAATGACTAAGAAATATAAAATATTTTTGAAAAGTTATTAATAGTTAAAGTCACCTTAAAAGATGTATAATAAGATAATCATTGGATTCATGAAACCTATTTCTCCATAAATATTTAATGTGAAGTTAAATTATTTATAATCATCTATTTACCTATTAGTGTGAATATTACATTTTGAAATGATATTCCCTTAAAAATAAAAGGAATAAAAATATATTTCATAGATAATTGAAAGTTAAAATATAATTATGTTAAATTTGATAATGTAATTTAACATAACATACCTTGTGTAATTTAGTTTTGTGATGATAGAATCACTGTATTATTCATAAAAAATATTTATATAACATTATACTGGATTTTTAGATAAAATGTTTTGTAAGAAGTGAAAAATGCAGGTCATTTATTTCATATTCGATATTAAACTAGATTACGATACCCAAAAGAGAATAATAATAATTAGTTATGGAATAAGAAAAATAGTCATCTTATCCAACAAAAAATGATAACAAAATCAATTGAATAAGATTTAAGATATTTATATCTACCAAAAAAACTGTGAATAAATGTTTTTGAACCCTGTATGAAAGGGAATATTATTAAAGGAAATAATAATAAGTGGAAATTTAGTCTATTGAACCTCTTAAAATTATACATTAAAATGTTTTTTGACTAATGATGCATTTATCCAAAAAGTTTGATTTTTTATCACCTTTATTTCTTGACTTCACCTGGATTATGAGTGTTAGGTTTTTAAATCATAATTCAAATTCTATATAATTGTTTATGTTCTATATGAGGGAAGTTAAAAATAAATTGGTTCATATATCTAGAAGATAAAGATTGATGATGGATTGGATTATACATGAAACTCATTCAAAACCTAGTTTTCAATGCATGGAATAAATAATTTTCATACTGCTCTATAAACTACTCAAGATAATGAGGTTGTGGAGAGGATCAATAGATGTTTGGTGGAAGGGGGATGACTATGGTTCTTGAATATATACATATTAAGATCATCTAAAATGAAGATATATGTACATTATTACATGTTTAGAAGAGATGTAATCTTAAACTATAAGTATAAAATATACCCTATGAGATGTATTGAAAGAAAAAAAATTGGTGAAATATTGTAAAGTGTTTGAATTTCATTGCCATGTGAAGACAAAAAATAAAAATGTAGGATACTTTGGTGAAACATATGAAGAATTAATTTTCTAAGGTTATATATCCAATGAAAATAGTCATATATTCTAGAGTAAATGATCAAATGATATTTTTGAAACATGATATTTTAATAAAATAAAAATTTACATAAATTAATGAGAGGTAATGATAGGTGAATCCAGTGATCCAATAGAAGAAGTCACGGAAGCTTTAGGATGAACTAGTGAAGATACAAGAATTCATGAGGTTAATATCAAATGAATATGTTATGATGTATGTAGTGATGAAAATTGTTCTTCCAAAAATAATAAAGTTTAATAATAAACATTACATAATTAGGTTTATAATAGCATAATTTTTTATATTTATTTCTATGGAAATAAACATGGAGTATTTGATAACATTATTTCTACACAACACCAATTATAAATGAACCATAATATAGAATACCTTTGTAACCTCACATTTGATTAGTATGTATGAATATAATTTACAACATTTTATAATATAATTAAAAAAATTTATTTAATCAAAATGAATTGATTAATTCATAATAAATTAGTTCTAAATTTCCAATAATGTTAATTTATACTTTAAATATTTGTTTTCATTAAAAAATATTATTTAATTGTATATGATGATATTATAGATGATTTCCAAAATATTTAGAAATTATAATTTATGAAACGGAAATCATTTTTTATATCAATATATTAAAATTATCTTAAGGTATAATTTTAGATTTCATTTTCTGAAAAGAATAATTTTTAGTAAATTAAGAAACATATATATTTTCAAAAAGATATAATTTCTATTAAAGTTGATTCCTTGTTATGAATATAATACAATCATGAAATAATATAATAATATTTTATTTATATATAATATATTAATTAAATAGGAATCTCAATTTCATGTGAGTTTTGGTATATGTTCTTTTATATGCCTAAAAATGTATTTCTCCAAATTTTATTTTTCATTGTGTTTTATGCAGATATATTAAATCTAAATAATTATACATCTATAAATTGAATCTTGAAAATGGATTATTTTTTTGAAATTTGGTGTTGCACATTTTCAAAATAGGCATCTGTTATTCTTGATCATTATGAATAGTAATCGTGGTAAATATTTATCACCTCAGTAACGGTATAATGGGTGAAACCTGGTTAAAAATATTTATTAATTTATATGAATCTATAATTCATTGAATTTAACCTATTTTATGAGTGGAGTTCTTAAATTATCATCCATGATTAAAAAATATTCAAATTTGGTATCCTTTATTTTTCATAAATAGATTTATATTGTTTTAAGTATAAGAAGAGTCCCAATTTTCACCCTCTTGTTATTAATTTAACCTATATGTTCTAAAAGGGTTAAAAATAAGTTATTAAGGACCATTGAATTTTATTTCAAAATAATTAATTTAATTTTATGATGGTAATTTTTTTTAATTTATAATGATGGTATAATTACCTGAAATTCATATTCAAAACAGATATAGAACATATTCAAGTAATTGAAAAATGATAAAGATAATTGTGAAAATTTTTAAAAGGTAAAGGATTTGGTGGAATTATTATGTTACATAAAATTCATAAAAAAATATAATTTATTATAAATATTTTAGATGTTTATATTTCAATGAAATTTATCTATTATTGTCTTTAAAGTCAAAATATGTGGATAGATCTTAAAATGACAATATAGTTATTTTATGTGAAACAATAAATTATTAAATGAATTAAAATTATTAAAATAATGAAATATGATATGGGGGATTGAATATGGTCTAAAATGTATTCACTTAAAACTTTTTTCCAATTCTATCCATATAAAAAAATTTATATCCAATTAGATATATTACAAATTATAACCATGTTTGGGAAAAATTTTGTTAATGAAGGAGTTAATCCAAAATATATTGTTTTAAAATCCACATAATCCTATAAAAATTTTATTAGTTAAAGAGATTTAAATATTAACCTATCTTAGCTTTGAAATTTTTGAAACCTTTCTCATATTTCACATCAAAATTAATTTATTATATTTCAATCTATTAACTAATTCTATGTGTGTCCTTCTTGTCACTATAAAAGTATACCACCTCTCCTCTATTCTCCACACCACCATGATGCCCTTAAATTAACCAAAACTAACCCAATTATATTATCAACATCCCTATCCCTGATTCATTGGTGATGTACTTTTAAAAAGGCCAATACAAGTGTCCTTAAAAGGTATAGAAAGAGGTCTACTAATGATGTGAAAATTTAATTGTTTTCATTGAAAGCCAAAAATAAGGTATAAAATATATTTTTCACTATAATTATAATCATGATTACTTATGAATTTATTTAAATTTAGGTAAATTACATTTTCCATATCTAATAACCCCATTTCATTTTATTATAATCTATATATTCTTGTAATTTCTAATTAAACTTATGGGGAGAGTGTTTTTAAGAAAAAATAGAATTTTTCTTTTCTTTGGTTGAAAATATTTCCTATTCCTTTTCCATTTTTTGAATAAAAATTTAGGGAATATTTTTATTATTATAATTGGTTCTTTTGAAAGAATATTTTCCCCGTTTTAACATTGTATAAAAATTTCTCAATGGAATATTACTGTAGTTTTTTGATGGAGGTATATATTATTTTTTAATAAAAATTATAAAGGAGTAATTATTTTATCTTTATTAACATGAATAGAAATTTATATTTTATGTACCATTAAATGTTTCATATATTCCTCTAATTATTTTCATGTTTTTTTTTCAAATGAAATTTTTTCCAGGATATTTTAAAAAAATTTGGAATTTAAAAAAAGGTATTTAAAAATGAAAATGATATTTTCGTCAAGAAATATTGTGAAAATATTTTAATGTAATTTTGTATTAATGATATAATACTTTCATTTATGTTATGTTTTATAAAGTATATGATCATATGGTATCATAATTATTCATTCACTGTATGGTTTACCATTATGAAAATGATATGTTTATGTAACTAATTTTCTATACATGGGTTGTTATATGATAATATGATTAATGTTGTATGATATTGTATAACACATATATAAATGATTTCATTTTGTGATAGTAGATCATAAAAAAATATAGTCTTCCAATGCATTGGGTAAAAATTGATATCTCATAAGGGAATATGAATATAATCTGGGATTGTAATTGAGAAATGATATAATGGAATGGGCAGTGAAACCAATAAACTATGATTGTCTTGGTAGTGAGATATGACTAAGGAGATTATTTACCATGATTATGTGTGTGATATAAACATATGTTTTATTCCAATTATATTCTCTCATGGATCTTGTTAGTTGTTTTCTTTATGATTCATGTCTTATGAATTTCTTTGATTTATTCCATTAATTATGTTTATGATCTATGATTTTATGGCTATAGTTTACAAATTATGATATAATATTCACATACCCTTATGATCAAATTATTCTTTAAAATTCATTTATATCTCCCTTGTTTTCCCTTTATCAGCATCTACCATAACACTTAATTATATTTCTTTTTCCCTTGTAAACGGAGAGAATTATAAATCACGATATTTCCATAATGGGATATAGTTTTAACAAACATAGTGGGATATGATGTTGATAATTTATGTACTGGTTTTTTATGTATCCCTGTTTCTAAAGAAACTAAATATTTTTGGTTTTTATGTGAATTATAATGTTATTTAACGAATATTCATCTTATAATATAGAATATCTATATATCAGAAGTATGGCTCGCTATAGTTGGAATTAAGATATTATTTAGTTATTTTTTGAAAAATATAATGAGAAATATTTTGTGTTAATCCTTAATATAATCCTAAGTATATGAAAACAATATATGTTATGGTAAAGAAAGGAATTTGAATTTCTTTGAAGATTCATATGTGTCAAGACACTATGATGTTGATGTGGTTGTGGCATAAATTCTCTTATGGGTAATAACTTTGACAGTGGTGGATTAGGTATTCAATTCATCATCCCCTATGATTGATGAGTGGGATTAAGTCACCAGACCTATAAAGACTTTCCGGGGGGATATGTGCTAGTAATTTCACATTTTTATTATGAACCATTATGAAAAACTTGAATAGATGCTGATCATATATGACCTGTGTGAAACCTAAGGTGTCATAAACTTTTGTGAAGGTGTAATTATTTAGAAATTATATAAAAATATTTTCATGATTATATAACTTCTAATAATAATTATTATTGTTCACACTATACTATATAGTTTCAAAAAATGTTTGAACAATATGGAACCCTGTTAAATAATATTTTCATAGAAATATAGTGATTTTCTTCTTGATTTGTTGAATGAAAATTGATCAAGAATGAAATATTTTATTTTCATTCTTGCACAAAGTTCTTGATCCATGAATCTTAATGAGAATCCAGATTGAAAAATAAGATAACAACATAATTTTTTGCCATTCTTGATGAAAAATATTTAACACCCTAATATTTTGTGAATTGTTTTTTGGATTTATTTTATTCATTGAATATTTTTCATTTAACGACAAAGTAAATGAGAATTTACATATAAAAAATCACTATGATTGGACTTCATTATACCCAAATATAGATTAATCATGAGCCGCACAAAAAAAAATAGATTAGTATGAAGTACATGAAATGATTTGTTTTTCTACTTTTATACACATTACTGAGTAACATTGATAACTTTTAATAACATGAAATACTGAGTTTTTACGAATTATAAGAAATTATTAATATTATTATTAAAATATTATTATAGATACAACCTAGCCATTAGAATGAAATTAACGAGAAATATTAACTAAATATTATTAATATTATTTATACTAGTATAAAAAATGAATCCTTTGGAAATAAATTACTATAATTGAATGAAAAAGGTATTTGGAAATAAATAAATTACTTTTCTAAGAGAATTATTTTTTTCGATGTATAGACATATTTTTATCCCAATAGATTAAACAAAATGATTTTGAATAATCCTTTCTATAGAATTTATATATATTATATTCAATTATTTTTTCTGATATTCATCAAACATATTTTATAGATATAAGATAATAATAAATTCAATTTTACGAAAAAAAAGAAGTAATTTTCTACTAGGTAATTTTTCTGCACTTTGATAGAGAATAGATTTTGATGATGATTTTTTAAAATATGATAAATTTAAATTTCCATAATAACATTCATTTTTCTAAATCAAAATATCAATATATACATCGGATGATATTTTTGTATTTTTCTATAAAATTTCATTTGATGAATTGTGAAAACACTTCATTTTAATTCAAAAAAGATTTTTATCTAAATTATTTAAATACATACGTTACATTTTAGTTTGGATTGAAAGATTAAATAGATAAATGTTACACCAATTAATTTAAATATAATAATTGGAAACTATTTAAAATGGAAATTGGTTAAAAAATGTCAAAAACATTTTAATATTTTTTACAATAAAAATATTCGTTGTCGTCATATTTACAGGATTAATGTTAAATTAATTTATTCTAATAATGTGATTTTAATTTGAAAAAATAGATTTCATATCTGGAATAATATTTTTTTTAATTTCTAAAAATTTAAAATTATTTTGTGAACAAACATATTTGATAAAGTGCTTAGAATTTATTACAAAGAATATAAGAAAAATAGTGTAACAAAGGAAAAAACCGTAAACATGACGCCCATAATTAACTAGATACATATCTAAAATCCATTTTTATTCATATTTAGACCCTATACCCCATTTTAAAGAATTTATATTATTACTGGAGCCACATTACATGGGAAAACATCAGGTAAATTCGCTTCTAAAAAATTTACAAGAGTGCCACTCCTTCTTCAATATAAATTAAAAATCACTCCTAAAAATTATTCACACCTCCCAAGCCCTCTAGGTTACCCAAACTCTGATCAAGTAATTTACAAAAATTAAATCTTTTTCTAAGAATCATCCCTTTTGGCAGAAATCCTTCAAATGAATCCCATTGGTGCAAACGAAAAGAATTTACCCAATAAAGAGTTAAAACCCTTCCTCACTGCCTGTATTTAATTTTCATTCTCCACTACATAAAATATTTTTATTACATGCTTATATAATAACCAAAATATCCAAAATAAAATAATATTTTGTTATTATTATTGTTAAACCTATATTCTACTTCCATCTAAGGGGAAATGAACTTATTGTTCTTCTGTATGATGAACTACCTCCTAACAAAACAATGTTGTTGATTTTTCATTTACCGAATTTTATGGATGTCAATTATTATTAGAAAATAATTTTAATGATATATGTGAAATTTATGATTCATAAAAGCTTATGTACTTATTATATAATACATACTATCATGATTTCTATTTTGTGTGAAAATTATTACATCTTTTGGGATGTGTGAACAACTACCTCCTCAAATTGATATGATTCGTTCACACATTACATAGAACGTATTAAGGATATGTTTAATAAACATATATGATAAATAAGAAATAAAAATTCCACTATAATGGTAATATATATACATATATATACATATATTTATTTTACTTACTTTCTAAAAGATAATTAAGTGGAAACAGTGTTTTACAAATGTTCGGCCAACCATCTCCATGAATGGTGTATTGTATTTCATATTTATATGATATATAAATTATTATAATTATTTATATACTGAATATATATAATATTTATATCATATTTTACATTATTGAAATAATTAAATCATGATTTATGTATGGGGATCAAGAATAATTGTTCAAAACCTATACAAAAAAGAAATAAAATATAACACAAAACATAAAATTAACTTGGAGTTTCAATTAAACAGTTTACATAAAACGAATAAAAATAAAATATGTTATTAGATATAATAATATTTTTCTTTGGAAGATGTAAAATAAATTTATATTTTTTATACAGGAGGTTTTAATGTCTAGGAACATTTTCAACACTTATGGTAAGGGTTTTCTCAACTCACTTATTATATACATGATATAAAAGAATTATTCATCAGTAATTTATTTTTTGTGGGTTATAAAGATCCCATTGATGTATTAAATTAATATTATACATAAATTTATGGGTATTAACATTTCCATTTGATGATATTTCATTCATGTTATTAATGGTTTAGAGGTTACTAAATAGGTAAAGTAATTCTATATCAATTTTCTTTCTGGAGAAACTGGTGATGTTTTAAACCTATTTTTTATATGCGGTGTATATACTCAATTAGAAATGTTATTTCATGAATATCGTAATTATTATGATATTTTAAGCTTCATTTGATTTTATTCATTCCATTTTATTTTTATTCAATGCTACCAAAGTTTTCTTTGTTTTTTTACTAAAGTTTCATTTTTTATCGAGATTTATTTATTATACATTCATTGATAAAATATTATGATTAATCTCTCAAAAAAACTCATGACTTTTTCAAACCATATACTTATTTATGTTATATGAAGATAATGTTACCATATAACCTCTATTTGATAATTAATGTGTATAAGAAAATGTTTTCTGTGAAAATATGACTTAGTCTACATTTAGATAGAAATATGTGTTCATTCAAAACAATATTTTCTAAACAAGTTTTCAAAAATGTTTTTTTATTATTATATTATGTATAAATGATATTTTTACCCATGTAATAACTATTTTAAATTATTTTTAAAATGAATAATTAGTTCATTATTCGATTAATGCATTTTTTAAACATTTATGGTTAAAAATGAATGTTCAGCATGTATAGACTTACTCACCGTTATGACTTTTATTTACAAGATTTTCCTTGAAAATTTTACACGTTTATTTTAGAAAATAATTTTTATCTTATATTATTTAAATTATATATTTTTTAAATAGTTTTCCATGAAAAATGATATTCCATGGAAAATGGTTTTCCAGGGAATATGGTTTTATAAAATTCTGTCTAAAAAGTGTTTTAAATTATTTTAAAATATCAATTAATATGATTTAAGAATATTTATTTTAAATAAAAAGATTAAAATGATATCCAATATTATTTTATAACATATAAAAATATTTTAAAATGAAATTGTTTTCAGAAAAAAAAACAAGTTTTATTTTTATATATTCTAGGAAAAAAAAATCAAAATGATTTCAATATTATTTTATAAGTATTCAAGGGAAATTTTCATTAAAATATTATAAAGTTTCTTTTATAAATTTTCAATGAAGAAAAGTTTTAATGTTTCATCATGAATATGTTATAAATTTTCAAGACAAAAGGTTTTTGAAATATTTTCAATATTATTTATTTGTTTTCCTTATTATTTTCAATGAAATTGTTCATTAAAATTTATTTTTTTAAAATTTCATTAAAAGTACATAAAGTATTTTTCCCAATATTGGTTTTAAAATTTAATTAAAAACACTCCATCAAGGTTGAAATCTGTTGGAGTTAGTCATGCATTTCTAGGAAATATACCCAAAGGTTATTTTCATATTTTATCTCCAAATGGTTTATGTTATAATGATATGATATTCTTGAAACACATTTCTATTTCACAGGTTATATGTTTATGAAACCTTATTCTTTTCACATGTTATGCTTTGATGAAATGATTCTGAAGCATATTTATCATCCACAAGTTATAATATGATTACTTGTTTGTTATAACCATCTAATTTCATGTTTTATGATAAGTCTTCTTATGGTCTTGTGGAACACATATGTGTGATTTCATTATTAGATGGGTGTGGTCTATATCTCCCTCCAAATAATTGAGTATATATTTATATATCTTTAGATATATATGGAAGTAATGGGGAGTGAACTTGGTTTAATAAAAGATGTATTCTACAATGATGATTGTCTGTGTAAACCATGACAACTAAGATGATAGTGGGAGTGGACCCTGACTACGAAGATGGTATGGGTTGTGAAACCATAAAACTAATATGGACGTGTCAGAACATCATGACTACTGTGGAGATAATTTTATATGTTCGTATTTCTACAAAAAAATTCTATGTCTTATTCTTATACTATGGTCTTATGTATTATTCTATTGATTCCCTTATTATTCATGTTTTTTGAACAACGAATATTTATTCTATGAAAAATTTATATGGTCTTTGATATAGAGGGTATGATATTTAAATTTTATTCTCTAGTTCTCAAATACTTATTCAAATGTAATTCTTATTTATCTCTTTTCTTTACCCTTACTAAGCATCTGATAAGAACCCTTTTTTATTTTTTTCATTAACCATGTTATGAAGAAAGGTATTAATTATATGTACTAAAGGGGATTATATTTTTTTGGAAACCTTGAAAATATTTAACCGAGTTAGAAGGTTACGATTCCATGTTTGTAATGATAGATAACAATTATGGTCATCATGTATGTATTAATATAATGTGCTTTAACATCCATGTATGTTATTCTTGGGTCAATATAGTTGGTATCAAATGAACATTTTTTAACATTTGGAAACTAGGATAAGAAAACATTAGTGAAATCACTATGGATATTTTGAAGGATATATCTAGGGATGTCTCGAAGGATGATTCTAGGGATGAGTTATTGTTTAGGAAAATGTATTGGAATTTTGGTAATGGATATAGTGAACAATTTCTTAGAAATGCATCCTTATCTAGGTAATACAAGTGGATTTGGATCATGAATAAATTTACATATCGGTAACAACATAAAAAACACCATATTTTTACCTAGACATGATCGAGAACTAGTGCATGACAATGGTCCTTTCTATACACCTGGTTAGACACTCTAGAGGGATATGCTTTGGTGTTTTTCACAAACTCCTTATGAAACTCCATGACGGTTTTATATATATTATTGAATTTGGGTTCATGATTCATACATCCTATATGTGATTTTTTATCAATATAAGGTTTTCATCTATGATAAATGTTTCTCGTACCATGATTTTAGGTTTTAGCCAAGGTGGGATCTATAAGGAACTGATTTAATGTTGAATTTTTGGACAATTATATGATCTCTACTCAATTGGAATGATCAATGCAGTGATGGATGTTGTAATCACACCTAATTATTTTTTCACATAACATGATTAATAACATATACCAAAACCAACTATGAAGGAAAGAAATAAGTTAAATAAGTGTTTGGGTAATTTTGAACATAGAGGAAAGAAAATTCAATTTTATTTGTATCAAGAATGTGAAAAGAATAACCTATGTGAATCTATTCCTAAACTAAAAATATGTTTTGACTATATAATAGAAGGTAACAAATCACATAACTGAAAATGAAATATAAAGTGTTCAGTTAATACAATGGATGGGAATATTCACCACTCTGTGAAATCATCAAATGTTAAATTCCTTAAGTCTAGAATGAATAGAAATTTTTCAGATTGATGCCCTAAGTAAAAGGATCTAAAAGATGATAAAAAAGTTTTCTTGTTTAATTATTATATTGCTAATTATGATGATACTAAAGATGAAATTTGAAAGGAAATAGGTATTAAGGTGTATGATATGGTATCGTTCTTAAAGATTATGAATGTGGTGTAATAATCAATACTTTTATGTATTCGAAATCAAGAATTATGTTATACGAAATGTGAAATATAAAATTATTGTATGGTTTATTTTTTCTCTAAGGAATTACACAAATATGTTGAATGGTTATGATGGTCAATAAAAGTTATTTAATAGAAATGTGATATTCTTTTAAAACACATTTTTAAGGGAAAGATAATTGTTAATAGGTTTATTATGATTTGATAATGTTGTCTCGATAATGATATTATTTATATGAATAAGTAAATTAGATGTTAATGATTACCTTGTAAATAATTAAAGAGTTATTGTCAAGGGGTTTATGCTATCTTCGATGAAGTATAATTTATTTATTTTTTCTGATTTTAGAAATATATCTAATAAATGTTGGAATAAAAAAACATGCCATTTTTCAATAAGTATTTTTGGTAATTCAGGTTAATACAATGTTTTAAGAGAATAAATGATTAAGGTATTCACATGTTTGGTATTATATAACAATGATCTACATTATGATATACATGGGATCGACGAAAAGTTATTTTATTGGAAATTTAATTACCTTATTTCAAATGTTTTGAAATTATATATTTTAGAAGGGTTATAAGGATAATTTTTGTGAATGGTTTTTTTAATGTATTATCTCTCAAAATATGTATTTATGCATATTTGATAAAAAATTTAATAATATTTTTGTGATAAAGATAAATTAATTTTATTATCATTTTATTTATTGATCTCATGGTCAGTTAATTATTTAGGACTGAAAAATTCACCTTCATTTCCTGGAATAAGATATGATATAGAAGTTGATCATGGAATAAAAAAGGGTAAGGTTCTCTTGAAACCATGTAAGTATATATATTTTTTAAAGTTCTTTAAAATAATGAAAAATTATCCTAAAACAAAAAATGTTATCCTATTACATTCGTTTCTGATGAATTATATGGTCCCATAGATCATCAGAGAATTATGGATTTTTGATTGTTAAATTTATCCTAAACATCTTATCTTGCACTCTCTATTAGAAAAAAATAGTTATATTTGTCTTCAATTTCTATGTTTTCACATACCACCTTTGTTATCCTATGTCAAAACCTAGTTTGTGAGTTTCTTTAGGTAACCATTGCTGTTTGAATTGTCTATTTTTAAAGGATGTTTTCGTACTGATTTTTTTGATGTGGATTTCTAAGAAAGTAACACTAAAGTATTAATATCATGATTACCTAGATGTATATCAAGGTATAAATTTCTTTTATGGGGGTGGAATGTTTCACCATGGTTTTTTTTTTGAATTACATTTTTCAATTTATTTTAATATTCATATATTTTTAACTCCACGAAACACTAAATATATCTTTTTTATATAAAAAATTCAAATTATTTTCTTGCATTGTAGGAAAGAACAAGTTAATCTTGATCCACACGCAACTATTATATTATCTTTTTGTATAAAAAAAACTATGTTTGGCTTGTATAACAAACAAAACTGAGTCCCTTTAATATATTTCATAGAATGCAAGTCTTCATTTTACAGAACTAATATTATTGTTAAAATATTATTATAGCTACCACCTAACCATTGGATTTTATTTCATGAATATGATTAACTAAATTTTAAAAAAAAATATTCATAAACTTACAAAAATTCATTTGGTTATAAATTATTATAAGTTATTGAAATAAATATTTAAAAATAATTAAATTATGTCTCAATGAAAACTATTTCTTTTTATGTAAAAATAAAATTTTATCTCAATAAATAAACAAACCACTTTTGATTAATGTTCTAAATAATATTTATATATTTTATATTTAGAAATTATTTTTGCTACATATCCTAAAGATTTTATAGGTATAAGATTATAATGAATTCAATTTTATGAATAAAAAGATTTATTTTTATAAAAGGCAATTTTACCAGCTTTTTATGGAAACCCCAATTTAAATATGATTTTTGAAAATATTAATAATTATTTCTGAAAAATTAATTATCATTTGATTCAAAATTTGAAAATTTACTTCAGGAAATTTCTATTATTTTTCTGAGAAGTTTTATTTTTTGATGAATAGTAAAAATAGGGAATTTTAATTCGATTTTTTTTTATAAAATTATTCTATATCTAAATTAAAGATTATTTTAGTATTATAGATTTATTATATCAATATTACATCAATTAATCCATTTTATTTCATTGCAATAAATTTAAAATTGAACTTTGAGATAAAAACTCTGTAATTTTTTGAACATTTGTACTTTAAAAACACGCCTTTTAATCATGTGTATGAGATTAATTTTAAATTATTTATTTTCCAATTATGTGATTTAAATTTTAAAAAATTAATTAATATTTTGGAGTAATTATAAATTATAATTTATTATATGTTTAACATATTTTTTGACGATGATGATTAATGAATGTGAATAAAAGTAATTCCAAATGATTAAAAGAAAAATTAGCTTAATAAATAACTAATCATAAAAAATAAGGCCCAAAATGACATAGAAACTTTTCTAAAATCCAATGGAAGTTAATATTGTAACACCCAAAGATTTAGTAGTATGTTATTTTCTTTAAAGTAATTCAATAGCTTGTATTACACGCAACACCGTGTTTGAGCGTAGTACGACTTACCAAACTAGCCGCTCAAAAAGCGATTATGAATTGTATTAATTGAATTTTTTATTTTATATAATCCATATAATTTTAGAATCCATATTATCTATATCTTAGAGATAATATAAGAACAAATTCATTTTTTCCAGAAAAAAGAATTATTTTTAAAAAAAATTCAGTTTTACAACCATTAAATGGAAAAACCTTTTTAAAAACAACATTTGACACTTTTGTATATTCAATTTAATAAAATAAAATTCTTCTTTAGAAACGAGACATAAAAATCTATTTTGGATAAATATTTGGTACTTTTCTTATAACTTCCATATTTTGATGAATACTGAAAATTACTAAATTTTAATTAAAAATAACTTTTTTAATCAAAAACATTTATAGTGTTAAATTATGTATTTCACTGGTTTAGAAGTATAATTAGATTATATTTTTATCAGTTAATATAATTTAGGTCATTATAAGTAATTTTATATTTAAATTTGATATAAACACGTATAAATCTTTTGAGAGTTTTTATTTTTAAAAACCTTCTTTTCGGTTTTGACGAAATGAATTAATTAATTAATGCATGTTCTGTGTTTTTAATTTGTTAAAATAGAATTTATTTTTGTATTCAGAATATTTTAATCATCTTAGGGTAGATTTTTGGTATTTTTCTGAAAACATTCAATTTTTTATGAATAGTGAAAAACCCTACGTTATAGTTTAAAATCGACTTTTTATTTATATAATTATTTATTTAATATAAGTTTTTTAAGTAATAATATATATATATATATAATACTTATATATTTTAAATCTAATTAATTTGAGTAATTTTATAATAAAATTAGATTTATAAAAGTTTATTGAACTTTTTATCATCTTTTACCCACCTCCTTGGGGCATTTGAAAATTTACATAAAAATTAATTTTACTGCTTTTATGAGTTGAATTTAAAAAAAAACAAGAGACAAGGTTAATATCATTACGTAAAATGTGGTTAAATGAGATGAATATATTTTTTTTTGAGTTGTAACTGTTGACTTTTATTTACCATGGTTAATTGTAAATAGGGAAATTAAGGGTAAAAATGATATCATAATTACCCTAAAACATGTATTAATTCTATTAGATAGGTATAATGTTACGAAAAACATCCTTATGAATTAAATAAGAATCTATTTTTTCCATATGGATTAGATTATGACATTTATTATTATTATATTTAAAGAAGACTAAAAAGAGTTAAATTCAATGTTTAATAACTAAACCATTTTTAATATAGGGTTACACACAATATAAATTCAACTATAAATATTCATTAGAAAGATAAAAATAATTCCAAAATAATTCTATTTTATTTATAATTTTTATACGTTAAATAATTTAATTTATTTATTACACAATGATGATGTAGAAATAACAATATTAATGAAATATTAAAATATTTGATATAATAAATATCCAAATAAATTTAAATTGAGACTTCTGGTGAATTAAATTAATTTTATATGTTAATATGAAATGTTATGGTTTATAGAATAAATTTTATTCGAAGTAATAAGGCTTTTATGGATTTAAAAAAATTTAAATACTAAATAGTTTCAAAATTGATATAATTGAGTTTTTAAAACAAATAATATATTATTAATTGTTATAATATTCCTAGAAATATAAATATCAGTCCAAGGACTTAGATATGGTTATATATATTAATAATGAACCACATTAGGTTTGATTGAAAAGTTATAGTATGTTTATTAAACATATAATTTAAAAATACAAAGAGACATGGTAAATGTCAAACTATTTTACTAAGAGATAAATATAAAATATAATGTTAATATGATGAAATAATACTCTCTAAAACATATTTTTTGATAGTTTTTCGACCAATCCTTATCTTATCCTCTCAATAAATTATTTTTGAGCCATTATAAACTGAAAATTATTTTATTATAAAATGATATTTCGTGATTTTCCTAATGTGACCCTCACCTCTCTCATAAAAGGGCACTTCTCCTTCTCTTAATGTCACACCTCCAAAGCCTTTTTCCTCGGCCAAACCATTCCCAAATATCCTCCCAAATTTCATACCTTCATCCTATAGGCCTTACTTTGGTCATAAATCCATCTTTAGAAGCCCTTCTAATGAAATGAAAAGGAAGAACCCAAAGAAGAGGTAAATATTTCATCACCTCATTTAAGTTATTTTCTTATTCCATTTCCTATTTCTTTTTTTCCATTCTAAAATATTTTCTCCAGTATCTTCTATATTCATTGATGTTATTATAAAAATGGCACAACCATATACATTATTCTATTCACCAAATAAATTACAATGTCATCATACGTGTGTACGTACAGATTACCATCACCACATCGTGTTGTAGTTTATTATACGAACACTTCATTATTGGGATGGGTATAATAATGAGTATAAATGATGTAAATAATAAATATAAAGTGTTAATTATTATTTATATATGATATAACATCCAATTACATTTTATTTTACTATCAATATAATGATATTGTCGCTCGTGCATACGTACATATTACAGTCTCCACGAACCCGATGAGATTTATTCCCCATCATAATCATTGATGAAAAATTTTCATTTTATAATTAAAAATAATTTTTATGAACTTAATATCATTCTATATATGAAGAAAATACATCCTATCCATAACAAACATGGCTTACGTAACCAATTATATAAAGGAAAACAGATTAGTTGACACCCAAAATGATGATATGACTAAAATATTATTAACAATGAAATATTATAAGATCATATATGATATCATATTTTTGAGTACGGTTCTTGAATAATTTAATAAAAATGATTTAACAATTATAAATGAGTTTAACGTACCCTAAACCAAGGAAAAGTACAATGTAAGGGGTTTTTTAAATCACTTTATATTCCTATGAGATTCATGCTATATTTCCACTGTTTTCTTTTGTGTGGTGTATGTTCTACCCATTATTGTATTATTTGTGAAATATTATTTAATTTATGGGTATTGACATCCTCATTTTATGATACTTATTAAATGGGGTGTATTTTTCGTATGTTTCTAAATCAGTAAGGGAATTTCAAATTTCAATTTCCACTCATTGGGTTTTACGCATTCTTCATTGATTATTTTACTCCATGATTATGTATGGAATAACTATTTATTATTTTTGTAGTAATTTCAACTCCCCTGTATATTTATACACTTTTTAAACACATAATCACTCCATTTATAAATTCTCAAGTCATCAAAATGAACTTGATAATAGTATTTTTAACTCCATATCCATTCATTAGGTTAAACATCCAATTTATTGGTGTTGTTTTAACAAGAATATGTGTGAATGTCCTCTGATTTATTTACACTGAGTAACCAATCATATTGACTGTATTTGTATTTTTAACAAATAATTATGTCATTTATTTATCCTTAACCTAAGTATATAGCCTTTATAAGGGATTTCATCTCATCTTACATTCCATTGAGTCTTCTTTGTCGTTATTCACCAACTAACTTTTGTTTGGTGTATATACTATACTTTGAAATAGTATATAATAAATCCATTAATTCTCTTGATATTATAAATCTTTTATTACCCAAATATGTTTTATTTAACCCACTCTCATTTGGTTAGGAACAATAACTAAAATATTAATTTATTTATTTTAAAATTTATTCTTCTAAATATTTTTCATTAATGTCCATTTTTTAAAATGGTTTAAAAGATTTATTTACATGGAAATGAATGCATTAAAATTTTAATTCCTTTCAAAAGATTCAAATTGGTATTGGACACTATGATTCAAAATTCTATTTTAAACAGCTTCTTGAAAAATTGTGATACTTTTACATCTTTTCAAAAAAAGGGGGATATTTCATTCAAATAGTTTTGAAAATTATTTTCATCTATGTCAATATCCATCATTATTCTCGAATGATGTTGATTTATTATAATAAAAACATCAATATTGTATTAAATGAGTTATTTTTGACTTTGGTTGTTCTATAATTATTCCATTTATGGTTTGTGGTTAAAATATTTACATTTTGTATGCTAGTTTTAATACGAATGTAAATATTTTGTTTCACCCTATTCATATGAGTAATGCATTGGATTTAGTAAGTGAAAGGTGGAGCCCGCTATAGCTTCTCGATGTATTGGTAGGTATCATGAGACAAACAAGTGTCTTGGCACAAGGTTTTGACAAAATCTTATTAGTAGTCTTGGCACAAGGCCTTGACTATGCGGTTATGTTGTCTGAAATTCTAAATTCCATCATTATAAAAGTGGCTATTAATATTGCCTATGATTATTTGACTAGTATATTATCCATTTGAAAAATTAAATGATATTATTTTATATTATATTTTCCATATTATGCTGATGTTTATGTTTAAAAGGGTTTTGTTTTAGTCTTATACATTTCCTTAAATGTTTATGATTATTTATGAATGCTTCTGATATATTGTTATCCATACTGAGCATCTAAGCTCACCCCTTTCTATGATTTATTTTTTCAAGGATGTGAAGAAGTATTTTATGGTTGACCTGTAGGGATAGGATGAGGATATATGTGTGTTCCATAATGGTATGGAATGTTGTTGATGTTTTTATTTATTGTTGTAATGTAAAACTTATGAGTGTATCTATTACTTCCAAAGCTACTAAACTGATAGGTATTTCAGTACATGATTCCTTGTCTCATTCTAATGATATTTAATAATGTATCAACTCTGGGTAACTGGGGTCGAGGCATTACAATCGGTATCAGGGGAAGTTTAGTAAAAACATTGGAAGATAGATTTCGAAAAAAACTCTTATTAAGAAACAAAACCCTAAGATGGACATTGAGGATTAGTATAGAAGAAAATCCAAAATTTTTGGTAATGTAAATATTTTGTGGGTTTTCCAAGAAATATATCCCTGTCTGGATATAAGAAGGTAGAGGCAACTCTGGCACAAATGTATTTAGGAGTGAAAACTCTAATAAAGGGTTTCAGGCTTTACCCGAGGTATCTTGGTAAATGACAATGGGCCTTACTGTACTCTTGGTTACGACACTCTCAGAGGATATTCTTAGGATAATTCACATTTTCATTGACAACTGACTTGAAATACTTTAATATAAGATGGGAATAAATAACCTTGGTTAATCTTATGGTGATTTATATTGAAAATAAGGTGTTATGATATTCTCTAAATGATTTTATGACTCACACTATTCTTTCTTGTGTTAGTCAATAGTTGGATTCCAAGGAATTCATAGTAACACTAAACATGATGTACAACGTGGAAACGGTGCTGGAAATGAGAAAAGAAATAGAATTTTGATAGGTTTAAAATATATCATGTTTATGCTATATCAGTTTTTCCAACAATATGATCATCAACATATATATTAACCAACTCCTGGAATCAACGAATAAGAGAAATGCGGTGAAAGCCATGATCTCCAACAGTGGAGACCTTGGAGAAATGAATGCTAAATTTCCATCATATGGGAAATGTGGAAGGAGACACCTAATAAAGATTCTCAATAGAACAAAGAAATGCTATATGTGTGGGAAAAAGTACATAATGTAAATAATTACAAAGAAAAAATGAAGAGTACTATGGAAGAAAATAAAAAAGAATTTTAAAAATCCAAATAAAGTCACTTATCATATATATAACGGAACTTGTAATTACTTGAGTAAATACCCTATTCTATAGGATAACCTCTTTGTCAAGGAGAAACCTATATAGAAATAAATGTATGGAGAAATGATTAAAGTATCAGATTACATTGGATGACTATTATCTTATATGTGTAACCATACGATTTTTTATGTGAAAATTCTATTTGTGGAAGAATAATATTTTCATTTTTGTTAATAGTTATAAAGAACCATTTGGGTTTATTTGATCCTTGATTTTGAGGCAATAAAAGGTTATAAACTTTTGGGATAAAAATGAAAGGTATGAGATAACATTTGTGGTTAAATTATGTTATGGTTATTTTGAAAAACATTCTCTCATATTGGGAATGTTATAAAATATAATTTTTGAAAAATGAAAACTCACTGACCATCTTATAACCTATCATGTCAGAAAAAGCTCCAGGAATTGAATCCAAAACCAGAGTGTGATTGGGATTTATTGCCTACCACTGGACTACGTGTAGTCCCTGGTTTGTGTGAATAATTATTTTTAGTTAAATGATTTTATTGATCAATAATAAGTTGATTTGGGATTATATGTCTTATCAAATATATATACATAGTATAGGAAACTGATTTGGTGATTAAGTGATAAATGTTATTTTGAAAGATGTTCGATCTATTGGGAACACCATATTTCTTAGGAAATAAATACTCTGGGATTTTATTAGAGGAGTAATGGTGGATTTTTATCTATGTATTTATTGTGGGTTTATAGCGATTTGGGTTATTTATGGAAATTATTAACCTATCATAGAGAATATATGATTATGATAATTACTTTTATGTATGTGACTTTAAGAGTAGTCTATGTTATTTGGAGATACAATTTATCGTGGAAGACTACGTTATCAAATTCTTATACATTTTGGGATTCAATATTAGTTTGTATTATATTAAATGATTTTATAGACCATTGTTTATTGAATGGTATTTATTAAACTTTGGGAATTGATTTTTTAATTTTAGAAATTAAGATTAATATTTCATTCTCAAAAGGATTATCCTTTTTGGGGATCATCTGATCTTGTACTTACCATTTTGGTTTTGGTTCATCTTTACTGATAATGGAAATATATATTTTATCTATTTTGGATCAAGTGACTTTCTAGAAATTGATTCTAGTGGTTCAGGTGTGACCAAATAATTTTGAATACTCATCGTTTGAAAAAAAATAGATGAGTTAGTAGTAGAAAATAATTAAAGGATAAATCTCTACATAAAAATAATGTATATCCCTTTATGTTATTACTCAATATCAAAAATAAATTTCTTAACATTATGAAATAGAATTTAAAACAAAAAAACATTGTCCATTTACTTTTTGTATTGGGAAACTAATGACCGTTTATCACATCACATGTTTGTGGTTTTCTTGTTGTTAACTTTCTCCTAATCATGTTTTCTATCACTCTCCATTAGAACATGGCACTTATTTAATCTTCTATATCAATTTTTTCTTAAATGGAATCCTAGTATGGGTTATATTTTATGATCATTGTACTTCTATTTCATTATTTTAAATTGATAGTTTTATTTACTCTTAATCCGGTGTGGGACATTAAATGAAGTTCCCAAGCACAATTTCAAAATTGCGAGGATGAAATTTCTAGAAGGGGGGAAAAATGTAGCACCCCAAGATTTAGTAGTATGTTATTTTCTTTAAAGTAATTTAATAGTTTGTGCTACACGCAACACTGAGTTCGAGCGCACCATGACATACAAAACTAGACATTCAAAAATCAATTATGAATATTATTAACTAAATTTTATACGTTATATACACCATATAATTTTAGAATCCATATAATGTGTTTTATAGACATAATCTAAGAACAAATTCATTTTTTCAGATAAAAGAAATATTTTTCAAAAAAAATCAATTTGACAACCTTTTAATAAAATACCCTTTTTAAAACAAATATTTGAAACTTTTATATATTAAATTTAATGAAATTAAATTCTTCATTACAATCAGGACATAAAAATTTATTTTGGATAAATTTTTGGTACTTTTCTGATAACTTTCAAATTCTGATGATTAGTGAATATTACTAAATTTTAATTGAAAAAAAAAATTTAATCGAAATAATTTATAGTGTTAAATTATTTTTATTAATGGTTTGAAAATATAATTAGATTATATTTTTGTCATTTAATACAATTTAGGTCATGATATATAATTTTATATTAAAAATTTACATAAACACATGTAAATATTTTGATAGTTTTTACTTTT
Source organism: Viscum album (assembly GCA_963277665.1). Lineage (NCBI taxonomy): Eukaryota > Viridiplantae > Streptophyta > Magnoliopsida > Santalales > Viscaceae > Viscum > Viscum album. The sequence continues at coordinate 402,008,306 of OY728160.1, read as the reverse complement.
TAAAAACCCACTTTTCAGTTTTGACAATGGGAATAAATTAATTAATACAACTCCAATGTTTTGAATTTGGAAAAATAGAATTAATTTTTTAATTTTAAATATTAAAATTATCTTAGTGTAAATTTTTGGTATTTTTCTGAAAACATTCAATATTCGATTAATAGTGATAAATATTGTGTTATCATTTAAACTCAACTTTTTATTTAAATAATTATTTATTTTATTATATTTTTTAATTAAAAATATATATATTACATATAAGTTTAATGTAATTCATTGGTGTCATTTTATAAGAAAATTAGATGTATAAAATTATATTGAACTTTTAACAATCTTTTACCCACCTCCTGGGAGCATTTTCAAATTTACAGAAAACAAAATATTACTGCTTCTTTGAGTTTAATTTTAAAAATATGAGTTACATGGTTAATATCACTTATTAAAATGTGGTTGAATAATATGAAAATAATTTTTGGTGAATAATAACTTCTCACTTTTATCTACCACGGTTAAAAGTATACAGGGTAATTAAGGGTACAAATGATATCATAATTACCCTAACACTTGTCCATATTTTATTGGATAAATATAATTCGACCAAAAACAGAGTTTTGTAATAAAATTTGAACCTCTTTGGTTCATATGGATTAGAGTATGACATTCATTATTATTTTATTTGAATAAGAGTTAAAAGAGTTAAATTCAATGTTTAATAAGAAAACTATTTTTAATATAGGGATACACATAATATAAATTCAACTATAAATATTCATTATAAAAATAATAATATTTTCTAAATAATGTTATTTTATTTATAATTTTTAGACATTAAATAATTTAATATATTTATGACACAATGATGATGCAGTAATTACCATATTATTAAAATATTAAAATAATTGATATTATAAATATCCAAATAAATGTAAATTGAGACTTATGATGAATTGAAATAATTTTATAGGTTAATATGACATGTTGGGGTTAGTTGAATGAATTTTATTCTAGGTAATAAAGTTTTTATGACTTTAAATAAATTAAATACTAAATAGTGACAAAATTAATATAATTCAGTTTTTAAAACAAATATTATATTATTAATTGATATAATATTCCAAAAAATATAAGTTTCGCCCAAAGGACTTATATAAGTTTATATATATTAATAATTAACCAAATGGGGTTCTCTTGGGATGTTATATTATGTTTATTAACCAAATAATATAAAAATACAAAGAGACATGGTAAATGTCAAACTATATAACTAAGAGATAAATCTAAAATATAAGGTTAATATGATGACCTATACCTATCTCAAAACTATTTTTTGAAATTTTTTCGATCCATACCCACCTATGACTCCAAATAATTAATTTTAGAGCCATTAGTAACCGAAAATGATTTTCTTATAAAATAATATTTCAAGTTTTTCCAAAAGTGACCCTCACCTCTATTATAAAAGGGAACATCCCCTTCTCTAAATTTCACAGCTCCAAAGCCTTTTGGCTCGGCAAACCCCTGCCAAAATATCCTCCCAACTTTCCAACCTTCATCCTAGAGGCCTTCTTTTGGTCATAAATCCATGTTAAGGATACTTTTTGATCAAATAAAAATAAATAACCCGAAGAAGAGGTAAATATTTTATCACTTATTTCATGTTCTTCTCTTCTTTAACTTCGTCTTTATTTGTTGTTTCAATTATAAAATAACAACTATAGTATCTTATATAAATTTTTATTTAATTATAAAAATGGTACGACAATATTCATTATTCTATACACCAAATAGAAAACAAAGTCACCATACGTGTGTACGTACGGATTACCGTCCCCATGTTGTGGTGTAGTTTGTTATTCAAACACGTCATTATTTGGATTGGTATAATAATAAGTATAATTGATGTAAATAATAAATATAAAATGTTAATGATCCTTTATATATTATATATCATCCAATTATAAATGATTTTTCCATCAATATAATTATATTGTTGCTCGTGCGTACGTACAAATTACTGTCTCCACCAACGCGATGGGATTCATTACCCATCCTAATAATTCAAGAATAATAATCATTTTATGATTAAAAATAATATTTATAAAATAAATATTATATTATATATGAATGATATATATCCTATCCATAACAAACATGGCTTACGTAACCAATTATATAAATGAAAACGAATCAGTTAACACCAGAAAGGATGATACTACTAAAATATTATTAACAATGAAATATTAGAGGATCATATATGATATCATATTTATGTATACAGTTATTTATAACTTAAGAATAATTATCTATTTATTATACAGGAGGTTAATATACCCTCCCCCAAGGAAAAGTACAAGGTAAGGGGTTTTCTTCTAACTTCTTATTCCCATGAGATTTATACTATATTTCCACTGATTCCTTTTGTGTGGTGTATGTACGGCCCATGATTGTATTATTTGTGTAACATAATTTAATTTATGATTATATACATCCCCATTTTATGATACTTCTTTCATGGGGTGTATATTTACAAAGTTACCAAATTGGTAAGGGAATTTCAAATTTCAATTTCCAGTCATTGGGCTTTACGTATACTTCAATGATTATTTTACTCCATGATTATGTGTGGATTAACAATGTATTATTTTTTTAGTAATTTTCACTCCTCTATCGGTGGATATAATTTTGATACACATTACCACTCCATTGATGAATTCTCAAGTCATCGATATGAACTTGATAAGAGTAATTTTAAATCAATCTTCATTCATTGAGTTAAACATCCAATTCATTGGTGTTGTTTTTACATGAATATGTCTGAATGTCCTCTGATTTATTTACACTGAATAACCAATCATATTGAGTGTATTTATATTTTTCCCTCATAATTATTTCATTTATTTATCTTTAACCTATGGATACAGTCTTTATAATGGATTTCATCTCAACTTACATTCCATTGAGTCTTTTTTGTCGTTATGCGCAAACTCACTTTTGTTTGATGTATATACTGTACTTTTACATAGTATATCATGAATCCCTTTATTATCATGAAATTATAATGTTTTTTATTACCTCATTTATTTTTATTCAAGTGTCTTTAATTTGGTTAATAACACTAACTAAAATATTATTTTAAATGTCTTAAAATTTTATTCTTCTAAATATTTTTAATTAATGTTCATGTTTAAAAAATGGGTTTATGTATTTATTTATATGAATATTAATGTTTTAAAATGTTAATTACATTTAAAATATTCAATCTGGTTTGAGACACTATTACTCAAAAATCTATTTTAAAAATCTTCTTGATAAATATCAAGACTTTAAAATGTTTTCAAGAATAAGTGGGATATTTCTCTCAAATAATTTTGAATATTATTTTCATCTATGTCAATATCCTTCATTATTATCTATTTATATTAATTTATTATAATAAAATCATCCATATTTTATTTATTGAGTTATTCTTTACTGTGGATGTGCTATTTTCATGTCATTCATGGTTTGTAGTTAAAATATTGACATTTCGTATGATAGTTTTAATAAGAATCTTTATATTATGTTTCAACCTCTTCATATGAGTAATGAATTGGACTTAGTAAGTTACGGGTGGATCCCTCTATAACACATTAATTAATAGGTTGGTCTAATGAGACAAACTATTGTCTTGCCACAAGGCCTTGAAAAAATATTATTTGTAGTCTTTTCACAAGGCCTTGACTATGTGGTTATGTAGTCTGAAATTATGCATTCCATCATTATGAAAGTGCCTATTGATATTGCATGAAATTATTCGAATAGTAGAATATACATGCGAATAAATAAATGGAATTATTTGATTTTATCGTCACTATATTATTCTGATGCTTATGTTTAAAAGACATTTGTTTTAGACTTATACATTCCCTTAAATGTTTCTTCTTATTTATGAAAGCTTCCACTAAATGTTTATCCTTATTGAGAAAATGATCTTACCCCTTTTTATGTTTTATTTTTCCCAGGATGTAAAGAAGTATTTTATGGTTGGACTGTAGGGATAGGATAAGGATATAGGTGTGTTTCAAAAGGGGATGAAATGTTGTTGATGTTTTTATTTCATGATGTAATGTAAAAATTATGAGTATATCTAGTACATCCAAGGAAACTAAACTAATTGGTCATTCTGGACATGATTCCATGGATCATGCCAATGTAATGTAATTATGCACCGACTATGGGTAACTAAGGTTGGGTAGTTACCAATATTTCAGAAATATCTTACCTTAATATTATTTTTACCATTATTGGATCCATTTTACATGGTTAAAACGTGGGTGGAATTACCATTAATTTTTTTTCAAGAATGACACTCGTCATCCATTATAAAAGGCACTCAACCATCCCACTTCATTACACCTATGATACCATTTTCATTCCAAAAATATTCTCATATAATCTCCGAAAATTCCCAAATGCATCATATAATCCCCCATTTGGGAAAAAATCCATCTAAATAATCCATTTGTTGTACACCATAATACGATACCCAAAGAAGAGGTAACATACATCCTCAATATCATTTGATTTATTTTAATTATTTATTATATAAATTATATGTATTCTTTTATTATATAATAAACTAATATTACTAAATATACTTAGTTGTTTTTAACCCAAGTGTTTTTCCTACACTAAAACAAAGTTTCACATAATGGGAAATGAACATACCATTCTTATGTATGGAAAACTACAACCTCACGACATTATATTGTTTGTTTTTTCTTTACCACCTTTCATGGATGGGAATAATGATGGAAACTATATTTTAATATGATATATATGTTATTTATGATGTATTTAGTCTTCATTAATTATTATTTAAAACATTCCTTCATGCATTGAATTTTTTAAAATGATAACATTATTTGTGGACATGTTGAATTCAACCACCTCAAAGCTATGTGATTCATTCATTCTTTAATGAGACATATTGAGGATGAATTTTGTGAAATTATTTTACATATATCAAATAATAATTTAAATTTATTGATAATATAAATACTTATTTATACATATATGTAATTTACATTCCTTCTTTCAAAATGACAATTAATCGAAGGCAGTGTTGATGTGAACATATGAACTATCGAATCCATGAACCATGTATTCCATTTCATATTTCTATCATTTATATATTATTATAAATATTTATATAATGAATATATATAATATTTATATAATTTTTTATATTATTTAAATATTAAAATCATTATCTCCTTAATAGGATCAAGAATAATAGGTCAAAACATGTATGATCAAAAAAGAAGATATTACACAAAACGTAACATTACGATAGAGTTGTTAATAAACTGTTAATATAAATCCATAAAAATATATATGTGGTATTAGATAAAATATTATGGTTCTTTTATAGATTAATAATAAACATATATTTATTATAAACTATGTTTTAACATTTATGATGAGAGTCAAGACTTGTGGCTAAGGTTTTCACATCTCAGTACTTATATCTGTTAGATACATGCCTTAGTCACCACTCATTTTTTTGTGGTTTAAATACAACCCATGGATGTATTATATTATTATTATATTATAATTTATTTTTATTTACATATCCTTTATGTGATCTATATTTTGGTTTATTTTTTAAAATATTACCGAAGTGGTAATAGTTTATTGCAACAATATCTCTATTTATCGATATTGTTGATGATTATTCATTCATTGATGAAATATTATGACCCATATTTCAAGAAAAAAATGAATTTATTGAACTATGTTAAATTAATCATATATCCATTCAATGGTACCATTTTACCACTCTTTCGTATTTAAGATAATTAAGAAAATTATTTTATGAAAATATGGATTTATATCTCTTCTTGATCAGAAATCTATGTTTATTCAAAACCATGTTTTCTAAATAAGTTTTCATAAATGTTTTATTATTATCATATTTTTTTAACTAAATATTTAACCATGTATTAAATTTTGAAACATCTATTTTAAAATTATTCTTCTTATCATTTTCATTTCCGGAGACTTTTCTAAAAATTTAAGTTTAAAGGGATTTTTTGAAATGTGTGAACATACAAGGTCATTTGTTTAAAGTAATTTCATTCCCAAAAATTCAGATACTTTGTTGATTTTAAAATAGTTTTTACTAAAATAAGGTTTTTAAAACATTATATATAAAACCAATTTGAAAGGATTTTCAAAGCTCCAATTATATGTTTTCAAAGGGTTCTTTTAAAAGAAAATGATTTTAATTATCTTAATGTAGATTTTATATGTTTCATAAAAAATCAAAGATTTTTTTCATAGTTCTTTTATAATTTTTAAAGGAAATATTTTTCACAATTTTAATTCTATTATTTAATATGTTTTCATAGAAAATGGATTTCAAAAATGTTTCATGTTTCTTTTATAAGTTATCAAGGATAATGTTTTTCAAAAGGTTTTCAATATTATTTTATATGTTTTCAAGTAGAAAATTATTCAAAGAAATTTCTAGATCTGTTATAAGAATTAAATGTACTCTTCAAGGAAATGTTTCATCAAAATTTTTTATTTATTTTTTTTTCTAAAATAATATAATATATTTTACTCAATAATTTTTTCCAAATATATTTCAAAATTATTTTCCATCTAAAATGAAAATCATTGGGGTTACTCATACCCTTTTGGTGAAATAATATAAAGGAAACATTATTATTTTTTCTATGAGTTTTTTATTTTTTCATTACATTATCTATATGATACATAATTCACTTTCACATGTTATATGTTTATGAAACACACTTCATTTATTAAGGTATTCATTGATGAAATGATTAGGAAACCTGTCTATTTTCTATACGTTATGATATGATTACAAATTTATGATATCCAATTCATTTCATGGGTTATGATAGGATTTCTTATGATCTTGATTGAAAACTATGGATGATTTCATTTATCGAATTGCAGGACCTATATATCCCTATAATGCATTGGGTAAATATTTATATCTGAGGATATTGACATGGATGGAATGGGGAGTGAACACAGTTTAGTAAATGACTTTTTCTGGTAATATGGTCTTGAGAGTGAACCTTTATTACTAAGATGGTTGGGGGATTGTACGATGATAACCAACATGGTGTGGGGAGTCCAGCCATACTATTATGATGGCCTGGGAATAAATGCCATGACTACTATGGAAATAATTTTATATTCATAAGTGTCTAACAAAAATTCTACATCTTATTCCAATGTTATGGTCTCATGGATAATTCTATCAATACCCTTATGATTACTGTCTTACAAATGACCAATGTTTATTCTAGGATTCAGGTATGTGATGTTTTATATGTAGGATATGGTCTATAAATGGTATTAACATGTTCTCATTCCCTTATTCTTGGGTTATTCTTATGTATCTCTATTTCTACCCATACTGAGGATCTGAGCTCAACCTTTTCATATTTTCCCTTTATCTATGTTATGATGAATGGTTTTAAGTAGAAGTACTAAATGAGAAGATATTACTGGGGATAATTGGAGATCTTACATTGAGTTAGAATATTATGATTCCGTCTTCTTAAATACACTATACTTTTAAATTCCTCAGAAATGTTTTTTTATTTTTATGTAATATCCAAGTATGTTATGTCGGGGTCTCTATAAAACCTATAATATTTTTTTGTTTTGTTGATCCACATGTTTTTCAGAAATGGATTAATAAAAATTATCATGCCCTATCCCCCAGGTCACGAGTCGTGACAACCCCAAGCATACCTTCCACAGGACATGGGTTGGGGACTAGCACCAAAAAATCATATCCCTAAACCAGGAAGTCATTTTCTATACACCTGTAAAAAATAGTCGAATAACACAACAAGATGTAAACATGATGAAAAAATTAATTATTAAAGGTGTGTAATAAAAGTAATGGGGGAAGAATACAAGCTCAAATCAAATGATACAACTACAACAAAAAATCGAAAACAACTTCTGATATCGTCCACCAAGTATCCTACCTTAAGGGTAGGTACAACTCATCTCTACAGCTCTCCATGTCGACCATAACCACCATCCACCATGAGTTCCTAGCTCCCATGTCTCTATCAGGGCTTCCCACTATCCTCACAATACAGAACAAGGTTCTGGAAAAGCCAGTGCATGGTTTACTATTACAATGCCCAGGAGGGACCCTGAGACCCCTGAAGGCCTCTCATAATTTCAAAAACGAAAACCAAAAATCGTGTTCCCAAACTCAAATCACAATGAAAAATACTCATCTCAAAACCAGGTATAACTAACGTACAAAAGTGCATATGATTATTCTCCAAATATGATCATCTTATTCTATTAAGAGGAATTGTTGCTGACCATACAGTGTCTGAACCGCACTGGAAAAATAGGTACTAACCCTTGCTGACCCACACAATATTTGACCTGCCCAGGATCAATATGTACTAACCCTCGTTGACCCACAACAAATATGACCCAAACCGGATCGGTATGTCTCTGATCCACGACGGGCCTCTCTATGGTCGGTCCTCGTCTGGTCATGCACTGTTGTTCCTCAATGGGTCTCAAGAATGTTAATTCACACAGTGTCTCTATAATTCTGATCCAAACAGGGTTTCTAGAATACTGATCCACATAGGGTCTCTATAATCTAGATCCAAAGAGAGTCACTATGTAATAATCCACAAAATATCCCTCAGTGCTGACTCACACAAGATTTCTAGGTGCTTACCCATAAGGGATCACTCAGTACTAACCTCTATATGATCTGTCTCCAACATCCATCTCACAACCATCCACTAGATTCTCTCTCATAGCATGCTTGATTCCCGGAGAAACTACTCCTCAAGCCATCAGTAATTTTTCAACTAGAACAAATTCCCAGGAAGAAGTTACACAAAGATCTTTCATGTTATAATGGTTGCAACACAACAGATGGCACGTCAACCAGATGCTTGGTCATTATGTTATTGGAATTTTAGTGTAGTGTCCCCGGTAAGATTTGTAGTCGATACCATCCGGCCATAATCCATCATTCTCAAAAACTCAAGTGTAGTATCTCAAAAGTAATATCTCTCTCCAAGGATCCCAGTGCCACATACAGTTCATTAAATGGATGTCCGGATCGCAAGATACAACCTTTTTAGCATAAGAGGGCCTGAGAGGTGTATGGGTCCAACCCGTTGGGCTGTGCCACGACATCTTGACCCAAATATGGAACAACCTATGCGGGGATCATGTGTTCCACGTCCCAAATGACTCAAAGTTCCATTCGGCTCTTTAAATAGATGCTTTAGGTGGCGCAACCTCATATCCCATGGGACTCTCAGGGATCAAATCCCCTCCTTCACCGTGACTTTTTTGCCGCGGCCTCCTCACCGCAGCACCTGATGGCACGCCACCTCCTGCCTCTATGGAAAATTGAGAGCCAACCTCCGGTCCTTCTGTCATGGTGTCATATGGTGCCACCTCCTTCCACGGCTGGCGAGTTCCAGTCACCGCCTTCACCTGCCAGCACCGGTCATCGGTGCGGCTGTGTTAGGGCCACGCCATAGGAATATACTCGGGCTTCCAGATGAGCTCTGGTAGACTATTCTTCCTTCTGTACACTTCTACAGATCTCCTGGGATTCTGATGCCACTGCGTGCCTCCCAGTTTCTGCTTTCCGTCATGTTGGAAATTTTTCCACAGAATAATACAACATGAAAAAGTGGCGGAGGGTCTAGCTTTGTTCGTTTGGTCAGTGCGCTCCGTATTATCATTATAATATGTGAGAGATTATTCATTACTCAAAGATAATCTTTATAAAAATAAACCCCTAACTCATATTTTGATGGAGATTTCACGGTGGTGGAATTATAGTCTTTCTTGATGAAGCCATAAGCGTTCGTCATTCCCGATTTGATTCCTCCGATATTTCCATCCAAGATTTTTTTCCTCACTATAAGTTGTAGCATCAGTTAGTCAGTGGTTCTCACATTCATGCCAAAATCCCACATCCGAGCATCTATTAAATAGATGTAGGATCTAGACATGTCGCATGAAATTAATGCAGTTCATTTAAGAACTGCATTTAATGTAACAACGTTAAGGATTCGAAATAGAAGAGTCAAGCCATTAAATAGCTTGATAAGTCACTGGTCCCAACAACACCACTCAAAAGTTACATAAAAGAAATAAAATTACAATATTAATTTATATTCTTATATTTTTGAAAATTCCAAAATTTATATTTTTCACCCGTCCTACTGCGGTCGAAGTGGAGCTTTGCTTAGGCGAATCCTGGCACTGCAAATTCAATACTGCTCTCAGATTTTAATTTTCAGCACCAGTTCAAAAGATAGAAAATTCCACCCATACTTTTACTAAATGTACCTTAAAAATTTTCCAAATTCCATTTCAGGCACACCGGGCCTCAGAATCACATGCCATCAATTTTCACAAACTCTTAATAATCAAAAATAATTTAAATAAATAATTGAATTTCTGGGTCTTTACAATCTCCCCACCTTAGGGATTTTCTTCCATGACTGTTACAATAAATATAGGGAAACAAATGGTGGTGTTGAGCCTATATTTGAGCCTCTTGCTCCCATGTACTCTCCTAGATATTTCTATGCTGCCAACAAACTCGCACTGGAGGAATCGACTGCCCACAAAGGACCCACTCATGTAGATCTTCTATCTCCAATGGGAACTCTGAAAAAGTCACCCTATCGTCGATGTCCAACTCTCCCCAATCAAAAATGTGTGATGTATAATGAATGTATCTCCTCAACTGTGAAATGTCGAAAACATTATGAACCTGGTGAATCTATGGGAAAAGATTTAGATGGTATGCCACCTCGCCTACACTACTGAGGATCTAGAATGGTCCGATGATCCTCGGATATATCTTTTCACCCTGGCCAATTATCTTTAATCTTTGTGAGGGTGAGACAAGTAACATAACATTGTCTCCCTCTTCCTACTCCTTGCGTCTCCGTCTCCTGTCAGCATAAGACTTATGTAGGCTCTGTACAGTCTTCATTCTCTATTGGATGATCTTCAATTCCTCTGTGGTTTTCTGTACTAAATATGAACCCAAAACGACTGACTCCCCACACTATATCTAGAAATGAGGTGATCTACATAGTCTTCCATAAAAGGCCCCAAATGGATCCATGTCGATGGTTGAGTGATAACTATTGTTGTATGTGAACTCCACCGGGGGATGGTGATCTACCTAGCTGCGGCCAAAATTGAGGACAAAACCATGAATCTTTTCCTCGAGTGTTTGTATGGTCCTCTCTATCTAAACATCATTATGAGGATGGAAGGAGGTTCTCAAGAGTAGCTGAGTCTAGAGAACATCTTCAAATCCCCTCAACAAGAGGGATGTAAATTGAGTGTTGTCATCTGATATGATCATCGATGGTGCCCCATGAAGCAGTAAAATCTATTTTACGTAGAGTCGTCTCAAGCTCCCTATTAATCCCTACTATCATATGGGTTAGGAGTGGGCCAACATGGTGAGTCGATCAATGATCATCCAGACTGAATCGTGGCCCATGAACATATGTGGTTTTCCTTTCACAATGTTCATTGAGATAACATCCAACATCCACTCTTGTACCTCAAGTGGCTATGCTAAGACTGCTATTACCAGATGATCATCCTTCATTTTCTAACAAGTTTGGCATTGAGATACAAACTCTGCCACTAATTTCAATATCCCTGGTCACCAGTACTGATGTTGGAGGTCCTGGTATAATTTTCCACTTTAGGATGTACCGTCTAAAGAGATGTATGGAACTCCCTCAACATCTCCTCTCGTAGCGTCACCAATACCATGGTGCTTCCTCTGAAGAGGATGAATTTCTCCCCACCATCATAAAATCCTTCATGAGAATGTCCTAAGGATATCTGAGCACATCATGCCTCAAAGTCGGTATTCCCAAGATGTAACTCCAACTATTATTGTAGATGTGAGGGAGAAATAGTCATAGACTAGAGGTAAGCTACTCCATCTCTATCCACTAAGGATATCTGTAACGCAGCTAGTTACTATGTCGCCTCACTCAGAAGTTGTAGACAAGACATCCTGCTGAGTTCCTCTGCTACTGTGTTCCCCTAACTATGAGTATAGACTATCTCAAAGTCATAGTTCTGGAGGAACTCTATCCATCGCTGATTTCTTAGGTACATGTATTTATGTGAGAATATATACCTCTGATTATTGTGATCAAAGTAGTATTTAAATAGTTCACCCATAAAGTAGTACCACTATATCTTATGCACAAAGACAACTACTTCTATCTCTAGTTCAGGGTATGCATAGTTAGGATCATGTTGTCTCGTCTTTCTTGAGCCATAAACAATTACTGGTCACTCATGCATCAGGAAACAACTTATTCTTGTCCCTCATACCTCGTAGTAGAATACATACCCAACACCCTCTTCTTGTAGCATAAATATTTGGGCACTCGTTAGTCTCTGCCTCTGTTCCTGAAAACTTTTTTGGAACTTCTACGTCCATAGGATAGGATTCCTCTTTGTCTTTAAGGCAGAAAATGGTGTTGATACCCTGGAGAGGTTAGGATAAAATCACTGGTAGTACCTATCCAATCACAGAAAACTCCGCACATCGGTCAAACTCCTATGTGGCTCAGAAGAAATCACTGCCTCTATCTTTGTCGGACCCACTATGACTCTAGACTCCTAGACAATGTTCCCCAAAAAGTTAAATTCCCATCTCTAGAACGGGAACATTGAGTGATTTCTATAAATATGATTCTTTGTGAATGTATCTAGATCTATCTGTAGGTGTGTGGCATGGTCTTCCTCTGACAGCGAGTATATCAAGATGTTGTCAATGAATACCACCACGAAGAGATCATGGTAGGGCTAGAAGATCCTGTTCAAAAGCCCCGTGAACTCCGCTATGGAATTGGTCATGCTAAGAGGAATCATCGAGAACATGTAATGGATATAACAACATCTGAAGGCTATATTAGGTACGTCTTTGTCTCATTACCTGAGCTGGTGATAGCCTGATCTGAGGCCAATCATTGAAAACTAATGAGCACCATTTAGTTCACAGAAGAGATCATCGATCCTCAATAAAGGATACATGTTCTTCATGGTCACCTAGTTCAGGTGCCGATATTCTTATCAAAGCCACATAATCCCATATGAATTATTGGCAAACAAGATCAGGGATTCCCATGGAGAAACACAGGGTTATAAGAAATCCCTTTCTCTGTAAGTCTCCCAACTATACCCTCAGCTAACAGAGCACTATTGGATCCATCAGATATATTTATGTAGATATTAGTTCTGTCATGAGGTACATATCAATGTGAATGTAAACCTATCTATGAGGAGGTAGTCCCAGAGAATCATTAGGTAAGACATCTGCATACTGGTCCATAACTTCAGGATAACTCGGACTCCTCACATCAACTTCTCTAAGGGTGAGTATAGAAAAATGATGAGTAATCAGCAGCACCCACCTCTGAGATAGTCCATTTTGTGCTGTAATGGATACCTCCTCACCAGTGAAGGAAATCTGGATACCATCCTCACAGACACACCACACATTGCACCTAAAAATGTCGATATGACCATGGACTATGGATTCACAGTCCATGCCCAAGATGACATCATAATCCCTCAACATGATACTTGGACATTCCAGACGATGCTCTCACCTCCTTGAGTGAGCTCACACTGCCTAAAAAAGTGTTTAATCATTGAATCCTTTCATGTAGGAGTCTCTAATTGCATGGATTGATCCAACGACTCCATTATAATCTTTTACCTCTGAATGAGTGTCATGGAAATGAAATACCAGCTGGAACCTATTTCTATAAGTATTACATCTAAGGTAGAAGAGACGCAGATATTTCTTCTAATCAAATCTGGAGCACCGTGGTCATATGCCTTTACTGGCAGTCATTGTGTCACCCTTGTTCACAGGCTCCATGTGGTTGGGGTAGACCACATGGTGGTGCATGCAGTAGAACCTCCAATCTTCGCCCACCAAATGTTGCACGACCTTCTCCTCTGCCACATTCGCCTCCCTATGGACCTCCATGCTCAAATATTTACCTCTACCTTAGTGTTCCCTCAATCATCTACTAATAATTGGTATTGTAGGTCAGGTTGTCACGATCCATGTGGCATTACCCACCAACCGTGAAGAAAACTCTGCTTCCCATTAATCATCCTCTGCCCCATGAGCTCTGCACCTCTACCCTTGGGTTCTGGGGTCGTCCAACGGAGGGTCAATCCCGCTTATACATCTGTTTCATCTGCCAACTACCTCTTACAGATGACTCGTCTACCTATCATCTGGTGGTGGCTATAACCATTGGTTCATACTCGTCTATGAAGCTCTCCACCATCAATGCTCGCTCCAGCACTCCAGCCTGCGTCGGGATATTCAGTGATATCATCAATGCTCTGATCTCTCACCAGAGCACTAGTAGAAAAAACAACTTATACCAACACTTATTTTCCAACGATTTTCTAAAAACTTTTGAAAAAATAACTTATACCAACAGTTCTATGAGAAACATTGGTATATATAATTTTATATAGGTTTTCCCAATAGTTTAACAAAATTGTTGGGAAAGATAATTTTTACTTACGGTATTTATTAACCATTGTAAAAAATCTGATTTTAGGATCCCTCCTGATTTTTTCATCCACTACCTGTGTGAACCCTCCTCTATCTTTTCCTCTTTCCCTCTCCTCGCCTCCTTCACCTCGATCTCCTCAACCTTACAGCCTCTTCCTCCAACTCCTAACCCCCATCCCCTCTCGGCTCCCTCTCCTTTGGTGACCTTCCCCCTTCCCCTCTTGGATCCCTCTCCGAAGACGACTTCCCCCTCCACTATCAGCTCTCGATGACATTCCCCTCTCATATCCATCTTCTAGAAACATCCCCCTCCCCTCTCGGCTCCCTCTCTGAAGACGATATCCCCCGTTCTCCTATCTAGTCGTGCGCAAGACCCCCCATGACCAAACACCCTGGGAAACATCCCCCTCTTTCAGCTCCTTATCCTCCCGCCATTTATCCAAAATTTATTTAGGGTTTTTGATCAGTAATTCTAGGAAAGTATAACCATTCATAATACTCATTCATTTTCTAGAGTTTTTGTTGGTAACCAACTAATGTTGTGGTGAATTATTTGGTAAATCGTGATTTTATATTTGAAAATAGAGTCTTCTTGAAATTTAGAGTTAGATTCACAGGTTTTAAACCATTCATTCTAACAATGCATTCAATAAAAAGTTCAAGATTTTTTAAAACCCTCATATTTTCATCTATATACCACTATTAGACCTGGTATTGTGTTTGATTTTTTTGTTATTCATGATATATATGTGACGAGGTTGTATCGTCATTAAGATTATTCCTGTATAATTTATTGTTTCATAAAACATATTTTGGTGATGCATATATTATGTAATTGGAATTGGTAATGTAAAATGTTGGTCTCATATTTCCAAGTTGGTTATTCAGATGGTATTCTCTATCAAAAGTGGGTATGCCTCTGTTGAATATGGGGGTATTTTCTAATTGACCAACATATTTATTAAAATGACCATCAAATACAAATTTCCCACAATAAAAAAGAACAAAAAAATCATAGATTGACACTACAAACCACAATACACCCATGGAAGACACCCCTTGACATCTACTAATAATTAAGGGGTGATTAACTTAGGAAATGAAGTCGATTGGAAGTCATGCATTGAGAAATTCCCACTGTTGGTACAAAAGATATCAATGCCTTTATTCTTAGTATAGTATAATGAAATGGTTTACACCCTTATGACCATGTAGACCATTTGGGTCATGGACTGGTTCCTGGCTAGATTTAAGAGCAGGATCAACTACCGAACATTGATTATGGTCCTTGTGAGGTTCATTCCATTGAGAAGAGAATTGTGTTCACAATCATCAACTAAACTAATGTAGCATAGATGCATATTCATCAGCTAAGTTTACTAGTCTAGTGTTTCCAACAACGTTCTATATAAATAACATAAGGAAAAATGAAGAGATTATTAAATGGAATAGTTTCCCCATTTCTTACAGGATCATGATTTGTCTTATAGGGCGTTGTGGTTCTTATAAATCGGGCAGTGACATGTATAGTCACATGATATATATATGATTTAGTTTAGTTATTATTTTATTTTCTTTATTGAATTTTCTACTTAGGTATTTTACTGATTTCTACGGATGGAGGGTAGTGATGCTCTCATGACTAGTTGGCGTAAGTCATTTATATACTATAATGTCATGAGGTGTGGGTGTGAGGAAACATTGGAAGCTAGAGTAGCCTTGGGGTCTTCCATGAGATGGAATTGTTTTTTTAAAACAGTGTGTGGGAATATTTCTGAAGTATGTCAGAGTCATTAAATAACCCCATGTGTTTCCATGTGATAGAACAAATAACCCCACATGTATCCAAGTGTCCACATACATTGTATCATCCTCACATGGGTTGGCCACTCACCCAATCCTATCAAACATATCCTATTCTATCCTCTTAGTCTCATAGTGTAGACTTATCTCTCGAGGATTATCCCATGCCTCGATGCACATCTCATCATCCAACTAGAGAAAGAGGATTATTCACCTCAAGATTGTCCTAGTCACAAAATAAAACTATGTAGAACCCATCTATATTCTTATCTCATCCACATGGGAATCCTCTAGGGTCCCTCAGACCCATCCTATTCGCTACTCGCTGACCATAATCCTTATCCCACACACTACACTCTTCTCTCGACATGTCAACCATTCATTAATTATATTATCAATAATCCAGTCAAGAACCTCATCAAAATAATGTATTATAACCCAACCCCAATAACCAGGTTCCATCCTAAGCTAAATCACAGCAAGACTCTTGGAATTATAATTCCAATCTGTCAAACAATACCCAATACCCACGCTAGCATCTAATCCTTCATCTCTCTAGTTGAACTCTTGAATCATTAAGTGGAGTAAAATCTTTCATAATACATTTTATAGAATCAGAGGAACCATATCACTCTAAGAACCCACCAATATTCTAATACATCCTTATATATATTTCCTCATCAAATGCTAGACGTACAATTTCCACATCTATCACTACAGGACCCCATCTTCTTATGAATATTTTACTAGATCTAAACCCTCATCTAGTCCATACACATATCATCCCAATTATGAGACATATGTTAGAAAACTCATATCCCAATTGATATCTTATATAATTAGAGATTTAGTGTTTAAGGTTCTATAGAGGCTCTTATTACATTCTTTATATACATGGAATTAATTTTTTTTTATTTAGATAATTCCAAATAAGGGAGGAATCTCCACATCTTCGAATATTTCCCATGATTCCCTAGATAAAAGTTGTTTCCTGAAGGATATAAAGGGAATGCATTTTCTTTTGTCTTATTTTATTCCCAAATAAATCACCACACAACCATAAAATCCATTTCATGTGTGTTTTTCTGAATTATGTACATTGTATTGTTTGCAGGAGGGTTTTTTTAAATTCTACATTTTCAGGTGTTGTATTCATCATTTTATATTTTCTGCATTAGTGATTTATAATCATCATCATTATTTTTTTGTTTTGTACTATAAATCTAGTGTGGAGGTTGATATATGCTACTAGTTGGAACTGTAGCACTAGAATTGGATAGGGGAGGCCGCTAGAATTTCATAAGAGGGGAGGTCACTGTTTGTTGCTTACTGTAGAGGGGAGGCACATGGGGCTTTGTGGTTTTTATATGTTGGGAGGTGAAATGTATAGTCACAAGATACATGTATGTTTTAGTTTAGTTTTTAATTTATTTTATCTATTGCATAGGCCACTTGGGTCTTTTACTGCTTTATGTGGACCTAGGGTAGTTATATTATGCGGAGGGGGCCAGAAGGGGTTCAGATTATTTCAGTCCACCGGCTTTGATCCGAGGTAAGACATTATGGTTACTGCTTGTCTCACAGCTCATGTATTTGGAGCATTAAGTGTTTCTCACTCTATATTATGTTTTCGGTAAGGAAATATAACATTTTGTGTTGGCTTATGTGGATTTGGTTCTCTACTGTCAACTGATGTAAGACATTAATGTTGCTGGTTGGTTTCTTACTGGTTATGTAACGTCAATTATGTGTTTTAAGGTTCCTTGTATCCTTTGTGTAGTGCGTTGATCCCTGCTCGTTGGTTTTAAGTTTCTAAGTCAAGGGTGACTCGCATACGTGTGCATAGGTAAATATGTATATGTATGAGGGTTCCCCTATTATGTTAAAAGTCAACCATGGTGGTGATTATGCATGTATGGGGATAGGTGTGCCATATACATATACATATATATATATATATATATTCATACATAGGTGAGTGAAGACTGGTATATGCATATAAGCATATGTCCAAGGATCCCCTTGCACATGATCATGGACATGAGCGTGTGTGCATAGGGGCTAGGTGTTGTGGCATCTGTGTGAAGGTAAGTATACCCAGTGGGGAGTAACATATTTTACTTAGATAGCTCCAAGAGCTGAAGTGGATGGCTTGGTTCCACCTTGAGGCAGGTTCCCTATACTATCATTTTTAATTCTGGAATACACTAAATTGAATTTATATTCATTCATAATTATACTTAATTATATTGAATTTAATATCTAGAATAGGTATTCTTTAATATAATTTTTTTGTTTGATAAATAAATTCATGGTTTTATAATATAACCCCTCTATAGAAGGGGTGTTGTCTACAAAAACTCACAGTGATAGATATGTTGATCTAGTTTCTTAACTTATTTCATTTGATTTGTGGTGAATATGTTTTGGAACAAATGTTAAATAAAATTAAATTAATTGTTAAGAAATTACATTATTTTTTAATTATACCCCTCCAAAGGAATCCAAGGGCACAGCCCGTTGGTATGTACTACGGACAAATTCTACAACTACACAACAAGTCTCATTCCGTGAACATATGGAACAATTTTAAGAATAGTCCTCAATTTTGATCCTTTCTCCCCCCATGATACTCTTTTGGAATATGGAAAATGAATATAACCATGCATCTTCCAGATACATATGAAATATCCTTCTAAACAGGTGATAGCCTTTTCAACCTTAGAGGCCTCCTTTAATTGTGTAGAAACCCACCTAAATTCCCCCCATGATGTTGCATTCCTTTCACAGCCCTGGAAAAGACGCAACAAACCCATAGATTTATGTAATTATTTGAAGAAATATCTTTAAAACACAATTTTTGCATGAATTGAATAAGGATCCCACAGGTAGTCCATACATTCAATGTAACATGATTGTGTTAGTGCCGATGTTGAAGCCGTCCTCATCCCTTACAATTTTGTTTGTATATTTTATCTCGAGGTTGTTCTGACTGAGTTGAAAATCTAGACAGCATCCCATGCAATTCCAACCATTCACCATAGAACTAGGCACTTAGAACTCATTCTTTACTATTAATCTTGCAAATGATAAAGTGTAGCTCCACGCTAGTAGTATCAACAGTAAAATCAAATTCATATCATGAAGCATCAAGTTATCACCTCACTTCATACTAATTCTGAACTCATTATTTGACTCCTTTGGGCATGTGACACCCTTGTTAATTTGTACCTGGATTGAGTCTATAAGCAATTTCTCCTTCCTTGTCAGCCCTTAACATTAAATCTTCTAACTGACATTGCTGACATCTTCAGATGGCTTGTCTTGTTCATTTTCAGTCGTCTTTTCTGAAAAAAAACTCACCCAGGTTAGTTATGTCCAACATATCGAGTGAGTGACTCTCCCTCATATTTGTTGTATATCTTTGTTGATTTCCACCTAATGTTGTTTCTCACTCCATGGAATTTCTCCCATAGAAAACAAGACTAGGTTACGTTGGAAACAATTGATGTCCAATCAAGTGAGTGTGTTGTGTACAATATCCATGGCTATACTCCTAGTAAAATTTTCATCTAATGAATATTCCACTGAGCTTCCATATATTTCAAGACCTGGTACATCAAACTCTATCAATAATAACAAAACTAACTTCTATTTAAACCATTAACAACCCAAATAAAATAAATTATTGGAAATATATTACCAATGAAATCTTCTTTCAATGTCACAAAGATATACATGACATTTTTCTAACAATAAATCTAGCCTCAGATCTAATCCATTCAGGACCCAATAACTTTTTGAAGGTCCTTCCATTTCCTTATGTAAATTTTGACAATTTTGTCATATATTTGGAATTCATCAATATCTTCATCAACATCTATTAAAAGATGACATATGACCTATACTTGGTTTTTCTATCTTTCATCTTTATAAAGGATTTGGCTGACTTCATTGAAGAAATTACTAATTGGAGAATAATAAATGTCAATTTTATGGACTATAGAGTATCTCTGGAAGTTTCATCCCCAAACATAATGAAATATCCTTGAAACATGCATAATCCTAACAAAGAAACATCACAATCCACCATTTATGGTATTTACTACATTAAAGCATCATTGGTCTATGTTTCAATAAATTGGATACCTTATAGATCCTATACAAGATTCTAAGAAACTGGATAATTTTTGCACGATACCATTCTGGGGTTTCAAGGCTACTCTCCTAAAACTAGTGGAAATCTCACCTAACATATATTACAAAACACCAATCAATCAACAACCTATCATATATTGGACCATCATACGATCCACTTCATCATTCAGGGATTATCGCGACAAAATGTTTTGATGCTTCTTATATTTTTGGTTTTAGGTGCAACACTTATACTTGCATTTCAATTTTTTTAATGAATGTAATTAGTTGTACAATGGATATTGTGAGATCACATAACATGTACATGTTTTGATTCTCCCTTCACACTTCCATATACACATGATAAACATGCCACTGATTCCATTTAAGGTTAATATTCTTTTACAACATGGCACTGCCCCTTTGAATCATTCTTCCAGAACTAGAAATAATCTTCACATTAAACATTTATTATTAATACCATAACATGGGTACAATGCTTTTTGAAACATATTCCATTATTTATCTAATCCTTGAAGTTTTCTTTAGATGAACCATGATGCCTAAACACTCCTGTATCTTTCCCTTGACCAGATAGAACCACCTCTACTGCAACCTTTAGTTTCTTATATCAGATATCTACTCCCCTTCTAGAAATTGGGTGACTAGAGCCTCATAGTCAATATCCTATGAATTTATATGGGTATGAAAACACATGGTTGTATTGATATCTACCCACTCTCACCTATGTAATTTATGGAGCCTCTAAAAAATATACCTTCTAGGAAAGGACCTTCTGGTCCTACATAATTATCCTCGACTCGATTTTACATGGATTCGACTTTACTTCCAATGTGTCCTTTTAGTATCATGTCTCATGTATTTTGACTAAAACCAGCCAAAATGATCAATGAGTTTGTTTTCACAGCCTTCAACTATACAAAAAACCTCGCTTCTAGCTGACTCACCATCCAAAACAATGTATAAACCCTACAGGTGTAGTAACACCAGTGTCCTATAAGATCTATATTTTCTACCATCGAACCATCAATATGTGAATAGACCTTTCATGTCTTAACTTCATAATACTCATCTTGGATATCATTTGGATGACTCAAACAAGTGGTATAATAAGAATTAATTTTTTTTGTGTAAGGGCAGACAAACCATTATGAAATTTCATGAAAGAATGTACTATAATCGTAGACATTCCAAATAAAAACCTACAAACTATGAAAATGACAAACAATATAAAAAAATTTCAATTTATAACTTAGTGTAAATGGATACCATGGGAGAATACACACATCTCCTACCATGACTTTTAGGGAATATGAACTATTATGGAAGTAAAGGTTTTCTCGTAATATTAACCATTGAGATATGTCACATGGGGGATATTTCCTTTCGAGGAAGGATTGCTTGAATGAAATATGAAACATTGGGAAAGGGTAGCTCACAAGGAATATGGATAAATTAGAATGGAAAGAACATTATGAATATTTCCATTTAATGCTGATTTTATGGGTATTTTAGTCACATGATGATGAATTTGGTATTACATATGTGATATCCAGCCTGCACATGAAAATAAAAAATCCAATGGAGGATGAAAACCATGATTTTTTAGATACGCCTTCTGAGGAATAGGAAAAGGAAGGTGTTAATGGTAATTTTTTCACTAAGATTGATGGGTGTGCAATGATCACTCCATAGACTACTCTAACCCATCCTTGTGATGATGTTAGGTTAGTGAACACTCCTGACCAACATAAAAATAATAAGCCTAATATTTCTTGTACTGACTCGGTAAATGGGTCCCACCTTTCTAATATTGGATATTTTAGAGATTCATTTGACAATGGATCATGGGATAAGTATGTTGATGAAGAAACAGATGATAGTTATGTAGCTAAGAAGATCTCTATAAAAGATAATCATTATTTTAGTATGTGGAAGAAATAAAAAGTGAAGGCCTCTAAGGGCTGCGAATGAAAATACAATCTTTAGGTAGTCACCTCATTGAAATCCAAAATCAAAATGGCCCCGACATCACTAGAATGGGGGAAATTAGAAAGTGTATTTCAGCTCTTTAAGATGGTAAGGATGAAGAATTTCAGTCTAATGACACTCAATATATTGAATTTTCTATTGGTTCTTTATATAGAATATTTGATTACCAAAATTCAAGGGTTATTCACTCTCTAGCTGCTTATATGGAGGATAGGGAAACAAAATTATAGGGTAAACAACCAGATTTGGCTATATTAAATTATATGGTATAGTATTTGGACATTGGTAAACATAAGGCTCAGAATTTCCTTATCAATTCAGTCATGGTAGAAATTTTCATATTGTTTTTTCAACATTATTGTTTTCAAAATTATAAAACACTGATGTGAATTTAAAAAATATTATTTTCCATAACATGTCTATAAGTTCTGTTCATGCATTTTTTGGAAACAAGTCTTTGGTTTCTACATTCTATAATATTCATAACCCTATTATATCAATTTTTCTGTAGGGAATTCATTTATCTTAACAATCTGCTCAGTGCTGCTACATTGTTTCTACTACACCTCCCTTGGGTATAATATTTTTCCACTAATATCATATAGACCTGTGTTTTTTTGGATGTAAGAGGATATTCCAATGGTTCTATAAACCATTGGTGTACAGTGGACAACCCCCATATATTCCAATGGGTTTCAAGATCTGTTGGTACACAAGGCTGCTGGACAGTATGTGTTATGATTATTGAACTGTTGGTATATATATATACCAATGGTATCAAGAACTGTTGGTATATCAGGTTTATGGGTAGTAGGAATACATTTTCAAGAACCATTTCTACACAAGGAGGTTTTGGGATTCTTGAACAATTTTTATATAAATATACTAATGGTTTAAAAAACCGTTGAAATAGAGTCAGTATAGGGATACTGCAATGGCAGATAGCCCAATGGTTTGAAACAGTTGGGATAAGTGAGATTTCCAGTATTGGAGACCCAAGTCAAAGGTCTGGGCCCTGATGAATGGGTCTCGTACCATTTCAGTGGTATAACATGGGAGGACAGTGAATCTCACCGAGTACTGGGCTACCCGTCAGATTTCCAGTATTGTAGTTTCACTGGAAAGAACTCTGCCCTGAAGTGGATCTCAAAGTCTATTCAGGTGAGGGTTGCCTCATCATGTAACTAGAGTGTCAGTCTCCATGATCTTCCTATCATTCCCATGAAAAGACTATTATCTAAGATCACTATCTTCTCTATCGGTATCCAAACTATGCAGAAAACTCATGCCACAGCCTCCGGCCAGTCCTTAGCTTTCTGGGGATCTGTTTCACCACAAATCGTATGAGGCCTCTACCACTAGAACTCGTGAAATGATCTCAGTCAGTGTGACACTTCTACTAGTGGGGATGGTGGAAACTACTATCCAACGAGTAGTGGTGCTGCAGGTGCACCATCCGAAGGAGCTAACACAGTTAGAGGGGAATGCACCAAATCCTCTTCGCTCGGTGGGCCATCAAAGTGTACTCTCTCATAAATCCTAGATGGATGCCTATGTGGTGGCATCCTGAAAAGGAAAAGGTGCACCACGGTCAGTCAGTTATACCTCGTGAGCTTCTTTAAAAGATATCAAAGTAAAAAAACATTTCCAAAACACACGAAATCAATTTTTTTATTCACCGAGTCAGAAATCAGAATTCAGGGTCATATTTAATGGATTAGTGAGCGACAGCACCAAAACATGATTCCCCGAACTAAAAACCACAATAAAAAACATGACACTATTGCTCAATTGAAAAGATCATAGTCCAAGTTCTTTAGCAGAACCAACTCCTCTAATACCACTTTGTCATGACCAATCCCCTAGATCCCGAGCTGTGACTACCAAATTCCCACCTTCAATAGGATTGATGTGACAGCCCAAGATTTTATAAAAAAAATATTCTTTTTAATTTTATTAATGTCTTGTGTTGTACGCTACACCAAAAGGAGCTTGCACAACCCGCATCCTTGACTTGCCTTGCATTACACGCAATCGCGACCTTCCTCGATAGCGTGTGTAGTACGCAATAACGAGTTTCACTAAACAGCGATATGCTATTAAAATGATATTAAAACTAGCCGTTATGAATAGTAATAACCACTTTTTGAAATTTTGTAAATTTTATTTTTCAAAATGGATTTCATTTTTGGATTCGGAGTATCGAATTTAGCCTAAGGTGAAATTTTGGTACATTTCGGATAACTTCCATATTCTGATGAATAGTGAAAAGTACTAAATTATAATAAAAAACAATTTTTTTAATCAAAATAATTAATAGTGATAAATTATTAATTTTAGTGGTTTTAAAGTATATTTAGAATATATTTTTAAAATTTAATACAATGTTGGTCATTGGATGTAATTTCACATTTAAACTAGACATAAACAAGTGTCAATCATTTGATAGATATTGTTTCTTAAAAACACGCTCTTTGTTTTAACAGCAGGATTTAATTATAAAATTAATTAATGCAACTTCTATGATATGAATTTGGTAAAATAGACTTCATTTTTGAATTCGGAATATGAAATATAGCTTAGGATGAAATTGTGGCATTGTTCTGAAAAACATCAATTTTTGATGAATAGTGAAACTACTAAGTGGTAGTTAAAAAAATTAATTTCTTTATAAATCTTAATTTTACCGCTTCTATGAATGGAATTTCAAAAATCCGAGAGACACGGTTGATGTCAGTAAGTAAAATGTGGTTCAATGAGATGAAAATAATTTTTGGTGAATAGTAACTTTTTACTTTTATTTACCACGGTTAATAGTTAATAGGGTAACTAAGGGTAAATATGATATTACTATTACCCTAACACATGTCCTAACTCTATTGGATAAGTGTAATTCGACCAAAAACAACCTTATGAATAAAATATGACCATTTAGGCCCACTTGGATTAGATTAGGACATTTATTATTATTTAATTCAAAGAAGAGTTAAAAGAGACAAAATCAACGTTTATTTACTAAAACATTTTTAATATAGGGTTATACATAATATAAATTAGATTGTAAATATTAATTAGAAAGCTAAAAAGATTTACTACATAATGATATTTTATTTATAATTTTTAGACTTTAAATAAATTAATTTATTTATGACACAACGATGATGTAGTAATTACCCTTTTTAAGGAAATATTAACATAATTGATGTTATAAATGCTCAAGTGAATGTAATTTGAGACTTTTTATGAATTCCACTAATTTTCTAGGTCACTATTATATATTATTGTTGATTTAATCAACTTGGTTCGAACATATAATTTTGTTATGACTTTAACAAAAATCATATATCAAATAGTGTCAAAATTGACACAAAATAGTTTTTAAATCCAATATTATATTATTAATTGTTATTTTATTCCTAAAAATATAAGGATCGGCCAAATGACTTAGATAAGGATATATGTGTTAATAATAAACAATTTGGGGTTCGTTTGGCATGTTATAGTTTGTGTATTAACCATATAGTGAAAGAAAACATAAAGACACGGTAAAAGTTAAATTATTTAACTTAGAGTTAAATCTAATTGATAAGGTTAAAATAATACCCTAAACTTGTCTAAATCTTATTGGTTGATAGGATTTTGACCCATCCCCACATTATCTCCGAAATAATACCCTTTGGAACCATTATAAACCGATTTTGACTTTAATATAAAATAATATTTTGAGGTATTCCTAAGGTGCCCCTCTCCTCCCTTATAAAAGGACACCTCCTCCCCCTCCTCCTCACACCAATTTGAGCACTCAAGCTCGGCCAACCCCTGCCAAAATCTCTTCTCCACTTCCCTAGCAACATCCTAGAGGTTCTGGTCTTCTTCAAAGACCAATTTTAGTGTCCTAAGAGGAGGTCTCAAAGAGGTGCTTCAAAGAAAAGGAGGTTCGGACACATACGAAGCAAATCGGACCTAAGGTAAGGGAAATATCACAATCTCATTTTTATCCGAGATTGTTTATTCATAAGTATTTACTGGGGTGTATTTTATCATCCACATCCATGTTTCATCAATATGTAATATTATTTCCATCCACCTAAAATTGTTTAAATCCATTTTTACCCTTCGGTGAGTTTTTAGTAAAGAATATGAAAGGAATCTTTTGTCGTTTTTTTGTACGAGGTACATTTTGACTTTTACGACAAAAGTACGAAGAATGTTTTTTTTAACTTATACGGCATGAATGGATTTTTAAAACCTTATTTCCAACAAACTTCCTTTAAAAGTTTTCAAGTTTATTTTTAATCAACTTCTTTTAGTTTATAATTGTATGACATGTTAAGAAAAGAAAAGTGTTTTTAAAGAAGAAAGGATATTTTCCTCAAGAATGGAGTTCAAGTGTTTTATCAAAATTATTTTCCATCTAAGATAATAAAGGGTTCTATTTTTATCCCTATTATTACATGGATTTGATTATGTTGTGATGGAAATATGTTTATGAATTCCTTTATCTTATATGAATTGTTTTATGATGTCATGTTGTTTAAGAATCCCATTTTTATTACATGGGATATGCTATGATGTATGGTTTACGATTTTGTGGCACACATAAGAATGGTATCATTAAGAGATGGGTGGGAACTATATATCCCTCCAATGAATTGGGTAAAGATTTTATATCTCATGAGATAGACATGGCTGGAATGGTAGGTTATACCGGTTCAGTGAAACAGGACTGGAACGAGGGTTACTCGATTCAGAAAGGGACTTTGTCCACTAAGATAGTCTTGGCAATGAGTCTTGACTAACAAGAAATGATTCTCTATGATTATGTGTGTATGCCACAAAGTTTCATGTTTTACGTTATGATTATTGGGATTACATTTCACTTCTATGATTTATCCGATGTTATGATATTATGAGCTCTTTTGCAGGTTAAGATTTCCAAAAGTTATGTGCTTATGTATATGATGTGATTTATATTTCTTTTGTTTACCCTTACAGAGCATTTGAGCTCACCCTTTTATGTTTTCTTTTCCCCAGGATATAAAGAAACGTTTTAGGTATAAAAAATGGGATGATCTTTATGGGAGATATTGAAGATCTTTCACCACGATTAGAAGATTACGTTCCGAGTTTCAAAAGACACTATACTATTATGATCCTTTAGTGTGTGTTTTTGTTATGTACTAAGTATTCCGCAAATGTAATGTAATGTCCATGTACGTCAAGCTTCGGGTCTCTACAGTTGGTATCAGAGGAAAGGTTTAGTCAACCTTTGGAAACTAGGATGCGAAAACGTTAGTGAGATCCCTAGAGATATTTCTAAGGTATGTCTAGGGATGTCCCTAAGGTTAAGTATACGTATAGGTAATAGTAATAGAACTACGCTAATGATCATAGAATTAAACCTAAGATGTTAGATATTGAAGGTACTCCCCCTTTATTATGTTGTTTTCCCTAGCATGATTTTTCCCTCTCACACTATTCATTTTGGGTTTTAGAAAATGGCTGGAAACAAGATGATTCACGATAATGGAGGATATGATGGACAATGGAATGATATTCTTAATGAGCAACCAAATGAAATGGGATTTGGAAGTCCAAAGATCATTATTATTTCGAATCAGCAATCTCATAATATGATCAATAAAGTAAAATTTGGTAAGTTTCCAGACTCGGCTAATAAGAGAAAGATGGAGTTTCATGATGATCATAGAGGAAAGAAAGTTTAATTTCCCCTAGGTAAATCATGTGGGAAGAGGCATCAAGGAGAATGTTTCAAAGGAACTGGAAGATGCTTTGGGTGTGGAAAAGAAGGACACAAAGCAAGTAAGTGCAAAGGAAAAGGTTCAATTAACACCAGGGATGAAGATAATGGTATTGCTATGACATCAATAATGGTTAAATGTTTTAAATGTGGAATGTACGGGCATTATGCAAACCAATGCCCTAAGGGAAAGTCTCATGAAGAGAATCTGTATGGTCGTATGGGTAGTATTTATGTTGATGATGATGAAGAGACTACAGATGATATGTGAGATGAAAGAATTGTTGAAGCTCGGTCAATGGTTTAAGACTGTAGTGGAATGATTACATGTTTGTCAAGTGTAATGTTGTATAAGTAATCTCATGGTACTATGGAATAAAGAGACATCTAAGGATTATTACACTGTTGTCCTTCCTTGAGTTTTGAAAGTGTATGATTAATGGTACAAGTATCCATGAAAGGTTATTCAGATATTTTTGGAATGTAGATGATATGTGCATAATGAAGGGATAAGGAGAAAATGAAATGTTTGACAGTATTCATGAGATCATGATTGATATATGGACTAAGTGATATCATGGTTTGAGTATATAGAATTTTGAGGATTTTGGTATGTGGAAAGTGTTAACATTTAACTGCATTCATGTTTTCACTAAGGTATTCAAGAGAATACACGATTAAGGACTTTGAATGTTTGGAATGTGACCAACAAAACATATCTTATGATATATGGGGATCGACGATGGTGTTAAATCTCTGGTAATCGTTTTCACTATATTATGAGAGTTGACTGCAGTATTATGGATAAGCCTAACGATTGGAATGGATTATGTTGGACATAAGTTAGTATTGTTTAAGGATAGAAGATTTTTGATATTATTGATGGGATGTCATAGTAACGTAGTTTTAGAAAAAGGACAACCTGTAGGACGGGCGACAGCCCATCGCTTCGGACAAGGATGTAGGAATCGAACCCACAACCGAAATGCGACTGGCCTTTATCGCCTACCACTGGCCTACAGGAAGTCCCTGTTTATTAGAAACTAGTTTTATTATATTAATCAGTATGATATATGAAGTATAAGCCCATTTTAGGAACCATATATGATTAATCCCACTATAGATCGACTTATGTATATAAATTTTGCTAACCTTTTGAGACAGATGAAATGACCCATCATTCTATCACATGATCTGCTAACACTTCACGAATAACAAATTCAACTTCATTTATTTAAGAGATGAAGTGGAAATTGTTAAAGGCACGAACAACATTGAGATTGTACCAAAATAAAGTAAGTATTTATTCTAATTCAAATTCTTTAACTTTAGGGAAATGATCTTGAAACCCAAAAATGTTGTCCTAGTTCTCTTATACCTGATGAATCAGATGGTACCTTAGATCATCACAAATTTATGGATTTGTGATTACTGGCTTTTCCATAGCCATGTTCTCTACCACTCTCCATCAGAACATGATGGTTAGATTTCTCTTCCATATCCATATTTTCACCTATGTGGAAACCCAGTGATTAGTTTATTTGGGTAATCGTTACATTTCATACTTTAGTTTTTAAAGCCAAGTTTTGGTATTCCTTTTTACGATGTGGGTTTCTATTAAAGAAACTTTCGAGTAGTAAACCATTTATAACCCCGACGAATTTCGAGGGCGAAATTCATTTTAAGGGGGGTAGAATGTAACAGCCCAAGATTTTATAAAAAAATATTCTTTTTAATTTTATTAATGTCTTGTGTTGTACGCTACACCAAAAGGAGCTTGCAAAACCCGCATCCTTGACTTGCCTTGCATTACACGCAATCGCGACCTTCCTCGATAGCGTGTGTAGTACGCAATAACGAGTTTCACTAAACAGCGATATGCTATTAAAATGTTATTAAAACTAGCCGTTATGAATAGTAATAACCACTTTTTGAAATTTTGTAAATTTTATTTTTCAAAATGGATTTCATTTTTGGATTCGGAGTATCGAATTTAGCCTAAGGTGAAATTTTGGTACATTTCAGATAACTTCCATATTCTAATGAATAGTGAAAATTACTAAATTATAATAAAAAACAATTTTTTTAATCAAAATAATTAATAGTGATAAATTATTAATTTGAGTGGTTTTAAAGTATATTTAGAATATATTTTTAAAATTTAATACAATGTTGGTCATTGGATGTAATTTCACATTTAAACTAGACATAAACAAGTGTCAATCTTTTGATAGATATTGTTTCTTAAAAACACGCTCTTTGTTTTAACAGCGGGATTTAATTATAAAATTAATTAATGCAACTTCTATGATATGAATTTGGTAAAATAGACTTCATTTTTGAATTCGGAATATGAAATATAGCTTAGGATGAAATTTTGGCATTGTTCTGAAAAACATCAATTTTTGATGAATAGTGAAACTACTAAGTGGTAGTTAAAAAAATTAATTTCTTTATAAATCTTAATTTTATTGCTTCTATGAATGGAATTTCAAAAATCCTAGAGACACGGTTGATGTCAGTAAGTAAAATGTGGTTCAATGAGATGAAAATAATTTTTGGTGAATAGTAACTTTTTACTTTTATTTACCACAGTTAATAGTAAATAGGGTAACTAAGGGTAAATATGATATTACTATTAACCTAACACATGTCCTAACTCTATTGGATAAGTGTAATTCGACCAAAAACAACCTTATGAATAAAATATGACCATTTAGGCCCACTTGGATTAGATTAGGACATTTATTATTATTTAATTCAAAGAAGAGTTAAAAGAGACAAAATCAAAGTTTATTTACTAAAACATTTTTAATATAGGGTTATACATAATATAAATTAGATTTTAAATATTCATTAGAAAGATCAAAAGATTTCCTACATAATGATATTTTATTTATATTTTTTAGACTTTAAATAAATTAATTTATTTATGACACAACGATGATGCAGTAATTACCCTTTTTAAGGAAATATTAACATAATTGATGTTATAAATGCTCAAGTGAATGTAATTTGAGACTTTTTATGAATTCCACTAATTTTCTAGGTCACTATTATATATTAGTGTTGATTTAATCAACTTGGTTAGAACATATAATTCTGTTATGACTTTAAAAAAAATCATATATCAAATAGTGTCAAAATTGACACAAAATAGTTTTTAAATCCAATATTATATTATTAATTGTTATTTTATTCCTAAAAATCTAAGGTTCGGCCAAATGACTTATATAAGGATATATGTGTTAATAATAAACAATTTGGGGTTCGTTTGGCATGTTATAGTAAGTGTATTAACCATATAGTGAAAGAAAACATAAAGACACGGTAAAAGTTAAATTATTTAACTTAGAGTTAAATCTAATTGATAAGGTTAAAATAATACCCTACACTTGTCTAAATCTTATTGGTTGATAGGATTTCGACCCATCCCCACATTATCTCCGAAATAAGACCCTTTGGAACCATTATAAACCGATTTTGACTTTAATATAAAATAATATTTTGAGGTATTCCTAAGGTGCCCCTCTCCTCCCTTATAAAAGGACACCTCCTCCCCCTCCTCCTCACACCAATTTGAGCACTCAAGCTCGGCCAACCCCTGCCAAAATCTCTTCTCCACTTCCCTAGAAACATCCTAGAGGTTCTGTTCTTCCTCAAAGACCAATTTTAGTGTCCTAAGAGGAGGTCTCAAAGAGGCGCTTCAAAGAAGAGGAGGTTCGGACACATACGAAGCAAATCGGATCTAAGGTAAGGGAAATATCACAATCTCATTTTTATCCGAGATTGTTTATTCGTAAGTATTTATTGGGGTGTATTTTATCATCCACATCCATGTTTCATCAATATGTAATATTATTTCCATCCACCTAAAATTTTTTAAATCCATTTTTACCCTTCGGTGAGTTTTTAGTAAAGAATATGAAAGAAATCTTTTGTCGTTTTTTTGTACGAGGTACATTTTGACTTTTCCGACAAAAATACGAAGAATGTTTTTTTTAACTTATACGGCATGAATGGATTTTTAAATCATTATTTCCAAGAAACTTCCTTTAAAAGTTTTCAAGTTTATTTTTAATCAACTTCTTTTAGTTTATAATTGTATGACATATTAAGAAAAGAAAAGTGTTTTTAAAGAAGAAAGGATATTTTCCTCAAGAATGGAGTTCAAGTGTTTTATCAAAATTATTTTCCATCTAAGATAATAAAGGGTTCTGTTTTTATCCCTATTATTACATGGATTTGATTATGTTGTGATGGAAATATGTTTATGAATTCCTTTATCTTATATGAATTGTTTTATGATGTCATGTTGTTTAAGAATCCCATTTTTATTACATGGGATATGCTATGATGTATGGTTTATGATTTTGTGGCACACATAAGTATGGTATCATTAAGAGATGGGTGGGACCTATATCTCCCTCCAATGCATTGGGTAAAGATTTTATATCTCATGAGATAGACATGGCTGGAATGGTAGGTTATACCGGTTCAGTGAAACAGGACTGGAACGAGGGTTACTCGATTCAGAAAGGGACTTTGTCCACTAAGATAGTCTTGGCAATGAGTCTTGACTAACAAGAAATGATTCTCTATGATTATGTGTGTATGCCACAAAGTTTCATGTTTTACGTTATGATTATTGGGATTACATTTCACTTCTATGATTTATCCGATGTTATGATATTATGAGCTCTTTTGCAGGTTAAGATTTCCAAAAGTTATGTGCTTATGTATATGATGTGATTTATATTTCTTTTGTTTACCCTTACTGAGCATTTGAGCTCACCCTTTTATGTTTTCTTTTCCCCAGGATATAAAGAAAGGTTTTAGGTATAAAAAATGGGATGATCTTTATGGGAGATATTGAAGATCTTTCACCACGATTAGAAGATTACGTTCCGAGTTTCCAAAGACACTAAACTATTACGATCCTTTTGTGTGTGTTTTTGTTATGTACTAAGTATTCTGCAAATGTAATGTAATGTCCATGTACGTCTAGCTTCGGGTCTCTACAATTGAGGTTGGTGACTAGCATAAAAAAGGTGTATCTCTAAAACGGGAAGGCATTGCCTTTAAACTTTTACAAACACACTGTCCAAGAACACAAAAATAAGTAACCACTAAGTAAAACTGAAATATAAAAAGTGTGTACTAAAAGTAAATGGGACATAATTCAAGCCCAACATAAAAGATACAACTAAAACTGAAAGAATAAAACAACTCCTGATATCATCCACCGATGATCCTACCTGAAGGGTAGGTACAACTCATCTCCACAACTCTCCATGTCAACTGTCACTACCATTCACTATCTGGTCCATTCTCTTCGAGTCTCATTCAAGGCTGTTTGTTAACTATACATGAAAAAACAAGTTGCGAGTGAAGCCCTTTTAGGGGGTGAGTACAAAAATACCTAGTAGGGACCCTAAGACCCCTAAAGGTATCTCAATAATTCACAAATCAAAACCAAATATCATGATCTCATACACAATGAACTAAAAAAAAGACTCAACTCAGAACCAGGTATAACTAATGTAAAAAAGTACAGATGATTATTCGTAAATCTCGATCATCTAATTCATTTAAGAGGCACTACTACTGACCTTATAGAGTCTGACCAACACAGGATTGATAAGAAATAACCACCGCGGACACGCACAGGATCCAACCCGCCAAGGCTCAAAAGGTACTAACCCCCACTAACCCACACACGATCTAACCAGCACAGGATCGATATGTACTAACCATTGTAAGACACACTGTAGAGACCCGAAGCCTGACGTACATGGACATTACATTACTTTTGCTGAATACTCAGTACATAACAAAAACACACACACAAGGATCGTAATAGTTTAGTGTCTTTGGAAACTCGAAATATAATCTTCTAATCGTGGTGAAAGATCTTCAACATCTCCCATAAAGTTCTTCCTTTTTTTATACCTAAATCCTTTATTTATATCCTGGGGAAACGAAAACATAAAAGGGTGAGGTAAAATGCTCAGTAAGGGTAAACAAAATAAATATCAGTTACATCATATTCATAAGAACATAACATTTAGGAAATCTTAACCTGCAAAAGAGAGCATAATTTCATAACATGGGATAAATCATAGTAGTGAAATGAAATCTCAATAATCATAACATAAAACATGAAACTTTGTGGCATACACACATAATCATAGAGAATCATATCTTATTAGTCAAGACTAATTTCCAAGACTATCTTAGTGGACAAAGTGCATTTCTGAACTGAGTCACCCTCGTTTCAGTCCTGTTTCACTGAACCGGTATAACCTACCATTCTAGCCATGTCTATCTCATGAGATATAAAATCTTTACCCAATGCATTGGAGAGAGATATAGGTCCCACCCATCTCATAATGATACCATTCTTATGTGTGCCACAAAATCATAAATCATAAATCATACATCATTTCATAACCCATGTAATAAAAATGGGAATCTTAAACATCGTGACATCGTAAAACAATTCATATAAAATAAAGGAATTCATAAAAATATAATTCCATCACAACATAATCAAATAAATGTGATTATAAGGATAAAAACATAACCCTTTATTATCTTAGATGGAAAATAATTTTTATAAAACACTTGAACTCCATTCTTGAGGAAAATATCCTTTCTGCTTCAAAAACATTTTCCCTTCTTAACATGTCATACAATTTTAAACTAAAAGAAGTTGATTAAAAATAAACTTGAAAACTTGTAAAGGAAGATTCTTGGAAATAATGTTTTAAAAATCCATTCATGTCGTATAAGTTAAAAAAACATTCTTCGTACTTTTTTTGGAAAAGTCAAAAAAGTACCTCGTACGAAAAACGACAAAAGATTCATTTCATATCTTTTACTAAAAACTTATCGAAGGGTAAATTTGGATTTGAACAATTGTAGGTGGATGGAAATAATATTACATATTTAGGAAACATGGATGTGGATGATAAAATACACCACAGTAAATTTCAAAGTATAAACAATCTCGGATAAAAATGAGATTGTGATATTTCCCTTACCTTATGTCCGATATGCTTTGTACGTATCCGAACCTCCCCTTTTTGACGCGCCTTCACTTAACCTCCACTTAAATAACTAAGGATGGTCTTTGAAGAAGACCAGGACCTCTAGGATGATACTACGGAAGTGTAGAAGAGATTTTGGCACGGGTTGGCCGAGCTTGAATGCTCAAATTGGTGTGAGGAGGAGAGGGAGGAGGTGCCCTTTTATAAGGGAGGAGAGGGGCACCTTAAGAAAATTTCAAAATATTATTTTATATTAAGGTCAAATTCGGATTATAATGGTTCCAAAGGGTCTTATTTCGATGATAAAGTGGGGATGGGTCGAAATCCTCTCATCCAATAGGATTTAGACAAGTTTAGGTTATTATTTTAACCTTATCAATTAGATTAAACTCTAAGTTAAATAATTTAACTTTT
The DNA here is from genome assembly GCA_963277665.1 of Viscum album. Lineage (NCBI taxonomy): Eukaryota > Viridiplantae > Streptophyta > Magnoliopsida > Santalales > Viscaceae > Viscum > Viscum album. The sequence goes on along the minus strand of OY728160.1, from coordinate 401,972,488 downwards.
ACCATGTTTTTTGTTTTCTTACACTATATGGTTAATAAACGTACCATAACAAGACAAACGAACCCCAAGTTGTTTATTATTAATATTTCTATCCTTATCTAAGTCATTTGGCCGAATCTTAGATTTTTAGGAATTAAATAACAATTAATAATATAATATTTTTTTAAAAACTAATTTATGTCAATTTTGACACTATTTGGTACATGATTTTTATGAAATTTATAACAGAATGATAAGTTCGAACCAAGTTACTTATATCAACAATAACATGTCATATTAACCTATAAAAGTAATGTAAGTCATAAAAAGTCTCAAATTACATTTTTTTGGGCATTTATAACATCAATTCTGTCAATATTTCATTAATAAGACAATTACTGCATCATCATTGTGTCATATAAATGATAATTATTTAATCCCTAAAAATTCAAAATAAATTCATATGATGTAGATAATTGTACTAGCTTTCTGGAGACTATTCATGTTTGAAGTTTCATGAATTTTATCACTAAATTAAAATTTTTATACTTATATGATTTAAGAAAGTGACATGTTGTCACATTCTTTGGCTTTAATAATAATTAAATTATTTTCATGGAAAAAAGTCCTTAAAATGAATCTAATCTGACCCTTAGGTTATATGGGTCTACGTTTAGCCATCCAATAGGATTTTTCCATGATTTAGGGTAATTTTATAATCTTATATTTACCCTTAATTACCCGATTTACCTTTAACTATAGTAAATAAAATTTACCGTAGATACTATTCACAATTCCCAAAAATAAAAAGTAGATTATTAACATAATTTGGACCCACTGATTCCAAATATGGAATCCATTTTACCAAATTCAATACAGAAAATATTCAGAAATTAAATTAAAATTAATCTCGTTGTCGAAAGAAAACGGGTTTTTCTTTAAAACATTGCAAAAGATTGAATTGATTTAACCTACAAATTCAAGGTAAAATAAATTCTAATGACATACATTATATTAAATGGTAAAAATATATTCTATTTATACTTTAAAACCATTCAATATTATAATTTATCCACATAAGATATTACGATGAAAAAGTTGTTTTTAATTAAAATATAGCGTGTTTTTACTATTCATTAAAATATGAAAGTTATCGGAAAAATATCAAAACATTATTTAATATAAATATTTATATCCTGATTCAAAATAAGAATTTTATTTTGTCAAATTGAACTTATAAACATGTAAAAAACTATATTTAAAGTGGGTTCACCATCAAAAGGCGGCAAAACTGCATTTTTTGAAAAATACTTATTTTACCCAAAAAATTTATTTTGTTCTTACAACATGTTTTAGAAAATGTGTAAGATGAATAATAATGTTAGAAGATTCAAAATTTAGTTAATACTATTCATAACGGCTAGTTCATAATAATATTATAATAATATATCGTTGTTTAGTAAAACCCGGTATTGTGTACAACACACGCTATCGAGGAAGGTCGTGATTGCCTGTAATGCAAGCCAGGTCAGAGATTCGTGCTATGCAAGAATCCTTTATTGTTTCGTATATCATAATCCAACCATATTTCATTTATACATTGAATATATATATATATACTCAATGTTGCGTAGAATAACTATTATCAAAATTGTGTGTAAACGACCCAAGAATAGTGTTGTGTATACTGCAAGCTGATACGGTGTTGCGTATAGTTCAAGGTAATCTTGGTGTAGCATACAACACAAGACATTAATAAAATTAAAAAAATATTTTTCATAAAATCTCGGTGTGTTACATTATAACCCCCTTAAAATTAATTTCACCCTCGAAATTCGTTGGGGTTATAAATGGTTTACTATTCAAAAGTTTCTTTGATAGAAACCCACATCGTAAAAAGGAATACCAAAACCAATCTTTAAAAAAAAAATATGAAACGTAACGGTTACCCAAATAAACTAATCACTGGGTTTCCACATAGGTGAAAATATGGATATGGAAGAGAAATCTAACCGTCATGTTCTGATGGAGAGTGGTAGAGAACATGTCTATGGAAAATCCAGCAATCACAAAGCCATAAATTTGTGACGATCTAGGGTACCATATGATTCATCAGATATAAGGGCACTAGGACAAAATTTTTGGTTTTCAAGATCATTTCCCTAAAGTTGAAGAACTTTAATTAGAATAAATACTTACTTTATTTTGGTAAAATCTCACTGTTGTTCGTGCCTTGAACAATTTCCCCTTCATCTCTTAAATAAATGACGTTGAATTTGTTATTCGTGAAGTGTTAGCAGATCATGTGATACAATGAAGGGTCATTCCATCTGTCTCAAACAAAAGGTTAGCATAAGTCGATCTATTGTGAGATTAATCATATATGGTTCCTAAAATGGACTTATACTTCATATATCATAATTCTTAATATAATAAAACTAGTTTCTACAAAACAGGGACTTCTTGCAGGCCAGTGGTAGGCGATAAAGGCCAGTCGCACTTCGGTTGTGTGTTCGATTCCCACAGCCTTGTCCGACGCGATGGGTTGTCGCCCGTCCTGCGGGTTGTCCATTTTCTAAAACTATATAATATCAACAGTTTAATCCTTAAATAATACTAACTTATGTCCAACATAATCCATTCCAATCTTTAGGCTTATCTAAAATATTTCGGTCCAAGATCATAATATAAAGAAAATGATTACTTGAAATGTCATCAACCAAGCATGTGAATACCATCATTTATCCCCCATATATCTTGTTGGTCACATTCCAATCATGCGAATACCTTAATCAGGTATTCTATTGAAAAATTAATACCCATTGAACCATAGTGAAAACATGAATGCAGTGAAAAGTTAACACTTTCCACATACCAAAATCCTCAAAATTCTATATACTCAAACCATGATATCACTTAGTCCTTATATCAATCACGAGCTCATGAATACTGTTAAACATTTCATTTTCTCGTTTTCCCTTCATTATGCGGATATCATATTATTTCCAAAAATATCTCAATCACTTTGAATACCACATTAGACCAATACAGAAATATTCCAATACTCCATGATACAACATTATTTTGGAATCCCATTACATAAACACTTAATCATTCCACCACATCATTGTCATATTCAACATCGCCAATAGTGATCGCATGTGACTTCCCTTTGTCCTTTGCCTTAAGCAGTTGATGATGTCGATCATCACTAACCCTTGGATTAGGGCATTTTTTAGCATAATGCCCCATTTCCTTTCACTTGAAGCATTGAAGTGTTGGTGGTGCGTTCTCTGATGTCTTTGCTTTATTCACATCATTAGAAACCCTTTTTCCATTACTTCGACACTCAGCTGCTCGATGACCTTCTTTTATACACTTAAAACATTTTCTAGTCCCTTTAAGACAATCTCCACCATGCTTCTTTCCACACTTTGTGCATAAGGAAACATTCAACTTCTTTTCACCATTATTCCGAGATTTCTCCTTGAACTCCATCTTTCGTTTAATGTCAAAACCATGAGATGGATATGTAACACCAACTTCCATTTCTACCTTGATATCACAACGCACAATTTCTTCATAGCTACTGAAGTCTCTTATAGCTAATGCCCTTCGAAGACTTGGTTTCAAGCCACTGAAAAATCGATCAACTTTACTTTCAGGTTGGATGATAATGCCAGATGCATACCTTGCAAGTCCTGTAAAATTCTCTTTGTATATACCAACAGATTCATCATCCTTATGCTTCAACTCAAGAAACTCCTTTTCCATCTTTGTTCGAAGAATATAAGGGAAGTACTTACTGAAAAACTAGTTCATGAACTCGTCCCATTCCATGGACTCAATTTCATCTCTTGGCCTCGTATTCTTGATAAGATTCCACAATTGATCAGCTTCACCTTCCAAACGATATACTGCTAAGATGAATTTATCATGTTCATAACATTGAAGAACTAAAAATATCTTTTCAGTGGTACTGATCCATTGATCAGAAACAAGTGGATCGGAAGACCCGCTAAAAGAAGGTGGACGTTGCCTCATGAAGGACTCAATAGAATATTGTTCCCTTCTCTGCTCGTTTGGAAGTCCAGAATGATTCATAGCTTGTGTAAGTATAGCAATAATATTTTGCACTCCATCTCCCATAACACTTGTTTGTTCAGGAGGAAAATCATTGCATTGTCCATTACAGTGATCAACACGGTTCCTTCGGGTTCCAGCCATCGTCTAAACCCCAAAAAGAATAGTGTGAGAGGCAAAAATAATGCTAGGGAAAACAACATAGTAAAGGGGGAGTACCCTTAATATCTAACATCTTAGGTTAAATTCTAAGATCGTTATCATAGTTCTAGAACCATATCCTATACGTATACTTATCCTTAGGGACATCCCTAGACATACCTTAGAAATATCTCTAGGGATCTCACTAGCGTTCTCACATCCTAGTTTCCAAAGGTTGACTAAACCTTTCCTCTGATACCAACTGTAGAGACCCGAAGCCCGACGTACATGGACATTACATTACTTTTGCGGAATACTCAGTACATAACAAAAACACACACACAATGATCGTAATAGTTTAGTGTCTTTGGAAACTCTGAATATAATCTTCTAATCGTGGTGAAAGATCTTCAACATCTCCCATAAAGATCTTCCTTTTTTTACCTAAAACCTTTCTTTATATCCTGGGGAAAATAAAACCTAAAAGGGTGAGCTCAAATTCTCAGTAAGGGTAAATAAAAGAAATATCAATCACATCATATTCATAAGAATATAACATTTAGGAAATATTAACCTGCAAAAGAGACCATAATTTCATAACATGGGATAAATCATAGTAGTGAAATGAAATCCCAATAATCATAACATAAAACATTAAACTTTGTGGAATACTCACATAATCATAGATAATCATATCTTATTAGTCAAGACTCATTTCCAAGACTATCTTAGTGGACAAAGTCCATTTCTGAACCGAGTCACCCTCGTTTCAGTCCTGTTTCACTGAACCGGTATAACCTACCATTCTAGCCATGTCTCTCTCATGAGATATAAAATATTTACCCAATGAATTGGAGGGAGATATATATCCCACCAATCTCATAATGATACCATTCTTATGTGTGCCACAAAATCATAATTCATACATCATTTCCTAACCCATTTAATAAAAATGGGAATCTTAAACATCATGACATCATAAAAAAATTCATATAAGAAAAAGGAATTCATAAAAATATAATTCCATCACAACATAATAAAATCAATGTAATAATAGGGATAAAAATAGAACCCTTTATTATCTTAGATTGAAAATAATTTTGATAAAACACTTGAACTCCATTCTTGGGGAAAGTATCCTTTCTACTTCAAAAACACTTTCCCTTCGTAACATGTCATACAATTTTAAACTAAAAGAATTTGATTAAAAATAAACTTGAAAACTTGTAAAGGAAGCTTCTTGGAAATAATTTTTTAAAAATCCATTCATTCCATATAATTTAAAAAATCATTCTTCGTACTTTTTTTGGAAAAGTCAAAAAAGTACCTCGTACGAAAAACGACAAAAGTTTATTTTCATATCTTTTACTAAAAACTAACTGAAGGGTAAAATTGGATTTGAACAATTGTAGGTGGATGGAAATAATATTAAATATTGAGGAAACATGGATGGGGATGATAAAATACACCCCAGTAAATTTCAAAGTATAAACAATCGCAGACAAAAATGAGATTGTGATATTTCCCTTCCTTATGTCTGATATGCTTTGTACATATCCGAACCTCCTCTTTTTGACGCGCCTTCACTTAAGCTCCACTTAAAGAACTAAGGATGGTCTTTGAAGAAGACTAGGACCTCTAGGATGATACTAGGGAAGTGGAGAAGAGATTTTGGCAGGGGTTGGCCGAGCTTGAATGCTCAAATTGGTGTGAGGAGGAGAGGGAGGAGGTGCCCTTTTATAAGGGAGGAGAGGGGCACCTTAGGAAAATGTCAAAATATTATTTTATATTAAGGTAAAATTCGGTTTATAATGGTTCCAAAGGGTCTTATTTCGATGATAAAGTGGGGATGGGTCTAAATCCTCTCATCCAATAGGATTTAGACAAGTTTAGGTTATTATGTTAACCTTATCAATTAGATTTAACTCTAAGTTAAATAATTTAACTTTTACCGTGTTTTTTGTTTTCTTACACTATATGGTTAATAAACTTACCATAACAAGCCAAAGAAACCCCAAGTTGTTTATTATTAATATATCTATCCTTATCTAAGTCATTTGGCCGAATATTAGATTTTTAGTAATTAAATAACAATTAATAATATAATATTTATTTTAAAAACTAATTTATGTCAATTTTGACACTACTTGGTACATGATTTTTATGAAATTTATAACAGAATGATAAGTTCAAACCAAGTTACTTATATCAACAATAACATGTCATATTAACCTAGAAAAGTAATGTAAGTCATAAAAAGTCTCAAATTACATTTATTTGGGCATTTATAACATCAATTATGTCAATATTTCATTAATAAGACAATTACCGCGTCATCTTTGTGTCATAATAAATGATAATTATATAATCCCTAAAAATTCTAAATAAATTCCTATGATGTAGATACTTGTACTAGATTTCTGGAGACTATTCATGTTCGAAGTTTCATGAAGTTTATCACTAAATTAAAATTATTATACTTATAAGATTTATGAAAGTGACATGTTGTCACATTCTTTGTTTTTAATAATAATTAAATTATTTTCATGGAAAAAAGTCCATAAAATGAATCTAATCCGACCCTTAGGTTATATGGGTCTACTTTTAGCCATCCAATAGGTTTTTTCCAAGTGTTAGTGTAATTTTATAATCTTATATTTTCCCTTAATTACCTGATTTACCTTTAACTATAGTAAATAAAATTTACCGTAGTTACTATTCACAATTACAAAAAATAAAAAGTAGCTTATTAACATAATTTGGACCCACTGATTACAAATATGGAATCCATTTTTCGAAATTCAATACACAAAAGATGCAGAAATTAAATTAAAATTAATCCTGTTGTCGAAAGAAAACGGGTTTTTCTTTAAAACATTGTAAAAGATTGAATTGATTTAACCTACGAATTCAAGGTAAAATCAATGCTAATGACATACATTATATTAAAGGGTAAAAATATATTCTATTTATACTTTAAAACCATTAAATAATATAATTTTTCCACATAGGATATTACGATGAAAAAAGTTGTTTTTAATTAAAATATAGCGTGTTTTTACTATTCATTAAAATATGAAAGTTATCGGAAAAATATCAAAACTTTATCTAATGTAAATTTTTATATCCTGATTTAAAAGAAGAATTTTATTTTGTCATATTGAACTTATAAACATGTCAAAAACTATATTTAAAGTGGGTGCCCCATCAAAAGGCGGCAAAAATGCATTTTTTTAAAAATACTTATTTTACCTGAAAAATTTATTTTGTTCTTATACCATGTTTTAGAAAATGTGTAAGACGAATAATAATGTTATAAGATTCAAAATTTAGTTAATACTATTCATAACGGCTAGTTCATAATAATATTATAATAATATATCGTTGTTTAGTAAAACCCGGTATTGCGTACAACACACGCTATCGTGGAAGGTCGTGATTGCGTGTAATGCAAGCCAAGTCAGAGTTGTGTGCTGTGCAAGAATCCTTCATTGTTTCGTATATCATAATCCAACCATATTTAATTTATACATTGAATATATATATATACTCAATGTTGCGTAGAATAACTATTATCGAAATTATGTGTAACACGATCCAAGAATAGTGTTGCGTATACTGCAAGCTAATACGGTGTTGCGTATATCACAAGGTAATATTGGTGTAGTATACAAAACAAGACATTAATGAAATTAAAAGAATATTTTTCATAAAATCTCGGTGGTGTTACACACACACAATATCTAACCCACATAGGATCAGTATTTCACTGATCCACGATGTGTAGCTCTAATGCTGGTCCTCGTCGGGTCATTCACTATTGATCCACACATGGTTTCTATAATGTTGATCCAAACAGGGGTCACTAGAATCTTGATCCACACAAGGTCTCTAGAATGATGATCCCATCAAGGTTGCTAGGTGCTGATCCAAACAGGATCTCTCAGTTATAATCTACACAGGATCGCTAGGTGCTAACCCACACAAGATCTCTCAGTAATACCCTCTATATGATCTATGTCCGACATCCATCTCACAATCATCCACTAGATTTCCTCTCATAACACGCTGGATTCTAGGATAAACCAATCCTCAATCCATCTGTCATTTTTTTACCAGTACTAATTCCCATGAAGATGCTACCCAACGATATGTCACATTATAAGGGTTCCAATTCAATAGATGGCACGTCAACCAGACGCTCGGTCTATATGTTATTTACATTTTAGTGCCGAGGTCCCATTTAGATTTAGTGTCGATCCAACCTGGTTGTACTTCATCATTCTCCAAACCTCTCGAGGAGTATCTCAAAAGGACCATCTCACACCAAGAATCCCAGCCTTATATATGGTTCATCATGAAAATGTCGGGGTCGCAAGATACAACCTTTTAAGAATAATAGGGCACGAGAGGGCTCTTAGTCCGGTCTGACCCAGTCAGGGCCCACCCGACCTGGTTTGAGTCAACCCAAACCAGTCTGGATCTGACCTGGCCTTGACCGATCCATCGTAGTTAGGCCTAGCCCGCCCCTGCTAGGCTGGGACAGAGTAGTTCGGCCCACCGGCTGACGCCCCGTGCGGGGGATTCATGGTCCCCCTCTCGAAAAGGCCTAATTAGCTGTTAGGTTCACTAAATGGAGGTTCCACGTGGTTCCTCCTCATCAACCATGGAACCCACAGGGAGCAGGTCCCTTATTTCTCCATGGCATTGTAGTCGTAGCCTTCTCACCATAGAGCGTTATGCCTCTCCGCCAGCCGCCTCCATGGCCAGCCGAGAGCCAACCTACAGACCGTCTTTCGCGTTGTCGAGAAATGCCAGCGGGGCTTTTGCAGGCCACCAGGTGAGATCTGGTGGTCTGTTCATCCTTTTGGGCATGACTATAGGCCTCCTGGGATGCGGTCATCATTCCGTGCCTCCCAGATTTTGCTTTCCATCATGTTGGAAATTTTTTCCCCAAAGAACAGAACATGAACGAAGGGTGGAGGGTCCGACCTTATTCGTTTGGCCCACTCCCTTCATGTAAGCATTATAAAAAGTAGTATATTATTCAATTCATCAATGATAGTTTTTTTTAAATTAAACCCCCTACCTTAGATTTCATTGGACATGTTATGGTGGAGGAAGGAGAATATGTGCTTGATAAAGCTGTTAGAATTCCTCATTCCCAATTTGATTCCTCTAACTTTGTCATCCAACCTTATGTTCCATAGTGGATTTCGATGCATCATTCCATTATATAATCCTCAACATCATTCCAAAATCCCATGTTTGAGCATCAATTAAATAGATGGAGGATCCAAATGTGTTTCATGACATTAATTCAGTTCATTTATGAACCACATTTAATGTTACAACAACAAGGATACAAAATAGAAGAGTTATGACATTAAATGGCTTGTGAAACCATGGGTCCCACCACCTCTACTCAACAGTTATAGAAACGATATAAAATAACTATGTTAAGTTATTTTATGATTTTTTTGTAATGACCAAAATTCATCTTTCTCTCTCAAACTACTATTTCAAATATAAAGATTCCCTTAATAAACTATCGGCTCTATAGATTAAAATGTGCTCTCATATTTCAATTTTGAGCGCTGCTTCAAAAGTTAGAAATTGAAGCCCATAAGTTTACTGAACGACCATTAAAAAATGATCATAATTCCATTCCGAGCACCCTGAGCCTCTGAATCATGCATTATCATTTTTCCAGATTCGTAATAATCCCAAATAAACCAAACAAAATTACATGTAATTTTCAGGTCTTTAAAAAAATAATTATATATTTTCTACTCACTACTGCTCAGATCATGAAAAATTTATTCGCATGGTTTACAATTTAGAAGGTGAACCATATCAATGATTTTTTCTCATCAAGGAAGCTAGGAAATATAAATAAATTAACCCTATAGAATAGGATAAAGATAGAATTATATTCTTCAACAAGTGAATTCCTCATATAATTCGTATTAAATTGTAGATGTAATTCTCTAAGGAAAATAATAAGGCTGATAAATCCATTAATTGGTATGAGTAAAATATTAAAAAATATTTGAGGTGAAATTAAATTATTATCATTGAACCATAATCTAATATTGATTTATTAATCAGTGGCTTAAAACCATGTATTCAATTGAAGTTAGACAGCAGGTACATTGTGTACCTATTATGAAATTTCATTATATGATGTGAAGTTAGAAAACGATATTATAGATACTTGTAAATTTCATGTTTTAGATAAGAAAATATATATTTAATTAATGAATTTTATAATATAAATAACTCTGGGAGAAGGTGATGAGATTAATTTTATTCATAATCTAGGGATTAAATCATGGAGAAAATTATCATATGGGGACTACTAATTTTTTTAACTGTATAGAATAAGGTCATCAAGAAAAATATTGTCAATGTGGGGTGAAGAGTCTGTTCAATTAAAGGAACAATGAAAGATCCCAACAGAATAAACCAATTATCCTTAAATATTTCAAATATAATGAGTGTGGGAATCATGATTAACACCAAATAATCATCACTGTTAATGATAATGATCTATTTCGACAACCTCTTAATCCCATATCCAAAAGTAAATACTATGTGATCACTATTTCTTATGTATGGTGTGATAATAAATTGAAGAATGATACACATACATTCCACTCTGAAACTACTAATGTCATAATTCATTTTTGGATCTACCCAATTTTTTGTATATAAATTTTTATGTGAATCAAATTACCCCCACAATGATTATATATTGAATTATTATTGAAGGATATTAATGGTATGATTATCGCATCTATATTATATTATTCTTATTTAATTCTCTTTAGAAACATTTTTCCTATAAATATCATTATTTCTCATATAGTAGAAATTTACTTTTGGAATTGATTGATTTTCATTATATAAAACCCATATAAATTTCAAAGGAAGGGAAGTGACATTTGATATTTTGAACCAACCTATTATGGTTGATCTATTCCAAAATGAATTTGAACATCCAATTTAAATTACATCCATTTTATATGTCTTTATTTCTTTTAGTAATGTATGTTAATCTTATATATTTTACGGAAACTAAAATAAAAAAATATTTCAATTGTAAAAGCGTTTGTTGAGGTTTTTCTAGAAGAGTTTCATAGTGTTCTTCTAAATATTGATGTTATGTTTGAAATAGAGATCATACCATGTGTGAAACCTATTTCATAAAAATATATATAGTGGGATCAATTGAATCTCAACAATATCATAATGAACATTATGGGAATCATAATTACGGATTTAAGGACCCTATTTCATCACTATGCGTTGAAACTATTATTTTTATTAATAATAAATATAGAATAGTGAAATTATTCCTCAATTAATGTGAACTAAACAATATCACAATCTAGAATAAGTTTACTATGTCTCCAATTGATGATTATATGACCAATTATAGGAATATTTGTTTTTCCATGATTAATCATCAATTGGAATACATTAAATTGAGTTTCAAATGTGAATACATGCCTACGAAATCAAATTTTATGAGTTATAGACGCTATTAATTTATAGTTATTCCATTTGGACAAATTAATTCACTATTTATCACTACAGATTTAATGAATAGAGTTTTTAGAGATTATATTGATCAATTTTTGTTTGTATATAGATATTATATTATTATATATTCTAAGAGTAACAGATTACATAAGGATCACTTGAGGATTGTACTCGATACACTAAGGAATGATATGGTTTATGTAAAATTTAGAACATCTGAATATTTTTTATAGAAAATTTCATTTTTGGGTCATATAATTTCTAGAGAGAGTATATATTTGGATCCATTGTTGGTGAAATTTATTAAACATTGTCCCACACCATCCAATATTTTTATGATCTGTAATTTTATGGGTTATGATGTTTATTTTTGGCATGTTGTGGAAATTTTCTCATGGATATCTATTACACTCACAATATTACCTTTTAAAGGATCTATGTCTATTTGGATAGATGAATGTTACAAATATGTTAACGAACATTAAGAATGTAAGATACTGCAGTTATGATTACAGTACCCTATAGTTGAAAAGGGTTTCTGAATTATAGTGACACATCAATGAAGGGATTGGGTTGGATCCTCATGAACAATGTTATAGTGATAGAATAAGCCTCATATAAATTGAAGATTCAGGAGAAAATTCACCCAAATCATGATTCAGAGTTAGAGGTGGTGATTTTAAAATTAAATAAATGGCAAATTATCTTTTTAAGGAATGGTGTGATATATATACTTATCATAAAATTTTAAGGTATATAATCACTAACAAAATTTGATTATGATAAGATATTGTGGTTAGTGTTCATTAAAATTTTTTATTTCTCAATGCATTACCACCCAAGGAAAGTTAATGAGGTTAAATATTTTCTATGTTGAATGTGTCATTATATTTTATATATGATAAAGATAAAAAATATCTAATATTTCAAGATATGTAAATGATAGACCTTGAAAAATATAAGTATGGGGACATGTCTTATCACTGAAAAATGATTGTAAAATAACAATTCATTTTAATATTGATATTGCATAGAAGGAAGATATATATATAAAAATGATGGTGATAATTTTATTGAAGAATAATATTGATTATGATTGAATGATATGGTTCATAAGTCATGTATGTGTCTTATGCTAACATAGTTAATGATTGTGTTTTTAGACTAAACTGACAGGTCATCATTTTATATTCATCATAGACATATGCATATTTATAGAGATCTAAAAGAGAATTCTAGATGGGACATCATTGAGAGATATATTTTTTAATATATATCATATCACATTTTATGTTATAAAGTTACGTTTTAGAGACAAATGTTTATGGGGATGTTACAACCATTACCGATACCATAATTTAAATTGAAAATCAGCACAAGTGCTTTTATTCATCAAACCCCCCCCCAAAAGTATAATGTTTATAATGATAAATGGGTTTTAGTTGATCACCTTAAAAATTCAAAACACTTTATTGTCACCATATATGATTATTCCCAATATCAAATTTCCATGATATACATTAAATAAGTGGTTATATTACACAGAGTAATAGTATTAGTTGTTTTTAATAGAGATATGAGGTTTATCTCAAAGTTGTGCCCATGTTCTCAGCATGGTCTAGATACTGTGTTTTGTTTCTGTAATTATTCTGATCATTAAATTGTTATATATTCTTAGTGATGCATTCAAACCCTATAAGATATGTGGAGATATTATTATATGTATTTAAATGGTTGTTGATATCAATTACATTCTCTTATCTATTTGTCTTATTAAAATATCATCCACTCAAACATTCATATGAATAATTATGAATACATTTATGGAAATAATTACCGAACTATAACATGTTGGAATGAAGATAGAGAATAATATATTTTGTGACCTAAACAACGAGGGTAAATGGAAAAAACATTATATTCACTTTGTAGTACATCAAGGAAGCATAATGTCTATAGAGAAGCTTTGCTGGAAATCATTAGGAAGAAATGGAATTAGATGTTTTTTATATAGAATATTTATGATAATCATTATTGAATAAGGTTATAAAATTTAGAAATAATATAATGATGATCCATATAAATATTGGTCCCACTGAGATTCATAATCAAGTTGAGACTACAGATTATCACTTCAGGCATCTACTGGACCTCTCTCAGGTTCGTGATGTGCTCCATATCTCTCTCTTAAGGAAGAACATACCTGATCCTTATCATGTAATGAATTCTGTTGTTATATCACTAGATCATGAAATTTTTATTGAAAAAAAAAACTGAAATATATCATGGATTATAGAGATATGGTGATACAGAATACAGCTACTCACCTTAATAAAGATCCCTAAAGAAATCTGAAATTCTAAAATCTACTTACGAACCTGATCATTTAAAGAAAGAGAGATAACTAGTTTTGTGTATATCAGAACAATGTAATTTTGATGGAGAAATTCATTTTATAGGGGTATATTATAGCACCCTAGGATTTTATATGTATTTTCCACTGAAATAAACTTGATTTATTTGATAGTTTTTTTATACACAACCCTGAGTCCAATTGAACCATAATATGGTATACCTTTGTAACATAGCTTTTTGATTGGTAGGAATGAATATGATTTATAACATTATGAAAAATAATTATAAGGTTTTTATTATAATAAAATGTATTGATTAATTCAACATAAATAAGTACATAATTTTTAGTAAATTCATTTCATGCTTCAAAGATATGTTTTCTTCAAAAATGGGAATTATTAAATTTTTGGAGTGGATTTTACAATTATTTTAAAAAAAATAGAAAATTTATTTTATAAAAATTATATATTTTTTAATTAACCATAAAAAATTTACATAATTGAAATTTTGGATTTATTCTATATAGAAAAATTGTTTTGAGAATAATGAAAAATGAAATTTTTTGTAAAATTATAATTTATTTTTGAGTAAAATTATAATTAAATTCTGAATCAGATCATATCTTAATAGTATTATTTTTCAACTATATATAATATAATTAATTACATATAAATTTAAATTTTAATATATTTTGGTAAAAGTTCACTTTTATGCATTAAATACATTTTTCTAAGTAAAAGAAACCTCTAGTTTCAAAAATATAGAAATTATATTCCATTTTTTTGATAAATATTTTTATAATATTTTAAGTAAAGGGTTATTCCATAATTTCACCCTCTTGTTATAAATTTCTCTTTTATGTTCACATAGTGATTAGAAGATTTTATGAAAAAATATAAAAAATTATTTTTGACATTATGTATTTATTTTTATAAATGTAATTTATTATTATTTTTTAGTGATGGAATAATTTCATTAAATTCTTATGGAACACCGACACAATACATGTCTTAGTAAAACAAAAAATTAATAAAATGTCTTTAAAAATAATACAAGTTATAATATTTGGATGAATTATTGGGTTCCCTGAATTTGGTAGATAAATATAAAATATTAATGATGTGTTAGAAGTTTATATTAAAATTACATTTCCATATTTTTTCTTTAAAAAAATTTCTAAATAGTTAATTCAATCACTTTAATTATTTTTAGGTTAAATTTATTTTTATTAAATAGTTAAAAATCATATAAACTTGAATTACGACATGGAGGATGAGACATAGTCTAAAATTTCATCCCATGAAAATTTATGTTTTAATTGATACCTCAAATGTAAATTTAAAGCCCTTTATTATTTTATAATGTGTTACTATGTTTAAGGTTAGAATTAGTTAATGATGGTTTAAAAATGATATTGTTCAAAATGCCACATATAATGCCCAAATTCTATTAGTTGATGATATATGATCCTTATCTTATCTTATATACTAATTTTTTTGAAACGGTTTCCACATACACATTAAAAAAAATTAATCAATTTAAATATTTTAATAAATTCCAACTGTGTACTTCCATTGGCTATTGAAGTCCACCACCTTCTCTCTATTATTCACACCACCTTGTGCCAAAAGCTCAAACAAACCCTACCTAATTATCTTAAAAACATCACTATCCATGAAATAGAGGTGAATGTATTATTAAATTACCATTCCATGTGTCCATATGAATAAATATAGTGGATTATTACTTTCTAATATGTGGCTAGATCTCTTTCAAAGTATGTCATGATTGAGGTTAGAAATTTATGTTTCAATATCATTTTAATTACTGTTATTTTTTTCTTAACATTATATTGTGCTAAATTATAACATTCTTTTCTTTTAAAACCATTATATTTTATTCATCATGTGTTATTAATGAAATATATAATTAATAGTATCATTTTTCTCTCATCGATAGGTAAATTTATTAAGAAAAATCATTTAAGAAAAATATACTTTATTCTGTCTTTGGTGTGAGATGTTTATCATATGTGTCTCTAATTTCGTTAAAATTATATCATGATGTTTTAATATTATTAAGATACTTTTCAAATTCATATTTACCCTTGTTTGGAATTCTATAAACAAATTAAAATGATACTTCTATTCATTTTTTAAAAGAGGTAATTTTTATTTTATACAAAAAATGTGAAAATTCTATTTTCTATAACATTATCATCATGAAATGAATTTCCTACCATCATTATCAATGAACATATGAAGCTTACATTGCAAGTATCCATGATTCCTTCCAAGGAAATCATTTTACAAAATATTATAGAATTTTTTATATTTTCAATCATCATTTTCAAAAAAAAGGTTATATCTCTCATGAAATATTAAAAACTTATATTAATTTAATTTTTCATCTATAATAACATAATTTAAGTTTAATTAATATTTATTGGTGATATGATCCTATTATACAATCCTTATTCATTATATTGATGGTTTATGATTATGATAATGGGATGTTTTTGAAATTTATTTTCTTTCCCCATGTTAGGATATAATCATATGATAAATGTGTAATGATAATATAGAACACATATGTATGATTTCATTTTGTAATGGGTTTCCCTCGAATTATATATTTTTCAAATCCAGTGCATAATGATAGATATATAATGATTTAATAAGAACTGTAATATGGAGTAAACTGAGTTCAGTAAGGTAATTAATCTACTATGATTATCTTGAGAGTGAAACATAACTAACAATATTATAGAATGGGGTTTAAACCCAGTAAACCTATGGGTGTCTTCGATGTTAGTCATGGCATAGAAAATGATTTTCTATTATAATCTGTATGCCCCAAAGTTATGTAATATGTAAATTTTATTCTCTCATAGCTCATGTAATTTGATAACATTATGATTTATGACATATAAAGTCTTGTGTTTTATGCCATGAATCATATTTACAATATATGAATTACTAGGTACAGTTTCCAAATGTATGGATAATATTCTAAAACCATTATTCTCATTTTTTGTAAATATATCCCTCATATTCCCTTACTGAGAATTTGAGCTAACCCTTTTTTATGTTTCACTTTCCCCCTGATAATAAATATGGTTTCATATATAATTTTTAAGAGAAGGGTTCTAGCTATGAAGGACTAAGTGGTAGATGATATAGATCAATTCCTTACCAGTTTTTTATATATATATATGTTTCTAAAAATACTAATCCTTTTCAATTCATTCAAGAATCATAATGTTATATAATGTATAATCATTTAAAAAAACAATAATATATATATATATGAAATGTATATGTAATTATAAAGTTGAACCATATAATATCATTAGAAGTTGTGAAGAAACATTTTAAATAATGATTACTCTAAAAATAGTGAATAAAATTGAACTAAATTATCAGTTTGAAACTCTAAAAATATCAAAATCAATAGAGAAAAAGTATTGTTTATGGGATAAAAAAGTGTAGTTTGATCAAATTGAAAGTAATGAATCCTAGGAATATGTTTTCAGCTAATAAGATAAGAACATTATCAAAACTAAATTTGTGTTTTTGAATGATATTACCCAATGTGGAGATGTTTTACATAAAAAATAATGATTAGATTTCATGTTATATTCATAGGTTATATTTTTAGATTTTGTAGAAACAATTTTCCTTTCTCAGAGACTTGTAAACATCATAATGTTTTTTTGGTTCGTCACATAAAAAATAAACGATTTATCAAATGGTTGTTTTTTCAGAATTCATGACTGGAGATATTAGATAATTGTTTCATAGTTCCTTGAATCATGTTCTAGATTAATGAATCGCTATTTTCAGGTGGGTTTTATTAGATTTAATCATTGAACTAGAAAAATTCCACAGTTCTTTATCCAAAGAGGACCTACTTTCAAAAGGTAGGCATTCATTGTGTTTTGAACTTTATGATACTTAAGAAAGTGCATTGGTCAAGAGGATGGGAGGTTGGACTCATCACACCCTTTTGATGGGAATTATTGTCTACTCCGGGACTCTCTTTGTAAAATTAACAAATTTTGATGAATCCTTATTAATTCACCAATTATATCATAAGAATACCATGGAATTTACAATCACTTTTTAACATGTGTAAAATTTAGAATCATCAGTATGCCATCAAGGTTCTTCATCAATGGAATAATTTTTATGTATTCGAGGTTTTCCATCAATGGTATCCTTTAATATACTGATTAGAGATTCTTTTAATCATCGTTATGATGATAATGGTTTTTAAGCCACTCAATGCGGCACTCTAGAAATTATTTTCATCCATGGAGACAGAGGATTGTTTTAATCTTTGGATAATGCTCATAAAATTATCTACCTATGTATCCTTGTAAAAGGAATCATAACCCTCGTAGTTTGGTTCCTATTAGTAGAACACATCATAACTTTTAAGCTCATGTGATAAGGACCTCTAAGTGGAATGTGCATAGTTGAAACTTTGTGTGAGACTTATGCTGAAGTATCCCAAGGAACACGGAAAGGATATGAGTTTCCAAATAAGATCTTACCCTATTGGGAATATGGACCAAAGAGAATAGGGTTGATTTGAAGTGTTGGGTTTAAACCTCACAGAGGCTTCCTATCTATCCCATATTAATGGGAATCAAACCCTATATAGTTTGATAAATCTCATAGAAGAGTATAGTTTTTTGAGAGTTTGGGCTTACTTCCTGAAAAATTATTCCTTGATGATTTGAGGATTGAATTTGGGGATTATTTCCAAAGGTGGATTCCTAAATTGGGGGAATTAGGGTTGGATTCATGAGGAGGATATCTAGTGAGCTCGGGCCCTGGAAGGGTTTCCTACATATCCTAGCTTGAACATTTCTTTCAATGAGTGTTTAAGCACAGGTTGTAACCATCATGTATCTCTAAGCCCATGTGAGTCAAACTTAGTGTGAGAAACAAGAGGATGTGAAAGATTCCACAACGAAACTTCAGACGTCCAAATTTTTCCTCCATGCTGAAGGAAGATGGTGCGTTGACCATGGAAGAGGGCAGGGTGAAGAACATTCCACCTATTCTATTTACATTGAACAAGGGTCGAATATAAGGAAGAAGGGGTGAAGGTGAGGGGATTATACTAGGATGGTTTCCCATAAATTGATTCTGGTAGGGGAGGGAGACTTCTCCAATACTTGCGCAAAATGGAAAGTGTGATGTGTATCATCCTTAACGGAGACCTCAGGTCCTGGGTTACCTCTTTGAGAAAGGCGAGGCTAGTAACCAACCATCCACTAAACTGGGAACTTCCTAACTCTGTTTCTTGAAGAAAAATCCATGTGACTATGGAAATAAAAATCCACAAACATCCCATGAATCCTAACCCCATCGTGAAACTCATGTGGAAAACCTCTGACTGTGGAAATACAAACCCAAATTGGAGACACGCTGATGTGCCATACCCAAAGGTTTGAGAAGTCAAGAGTTTTTGGTGGAGGCTTCAACTTATCCCCAATCGGAAAAGAGAACCAAAGAAGGAGATACCCTGCCATGGATGGATTCAAAGAAGGGTACATGAGCTGGTCACATAGGTACTTCAAGAAAGTATGTCACGTAGGTACCCCGCATTTCCCTATCGTGTAGGTATGGCACGCAGGTGTACAATGCAGTTGTGGCACATAGATATACCGCATTGGTATGGATGAGGACTGAAGAATGTGATGAAAATCAAAACATATCTATCCCCTTTAATTATCCCTTCTTTTGTAGTTTAGAGAACTACCTGAGACAATTTGAGAGATCTAGGCAAAAGAGCTATGCAATTGGAGATTCAGAGAGTCTTTCAATTTTTTTCATTCTTGAAATGGGGAGCCCAAGGCCCATCTATTTATAGGCATAGATGGTCTTGGTCAATGAGATGGTGCACGCGAAGGTACTACGTGCAGCTCCACCGCATAGGTGTTCCGCGCTGGGACATAAAAAATCTTCTGGCATGGAGGTCTGCCACGTAGCTTGACCACATAGTTCGGCAGCGTAGTCCTTTTGTATAGCATGGCCACATAGTTCTGCCATGTAGCTCATTCACATAACACATTGGGAGTATTATGGATTTTTCTTTGTACTCTTTGAATATTTCTTTGGGATTTGAAATATCCAAAGGTTTCTTATCTTTTTGGTTACTTTTTCAAGTAGTGTCAACAAAAGCCCCCCATCAGGATTGGATCAAAAATATTCAAAGAGGGTCAAGTCTTGAGGTGAATGTTTCATGTAGGTATGTCTCATACGTATGTCACATAGGACTTCTATTTCCTATAAATAGGTCTCAACCTTTTTCTATTTTTTTCTTCACCTGTGCTTTCAAAAAAAATTATAGCCCTCGTTCCATATCTCGTTCGCCCAGCTACATCACGTTGTGCTCTCACGTAATTCTCTTGAAATTTATTTTGAGGTAAAATTACATATATTATGGAGATACACAATAAGGAATTCAACAATGGAGTTGCTCTAGGATCCTTATCAAAGGACCAATATGTCTGACTTCATTGAAGGAATTTTTCTATGTACTTTTTCAAAAGACCTTGTCAAAATGCCTATGCGAACAATGTCCATATCCATAAATTTTCACTTTCTTCATTAAAATCTAACTTGAAAGATTGGTAATTTTTTAATGAATGAATGACTCATTTTATGACCCATACCGAAGAAGATAAGGTTCCCCAAAATGAAATGACGAGGATCATCAGGACAGACTATTATGACATTGTTGAGAGTACTCGTCCTGGGTTATGGAAGGGTCTAATTCCGTACCAGTGTGACTATCGAAAAAGTCCATACTTACACCTGTACAGGCATGGAAGTTTTCAATATGACCATATTCCATATATTAAGAAGTACATTCCAATGAAATTCTTTCTTCAGTATTCCAACTGTAACAGTATGAATATTAGTTCAAGGGGGGTTCCGATACAAGAAGGAACAATCCCTATTAATTTCATCCTTTAACACAATGGATGCAATAATGATATGAAAGATCATGTTGTAGAGCCAAGACCACATTGTTATGATTCCACATTTAGGGATTCTCAAAGAGAGCAATCTAATGGTTGGAAAGGAGATTGGGACCTTCGTTTTAGAGGGGGTGTAAAACCTGAGTGGATGTAGGCATTTTGGGTATGTTGGAATTATGCAGAATTCAAAAAAGAGTTATCAAACATTCATATTTATTAATCTATCTGGATGTGGAAAACCTTTGTTTACAAAAATGAATTCATTCATGAATTACTGAGCTGATGGAGTACAAAAAAGAATTCCTTTCATTTGACGCATGGTGATGTTGGTGTTAGTCTCTAGGACATTTACCAAATAGTTGGAGTTACTATTCTTGGGGAAATGTATGATGAATTTATACTTCCTACAACCATATGAGGTGATGTTACTAAAAGACCACCACTGGCCAATGAATTACTTAAGATAACGAAGAATTTACCCAAGGATAAGGAAGATATCCATGCTAGAGTGTGGATGGAATCCTTCTTAGGACCAACAACATAGAAAGGTCCAACATGTGGAAATCCTAATGTTTGTCCTTCTATCGATAACTGAGGCAGTTTAGGAACATATTGTCCAACACTGGAAAGAGGTGATAACAAGCACTAGGGCTATAAATTCAAAAATGATATAGATGCAAAAGTCCGCTTAGATGTCTTCCTTGCTATGTGGATAAGTGTTTATTTTCTTCCAGATTATGAATCCAAAGGTGGTGTAAGATCAGGGACCTTTTTTATTGTAGCTAAATTCATAGAGGGGAAGTATATTGAGCTAGAAACCATTTTATTAACACGAATTTACCATATCTTGCTACATTTATACAATGGGAAGGCTCCATATAGGATTGAAGGTCCATTCCATGTGTTGTGGGGATGTATTTTAGCACACTTTTCATCATACTCTATTATGAATTTAGTTAGATTTTCTAATGGTCGATTCAATCCATTTATAAAGAAATTTTCTTGGTATTCTACCCCTAGGCTTAAGACCTAACGTGGTGCTGAAGGCATTAAATGTCTCGGTGGAATTTAGCTTCTTTCTATTTGGTGACCCACCAACTGGAACATTTATTGATGACGGAAATGTAAAGAATTATGAGATGAGATACTATATGATGGAATTCAAGGATGGCATATTATCAACTGGTATTGATGGTGAAATTATCTGCGAGGCTTATATCCCCTATAGGTTTCCTCGTCAATTCAGATGTCTTCAACAATCAAGACCTTTTCCACCCCATATGTTAGACATGATAAGAACCCAATTGTAGTGTGATAATAATAGATTCTAACAGTTTTAGAGGCATCCAAATTGTAAATTACATTACCTCCACCAGATGCATTGATCAGATTGGAAGCTGGGTATGCCAAAGCTAGGGATTCTCTATATCCCCACAGGGCTCTGACAAAAGGGATATATAAAATGGAAGCTAAAATGGCTATTTTACATAGTACTCAAGGAAATAAATCCAAGTCCATGGATGATACATAAGTGTTAGATGTTTTAGAGCCCTCAAAACTTATTCGTAGGAAGTACACCATGAATACCAAGGCTAGAGAAGAAATACCTCCAATTCCTAGGCGATCCAATCATTGACATCGAACAGTGGTCCCATATCCATCTATTGATCTTTTTGAAGAAAGAGTTTTGAAAAAATTTCCATATTAGAAGGTGAAGATTCCCTTCCACAGTCAACCATACCAAGATAAAATATGTGCGACCTCCAGCTAATCATCATTAGTAATGTATAACCTGTGATCTTAACGATGCATTGACATTCCTCCAACATGGAAGTCGAATACCAGATATTGGGGTTATTAAGGAACATTCTGATTGTAATCCGGACCATATCTTGGCTGAAGTATAGAAGTATGTTGCAGATTTGGATGTTTTTATATATGCAACTAATGAACAAATCCCAGCCTCTGAATGAGTATCTCATATGTTGGACTTACGAGTCTGCGAATGGGTAATTATCAACTCCGAGGAGGAGTGGGATATTTATGTTAATATTGAGTATGTATTTCAATTTTTCTTTTGACTCAACCCAACACTATCATTTATCATCATTAATCTTGATGAAAATATATTTATGATGTTTGAATGTAGAGAAGGGTGGTCTGGACCAGCTCTCAAATCACCCAAGTACTGTCCTGCATGCTCTCTATTAAAGGAAACAAATGATCCTCCTAGGTTTCCAAAACATTCCCCAGGAGAATGAATCATGACTTGGGTAATAGGGACATATAATCCTCAATAATTACCTCATGTTTCCCCTATTAATAGTAGTGTTTCTACCTCGCCTCATGCTTTTGAACAAAAATTCAAGAGACCAATGAGATTGATTTTAAGTGTTCACCGTAGGAGTAAGTGTTTATATGATCCTTAGGGAATACAACTTGATAAATATATTTTGGAAACAATGTTTTATCTCTTTTAAGATATATGTCTCTCTCATCTCTCAAAGGATTAAGAGCTAATGATTCATGACCAGAAAAATAAATCCCAAGGGAAACCTAGGTTCATGCTGACAAATCTGTAATGTCAAAAGATTCAGCTATACCTTTTCCTAGTTCTATATAGAGAGAGGGTAATTACATTTTATGATTAAATACATTCCCTATTTACTTTTGTCAATGGATCTTGAAAATAATCAATAATAATATTCCTATTGATTTAGAAGAAAGGAATGAATATCATAAGAAATCTAAAACCAAAGATGATCTTAACTCAAAACCAGAGAGGTCTGATGCTGGTATACCAATTGAAGATTCAGTAGAACAAAATGTCAGTAGAGCCAATTTGGGTATCAACCAACATTTTTTGGATACCTTAAATGGTGAGGATGCATTTATATTTCAGGTCGTACACACTA
This sequence comes from Viscum album, assembly GCA_963277665.1. NCBI lineage: Eukaryota > Viridiplantae > Streptophyta > Magnoliopsida > Santalales > Viscaceae > Viscum > Viscum album. The sequence continues at coordinate 401,948,467 of OY728160.1, read as the reverse complement.
AAATAATGGACACCCTTAATCTGAATATTGATATTAAAGGTTCCATCAAGGAGTTTGGATATATTCAAGAGGAAATCCAAGGAAATAATTCCCTATTCATTCATTTTACATACATAATTTGTTCTTCAACTTGATTCTTTACATCGAAATTCACCTTATGCACCTTTATCTACACAAAATATTGCAAAGGATCTTCAGGAATAGGGTGTTCCACTTTATCCTCCTGCTCGGGTTAGAGAAATATTTACAGAGTATCCTTCATCATGTGTTTTTCTAGAGCCTTTAAATGTCATACATGAGCAAATTCAAGGAAATTACCATTCTCAAGAAACATCCACTCAGAACACTGGAGTTGAGAATACAGGGGATAAATCCAATCAAGTAGATACCTTGTTATTGGGTAAATTTAATCAACTATTTGAATCATATTTTCTTTCTTCATTTGAAACTAATAATGACCTTGATTTTTCTTTTAGGGTTATCAGACCCTAGATCATAGGGTAAAGCATCTACTACCCCAAGAGAAGAAGAACAAAATAGATCTTTAAGCAACCTGTTTCCAGAGTATATTTTACCTAATGATAGTGACTTAGATTCGTACTTATAGATGCAATATGCTCTTGGCATGGCACATAAGAAGTCCTAGTGGAATATCTCGAGAATAATTGTTGAAAATCCTTTAGATTAATTTTCGCCCCATTTTCCAAAACTCCCAACATTCTTCTGTGTATTGGGATTTGGTGGATTTAATTATCGGCTAGTCTACGATGCCATGAAAGAGACTATTCATCGATGGGAGCAGGAGTATATATTGCGAAAAGATTTTGAAGAGCCTAAACGACTCATCAATATTTTGGGCTTTCAATATTCAATAATAGAGGTGGAGGAAAATCATAACAATAAATCACCCGAGATTAGCCAACAAATCAAATAATCCATGAAGGAGTTGTTATCTCTTCAATAGTAACTGGATACTATTCATAACAAAATTGAGTGATTGAAGCAGACATTAGGAGGAGCCCAATTAAAGGGGATAACTGCCATTTCAACTGTCAAGGAAGCACATCATCAAGTAGAGGATGTTGGAGTTGATCAACTATCTCAACTTCAACAGGCAGTTGATAGAGCTTATGAAGTAGTCCAAAAAATGAAAAGTCATGTTGAGAATTTATTTTGAAACATGATAGGAAGGCAAAATTTTTTTGGATGGCCCTCTATTTTCATATTAATGAAATAAATTTTGTTTTCAATCATCATAATAAAATAAAAAAAAATCTTCATTCCAGTCTTTTCATGATTGAAATATGAAAATTAGATGATGATAATGATTCCTTTATGTTAAACGATCATTATTATAATTAAAATGGAGTGCTCAAAAAATTCTTATTAATACAAGGGACCTAATCTGTGTGATTTGACAGTTTGTAGAGTTATATGGATAACCAAGAATACATTTTTTTCTTTTGACATTTATTGCTCAGTATTACATAAACCATACAGTAATGTACATTTAGTGTGTTGAGACTCGACTTTTGTATAGAGTGACCTTCACAGGTTCTCAATTTAATGAGCACCATGCCTTTTTTATTGTTAGTTTAGAGTCATGCATGTTGGTCTTTAAATGGATAATTTTTAGGGTCGAAAAATATTTGACTGTAAACATTGAATTAAATCCCAAACAATTCAGTGTGGCTAAGAATTTCTTTAATATGTTTTAAACATTTCCAAGGGGAATTGTGGGCCACGATTTTTTATGGATACCAAATTTCATGCCTGTATCAACATAACGTGTCTCTTCCAAGATAAAAGATACCATTATTTGAAAAACCCATTATGGGGGATATATTATGCAGGGCCAACTAGGGCATATACTACGTAGCCAAATAGTGGCATCTTTTGACTGATAGGCCTGTTATGTAAGAAACTTATACAATGACTCCTATAGGGACATGATGCATAGTCAGACAAATGTCTCTTTAGGAATTTAACTTTTTGTTATTGATAGATATGGGAAAATAAGATTTGGGTGACTTAAGACCATTGTAGTTGGTTATTGCAAGGAAATGAATTTTAAGAATGAAAATGGGTTAGTTTATTCCAACAGTCATGAAGAGAGGACATTGGTACTATGTAGTTTTAAGTCATGTTGTGTAGACATGGGCTGGATTAAATTTAAGGTCTTTAGCTCTGTCCAAAAGTACAAAACTCTCCTAATTTTTTGATAATTTGTTTGGAAATATAATATTATATTTAGGTATGAAAAGGAAAATAAGAAACTGTGATTTGAGAATTTATAAAACTGAGGAATGGTATTGTGAATGGGATTAAAGTATTAGAGGAATTCTTTTCTTGGAAAGAAGTTACCATTACCTGAAAAATCATTATGGGGGCTATATTATGCAGAGCCAACTAGGGTATATGCTGCATAGCCAAATAGTGGCATTTTTTGACTGACGGGATTGTTATCTAGGCATCTTGGGCAATGTTGCCTAAGGGAATGTGCTTCATAGTCAAGAAAAAGGGCACTCAAAATATTGAATTTCTATTTCTAAAAGGTGATGAAAGTTTATGGAGATTCAGATTTTTCTAAGCATAGAGTTTGGTTTTGGAGAAAGGTACCTAAATAAATAAAGGCTATTTCTAATCAAGATATATAAAGAATCCAAGGAAGATTACTTTTACAAAGGTCTGACCCAAATGTAAAATATATGGTGTCTGTAGTTTTAGGTCATATAACTAGGACCAAAAATGGAAACAATATATAACATTTGGCCAAGTTATTTCAAGATTATTTCATATTGAATCGAGCACATGATGAGGGAAATGTGTAAACCATGGTATAGAAGACTTTCAGACTCTGAGAAAGATAATGGAAAAAATTATACTTGAATGAATTTTTTAAAATAAAGATTATTGTATATTATCATCAAAGATAAAAGGTGAAAAAGTTACTATAACCAAGAACAAAGTTACCATTATTTGGAAAACCTGTGGTGGGGGCTGTATTATGGAGGACCAACAAGGGCATATGCTACATAGCCAAATAGTGGCATCTTTTGACTAACATACATGTTATGTAGGAAACATATGAAAATACACCTAATGGAATGTGCTACATATTCAGGAAAAAGAGCTCTCAGATATTGGAAACCATGTCACCAGAAAGAGTATGAAATACTATGAAAATCTGAAAGAAAAATTCAAGATTAAGAGCGTGAGATATGGAAGGGGGTTATGGAAATTATATATGAGAAATATTTGAATCAATATTCTCCATGTATTTGACTTCATTTACATAGATCTGACGCATATGTAAAATGAAGACTTTCTTTGTTTCCTTTGAATGAATATGGTAATGTGCAATTTTATGTCAAGCTGTAAGGACATTATACTCTGCAATTTCAGGTATTGTAGTTAAGACATTATACTATGATGTTTCAGGTCATGATGTAAAGACTATATTAAACCCACAAGAAATTAAAAAATGTTATGTAAATAATCCATTTACTCAATTCCTATGCCCACGTGAACTATACTCAGTGTGAGAAACAAAGAGTAGTAATGGTTTCTTTTATAATACAAAGGGGATGCAACTTAAGAATAGGGGTATTAGATTTTCATTCAGTGTAACTTCATGTGGTAAATATGAAAATGAACTGATATGAAAGGAAATACATATTGTAACAGGATTAAGGGATAAAAGACAAGTGTCACTATGTGTCTTGCTGGGGAAATAATCAAGTCATACATTGTTTTTAAAACATTCCCTATACATAATTTATTTTATATAAGAAATAATGGGTTTTTTTTATTGTGGGTAGATGGGCCCAAGAATGGAGATCTAGCTGTCTCTACATATATCAAAATAGATGATAATCAATCCATACATAATTTTTTAAACAATCATTCTCCACGCTATGTTAGACATGAGGAATGGGGTCTTTTGATACATTCTTAGAGAAAAATAAATCATACGACATGAAATGGTACAAGGACCAAATAATATATCTTAAAGAAAATGTATGTATAGATCTAATACATATACAGAAAAAGAAAAGAAAATAATAATTTTTTTTGATTGTGGCTGGGTCTAGAATTAGAGATTCAGGCATCTCTATGTATCTTATTGAAAATGAAAATCAAGCCATACGTAGTTTTTGAAACATGGTCTCTATGCAGATCTGAAACTGACATAGGAAAGAGAGGGACTCATGTACTATTAAAAAGTAGCGATGATATTAATGACATTTTCTTATGGAATATTCTAACGTTAAATAGAGATAACATTAGTTGTACGTATGATGTCATGCAGTTTAACATCATCCAACAAGGATGAATATACTTCACACTTTAACATCAAGTAGTATAGACGCTTATGCTCGTTATTCATTTTAATGTCTTTCCACTAGGACATGGAGGCTGTGCAGTTTTTTGTCTTGTAGCAAGGACATGGTATTGTGCAGTTTAAAGTCTTGCAGTGAGGACTATGGGTATAATTACACAAAGTATTTCATCAAAAATCTTGCATTGTTTGGAGATGTAATGAGCTCTCTATCCAATGAGATTAATGAATAGGCTCCATTTCAATAGACCTTAAGTATAGAATAAGGCCCCTCCCATTTTGGTTCAAGTTTTGGAGGGTTCATTCTGGGTATAATTGGAGTCCTAAATACCAATACCAATTCTCCATGAAAGAAAAAGAAATAACGCATATTTCTTATTAAAAGCTCGTTCTATTCTATTCTGATAAACTTCTAGATGATGCAAATTATGAAATCTTTTCTCATCTAATAATTCCAACTCATTAAACCATTTCAGAGATAATTAGTCTGTAGATAACTGATAACAGATTACAACTCTATGTGAAGGAAATTGTGCATCAATTGGAAAAACCACTTTAGTTCTATATATTAATGAATAAGGAGTTGCTTGGGTAACAGTAATGTTAGTTGTCCAATATGACCATAAATCATTCAAAAGTTTGTTGGGCCATGATTTCTTATATTTATCCAACATCTTCTAGAGTTTATTTTATAGGGTTTTTTTTTTGAAAACCTCTATCTATCCATTAGCCTCTGCATGATAGCGGGATGAATGGTTGGATGTGATATTATATTCCTGGTATAACTTTTTTACTTCAGTAGAACAAAAATTGGTGCCATTTTCCATCAAAATATTATGAGGGACACCAAATCCGGTGATGATGTTATTTTTTAATAAACTAATGATGGTTTTGGATCTGAATACCTTGACAGGTATTGCCTCAGCCCACTTAGAGAAGAAATCAGTAGCAGTGAGAATATACTTGAACTTAATAGCCGTGGCTACAGGATAAGGCCCTACTACATCCATTCCCCATATGGAAAATGGCCAGAAGTATTTACTTGTATGTAGATACTCTGGGGTATGATCAATGAAGTTTAAATGCACTTGTCATAGATAGAATTTTGTAGTGAAATATATACAATCATGTGTCTTTGAAGGCCAAAATTTTCCAAGCCATCAGATCTGATAGGAGAGTCTGTGCCCAGATTGATGAGAACCACAAGTTCTTGAATGTACTTCTTTCATGATAGTTGCAGTCTCTTCTACATCAATACATCTATAAATAATTCCATCAAATCATCAACAATAAAAAATCATTTGGTGGTTTGGACTATCATAATGAGTAAAATAGGCCACTCGACACCAGATCTGCCTCTTCTCAGCCATATTTGGTAGAGGTATCCCATTTTAAAGATATTCCATGATGGATGTTATCAATCCCATGGTATGATGATACATTTTAGAAATATGAAAAATTTAATTAATTTCCTCCCTTATTGTTTGATCAAAAAGTAAACCCACATGGCTATGGGTTATACTGATTACAGTATCTTCCCGATTTGGATCTTCCAAGGCTATAGTTGCATTAGCTAGTGCATCTTCTTGGGAATTTTGTGATTGGGGGACATAGGACAAGGTCTAATCTGAGGGAAATTCATACATTAACTCTCTGATGTATTCCCACAAAGGTATTAACTCTTCTTTTCATGTAGATTATTCCCCATTTATATGTTTAATTACCAATTCTGAATCCCATTTTACCCTTAAATGATCCATTTGTACCTGAAGAGACAATTCCAAACCTGTGATGAGAGCTTGATACTCTGCTTCATTGTTTGTACCACCTTCCGATAATAGGAAAGAATAAGGCAATACATCCTTTTCTGGGGAAATAATGACTATTCCCAATCTAACCATGTTGAGTTTAGGATTTTCCAGTCTCTTCCCTATTGGACTTCTTGAAGTACCATCAAAATACATTTCCTATTTTGGGAATTATATTGAATAGAGAACACCTATTAATTAGGAAGTACAGTGTTAACCGATGTTTCTTCTGTAGATGGGTGCTCAACAAGGAAAGCAGCCAAATCATTGAATTTTAATGCCTTTTTAGGCACAAACTAGATATCAAACTGTTGTATAATAACCTCCCACCATGCTATATGTTCTGTAAGAATTGGACGACTAAGGATAAATTTGAGCGGGTTATTGTGAGATTTCAATTGGACATCATGATGTTGCAGGAAATGTATCAATTTCTGAACAACAAAGATTAATGATAGGAAACACTTCTCAATACTTTAACATCGTATTTCCACATCAAGCATAGTGAAAATGAAATAATAAAGGATATTTTCATTTCCAGCATCATTCATTTGGGCGAGGAATCTACTTAGTGATCGCTCTAAAGATTTTATATAGATATTGAGTGGTCTTACTTCAATAGGTGGAATCAATACTGGTAGACTCAAGAGATATTTTTTGATCATATCAAATGCTTCTTGGAAATCTTCATTCCATTGATAACTGACTCCCTTCTTCATTAATCTGGTGAAGGGTAATCATATGCATGCCAAATTGCCAATAAAGCTCTGAATATAGGAATATTGTCCTTGAAGACCTCTCAATTATTTCAAAGTTCAGGGAGGTGACATACCGAGGATTGATTTTTTTTCCTTAGGATCAACTTAGATACCACAATTTCATTCAAACAATCAATGGAATTTATCAGAGGATACTCCAAAATCAAATTTTAAGGGGTTAATCTTCAAATTATGTTGCCAAAGTTTATGAAATATGGATTCCAAATCATCCAAGGGATTGTAATGTTGTTTTTATTGGAATACCAAATCATCCACATAACATTCAAAAACTTTCCCTATGAAGGGTTTGATGAAATGGTGCTTGGCACTTTGGTATGTCACCCCTGCATTATTTAGGCCAAAGGGCATTACCCGATAGAAAAACACACATTGAGGAGCTCTAAAGGCTGTATATTTTTCATCCTTTAGGGATAATTGAATATGATTATACCCAGAATATCCATACATGAAGGAAAGAGATTCATAGCTAGCCTTTGAATCAATTAAAAGTTCTGTAATCAGGACTGGAAAATAATCTTTAAAACAATGTCGGTTAATTTCTATGAAATCAATGTAGACTCTAATTTTTCCATTCTTCTTTTTCACTGGGACAATATTGGTCATCCATTTTGGATATTGTCCTTCCATGAAAATTTGAGCCTTTATAATCTTATCAACTTCTGCTTCAATTTTAGAGATGTGAGTTGGGTTTGTTCTCTTTACTGCTTGCTTGAGCCCACGATGTTCTTCTAGATAGCCCAAATGATGGGTGGCTACATCAGGATTAAGACCTAGAACATCTGTATAATTCCATGAAAATATATCTCGATTTTTTAAGAAAGGGAGATATACACCTCTTTCTCCTCAGAGGTCATGGATGCACTAATTAAGGTGGGGCATGGATCTTCTCTTATACCCAGATTTATTTCCCTTAGTACATCCACGGTGGTAGAAACACCATATTCAAATGTAGGAGGAGCATCCCTGATATCTTCATCTTCTTTTTCATTATGTGTTACCTCTTCTGTTTCCATTTTCCTGGTAGATGACAAGGGAAAACTCCCAAAGTTAGTGAAAAAGTCAGTATTTGAACATCCTGACGAAGAATCCACCATATATGACCTTACTGATGATGGAGGGTTTTTCTGTGGTAAAGATGGATTGATGGATTGAGAATCACCATCTTTGTCTCCCTCGGAAATTGTTACAATTTCTTATACTTTTATTGATGAAGTAGAGGCTCGTTGTAGTTCATCAAATGAAATAAAAACATATCCATTCTGGGTTCCATCATTTCTTAGTGTATCAATAATGTATCCCATGTTATCAGGCTCAATTTCCGCAGTAGAAATTATGGGAATTATTGGATGAGTGCATGGATTTGGGTATACCCTTTTAACATTATTGATGGGTAACACAGAATTTGTACTCAAATGCATGAATGGATTTTTTGGAATCTTTTCCAGTCCATTTGGTGAATTATCTTTGGTTATCTCCTTGGTCATAGTCTTCGTTCCTTTTGTGTGATAAAACACTGCCTCAATGTATTGAGATTCACATGTTTCGAATGGAGACTTGTCACTATAAAATGTTCGGATTTCTCCATTTAAATAGTATTTCAGACATTGGTGATATGATGAAGCTAAAAATGCATGTTGATGCAACCAAGGCCTTCCAAGAAGAATATTGAAGGTTGTGTCCTGACGAACAACCGTGAAATATGAATTAGACACATGATCTCCAAACTAGGTTCTGAGTGTAATTTCTCCCAGAGGTTCTTGTTTATTATTGTCATATCCTTACATCATTAATTTCGAAGGAGATAATTCATATTTAGTCAGGCCCCATCAATGAAGTGTACGAATGAGAATGAGGTTGACCCTGGGGCCGTTATCAATGAAGGATCATTGGATATCCATGTTATTCATTTTTCCAGATAGATACAATGGTTTTATGTGTCCATGTAACACATGGTATTAATCTTCATCTGTAAAAGATAAGACTGCATGACATTCGGCAGAATTATTCTCTATACGGTAAACTTCAGCTGTAGCAACTTCAGTTTCAAAATCATGAGGACATAACAAGGCCTCAACGAGTGTTTCTCAATGATAATTTGACAGATTCAAAGAAACCAAAATTGATAACTTGGTCATTAATTGGGAAAATTTATTCAAGACATTATACTTTTGGTCCAAAGGTCTGTGTTTCCCAGCATGGAGATGTGGTTTTGCATGTGCTTTGGAAGTTGATGCTTATGTTGTAGATGTATTCTATATTGAAACAAAAGTGGAAAATACCACTGAATTTGTTAAATTAGACCACCTTATACTATTAATATGCTGAGAATAATATGGTGGAGCTTTTAATCGTCTCACCAAGATAGTTTCTCCAGAACTAGACTTGTTTTTCATGGATGAAACTCCTTGTTCTTGTTGAGCTTGCAAAAGATCTCTTCAGCGAGATTCTGCTGCTTATATGGTTTGAGCAGGGGTAGAGCTAAAATGGTTGTTTCTAGAATTCCCACATCTTCCCATGTATCCTCAAGCATGGCCACTTCCTCTAGTTCCCCAATTATGCGTACGTAATTCTAGCTAAATACTATTAGAATCACCATTGTTATAAGGATTTATTAAATGGATAACATTAGCGAAACCAAAGATCAATTCTTCGTCTGTTGAGGATTCTGCATGATAGGTTATCTCTGGTTGTACCGTTTGGTGTAGTTGTGCCTGTAATTTTGAAACAGATGGCATAAAATTTTCTAGGGATAGGGAAAACATTTTCCATGATGTGAGCTCGTCTTTCAACTGACTTCTCTTTATACATATGAACACTGTGTTTCTTTGAAGAACAAACTTTTGATGAAGATGGTTTTTTTGTGGAATGAGTGGCATAATAAAAATTTAGTTGTTTCAACTGTGTTCATAAAATAGAATGAGTTTGGTTAATCATTTTCTTGATCATCCAATTATCAAAATTCTGCACATTTTTACTTTTAACCTCTTGCAATTCTCTTTCTTCCTATGGATTAGTGGCAGTAACACATGCTACATGAGCTGATGTACTTTTCAATTTCAATTGTCCAACGTCTACCATCTATTTCAGAAGGTCTTTGTAAACAAGGCACTCCTGAATGGGGTGTCCCAACATCTGATTAAAGGGATTATAATTCTGAAGATCTCCATCTTCATCTTTATTTGTGTTTTCTGGCCTTGGAAACTGAACCAAATTTTTTTATAAGGATGAGATAAAGTATCCAGAAACTTCCTCATTCTTGAAAGAATATATTTTATTCATTATTTACTCAAACTGTTTCCTCATTTGATCTCTTTGATCATCGTGATGAGGTGGTCATTGCTACTGATGCTGAGGAAGCAGAGCCCTTCAGTATGATGAACGTCTTGATGTATAAGAAGGTACAGGTGCCTGTTTGAGTGTAATTGTATTATCTTCTGACAATCCTATTCTCCTTCCTGGAACTAATGGAATTACACGAGTTGTATCCTTAGACTCTATAATAAAGTCTTCTATCTGCTGAGCGATTTAAGTAAGGCCTAGAAACCCTCTTGTGTATTTCACTGTGATCAATGGTGTACATAATTTAGCACTCAGATTTTCCACAAAGATTGGCAGTAACCCTTCTTAAGGAAATTCTAAACTTAAGGAATATGTTAATCCCTTACACCATGAAATGAAATATAAAACTCTTTCATTATCCATTTCATTACAATTCAGAAGATCAAAAACTGTCATATTTTGTAATGTTGAGATAAATTGAAAAATAATTTTCTAATGAAGATCTTCCCACCCAGTAATTGATTGAGACTGAAAAATTTAATACTAGAGAAAAGATGGTCCTTGTAAGGATTGCACAAAACACCTATGCTTAACTGCTTCTTGTTTTTGAGAAGTTCCCATCATAGGATCACAACGAGAAAAAAATGTGTAAAGTGTTGTTCTGGATCTCCAGAACTATTAAAAATTAGGAATGTTGTATTCACAAAATTTGGGTGGGGGGTAGGAATTTCATCCACCCATTTAGGGTAAGCTCTCTTTCCCAACTGAACAGGTGCATGTCGTTCCTCTATAGCTTCTAACCAAGTTGTTAATGTCTCAATTGTATTCATAAGTATTTGGGGAATATCTAGATTATCTTGATTCTATGCAGGTATTACAACTATAACTTTAGCTGGTGAAATTACTAGTAAGACCACTGATGATGGTGCTAATATCTGTCTTGGATAACCCATGGAAATAGGTCTATTAAGATATATATGATTTTGTCTTTATTGTGTAACCAATAGAGGGAATTTATTATTTTTATCTATAGTAACTATAAATCCTCTTTGTTGAGGTGATCCTATAGGATTTTCTAGTTCAGGACTTTCCTGGGGAGTATGTCTAGCAGAAATGTTATTTCGAAGATACTCTATATTAATTCTTTTCAACTGCTTCATTCCCTCTTCCTGTTGTGCGAATCTCTCTTCAAGTGAGAGAGATTGACCTTATCTAGAGGAAAAGTGAGATGAAATCTATCTTTTTTAATTTCCCCTAGTTGGATGCCTTTCAGAGAGGGTGTAGTTGGTTATTTAGAGTTATACCTAGATTCTGGGTAATCCTCAGATTTTGGATACACACACCATTTTCATTTTCCTCGGTGTGTAACATATTGTGGACAAGAACATCATCTTTTTGATTCCCTTGAATTTGACATATTTTTTGGAGGATCTTCTACAATGGTATTGATAACATTCACTAATGCATAACACATTAGTAGAAATCTATTAGTGTTTCTGGTAGATCATTTCCCTTTTTTTCTTTCACGAAACATAGTTCTCCTATATGAATACTTCCATAGAACAGTTTGGCAGATAGTATCCTAAAGGGGATCATTGGATAGTTCTGTTGTACGCTTTCCTTATGGCTTGTTCCCTAATCGGGAGAAAAATGACTTCCGTTGTGGAGGGGATTGTAGATGCTAAACCCCCCCCCCAGCTATGTAGGCTGGGAATGATCTTGTTCTTCTTCTTCAAATATTTGAACATTGTTTACTGAATTGAAAGGTTGCATTAAATGAGCCCCCAGCCTAGCAAGATGGGGTGATTCTTGAACTGCTACAGCTGAAATTCATGGAATTGATCTTAGGATTTTGCGGATTTTGGTTCAGACATTAGCTCAATGCATCATCTGTCAATTAATTAAATAACTTGTTTCAGAATATTGATGTGCTATTTCATAAATTTGCATCCTCTGAAGCCTGAAATCTTCTAAAAGGGATGCCTGCTCAAGATTCTCAGAGGCTTAATGTATAATTTATTCAACAACTACTTTTCTCTGGGTTTGATTCTGATGAGAACTGGTTGAGGCCTGTTCTTGAGAGTGAATTTGATTACATACACAACCTATTGACTGTGGCTGACCATGGGAAAAAAACATTTCCTGAGATAACTTTTGGCGGACTTTTCTGATTTTGGAGTGCAGTGAAATGCAATGCTCCTTATTCCCCCCATCCTCTTATGTGAACATTAGATGGAGAATAATAAATTAATTGGTGTTTCCTCTTTAGATCTTTGAGACATGTGCGTTGAAGGGTTCTTTGTTGTTTTTCAACCCTTGGATGTTGGGAAACTGAAAGATATTCCATGTCAATTTGGCACTGTAACCATTCTATTACCTTTATATGATTTTTATATTCAACATATGTTAATACATTAGTTTTCAAATAACAAATAGTTTTCTATAAGATGAGATGAATGTCGTGAATGCAATCTTCTGTCATCAATTCTAGAATATCAAATTAAGAATTTACTGAAGGGAAGAACATGACTGGTATTTCTCCTTTAGCTAGTTGTTTCCTCGTGTTGAACACATCTTCATCATCTTATACTAGAGTTTTCTCCACTTGGTCTGACCAAAGTGGATTCACTTCATCAGAGGATAAATGATCCAATGGAGGTTCAAAAAATAATTGTTCCCTTAAGATGTCTTGTCACTAAGGAAGTGCTTCACCCATCAATGACAAGGCATTTGACATGATTGGCCTTGTGTTTTCATGTGCCTTGAGATAGGAGGGCTTTCTATATGCTACATTTTCAATTATAGAATTGTTTTGAAAATTCGAAATACTACTGTGGAGAGGACATTCACAGTGAAAACCATCATGGGTAGGATCACCAAGATGGATTTCAGCGAGGAATAAATCATCTTTCCCCTTGGTCTTCTAGCCACACGGTGGGTTGTTGTGGCTCTCATCCAAAGATAGACACTCTGGATTGACAGAATGTTCATGAAGAAAGCCTTCATGATTAAGTGTCTGGTGAGAATATTCAAAATTACAACTAACACTCCCATCATTTGGTAATGAGAGGGTAGGATATTATTGGATATTCTCTTATACATTGTTGGGGCCATATGCTGGGAAAAGTGGTTATCATGGGAATGTATAAGTCCCTACCATGGATGAGTTAGGATAATAGAAAGATTACCTAAAATTGAAAATGTTGAATGTTCTCGATCTTGTTTTCCGTATGATTTGGGGGACTATTCCTCATGACCCTCCTGGACTGGAACATATGTGTTTATCTAATCTGGGATGGCATGCTGATGTGTCATCCCATGTGTGGGGATAGATTTATCTATCTGTTCCCATGATACTAGTGAAGTAGTTGATAAAATATCCTGGCATACATCCAGAATATAGGCAGGGATTTGAGTATGCCCTTTCACCATTGATTTGATGTATTTGGTGACTTCATCACCTGGAATATGAATATAATCCCATTTTGTACCTGGAGTAGATGTATGTGCCTACTCTTTTCCCCCTTTTCCTGTCGATGGATATTGACAGTACTCATGCATAGGGGTAGAGAGTTGGGTATGCCCTAAATTTGTCAACAGTGCTTTCTGACTGACTTCTGTGAGTGATACCAAATGAAATTGTTGGTAGGCTTGATGAACATTGGAAGGTGTATGTGCATGCATGCTATTTTCTGTCAAGTATAGTTTATGGGCTTCCTTCAATACTAGAAAATGAGACAACTGACAAAATTTGTGATTATAAACAGGTGTATGTTCTTGTTTACCAGTTTCCACCATATTAGATTGGAAGGTCTCTTTAAATGCAGTCAGAAGAGCCTACTGAATGGCTGATAACTTGTAAATAGTTTTATGTGCTTGTTCACAGTACTCCACCGGGTGTATCTGCTGGAATTGATGGATAGATATCATACGAGTCTTCTGAGAAGAAAAATTAGGAGGGACATGTGTATGTGCCCACTCATTGTTTTCCATCAAGATAAATTGATGGGATTTTCCGGTGGAGGTACAGTTGAGAACCTACTACCTGTTAACCAGATGTTGTCCCTGGTATATTTTCTTGCATGCCTGGGACTGAGAGACCCCAACCAAACATCCAGAGGAAATACTCCAATCATGTTGGGGATGCATTATCACATGATTCTGGTGGAGATTCCTAGTGGGAGTTCTTAGGAAGGACTACTGTATTATTTAATTGGGGCCTTCAGGGACCTCTTTATCCACCTTCCTATAGTATGGGAGGGATTGAGTGTTGCGTTCTGGGATAAAGACCCAAAACGGTTGGAGACAGTGGTTGGCAGTATTTTTTTCTTGAACATTGGCCGTTGTTGACCAGATGATCGAGGATTGTTGTTGACCTGAAGGGCCTTCCGAGTAGCCACCAAAGTCGGTATTGTATCACGATGGTGATATTCCTTCACAAGTACATTAGAGACCCAGCATTGAAGATGCTGGGTTGGTGATAATGTCCTTCCCGTGGATGGAGATCCAGCTTGGGCAGCAGTCGGGAATTTCAAAGATGTTGTTTTGGAGAATGTCTTTCTTTGGTTTGAAGGGAGTTCTGTGGAAAACTGAGAATAATGGCAAACTTTATTAAATAATCTTTTTTTAGACGGATACATGCATGATTAATTACACTTTCCGGACTTCCTTTATCAATTGATGGAGGCCTAACATTTGGGTAACATTATTAACTTGGTAAAGGATTAATTACAGGTTCACCTTTTTTGTTTTGTAGTTTGTTGAAACGTTTTCTAGATTTAAGAATCACTATTTTCAGGAAGATTACATTGGATTTATACATGGAACCAGAAACTCCCTAAAGTTCTTTTTCAAAATAGGACTTTCTTTCCAAAGGAAAGTGTTCATTATGTTTTGAACTTTTTGATACTTAAGAACCTGCATTAGTTGAGAGGATGGGAGGTTGGACTCATCACACCCTTTTGAGGGGAATTATTGTATACTCTGGGACTGTCATTGTAGCATTAAAATATTTTCTTGAATCCATAGTAATTCACCAATTATATCATAAGTATCCCATGGAATTTACAATCACTTATTAACATGTGTAAAATTTAGAATCATTAGTATGAATTCAAGTGTCTTCATCAATAGAATCATATGAATGTATTCGAGGTTTTCCATAAATGGTATCCTCTAATATAAATATTAGTGATTATTTTAATCATTGTTATGATTATACTGGTTTTTAATCCACTCAGTGGGGCACTTTGGAATTTATTGTCATCCAGGGAGATGAAGGGTTGTTTTAATATTGGGATTGTGCTCATAAAATGAGATACCTTCGTATCATTGTGAAATGTATCAGAACCCTCGTAGTTCTTTACTTTTTAGTAGGACAAATCATACCCTTTAGGGTAACATGATAAGGACCTCAAAGAGGAAGTTGATTAGTTGAAACATAATGTGGGACTTATGCTGAAGCAGCCGAAGGAACATGGAAAGGATAAGAGTTTCCAAAGAGGACCATACCCTATAGGGAATATGGCCCAAGGAGAACATGGTTGATTTGAAATGTTGGGGTTAAACCTCAAGGAGGCTTCCAACTAATCCTATATTAATGGGAATCAAAGCCCACGTAATTCGATAAACCTCATAGGAGAGTATAGTCCTCTGAGAGATTGGACTTAATTCCTGAAAAATGATGAATTGATGGTTTGAGGATTGAATATGGGGATAATTTCCTGAGGAGGATGCCCAAATTGGGGGAATTAGGGTTGGATTCTTGAGGAGGATATACAGTGAGATCGGGCCCTGATAGGGCTTCCTATGTATCATGGCATTAAATTGAATTATAGTTCTCGTAGTTCATTGAATTATTGTTTTTTCATATTTTGTAACCATCACGTATCCTTAAGTCCATGTGATTCATACTCGGTGTGGGAAATATTATGACATGAATGATTCAACAATGACACTTCACACATCCAAATTTTTCCTCTATGCTGAAGGATGATGGTGTGTTGACCGTGGAAGAGGGTGAGGTGATGAAACATCCCTTTGTTCTGATTACATTGAACAAGGATCCAATGTAAGGAAGAAAGGGTGAAGGTTAGGGGCTTATGCTAGGATGGCAGCCCTGAAATTGGTTCTGGTAGAGGAGGGATAATTCTTCTATACTTGAATGGAATGGCATGTGCGAAGTGTACATTCCCTACCAGATACCTGTGGTCCCAGGTCACCTCTTTGGGAAGGGCAAGGCCGGTGACCAACCATCCTCAAAAATGAGAACTTCCTAACACTGTTTCTAGGAGAAAACTCCATGTGACTATGGATTTACAAATCTACAAACATCCCATGAATCTTACAACTATTTTGAAACAAATGTGGGAAACCTTTGACTGTGGAAATACAAACCCAAATTGGAGACACGCTGATGTGCCTTACCCAATGGATTGAGAAGTCGTGAGTTTTTGGTGGAGGCTTCAAATTATCCCATTTCATATAAGGGAAACAATAAAGGAGATACCCTTCCAGGGATGACTTTGAAAGGGTACCTGAGATGGTCGCATAGGTACCTCATCCAAGTATTCCACATAGGTACATAGTATTTCCCTATTGTGCTGGTACAGTGCGCAGGTGTACCGCGCAGGTGTGGAGCACAGATATACCATGTAGGAATGGATTAGGACTGAAGAATGTGATGAACTTCAAAACATGGATATCCCCTTTAATTATACCTTGTATTTTAGTTTAGAGAACTCCCTAAGACAATTTGAGAGATCTAGGAGAAATAGCTATGCAAGGGGAGATTCATAGAGTATTTCACTATTTTTTAGACCTAAAATGGGGAGCCTAAGGGCTCTATTTATAGGCACATATGGGCCTGGTCGAAGAGATGGTTCCTGCGTAGGTACTTCGCGCCGCTCTGTTATGTATGTGCTCCGCACAAGGACATAAAACATCTTCTGGAGTGGAGGTCTTCTGCATAGCTCCGACATGTAGTTCGGCCACGTAGTTCTTCCACGTCACTCAGACGTGTAGTTATTCTGTGTAGCTCATCCGCATAGTAGTTTGGGAGTATTATGGATTTTAATTGTACGCTTTGAATCACTCTTTGGGATTTGAAATATCCAAAGGTCTCCCATCTTTTTTGTTACTTTTTCATTTATTGTCAATAATAATATCACTATGTTAATAATCCTGATGGTTTCATACTTAATAATATAACCAAGGTGTGAGAAATAAAGATATGTATTTATAGGTATAATATGACCCCTTATTCCTAGTATTGAAAACATTATAGTTTCTTAATGTAATTTAATATTTATAAATGATAAGTATATATAATTATCTATGATTATAAAATAATTATTTTAACCTAATTTCAATTTTTAAATTTTTTTTAATAAATTAGTGACCAAGATAAATCTTGTAAAACATATCCAGAAACAGATGATGATGAACATTGAGATGACAATTATTCTAAAGTTGATTTTCAATCTCATAATACATAATCAATATAATGGAAGTTGTATGTTTATTTTTTTGATTAATTATTAATGAAATTTTGACAAAAATAATAAATGGAATTTTTCCACTATCATTACAGATGATGTGAAAATTAAAAAAGATGAATGTTGGAAAATAATGAAAAAAAACAATTTAAAATTTTATTTGAATGATTTATTTAACTTTCTATATAAAGGTCATCCATTTTATACATTGTAACTTTGTGTGTGAAAAAATACTCAGGTATATTGAAGGAAAATAAATTTCTTCACTATTGTATAAAATAAGTAATGTGTTGAACTAACTTGGTTTCACTAATACTAGTTGTGATGGGGATTACAATGATAGAAAATCAACATATCATGGAACAATATTTTTTATAGAATGTTGTGTATGTTTTCATTGAAAAAAAAAATTTGCATTCAAGTATAGTGGATGTGTAATATATTACTTCCACTAATTAATATAAATAACTTGTTTGGATGAATTTTCAATAAGAATATTTTAGGGTACATGGTGAAAAGGCATTAAAAATAATTTATTATAATCAAAGTGTAATTAATAAATCTAAAATTATTGTGCAACACTCATGATACAAGAACAGTGATATTATGTATATTTTCATAAATAAAATATATTATTTTAGAGAAATATATATTTAGTATATGTAAAAAAATATTAAATTGTTGATATATTCAATAAAGTAATACTGAGGAGAAAAATTATAGAACTAATGAAAAAAACATCATATATAGCCTTATACATTCACATCATAAATGTTATATGGGAGTACCCCCAATATTTCTTAGATTATGTTTAAAAGGGTGGATTTGTAAAACTATTTTCTCAATACTAGGTGTATAAAATTTGTTAATCAACTAATCTGGGTCTCATATTCTCTTAAAATAAAGAGAAAAATTATACTAATTTAATTGGTGGTATCAGAATCACATAGAAAAAATATTCATTTAACTGAGATATAGAAATATTTCTAAAATTAGGATTTCTATAGTAGTGTGGTATAAACATTTTTTTCTCATTGACAATGGTTGTGGCATAATAAATAGCAAAAGGGGAAAATGGGTTTTAAATTCAAAAAAATCAAAAAGGGGTATTTAAGATCAACTAACACTATAATGGTGTTATATTTTATTAAAAACTAGTTATAAAATATTATTAATTCGGGATGGAATAATTTTTTAATACTATAAATGTATTTTTATATTTTTCATAATCTCATCAAAAGTTCTTTACATCTGGAAGATTTAGAGGTTTAACTAAATGATCTTTGGTAGTTTTATTTTTGAGATGCTACATTGTCTGACCAAAAGAAGAAGAATATGAATTGTGATTTATTCCTAAGAAAACCTCTATATATGAAGGTAAAAATTAATTATTATCTTGCATGAAGTCATGGTGATTCAATTTTATTGGAATGCTGGTTATTATTTAATATATGATGTTAAAACAATTTACCCCAAAAAATTTTAATTTGGATAATGAATTCACAAGACATAAATATTATTTAAATAATTAATTCTTCCTATTAGTGAAAGAATAATAATATCATCCTACCTGAATGTGGAACTATAAATATATAAAGTAAATACATAAAATGAAAATTAGGATGTTCAAGTTTGCAGAAATCGGGAAAATTTGAAAGATTAGATCATTCATAAGATGATTGATTCATGATTGATCAGAAGATCAATGATGTGTAATCACAAAATGTATAATCATTATAAGTGTACTTCCAGAAGGAGGAATCATTGGATAAATTAATAATTTCATTTGATTCCATGTAAGTTATATTTCATATAACCATAAGTTTGAGTTTAAAGGTTGGTTGATCTAATGAAAGAAATAACTAGAACAATATATATCTAAATTATAATAATATAATGTTTCATGTGACATATTATAAACATCTTGAAGACATATTAATTATGATTTTATTTATTTTTAAAGAAAAAAATTTAATTTTTCTCAAAGACAAATTCATGAATCAAGATGAATATTTTGGTAGAGTTGAAGACTGTTGAAATTATTTTTTAGGGGTATTTATAGATTTAAATCCCATATCATTGGAAAATATTGAATGTATTCAATTTAAGAGATAGGAAGGAGGGAATAATAAATATAACGACACACTTTCCCTATATTTATTATAGGATTATTGATAATATAATAGTGGAACAACATCTTAGAAGGTTGATGCATTACTTTTTTCTGATCCTATTAACAATATTTGAGAGAATAAGATCATTATGATTCTGACCCATACTCATTAAAAGATTCAATTTTGAAGAAGAATCTCACTGATCTATGATTACTATAAAATAACAATATAGAAGAGAATAGTTACATATAATGTAATTTATATTGGTTAAAAATTATGAGAAGTGGATTATTTTCTACTGATATGTCTGAATTGATAATCCAAAAATTTAACTATTGATAACTAGTATGATCTTTTTATCAAGATACTATTTTATGGGTTGCAATGATTTGTATATACTGATCACTTCACAAACCAATATAATGTTATATTGGCCAAATTAAAAAATCCATGACTCGTAAATTCTAAGTGTATCATAGAGTATCTTTTCTCATTTAGGTTAAACCTTATAATAATATGAATGTACTGGTTTTGTACCTACATTAAAATATATGGCGTGATTAATTATTATTTATTAGTTGGATAAAAACCTTGAATGATGAATAGGTGAACTTGATGATAGATAAATGTTACAAAAGTGAATACTTGATTCAACCACACCCTCAGTGGTTCAACCCATTCCATGGTATCACATTAATAAAATCTATTTGTGTGTAAAAACTTGATATTTATAATTACAATCTAGTTATTAATTTTTTTTTTAATTTAAATTTTTTTTAGGATGTATTTTTGTTGTCTTTCATATTTTTATCTCAAATGTACGAACCATGTGAATTCCCAAGGTTGTTCAATTTTTTTAGAATAGTTGAAAAGGTATAAAATGAAAAGGGAATAATGAGATTCATTAATAATGATCAGTTATAGGTTTAATTACTAAATTATAACTCTCTAACATTGTTAATACATATTTTTGAATTATAATGAAAAAATCAATTCATGCACTTTGATTTTTACTATAATTTTAATCTATGAAACAAATTATCAATTTATTGTCCCTTAATTTCAAGTTTTATATTACATTTTTTATGAACGTGACAGAGTAATATGGGGGGATAAATAATTATAATTAAACTTTTTCGTATAAATTTGATGAATCTTTATTTGGGGAGGGAAGTTAATTTATGTAGATGGAACTTCCTTTATCTTTTTTATGCTATAAATTTTTGAAATTATTTTGAATTAGTTCATTATTTCTATGTATTCAATGATTGAATGACCAAATATGATATTTTCACATTACAAAGAGAGTTTTAAACCAATTTTCCCTATTAATTATTATACCCTATTTCATAAGAGATACTTGAGGCTTATTAATATAATAAAACATGTGTTGAAGTATTGTTGAAGCAATGATCATATAAAATCACATTTAATATGATTGATGAATATTTTAATAAATAAACCTATCATTGATAATATATTTATATTTATTCATTATTAAATCCCATAGAATACATGGGTGACCGTATTAGGGGAAACAAACATTACAAGGAAATATTATATTTTTCAAAACTATTTTTTTTATTTTTTTTATTGGTTCATGTTTGTGGGATGTTTTTTTGGTTTAAGTTGATGTGATACATATAATAGAATATGTGTTGAAGTTTTATCATTCGGTATCAGAACTATTTCTTGATTATAACAATGATTTAATTTCATTATTATACCTCATAAAAATGTAATTTTTAATGAAATTAAAATTGTTTTTTGTTGAAAAATTAGGGGAAAATTGGTTGTGTATTGGGAGGATAAAAATCACCATTACATGCCCAGTGGTATTATTATATTTATTATATATAGTGTCAGGGGGAGATCATAAGGGTTAGGTTGTTGGATGTTAGATTTTCTGCAGGGATATAATTATTAAAGCTAAAAATTTGGGAAAACACAAGAGGGTATTAATTTATTGAACATTAACATTGTTTAGGACCTCTTCTTGGATTTTTAGTAAGTGGGGGTGATATCAATAAAAGATTATATCCATTGAGTTAACATTTACATATCATGAAATAAATTAATGTAATTAACCTAAGTTTGCGAATTATTTTTTTCTCACACTAATTACCTACCAAAATCAATGAATTATAGTGTTTTGATCCTTAATGATAAAGTGATATTGGTCGTTACAAGGGAGATATTTGAGAATAAATGGAATAATATGGTTATTATAATGAACACCATGTATGAAAAATATCCATAAAATTGTTTCCTTGAATAATGGATGAAAAAAATCAATGTGAGGTAGATCATGATTGGAATTCATAGTATTAATAAAGTGAGATACTTGAATGGAAGGAATGAAAATACCCATAAACATTTAAAATGGAAAAGTAAAATATATAATTGAAGATGCTACTTAATAGTGGAGAGTTATATTGACATTTTTAAGTGATGTTTGAAATTTATTCTCCCCATTGATTATTGTATTCTTTTATTGATAATGGTATTTGAATGTTTGAATCATGGGTTCCTTCTGAGATTTTCTTTTATATTTATTATTATAGACAAGCATATTATAAGTGGGGTGTTTGGATGACAATATTTTATACATAAATTTTCAATTAAAATTTTATATTTTTTAAAATTAATTTATGATTTTAATGATATTTTCTTTATTTTATTATATTTGTGTGTAATTAACATCTTTAAAATAATTTTTGAAATTAAAATAAATAGTAAGAAATATAAATAATTTTAATTATTATTTCAAAATGTAAAAATTATGATTTACTATAACTACTAGGTTTTTTCCATGTAGATTTTTATAATATATGTAACAATATTTTTATGATATCTGCTTAAATGACGCAATTTTTTTAGGCATGGTGACCCAAAATTTTATATTTGAACAATATTTAGTTACATAAAAATAATTCCCTAAAAAAATTCTTGAAATTTGAAATAACCCATGAATTAAGTCTCATATTGGAAATTAAATACCACCGTTGAGGTTGTAGCTTGAATTTTACCCTAGGCATGAAATAATTTTATAGATCCCACCAATGAATGTAACATAGGAACATTATATAACATCAATTTTTCCATAATCATGGTAATAAATTTATTTTATGTGAATTTATACCTATTTTCCTATCCTTTTATAACCATGAATCAATCAACTAACAGATTTACTTGCTGATGGATCCTATTATGGGTACATGATTATTTTCTAGGAATTTGGTGTTTCTTTATTGGTTTAATTTGTTTGTATTAATATATAGTTCTAAAAGAATCTAATCAAATACAACATAAACATTTTCCAATTTCTATCCCTCATGTTTTTGTTTTGTTCATTTCTTCCCACATTTTCTTTATGTTCATCTTTAGTGTTTGATATGGCTGGTGGTTCAAAAAATACCTAATAATCAATCATTGTGCACCCATGCTTTTGTGAAATAGGCTCATACAATAAATTAATGTTTGGGTTAATGATTGGATCTAGCTATGATGGTCGTGATGATGATCCACTAGAGTATTGAGGTTGTTCATTAAGGGTTTTTGACATAAGGAAAAGGAGTGGATATTAGTGATGGTTTTAGGAGAATTGGAAGCATGAATCCAGCCACTTGAGATGGAAAGGTTTGTCAATCCCAGATTGGGATTCATGTTGGTGAATTGTAGGTATGGAAACAAAATTAGGGAACCACATGAATTGATCCATAGATTATAGGAAAATCTACATTACACAATTTCTAATGGAAGAACAAAATTCATGTCTGGGGCCTCAATAGTGGTGCATAAGTTTTTGAGAAAACATAAGGATCAAACATTGTGTAACAACAATCACATTATGTGTGTACCATTTTTTATGTATCTATGTATACTATGGGAGTACATGGGTAAAGATTGGGGAAAGGGTTAAGTACATCGGAACAACTTGGTACTCATACATGTGAATTTGTATACATAAATTGGAAAATACACGGCCATGGACATGTGTACACTAGAAAGGGATCTGATTCCTAAGAGAAAAGATGGATATTTCCATGATTAATGTTACTTTTTTTGTACCATTATTACAAGAAATATAATTTTTTAGAGATGGCTTTGATCCCATTATCTCATTTTAATGGGATACTTTCCTTATGTTATGTTCCCTTGGTTCTATTCTATGATATTATTGTGTGATATTATGTATAAGTCAAAGGATTGTGATCCCCTTGGTGCGAATCATTTTAGATAGAGTTTTGGTATCCCCATATGAAGCCTATAGTGTGATAGTCTACTGTCTTTTACCCTGGGCGGGGTTCCTAGTATCGTCATGACCGACACTACATAGGCGTCAATCCCCTACATAGAGGGTATATCTATATTGGATTATTTATTATTACAAAAAATCCCTGGTTGTGATCCCGATCCATGTATCTATGACTTATGAAATAAAGTGTGTATCTTCCTATGGAGAGACCCAGCAATCAGGACATCTCGAATTAGAGAAATAAGTGTTATCAAACGTTTGTAGTGAGTTCTAATGGGTGAGTGTCCTTAAAAATCTTGATTAGAATCATAAGTTGGAAATGTGATTAAAAAGAACATTTTCCTAACATTATACTATGTGTATATCTGGATTCTTCTAGAGTATTCCTCATTAAATATTGACATTCTCTTATGATGAGTTGACTATTATCTTGATTCTCCATTCTTAGTGATTTTTTCGTATCTTTATGGGTCTTGTTGTACATATTATTACACATGATCTTCCCATGCGTCTCAAGTGTTATGAATATGATTGATCGTTCTATAGTATTCTTGGTGGTCTAGGAGTAGGTGAAGCTTCATTTTCAGAAAGGCATAATGTTGTGTGTACTAGGAGTCACATTTTACTATAGTCACCTCTTTCTAGTAGTTTGAACTCCTTTACAAAATTATTTTGGAATATATTTTCCCCTTTAACTAGTTCGATATTAGTTGAATAATCTATTGTGGGATTTAGATGTTTTGATGAATTTGTATCATTTGTTTTACATTCTATAATTCTATATAACTGGAGATCTATGAAGGTGTACAAGTACATTAGTATAATGCCTCTCATGGGAGTGTTATGCCTACATGGTGATAGTTTCCTTCCCCTAGAATATTGTAATTGGTCTTGGGGTAATTATACATGGCGTATCGGTGTCTAGGAAGGCCCTGATGGGTCTGGTCTTGATAGATTTTGTTAGGACCCAACATTAAACATAACATATTCTAGTTATTTTATAACAAGAAATCACTTTATTTTAAAAAAACATATTTTTGGTTTAGAGTTTAATATATTTAGGAAAAACTCTTACATATTAAACTCATATATTACACATGGAAACATATATTCAGTATTCATAATCTTTATAAAACAATAATCTTTTAATTAAAACATGATTTCTTATAGAGATATGTGTTCGCAATTTTTCATTAATCTCATCCTTGAACCAAATATTCCTATAACACATTGAAAAACATTTTAACACATGGGATTTAGAAAAATTCTCAGTAAGAGACATAAAATAAAGGAAACTGCTAGTTCATTGAAAACCCATAATACATTTCGATAAAAAAATATATTTTCATACTTAAAAGGAATAATTATTTCTAAAATAGAAATTTATATTCTATTTAAATTCAAAACATTTTCAAAAAACTCATAAGAAAGAATATAATATATATGTAGGTAACATGGGACATAATTATACAAAATAAAATAACTATGTTGTTGACTTCTGTATATGTCAATCATATAAATTGAACTTAAATATAAAGAAATTCCATACCCAATGCATTGGATGTTATAATGTAACTTTCCGGCGTTGGTTTATTAAGGAAAACCTCATCATTGGTTTATCATGTAACAACTTTTGAAATTTCCATGTACCATTATATAATCTAAACACATAAAATATATCAATTTCATTATTTAAATTTTGTTTTCACTCATAAGAAAACATTTCATGTTATTCAAATAATCTATTCTTTTTCAAAACCGATTTTAAAATAATAAAAAGAATTTTTTGAATAAATGGGTCCCATACCAAATCGAATCATTTTAAAGAAATTATGAAATTAATTTTAAATTATTAATTTCTATACAAATATATTCCCAAAATTTATTTGAGAAAAACACGTATAATAAATTGAAATATTTAGAAAATAAATCATTAAAAAAAATAAAATGAGTTTTTTAGTTAAAAAGTCCCCTATCTTGGGACTGAATTTTCATATACACTATTTATCATCCTGAATAATAAAAAAATAGTTAATTGTCTTCTTTAATGAGATCTCTTTTATGTTTCATGGTTATTTTTATATAAATTATCATCTTGTTATAACAATTACACAATTATTAATGTTTTGTTGGATGCGTTTTTGATATTCTTTACAAGAGTCCAAAATGAATTTTGTAGGATGTCAAGAGTAAATGTTGTCATTATTATTTCATCTCTTTATAATATTATTCACATAATAATAACTTTTATTAATCAACTTTATTTTAATATCAAACAATTTATATAAGGCCCCAGCCTTAAACCTTACTTAATCTTGAGTTATTACAAGATTACACATTGAGGATCTTTTCGGGTTTAGAGTTTTAGAGAATTAGATCATAAAACATTCATTACATTCCACATATAAACAAAGTGGTTACATAAAGATAGTTTTCTTCATTCCCATCAATGGAAACAAATTTAAAATAAAACATGGATTATTTATAGACACATCCTTGACTCTATCATCTTATCATGTACCTTTCCCTTGACCTGTGAAAAACATTTCAAAAACATTGGATGAGCATAAAAACTCAGTATGGGTTATAAAAAAACATGGAAAGGAAACATGAGTTCATATATACATAAGAATGAAATCATACTTTACCCATAAAACATATGCACTTTTACATACCTCATAAAATCATGAATAAATCATAGAAATCATAAGACATAAAGGTAACTTCAGGCATTCATGACATTCTTACGTAGGGAGTAACCCTCTTGGTTACGTTTGGAATACCCATCACAGTATATTCCTTAAATATCTTCGAAGAAACCTTAACGTTTCACTCCTTCACGTTACCCAATGCATTGGAGAGCTATAACGGGCTCACCCGCCCTTAGTTTATCACGGAACCACCCGTCTTCATAATAATGCCCAAGAACCATAACATAATCATATCACATAAAACATGCATAAAGGAAACATAAAATTTCCACATTTCAATCATGAGATATCAATACAACACATTGATATAAAAATATTATGAAAACCATTTTCAATACTAAAATAAAAGAAAAGTAAAACATGGTATTTATTTTTCTTTTAAAAAGAAGGTATGGCTTGTAGAGGAAGCCGAAACTCAAATAACGGTCACGACGACGGAGAAGTCGTTGTCGCCGCATACGTATGAAAAAAACATTCCCTTTTGTCGTTTAGTAAATGCTTCGTATAAAAAAATATTCCTTTTGAATAAACGTAAAAGTCAAAGGGGTTTATACACCGTATAAAAGAAAGTTGTGTATAAAATAAAATATGCCTCAACGAAAGGAGATTGAGACGAAGTCCCATACCTCGCATCCGACTTGACCCGACCGTTCTTTAATCTCCTGAATAATAAACATGAGTTAATCTCCACTTGCTTAATAATATTTTTCAAGTTCATTATTCCTTTTATACCATGTTATGAACATCATGTAATCATTTAAGTTAATAATGTTCATTTTGTCTTAATTTGGTTCTTAAGTCAAAATAGACTTCTTACACTTACATATTGTTAATTTGGTCATAGGTTCGTTATATCCAGAATGCTATTAATGATTTGAATAACATATATATCATATATATTCATCATATACATGTATTTATAATATTACATCACATTTAGGGGTAAGAAATGAAATGCACTGTTCATGGAGACGGTAAGCCGTACATACGCATGAACGCTACTTCCATCTCTATTTCATATTTTCTGGAATGGAATCATAATGATATAAGAGTATATTATAATTCCAGTATAATAACATATATAATATCATTAACTTTATCCTTTACACATCCCACATATGGTATTGACGAATCAAATCCCTTTCAGGGGGCGGTAGTCCGCACTTCCTAAAATGAAGATATCGTGTTTACCCATAATGGAAACCATAAAAGTATGCCCAAAATAAAAAAAACAGAAGATTAAGGAAAACATAAACATATTATATATCATATATAAAAATAGTGACATCATAATGGCCTCCTTTGAAGGTGTTAAATGAGTATTGAACAATCATCGTTTCGGGAGGCAGAATTTCGCCATCCACAGAAACCGTATGTTCTTTAACCATTTGATGTAGTTGTGTGAGAGTGTAGCTCAAATAAATATTATAACAACATCCTTGTATATTGAAGATACTGGGGTTGTTACAAAATAAGTAAATAAAAAGATTTTAGGTGGTTGGAGAAGCAAAATAAAACAAATAAACATGAGAGAATGAATTACCTTTAAAAGTGTAACTCCTTTTGATTTGAGCCTAAAGGCTTCCTTTGAAAGGATTATGCCCAAAGGGAATCCTCTAGGATGAGGAGAGGTATGTGGAGAGAGTAAATGGGCAGGGTTTGGCCGAGCCAAAGGCTTGAGGAGTGTGTGAAATGAGGTAGAGGTGGGGGCCTTTTATAAGAGGAGAGGAGGGGCACTTTTGGAAATTAAAGAAATATTACTTTATTTGAAAATGTGTTTCGGTTTTAAAAGGTCCCACATTAATATAATTCGTGGATAAGATGATAAGGGTTCTAAATAAACTCATCCAATTGGGTTTGGCCAAGTGTAGTTCATATATTCTACATTGTCATTCCATTTTATTTAAATCGTCAAATAATGATGTCATCACTGCAACATTATTATGTCATAAATATTTTAATTTATTTAATGTCTAAAAATCATTAAAAAAATACTATTATGTACGAAATCTTTTTAGCTTTACAATGACTATTTATAATCAAATATCTGATCTTTATAACCCCATGTAAAAATTGTTTTTGTAAAACATATTATGTTTGTGTCATTTTTACTTTTACATAAAATAAAAAGTTATTTATGTCATTTCCCAACCAAAATGTCTCTATGGGGTCCCCAAGTTGACCCATGGCTTGTATTGGTCGTCCATGACACAACCAATAAGGATGGGACATGTGTCTAGGTTATTTCATATTATTAAAGCATTATTTATACCTTAAACTACCCTAATTACCACTAATCGCGATTAAAAACTTAATAAGTTACTATTCACCAAAAAAATATTTTAATCCCATTGAACCACATTTTACTTCTTAATGACAACCATGTATGTAGGATTTTAAAAATTCAATACACATTAGTGGTAAACTTTCATTAAACTGAAAAATCAGTTTGCTTGATTACTACTTAGTGGTTTCACTATTCATCAAAAATTGAAGTTTTTCAGAAAATTCCCAAAAATTCACCCTAAGCAATATTTGATATTCCGAATTCAAAAATGAATTCTATTTTACAAAATTCAAATCATATAAGTCACATTAATTAATTTAATATTTAATTCCCGCTGCCAGAGCAAATAGCGTGTTTTTACAAAACAATAAGTATCAAAAGATTGACACCAGTTTAAGTCTAATTTTATAGTGAAATTGATTCCAATGACCACCATTGGATAAAATGGTAAAAATATATTCTAATTTCACTTCAAAACCAATTCAAAACATAATATAATCATATAAATAAATTATATTAAAAAGCAGATTTGATGTAAAAAGTAGTATTTTTCACTATTCATTAAAAACTGAACATTGTCAGAAAAATACCAAAAATTCACACAAGGTTAATTTTGATGTCCCAATCATAAAGAATAAGTTTATTTTTACAAACATAACTTATAAAATTGTCAAAATATAGATTCAAAAATGGTTTTCCATCAAAAGGTAGTAAAACAATCTTTTAAGAATATTAGTGTATTCCATGCATAAGATTGTATTTATTTTCATTTTAAGCCTCTATAACACTATCTTAATCATTAATAGACATAGATAAAAATATCTATTATTCATTACTTACTTGGGATGTTACATCCTTCCCCCCTTTAGAAAATTGCATCCCCGCAATTTATTTACTTATCGAATAAATGGGGGTACTTATCCCTCATTGCATTTTCAGATTACCATGTTGCCTCTTCAATCATGTGGTTTTCCCACAAAACCTTTACCTGCTTAATCACCTTATTCCGTAACACTTGCTCCCTATGGTCAAGAATCTGGACCGGTTGTTCCTCATAAGATAGGTTCTCTTCCAGCTGAACTACCTCTAGACTCAAAACATGAGATGGATCTGGCATATACTTTCTCAACATCGAAACGTCAAAAACATTGTGCACCTGAGATAAACTCGGAGGTAAAGCCACTCGGTATGCTACTGATCCAACTCTCTCCAGAATTTCGTATGGTCCAATGAACCTTGGAATCAACTTTCATTTCTTACCAAATCTCATCACACTTTTCCAAGAAGAAACCTTGAGAAAAACATGATCACCTACCTCGAGAGATAGATCCTTCCTCCGGTTATCCGCATAACTCTTCTGCCTGCTCTGATCTGTTCTCATGTGTTTCTGAATAAGCTGAACTTTTTCTGCCATCTCGTCTACCAATTCGGGTCCCATCAACTTCCTTTCACCCACTTCATCCCAGAAAGCTGGAGTTCGACACCGCTTCCCATATAATGCCTGAAATGGTGCCATCTGTATACTGGAATGAAAACTGTTATTATATGAAAACTCAACCAAAGAAAGATGTTGGTCCCAACTTCCCTGATAATCCATAGAACAAGCTCATAGCATATCCTCCAATGTCTGAATTGTTCGTTCTGACTGCCCATCTGATTGTGGATGAAAAGCTGTACTAAAATTTAATTCAGTACCCAACGACTTCTGAAGGCCTTTCCAAAAGTTAGAAGTAAACCTGGGATCACGATCCGATACAATGGAGAGAGTAACTCCATGTAACCTGACTATCTCTTTAAGATACAAACGGGAAATTTGATCAAGAGAGAAAGTATCTCGTATAGCAAGGAAATGAGCAGATTTGGTCAAGCGATCAACAATAACCCAGATTGCATTATTACCTCGAGATGTCTTCGGTAATCCAACAACAAAGTCCATGGATATATTCTCCCATTTCCACTCTGGCACTGGTAAAGGCTGAAGCATCCCTTTCGGTAACTGCCGCTATGCTTTAACCTGCTGACAAGTCAAACACTTCACAATAAAATCAGCAATGTCTCTTTTCATTCCATCCCACCAATAATACTCCCGCAGATCTCTATACATCATAGTACTGCCCGGATGAACTGAAAACGGAGAACTAGAGCTTCACATAACAACTCTCTCTTCAACTGTGAATCACAAGGCACACACAATCTCTTCCCAAATCTCAAAACGCAATCATTATCAATGTTGAATTCAGGCAACTTACCTTTCTGAACCAGGTCTACCTTTTTCTGCAACTCACTATCTTGCTTTTTTTCTTGCTTGATTCTATCTGAGAGAGATGATCTCACTGATACCGGAAACAAAACAGAAGGACTTCCTGCACCAACAACTTCTATTCCAAAGTTCATCAAATCCTTAACCAAAGGATCACGTTCCAAATGCAACATTGTTAATGAAGCATTGCTTTTTCGACTCAAAGCATCAGCCACTTTATTTGCTTTTCTCGGATGGTAATGAATTATACAATCATAATCCTTGGTTAATTCTAGCTGTCTCCTTTGTCTCATGTTTATCTCTTTCTGAGTGAATATATACTTTAAAATTTTGTGATCGGTATATATTTCACACTTTACTCCATACAAATGATGCCTCCAAATTTTTAAAGCAAAAACAACAGCAGCTAGTTACAAATCATGTGTAGGATAATTTACCTCATGAGTTTTAAACTATCGTGAAGCATAAGCAATTACCTAATTATTCTGCATTAGGACGCAACCAATTCCTTTCAATGAAGCATCACTGTATATAATAAACTCACCATTCCTGGAAGGTAGTGCCAAAACTAGAGCATTCACCAATCTTCTTTTCAATTCTTGAAAACAATCACCACATTCTTTTGTCCAGATAAACTTAACACCCTTCCGAGTTAGCTTAGTCATTGGACTAGATAACCGTGAAAAGTTTCTAACAAACCTTCGGTAATATCCCGCCAAACCAAGGATGCTATGAATCTCGGTTACATTTGTGGGTCTTGGCCATTCTTCCACAACTTTTGTTTTTGCAGGATCAACAGTTATTCCATTTTTAGAAACAATGTGACCAAGGAAAGAAATTTGTTTCAACCAAAACTCACACCTGCTGAATTTCCCATACAGTTTCTTTTCTTTTAAGGTTTGAAAGATAACCCTTAAATGTTTTTCATGCTCCTATTTACTTTTAGAAAACACCAAAATATCATCAATGAAAACCACCACAAACTTATCCAAGAACTCATGGAAATTTCTATTCATTAGGTCCATGAATACAGCAGGTGCATTGGTTAGACCAAAAGGCATTACTACAAATTCATAATGGCCATATCTCGTACGGAACGCGGTCTTCGGAATATCTTCCTCCTTTACCTTCAGCTGATGGTACCCCGATCTCAGGTCAATCTTTGAAAAAAAACTGAGCTCCCTGGAGCTGATCAAACAAATCATTGATATGAGGCAAAGGATATTTGTTCTTAACAGTGATATTATTCAAGGCTCTATAATCAATGCAAAGTCTCATAGAACCATCTTTCTTTTTAACAAATAAAATAGGAGCACCCCATGGTGATGTGCTAGGTCTAATGAAAACTTTCTCTAATAAATCTTGCAATTTCTCATTAAACTCTAAAAGTTCAATTTGTGCCATTCGATAAGGGGGTTTTGAAATTGGCTTAGCATCAGGAACTAAGTCAACAGTAAACTCAACTTCCTGATCTGGTATTATTCCAGGAAACTCACCAGGAAAAACATCAGGATACTCATTTACCACTGGCACATCATTAATCTGAACAGTTCCTTTTTTTCAACGACGTGTGCAATGTAACATTCATTTCCATCTTTTACATGTTTCTCGGCCTCTTGATATGTTATCAAAAGTAAGGGTTCATTCTTGTAAACAAAATGAAATTCTTTCTGAAAAGAAACCTCTTTAGCTCTACAGTCAATCTTAGCATGGTAAATAGAGAGCCAATCCATACCCAGGATTACATCAAACTCTACTAGAGGTAGAACAATAAGGTTTGCAAGTAGGTTCTTTCCACAGATAAGGATAGGAAGATTCTTATAAATTCTTTTTGTCTCAACATTCCCCCCAGGTGTTTTTACCAAAAGTTCAGGAGTCATTTCTTGAGATGGTATTCCCATTTAACTAGAAAAGGTTTCAGAGAAGAATGAATGTGTAGACCCCGAATCAAACAACACACTGGCATAATATGAAAAAACAAACAAAGTACCTGATACAACTTCATTTGATGGCCCGACATCTGCTGAAGTAGTTGCAAAGGATTTCACCACCCCTTTCTGCTTGTAGTCTAACTGCTTCCCATCACTCAAGCTCCTTGTCGGACACTCGTTTGCATAGTGACCCATCTCATTGCACTTATAACATTTCATTAACTGTAAATCAAATTTGTTCTTACCTTCACCTTGATCCTTTTCAGTGCAATCACGAGCCTTATGTCCCATCTTACCACATCGGTAGCACTTCCCAGAATTCAGAAGACATTCCCCAGCATTCCTTTTTCCACATTTATCACAAACTAGAATCTTAGTTCTCTTACCATCAGACTTTTTTGAAGAATTCTTACCTTTCTCCTGCCACCTCGGTCTCTTCTTCTGCTGGTTGTTATAAAAAACTTGGTCATCGGCAAATTCCATTTCCACCTTCTCAGCACATCGAACAAGCTTTTCATAACTTTTAAACTCACGAGAAGCTAATGCCCTTTGATATTTTGGCTTTAATCTTGAGTAAAAACAATGGATTTTACTATCAAGGTCCCTGATAAAATTTAGAGCATACCATGCCAATCGAGTGAACCTTTCTTCATAGGCAGCCACTGAGTCTTCCTCTTGCCTCAATTCCAAGAATTGCTTTTCCATCCTAAGTCGAACAGCCTTAGGAAAATACTTCTCAAGAAACATACCTTTGAATTCATCCCAGCCAAGAGCATCAATCTCATCGGCGTCCCTGATATTTTTAACCATAGACCACCACTGATCTGCTTCACCCTCCAAAAGGTAAATATCAAGACTAACCTTTTGATTGTCTGAACACCCCATGACATCAAAAATCTTCTCCAGTGCATTAATCCACCCTTCAGCTAGCACATGGTCAGATGATCCTCTAAATGATGGTGGATGTTGCCTCATGAAATGTTCCACCACTGACATGTTCCTCTGCGGTTGGTCTGGCTGATCTCGTGTATGGATACCACCGCCATTTATCGCTTGAGTCAACTGTGCCATTACTACAACAAACTGTTCAGTTCCAATTCCACCCATTTCTGGATGCTGATTCGGAAGGTTATTTCCTTCTGTATGCCTTCCTAGCACTGTTTCCCTGTTTCCTCTGCGGAAAACCATTCTGAACAAACATGTCTTAGATGAAGAAACATGGTAATCTTTAAATGCTATATCATTTCAAAAAAAATATTTTTGGATAATCATTTAATATAATTCTAACTCCTAAAGTTATCTAAACCGACCTTTGATACCAACTATAAGGCCCCAGCCTTAAGCCTTACTTAATCTTGAGTTATTACAAGATTACACATTGAGGATCTTTTCGGGTTTAGAGTTTTAGAGAATTAGATCATAAAACTTTCATTACATTCCACATATAAACAAAGTGGTTACATAAAGATAGTATTCTTCATTCCCATCAATGGAAACACATTTAAAATAAAACATGGATTATTTCTTGACACATCCTTGACTCTATCATCTTATCATGTACCTTTCCCTTGACCTGTGAAAAACATTTCAAAAACGTGGGATGAGCATAAAAACTCAGTATGGGTTATAAAAAAACATGGAAAGGAAACATGAGTTCATATATACATAAGAATGAAATCATACTTTACCCATAAAAAATAGGCACTTTAAAATACCTCATAAAATCATGAATAAATCATAGAAATCATAAGACATAAAGGTTACTTGAGGCATTCATAACATTCTTACGTAGGGAGTAACCCTATTGGTTACGTTTGGAATACCCATCACAGTATATTCCCAAAATATCTTCGGAGAAACCTTAACGTTTCACTCCTTCGCATTACCCAATGCATTGGAGAGCTATAACGGGCTAACCCACCCTTAGTTTATCACGGAACCACCCGTCTTCATAATAATGCCCAAGAACCATAACATAATAATATCACATAAAACATGCATAAAGGAAACATAAATTTTCCACATTTCAATCATGAGATATCAATACAACACATTGATATAAAAACATTATGAAAACCATTTTCAATACTAAAATAAAAGTAAAGTAAAACATGGTATTTATTTTTCTTTTAAAAAGAAGGTATGGCTTGTAGAGGAAGCCGAAACTCAAATAACGGTCACGACGGCGGAGAAGTCGTTGTCGCCGCATACGTACGACAAAAACATTCCCTTTTTTCGTTAGTAAACGCTTCGTATAGATTACTTTTGAATAAACTTAAAAGTCAAAGTGGTTTATACACCGTATAAAAGAAAGTTGTGTATAAAATAAAATATGCCTCAACGAAAGGAGATTGAGACGAAGTCCCATACCTCGTATCCGACTTCACCCGACCGTTCTTTAATCTCCTGAATAATAAACTTGAGATAATCTCCACTTGCTTAATAATCTTTTTCAAGTTCACTATTCCTTTTATACCATATGATGAACATCATGTAATCATTTAAGTTAATAATGTTCATTTTGTCGGTATTTGGTTCTTAAGTCAAAATAGACTTCTTACACTTACATGTTGTTAATTTGGTCATAGGTTCGTTATATCCAGAATGATATTAATGATTTGGATAACATATATATCATATTTATTCATCATATATATGTATTTATAATATTACATCACATTTAGTGGTACGAAATGAAATGCACCGTTCATGGAGACGGTAAACCGTACGTACGCATGAACGCTACTTCCATTTCTATTTCATATTTTCTGGAATGGAATCATAATGATATAAGAGTATATTATAATTCCAGTATAATAACATATATAATATCATTAACTTTTTCATTTACACATCCCACATATGGTATTAACGAATCAAATCACTTTCAGGGGGCGGTAGTCCGCACTTCCTAAAATGAAGATATCGTGTTTACCCATAATGGAAACCATAAAGGTATGACCAAAATGAAAAAAACAGAAGCATAAAGAAAAACATAAACATATTATATATCATATATAAAAATAGTGACATCATAATGGCCACCTTTGAAAGTGTTAAATGAGTATTGAATAATCATCGTTTCGGGAGGCAGAATTTCGCCATCCACGGAAACCGTATGTTCTTTAACCATTTGATGTAGTTTTGTGAGAGTGTAGCTCAAATAAATATTATAACAACATCCTTGTATATTGAAGATACTGGTGTTGTTACAAAATAAGTAAATAAAAAGAGTTTAGGGGGTTGGAGAAGAAAAATAAAACAAATGAACATGAGAGAATGAATTACCTTTAAAAGTGTAACTCCTTTTGATTTGAGCCTAAAGGCTTCCATTGAAAGGATTCTGCCCTAAGGGAATCCTCTAGGTTGAGGAGAGGGATGTGGAGAGAGTAAATGGGCAGGGTTTGGCCGAGCCAAAGGCTTGAGGAGTGTGTGAAATGAGGTAGAGGTGGGGGCCTTTTATAAAAGGAGAGGAGGGGCACTTTTGGAATGTAAAGAAATATTACTTTATTTGAAAATGTGTTTCGGTTTTAAAAGGTCCCACATTGATATAATTCGTGTATAAGGTGATAACTGTTCGAAATCCACTCATCCAATTGGTTTTGGCCATGTGTAGTTCATAGATTTTACATTTTCTTTACATTTTATTTAAATCGTCAAATAATGATGTCATCGATGCATCATTATTATGTCATAAATATTTTAATTTATTTAATGTCTAAAAATCATAAAAAAATACTATGATGTAGGAAATCTTTTTAGGTTTCCAATTACTATTTATAATCAAATATATGATCTTTATAACCCCATGTAAAAATTGTTTTCGTAAAACATATTATGTTTGTGTCATTTTTACTTTTACATTAATTAAAAAGTTATTTATGTCATTTCCCAACCAAAATGTCTCCATGGGGTCCCCAAGTTTACCCTTGGCTTGTATTTGTCGGCCATGACACAACCAATAAGTTTGGGACATGTGTCTAGGTCATTTCATATTATTAAAGCATTATTTATACCTTAAACTACCTTAATTACCACTAATCACGATTAAAAACTTAATAAGTTACTATTCACCAAAACAATATTATAATCCCATTGAACCACATTATACTTCTTAATTACAACCATGTATTTCGGATTTTCAAAATTCAGTACAAATTAGTGGTAAACTTTCATTTTACTGAAAAATCAGTTTGCTTGATTACCACTTAGTGGTTTCATTATTAATCAAAAGTTGAAGTTGTTCAGAAAATTACCAAAAATTCCCCCTAAGTTACATTTGATATTCTGAATTCAAAAATAAAGTATATTTTACAAAATTCAAATCATATAAGTCACATTAATTAATTTAATAATTAATTCCCGCTGCCAGAGCAAATAGCATGTTTTTACAAAACAATAAGTATCAAAAGATTGACACCAGTTTAAGTCTAATTTCAAAGTGAAATTTATTCCAATGACCACCATTGGATAAAATGGTAAAAATATATTCTAATTTAACTTCAAAACCAATTCAAAACATAATCTAATCATATAAATAAATTAGATTAAAAAGAATTTTTGATGTAAAATGCAGTATTTTTCACTATTCATTAAAAAATTAACATTGTCAGAAAAATACCAAAAATTCACACAAGGTAAATTTTGATATCCCAATCATAAAGAATAAGTTTATTTTGACAAACATAGTTTATAAAATTGTCAAAATATAGATTCAAAAATGGTTTGCCATCAAAAGGCAGTAAAACAATCTTTTAAGAATATTAGTGTATTCCATGCATAAGATTGTATTTATTTTCATTTTAAGCCTCTATAACACTATCTTAATAATTAATAGACATTGATAAAAATATCTATTATTCATTACTTACTTGGGATGTTACATCCTTCCCCCCTTTAGAAAATTGCGTCCCCACAATTTATTTACTTATCGAATAAATGGGGGTACTTATCCCTCATTGCATTTTCAGATTCCCATGTTGCCTCTTCAATCATGTGGGTTTTCCACAAAACCTTTACCTGCTTAATCACCTTATTCCGTAACACTTGCTCCATGTGGTCAAGAATCTGGACCGGTTGTTCCTCATAAGATAGGTTCTCTTCCAGTTGAACTACCTCTGGATTCAAAACATGAGATGGATCTGGCATCTACTTTCTCAACATCGAAACGTGAAAAACATTATGTACCTGAGATAAACTCGGAGGTAAAGCCACTCGGTATGCAACTGATCCAACTCTATCCAGAATTTCGTATGGTCCAATGAACCTTGGACTCAACTTTCCTTTCTTACCAAATCTCATCACACTTTCCAAGGAGAAACCTTGAGAAAAACATGATCACCTACCTCGAAAGATAGATCCTTCCTCCGGTTATCCGCACAACTCTTCTGCCTGCTCTGAGCTGTTATCATGTGTTTCTGAATCAACTGAACTTTTTCTGCCATCTCTTCTACCAATTCTGGTCCCATCAACTTCCTTTCACCCACTTCATCCAAGAAAGCTGGAGTTCGACACCGCTTCCCATATAATGCCTAAAATGGTGCCATCTGTATACTGGAATGAAAACTGTTATTATATGAAAACTCAACCCAAGAAAGATGTTGGTCCCAAGTTCCCTGATAATCCATAGAACAAGCTCGTAGCATATCCTCCAATGTCTGAATTGTTCGTTCTGACTGCCCATCTGATTGAGGATGAAAAGCTGTACTAAAATTTAATTCAGTACCCAACGACTTCTGAAGGCCTTTCCAAATGTTAGAAGTAAACCTGGGATCACGATCCGATACAATGGAGAGAGGAACTCCATGTAACCTGACTATCTCTTTAAGATACAAATGGGAAATTTGATCAAGAGAGAAAGTATCTCGTATAGCAAGGAAATGAGCAGATTTGGTCAAGCGATCAACAATAACCCAGATTGCATTATTACCTCGAGATGTCTTCGGTAATCCAACAACAAAGTCCATGGATATATTCTCCCATTTCCACTCTGGCACTGGTAAAGGCTGAAGCATCCCTTTTGGTAACTGCCGCTCTGCTTTAACCTGCTGACAAGTCAAACACTTCACAATAAAATCAGCAATGTCTCTTTTCATTCCATCCCACCAGTAATACTCCCGCAGATCTCTATACATCTTAGAACTGCCCAGATTAACTGAAAACGGAGAACTATGAGCTTCACATAACAACTCTCTCTTCAACTGTGAATCACAAGGAACACACAATCTCTTCCCAAATATCAAAACACAATCATTATCAATGTTGAATTCAGGCAACTTACCTTTCTGAACCAGCTCTACCTTTTTCTGCAACTCACTATCTTGCTTCTGTGCTTGCTTGATTCTATCTGATAGAGATGATCTCACTGATACCTGAAACAAAACAGAAGGACTTCCTGCACCAACAACTTCTATGCCAATGTTCATCAAATCCTTAACCAAAGGATCACGTTCCAAACGCAACATTGTTAATGAAGCATTACTTTTTCGACTCAAAGCATCAGCCACTTTATTTGCTTTTCCCGGATGGTAATGAATTGTACAATCATAATCCTTGATTAATTCTAGCCATCTCCTTTGTCTCATGTTTAACTCTTTCTGAGTGAATATATACTTTAAACTTTTCTGATCGGTATATATTTCACACTTTACTCCATTCAAATGATGCCTCCAAATTTTTAAAGGAAAAACAACAGCAGCTAGTTCCAAATCATGTGTAGGGTAATTTACCTCATGAGTTTTTAACTGTCGTGATGCATAAGCAATTACCTGATCATTCTGCATTAGGACGCAACCAAGTCCTTTCAAGGAAGCATCACTGTATATAACAAACTCACCATTCTTGGAAGGTAGTGCCAAAACTAGAGCATTCACCAATCTTCTTTTCAATTCCTGAAAACAATCATCACATTATTTTGTCCTGATAAACTTAACACCCTTCCGAGTTAGCTTAGTCATTGGACTAGATAACCGTGAAAAATTTCTAACAAACCTTCGGTAATAGCCCGCCAAACCAAGGAAGCTACGAATCTCGGTAAAATTTGTGGGTTATGGCCATTCTTCCACAACTTTTGTTTTTGCAGGATCAACAGTTATTCCATCTTTAGAAACAATGTGACCAAGGAAAGAAATTTGTTTCAACCAAAACTCACACTTTCTGAATTTCCCATACAGTTTCTTTTCTTTTAAGGTTTGCAAGATAACCCTTAAATGTTTTTCAGGCTCCTCTTTACTTTTAGAAAACACCAAAATATCATCAATGAAAACCACCACAAACTTATCCAAGAACTCATGGAAAATTCTATTCATTATGTCCATGAATACAGCAGGTGCATTGGTTAGCCCAAAATGCATTACTAAAAATTCATAATGGCCATATCTCGTACGGAACGCGGTCTTCGGAATATCTTCCTCCTTTACCTTCAGCTGATGGTACCCCGATCTCAGGTCAATCTTTGAAAAAAACTGAGCTCCCTGGAGCTGATCAAACAAATCATCGATATGAGGCAAAGGATATTTGTTCCTAACAGTGATATTATTCAAGGCTCTATAATCAATGCAAAGTCTCATAGAACCATCTATCTTTTTAACAAATAAAACAGGAGCACCCCATGGTGATGTGCTAGGTCTAATGAAACCTTTCTCTAATAAATCTTGCAATTTCTCCTTCAACTCTAAAAGTTCAATTTGTGCCATTCGATAAGGGGGTTCTGAAATTGGATTAGCATCAGGAACTAAGTCAATAGTAAACTCAACTTCCCGGTCTGGTATTATTCCAGGCAACTCATCAGGAAAACATCAGGATACTCATTTACCACTGGCACATCAATAATCTGAACAGTTCCTTTATTTTCAACGACGTGTGCAAGGTAACATTCATTTCCATCTTTTACAAGTTTCTCGGCCGCTTGATATGTTAT
Organism: Viscum album; assembly: GCA_963277665.1. NCBI lineage: Eukaryota > Viridiplantae > Streptophyta > Magnoliopsida > Santalales > Viscaceae > Viscum > Viscum album. Next base: position 401,907,284 of record OY728160.1, on the reverse strand, counting down.
CAAAAGTAAGGGTTCATTCTTGTAAAAAAACTGAAATTCTTTCTGAAAAGAAACTTCTTTAGCTCTACAGTCAATCTTAGCATGGTAAATAGAGAGCCAATCCATACCCAGGATAACATCAAACTCTACTAGAGGTAGAACAATAAGGTTTGCAAGTAGGTTCTTTCCACAGATAAGGATAGGAGGATTCTTATAAATTCTTTTTTCCTCAACATTCCCCCCAGGTGTTTTTACCAAAAGTTCAGGAGTCATTTCTTGAGATGGTATTCCCATTTTACTAGAAAAGGTTTCAGAGATGAAAGAATGTGTAGACCCCGAATCAGACAACACACTGGCATAATCTGAAAAAACAAACAAAGTACCTGATACAACTTCATTTGATGGCCCGATATCTACTGAAGTAGTTGCAAAAGATTTCACCACCCCTTTCTGCTTGTAGTCTAATTGCTTCCCATCACTCAAGCTCCTTGTCGGACACTCGTTTGCATAGTGACCCATCTCATTGCACTTATAACATTTCACTAACTGTAAATCAAATTTGTTCTTACCTTCACCTTGATCATTTTCAGTGCAATCACGAGCCTTATGTCCCATCTTACCACATCGGTAGCACTTCCCATAATTCAGAATACATTCCTCAACATGCCTTTTGCCACATTTATCACAAACTAGAAACTTAGTTCTCTTACCATCAGACTTTTTTGAAGAATTCTTACCTTTCTCCTTCCACCTCGGTCTCTTCTTCTGCTGGTTGTTATAGAAAACATGGTCATCGGCAAATTCCATTTCCACCTTCTCAGCACATCGAACAAGCTTTTAATAACTTTTAAACTCACGAGAAGCTAATGCCCTTCGATATTTTGGCTTTAATCCTAAGTAAAAACAATTGATTTTACTATCAAGGTCCCGGATAAAATTTGGAGCATACCTTGCCAATCGAGTGAACCGTTCTTCATAGGCAGCCACTGAGTCTTCCTCTTGCCTCAATTCCAACAATTGCTTTTCCATCCTAAGTCGAACAGCCATAGGAAAATACTTCTCAAGAAACATACCTTTGAATTCATCCCAGTCAAGAGCATCAATCTCACCAGCGTCCCTAATATTTTTAACCATAGACCACCACTGATCTGCTTCACCCTCCAAACTGTAAATAACAAGACTAACCTTTTGATTGTCTGAACACCCCATGACATCAAAAATCATCTCCAGTGCTTTAATCCACCCTTCAGCTAGCACATGGTCAGATGATCCTCTGAATGATGGTGGATGTTGCCTCATGAAATGTTCCAGCACTAACATGTTCCTCTGCGGTTGGTCTGGCTGATCTTGTGTATGGATACCACCGCCATTTATCTCTTGAGTTAACTGCACCATTACTGCAACAAACAATTCAGTTCCAATTCTGACCATTTCTGGATGCTGATTCGGAAGGTTATTTCCTTATGTATGCCTTCCTAGCACTGCTTCCCTATTTCCTCTACGGAAAACCATTCTGAACAAACATGTCTTAGATGAAGCAACATGGTAATCTTTAAATGCTATATCATTTCAAAAAAAAATATTTTTGGATAATCATTTAATAGAATTCTAACTCCTAATGTTATCTAAACAGACCTTTGATACCAACTATAAGGCCCCATCCTTAAACCTTACTTAATCTTGAGTTATTACAAGATTACACATTGAGGATCTTTTCGGGTTTAGAGTTTTAGAGAATTAGATCATAAAACTTTCATTACATTCCACATATAAACAAAGTGGTTACATAAAGATAGTATTCTTCATTCCCATCAATGGAAACACATTTAAAATAAAACATGGATTATTTCTTGACACATCCTTGACTCTATCATCTTATCATGTACCTTTCCCTTGACCTGTGAAAAACATTTCAAAAACGTGGGATGAGCATAAAAACTCAGTATGGGTTATAAAAAAACATGGAAAGGAAACATGAGTTCATATATACATAATAATGAAATCATACTTTACCCATAAAACATAGGCACTTTAACATACCTCATAAAATCATGAATAAATCATAGAAATCATAAGACATAAAGGTAACTTGAGGCATTCATAACATTCTTACGTAGGGAGTAACCCTCTAGGTTACGTTTGGAATACCCATCACAGTATATTCCCTAAATCTCTTCAGAGAAACCTTAACGTTTCAATCCTTCGCGTTACCCAATGCATTGGAGAGCTATAACGGGCTCACCCGCCCTTAGTTTATCATGAAACCACCTGTCTTCAAAATAATGCCCAAGAACCATAACATAATCATATCACATAAAAAATGCATAAAGGAAACATAAAATTTCCGCATTTCAATCACGAGATATTAATACAACACATTGATATAAAAACATTATGAAAACCATTTTCAATACTAAAATAAAAGAAATGTAAAACATGGTATTTATTTTTCTTTTAAAAAGTAGGTATGGCTTGTAGAGGAAGCCAAAACTCAAATAACGGTCACGACGGCGGAGAAGTCGCTGTCGCCGCATACGTACGACAAAAACATTCCCTTTTGTCGTTTAGTAAACGCTTCGTATAAAAAAAGGTTCTTTTTGAATAAACGTAAAAGTCAAATGGGTTTATACACCGTATAAAATAAAGTTGTGTATAAAATAAAATATGCCTCAACGAAAGGAGATTGAGACGAAGTCCCATACCTCGTAACCGACTTGACCCGACCGTTCTTTAATCTCCTAAATAATAAACTTGAGTTAATCTCCACGTGCTTAAGAATCTTTTTCAAGTTCATTATTCCTTTTATACCATGTTATGAACATCATGTAATCATTTATGTTAATAATGTTCATTTTGTCGGTATTTGGTTCTTAAGTCAAAATAGACTTCTTACACTTACACGTTGTTAATTTGGTCATAGGTTCGTTATATCCAGAATGATATTAATGATTTGGATAACATATATATCATATATATTCATCATATACATGTATTTATAATATTACATCACATTTAGGGGTAAGAAAATAAATGCACCGTTCATGGAGACGGTAAGCCGTACGTACGCATGAACGCTACTTCCATTTCTATTTCATATTTTCTGGAATGGAATCATAATGATATAAGAGTATATTATAATTCCTGTATAATAACATATATAATATCATTAACTTTATCCTTTACACATCCCACATATTTTATTAACGAATCAAATCACTTTCAGGGGGCGGTAGTCCGCACTTCCTAAAATGAAGATATCGTGTTTACCCATAATGGAAACCATAAAGGTATGCCCAAAATGAAAAAAACAGAATCTTAAGGAAAACATAAACATATGATATATCATATATAAAAATATTGACATCATAATGGCCACCTTTGATGGTGTTAAATGAGTATTGAACAATCATTGTTTCGGGAGGCAGAATTTCACCATCCACGGAAACCGTATGTTCTTTAACCATTTGATGTAGTTGTGTGACAGTGTAGCTCAAATAAATATTATAACAACATCCTTGTATATTTAAGATACTGGTTTTGTTACAAAATATGTAAATAAAAAGAGTTTAGGGGGTTGGAGAAGCAAAATAAAACAAATGAACATGAGAGAATGAATTACCTTTAAAAGTGTAACTCCTTTTGATTTGACCCTAAAGACTTCCTTTGAAAGGATTATGCCCAATGAGAATCCTCTAGGATGAGGAGAGGGATGTGGAGAGAGTAAATCGGCAGGGTTTGGCCAAGCCAAAGGCTTGAGGAGTGTGTGAAATGAGGTAGAGGTGGGGGCCTTTTATAAGAGGAGAGGAGGGGCACTTTTTGAAAGTAAAGAAATATTACTTTATTTGAAAATGTGTTTCGGTTTTAAAAGGTCCCACATTGATATAATTCGTGGATAAGGTGATAAGGGTTCGAAATACACTCATACAATTTGTTTTGGCCATGTGTAGTTCCTAGATTTTACATTGTCTTTCCATTTTATTTAAATCATCAAATAATGATGTCATCGCTGCATCATTATTATGTCATAAATATTTTAATTTATTTAATGTCTAAAAATCATAAAACAAATACTATGATGTAGGAAATATTTTTATCTTTCCAATGACTATTTATAATCAAATATCTTATCTTTATAACCCCATGTAAAAATTGTTTTCGTAAAACATATTATGTTTGTGTCATTTTTACTTTTACATTAAATAAAAAGTTATTTATGTCATTTCCCAACCAAAATGTCTCCATGGGGTCCCCAAGTTGACCCATGGCTTGTCTTGGTCGGCCATGACACAACCAATAAGGTTGGGACATGTGTCTAGGTCATTTCATATTATTAAAGCATTATTTATACCTTAAACTACCCTAATTACCACTAATCGCGATTAAAAACCTAATAAGTTACTATTCACCAAAAAAATATTTTAAACCCATTGAACCACATTTTACTTCTTAATGACAACCATGTATGTCGGATTTTCAAAATTCAATACACATTAGTGGTAAACTTTCATTTAACTGAAAAATCAGTTTGCTTGATTACCACTTAGTGGTTTCACTATTCATCAAAAATTGAAGTTTTTCAGAAAATTACCAAAAGTCACCCTAAGCTATATTTGATATTCCGAATTAAAAAATGAAGTCTATTTTACAAAATTCAAATCATATAAGTCACATTAATTAATTTAATAATTAATTCCCGCTGCCAGAGCAAATAGCGTGTTTTTACAAAACAATAAGTATCAAAAGATTGACATCAGTTTAAGTGTAATTTCAAAGTGAAATTGATTCCAATGACCACCATTGAATAAAATGGTAAAAATATATTCTAATTTCACTTCAAAACCAATTCAAAACATAATCTAATCATATAAATAAATTAGATTAAAAAGCAGTTTTGATGTAAAATGCAGTATTTTTCACTATTCATTAAAAAATGAACATTGTCAGAAAAATACCAAAAATTCACACAAGGTAAATTTTGATGTCCCAATAATAAATAATAAGTTTATTTTGACAAAAATAGTTTATAAAATTGTCAAAATATAGATTCAAAAATGGTTTTCCATCAAAAGGCAGTAAAACAATCTTTTAAGAATATTAGTGTATTCCATGCATAAGATTGTATTTATTTTCATTTTAAGCCTCTATAACACTATCTTAATCATTAATAGACATAGAAAAAAATCTCTATTATTCATTACTTACTTGGGATGTTACAATTTATGTATGGTTATGAAAATTGGACAGTGGTATAATCAAGGAGTGGGTAGGTTGTACCTAAACATGTGTCACACTCCAATTATGTAATGAAAATTATATAAAGAAGGTATATATTATTTTACATTTATATATTGATTATTATATCATTAATATAAAACTAATAATATATATATATATATTATTCATGTGAAGCGGTGATTAAAAATGAATCACATCTCTTCTTGGAGGTGATAGTTCACATGTATGCACGAATGACATTGTCATTTTTATGTGCATGGGAGGTAACAAAATAATTGATATATTCTTCTGTTATAATGATAAATATTTAATAAATATCATATATATACATTAATCCCATCATTATAACTAATATTTATATAAAGTAATTGAAAATGAATTATATCATTTTGTGGAGGTGATAGTTCACACGTAGTAAAAAATGTTCAATTATTTCCCCATTTAATGGAAGTGAAGAAGGATTTAGGGGAATATATTAAAATATTATCCTCTCAGTATATTTATGATACTTGGTTTGTTATTTATTTATGGGTGAATAAGATTTTAAGGATGTAATAGAAAAAATAAAATAGAAACACTTATTTAAAAAAAAATATATCTTCTCCAGATCTTCTCCATTGATTAGAAGGTTAACACATCAAAGGTGAGATTTATACATAAAATAAGAGATCTAAAATGTGAGGAAGGATTATATAAAGATATTTGGGTATATAGTTTCTAAAAAATATTTGTTTTTATGTGTGGATAAATGATATTTAGTAGATAACTTTTAATAAGAGACGAGAGGGGCAATATTCGAATTCGTGGAAGTATTAATTTAATATAAATAAATTTTCTTCTAATAATAGAAAAAATGAGTTATTTATAATATATTTTGATTATGGGTATAAATAAATTATACCAATTGAAATTATAGTGGTTTTGATAATTTGTTTAATCCTTATCTTTTTTATTTAACCATAATTTTACCTTTTTAACTATTACCGCATTATCATGTCATTTACAATTTCAGGATAAATATAATTACAATAACATTAAAAAAAAAAAATAAATGAGTCATTTATGAATTTTAAGAATTATCCCAATTATTTTTGATGAAGGTTATATTTTCATTATTTTATATCATTAAATAAAATATTATTTATATTAAAATATTATTAATGTCGTTAATGATACACTTCATTATTAGACCTTAATATTTAATAATAACTTGATATAATCAAATAGCTCTATAAAATAATCCATGACATATAAAAATAATCCAATAAATTATTTTATGACATCACATATATCAAAATATATTTATTTCAAAAATTTAATATCATTTTTTCTTCTATTAATGAAATAATTACATCACCATCATTATGTTAGCCTTTAATTTAATTATATTTTTCATCAACATTAAAAATTAATTACCATGATTTAGGTAAAAAATTTATTTGTACAATTACTACTTATAGTGAAACAGATCCCAAATATATCCCCATATTAAAATAATTTTCCTTGTTAAAAACAAGAGTGTGAAAAAATGTATGTTTGTTAGAATAAAATACTATAAATTTCTTAATGTTATGGAATTGGCTCCGAGATCTCAAAAATATACCCAATCATGATTTTGTTGAAAAAATAACTCTTAAAATTAAATTTTTACGTATTTCATGGTATATTTATAATAATATTTAATATTATTTTTACTATTAATTCCCAGATTTAATCATAAATATGATAATGAAAAAAATTTCTAAATTTACAATTCATATTTTTCAAAAACAAAAGGGAAATATTTAAAATATTTAGTCCTTCTAATTCCAAATATTGTATTTATTTTCTCAAATTAGAAAAAATTGAATAGGTAAAAATTAATATAATTATAGTCTTGCTGACATATCGAGAAAACCTATTTAAAAGATCATAATGTTTTAGAATACAATTTTAATGTGAAATTGATTCCAATGACCCAAATTGAATTAAATGACAAAAAATCGATATAATTATACATCATAAACATTCAAATATATAATTTAATATTATTAATAAATATGATGAAAAATTTCAATTTAAATGCATAATTTTTTCACTATTCATTAAAAAATGAATCTTTTGAGAAAAATATCAAAAAATTAACCAACATAAATATTTATACTCAAATTTCAAATATGAAAATTATTTAGTCAAATAAAAAAAATTACAATGTCAGAAAGAAATATTTAAAAGTAGTTTTTCATCCAAAGGTGGCAAATATGTCTTTTTTTTAAATACTATTTTTACCTAAAAATTGGATTTATAATTATATCATGTATTCAAAACACACAATCAGAATGTTAATCCTTAAATTTAAAATAGTATATATATATTTCATTATTATAATTCAATAAAAGTTATTTATTAACATATTGGTATAAACACACTTGTGGACATTTTAATAGTTTTTCATAAAAACATTTCCACTTATTTTTAAAATGGTTTTAAATTCATTTATAATTAATTGGTAATAAAATTATATGTGCATGTGTAAACCATATATTCATAATTTAGTAAATAATTTTCATTTTTTCCATTCATAAAAATAGTTTTATTATAAAATATAAATAATAATAATATTAATTGGTTCATTTAAGATCGATGTGTTGTATAATTTATGCTATTGAATATAGTGTTTCCATTTTAAAACATGTGTTGTTACATAATCCCCCTTTAAAAAAATTATCCTACTAATTTTTATTTTTGATCTAAAACTAGGGTTTGGACATTTCAAAATAACTTTAGTCAAATCCTGCATCTGAAAAAGGTTCAATGAAACTTCAACATTAAAATAAGGAAAGGGAAGTTTGATGGTCACAAGAGATGAGACATACTAGGGTTCCATGATTGAACACATGGATATTGAATAGAAAACATAAAATCATGTTCTAATGGATAGTTATAGAGAACATGGTCATGAAAAAGTTAACAATCAAAATACAATAAATCAGTGAGTGGTAAAAAGGTAATTAACATCATAACAAGAAAATTAAAATGATAACATTTTTATTATGAAATACTTTTCATTGAATTAGGGAATTATTATACTAGTCCTAATATCATAAGGACATATACATAATTGTCCATTATAATTTATTCCATTATTCAAATTCCATAATAAAATCATCTCTTTCTTCGAATGATGTACATAGACCAATGCATTTCTTACATTATAATATCATTATTTTAATGATAAACAACATAATATTATTACACATATTGGATCCAAAGGTTCAGTGTCTTAGGAAAACTAGGACCATACATAAAAATTACAAAATCAATCATAAGAATTTATTTAATTACTTCTTCTCTAAATTCTTATTGGCACTTGACCCCTCCTTAGTGCATATATTCACCTGAGGATATACACCAAAAGTAGTGAGCTAAAATCCTTGTAAGAGGATATATAAAAACATTATAATAATTATTGAGCATAACAATAACATAAGTAAAGGATCACAAAAATTGGAGGAAGCGTTAATAAGCGATTTGAAATGTATATTTGCATAAAAATGAAAAATCATGTCTTAGTGGTTAAATACCAAACATACATATGAACAAATCTAGAATATTTTTCAAACATCATTTCAAATTTTTTCATGAGATTCATCAAATTACCCAATGAATTAGAGTGATGTATAATACCGAGCACACTGGTCATATTGAAACATTTATATTACCCTATATAATTCTGGGCGCACCCATCAGATCATAACATTATCATTTATCATCCATGCCAAAATGAACATATATCAAAAATTAACATAACTATCCCATGAAAAGTAATGGGTTTTATCTTATAAGATCACATTCATAAGCACTGGGTTCCCAAAACTAAGTGGGAATAACATAATTGATACGATACCTATCAACCTTGAGTGAGAAGTAAAATGTGTGTTTTTGATAGAAGTGTTCTTTTAGAAAACTTTTGTTCGACATAAACATCAGTGAAAAAAATGTATATCCCAGAAAAGGTATGATAATTATGAATTTTTTTTAAGGAGATACCATACCAAATATGGAGTGAAAGAGAGAGAACACAAAGAAAGAGAATTGGGTTCCAGATTTTCCCCTTACCTTATATCTGAATGCTTCCTTAACTTTAATGTCATATATAACAACATTAGATTCGTTAATTTAAAATTCTATAACCTTGTGTAAATTAATATGGATCATCATGGTTTCATTATGTATTTGTTATGTGCCTTTGGCGAGTTATTGTGTTTAAAAACATTGTTCGGGAATGTTTGTTTCTATAGCTTTTCTTGAGAGGTGCACTTGTATTCATAAATTTATGTTCGGGTAGAACATGGGTAAACAAATAGAAATGATATTACATGTTTTTTATTATCTTCTAGTAGTTTAAATTATCTTATAATTGATTATATTATATTCCATTTGGATGAATCGTTAGATAATAAATTAATGATGATTATTTGTGTCAATTTGGGTGGTTTTTCGACCACAAAAAACATGATTGGATTAATCATTTAGTAATATGTACATAAGTTAGTTCCATAACATTAAATTGAAGATAATACATATTAAATACTCTAGTTCATTGATAATAATGAATTTATTTAATATATTTGAAATTTGGAAATGGAAAAATAAATCATGTCATTCTTGAAGGTGATAGATTAACTCCTCACAAACAACGTGATCTTTTATAATATAATAGGAAGAGGAGAAGGGGATTGGATTGTAAAATATCCCATTATTATCATAAAATTCATGTATATGTATGATATTGGAGTTACCATACTATGTGTATGATGATATGTGGGGATAAAATAAGAAAAAAACATGAAATTCAATGGAAAATAGAGGAAATAGGAAGGGGAATTACATCATGAGTCCTCCTATTGAAATCCTACTTAAGGGACCTAGGATTGTAATTTTGATGAGACCAGAAGCTCTTGGATGTGGGGAATGGTCTAGTAGATATTCTTAGGCAGCGTTTAGACAAGTCTTGAAGTTGATAGGTGTGAGGAAATGAGGGTGTGAAAGGTGGTATTTATAGTGGAGGGAGAAAATTTCTCAATATAAAATTCATTAATTTATTATTTCCCCATAAGACATGGAATAGTGAGTCTTCCATGACAAAGAATAGTATATTATCATTTGAATCCAAAAAAATTGGGCTTACATCATCATAACATCATGCATGAATCTATAATTATCTTATTTATCTTATTTTGTAAATTATGGTATTTTGTTATTAAAAAAAATCAAGTATTTGATAAAGGTCCCAAGAATTTACCCCTACCATTTGATGACGTGTAGAATTGAAAAATGAATTCCATTTTGCAAAAATAATTTTCTAAATATTATTATTTTAATATTTAATTAAAATAATAATTTCTTATCAAAACCAATTTTAAAACAATCTTACTTATTCTAAAATATAGGTATATCATACTTGCATCTTGAATATTATTTATATATTGTCATAGTTAAGATTATTATTCATTAGGGTATATCAATCTTCATAAGGGTATGTTACTATTCATAATGGTAGGTTACTATTCACCAAAAATTATGTTTTTCTTATTGGACTCCAAATAACAAACTGATTGCAACAATGTATGTCATAATTTTTAAATTCCAACCCCAAAAGTGAAAACTTTTTTTTACAGGTCAATTAGAATTTAGTAGTTCATTATGTTGTGTTTTCATGTGATTTTATGACATATTTATAAGAATAAAATTTCTATTGAAAACATTGGGTCGTTACATTCTTCCCATATTATGAAAATTCGCCCACAAAATTTCACTTTACAAAAACAGGTGAGGGTACTTCTCCTTCATTGCCTCATCCAATTACCAAGTAGATTATTCAAACTTATGGTACCCCAAAACAATTTGACAAGTTGGGTTGTCCTGTGGCGTAGAAAATTATGTCTTTGGTCAATAATCTCTACTGTATGATCCTCATAGTATAGATCATCGTCTAGTTGTACCACCTCTGAGTTTAGAACATGTGAGGGATTAGGTATGTACTTTCATAAGAGTGATATTTGAAACACATCATGAACATGATCCATATTAGGTTAAAGTGCATGCTGATAGTTCCCGACTCCTCTATTGTAAAGGATCTAAAATGGGACAATGTATTTTGGGCTTATCTTCCCTTTCTTTCTAAACTGCATGACTCTCTTCTATGGTGATTTTCCAAAGAAGACCATATCTCTAACATCGAACTCCTATTCCCTTTGACAGCTGTCAACAAAGATCTTTTTCCAACTCTGATCATCTTTCATGTTTTTTTTGGATGACTTGAACCTTCTTTGTCATCTCATGCACAAGATTGAGTCTATGTTGCTTTCATTCTCCAACATCATCCCAACAGGTGGGTGTTCAACATCGCTTTCCATACAAATCATCATACAGAACCATTTGAATACTCGAGTAAAAGCTATTTTTGTATGAGAAATCAACCAAAGGAAGATGTTGATCGCATCCATCTTTTAATTATATAGTGTCATCTCTTAGCTTATCTTCAAGTTTTTGAATAATCTCTTTAGATTGACCATCAGTTTGGGGGTGATAAGTCATGTTGAAATATAATTCAGTACTCAAATAATATTGATTTTTCTTCTAGAATATTGATTTTAACAATAGATCCTGATCAGAAGCAATATAGAGTGAAAAAATAGGCAGTCTCACCACTTTTATGACATATATCCATCCATGTTGATCAAGCGAGAGATCTTTCTGAATAGCGATAAAATGGGCAGTCTTGGTGAGTCAGTCAACCACAATCCATATCACATTATTTAACTTCGATGTCTTTTGGAGACCGGCGAAAAAGTCCATAGTAACTGTCTCCCACTTCCACATGGGTATAGATAATGATTTCATCATCCCCTTGGACTTTTGTTGCTCTTCTTTAACATGCTGACATACCAGTCACCATGAGATAAATTTTGTGATCTTCTTTTTAATGTTATCCCACCAGAAGTGTTCCCGGTGATCATTGTACATCTTGTTACTCCAAGGATGGATATAGAATGATGAGATATGTTCATTTTCCAAAATGTTTTTCTTTGTCCCGGATGACGAAGTCACACAAAGCCTCGTTCCTAACCGAATCCCACCATCACTATTGATATTGAACTCTTACAGCTTCCCATACTTAACTGCATTCACCCTATTTTTTACCACCACATAATCGCTTTATTCTTATTTAATCATTTATTGGATGGATGGTTATGAAATAATTTTGGCATGGTAGGATGTATCCCCTTCCCTTATGATTTCAAAATCCATCCATTTCATATCAAAGAAGATAGGGTCTTTCTTAATATGTAACATGGATACTGTAACATGTTCTTTTCTTCTTAGATCATTTTCTACCTTGTTTGCCATTCTAGGATGGTAGTGAATAGATAAATCATAATCTTTGATTAGCTCTAACCATCTCCTTTGATGCATACTGAGGTCCTTTTGTGTGAAATTATACATTATGCTCTTGTCATCGGTGTATATGTCACACTTCTCACAATAAAGGTAGTGCATCCATATTTTCAATGAGAAAATCAGGTATGCTAGCTCTAGAATATGTTTTGGTAGTTATGCTCATGGATCTTAGACTATAGTTATGTGTAGGATATCAAATTATCATTTTGTGTGAGTATGCAACGTAATCTATTCTTTGAAGAATCGCGGTATATAACAAAAAATTCTCCCCTTTTTGGTAGTGTGAGTACAAGTGCAGTGATCTGCCTTCAAATTACCTCCTTGAAGCTTCCCTCAAATTATTCCATCCAGACATACTTTATCCCTTTCCTTGTTAACTTATTTAGAAAGCTGTACAATCATGAATATTTTCCCACAAAACGTCAGTAGTACCCACCTTATATAAGGAAACTATGGATTTCTATGACATTAGAGGGCCTGGGCCATTCCTCAATCGCCTTTGTTTTGGAATTGTCCATAGAAATTCCCCCACTTGTGATCGATTTTCTCATGAAGCTGACTTGCTTCATCCAAAAGTCACACTTTCTGAACATGGTGTATAACTTCTCCATTCATATTGTCGCCAACACAAGTCTTAGAAGTTCTTGATGTTCCCCCTTGCAATTGTAGTAGATTATAATATCATCAATAAAAACTACAATAAATTTGTCAAGGTATTGTCTAAAGACTCTATTCATATCATCCAGGATAATTTCAAGGGAATTAGTAAGTCCGAAGGGAATCACTAGAAACTCATAGTGCCCATAAATTGTATAGAAGGAGGACTTATGAATATTTTACTTATTCATAATTAATTGATGATTTCTAGAATGGAGATACACCTTTGAGAAGTATTAAGTTCCTCTTACCTGATTGAACAAGTGCTCAATCTTTATAAGAGGATACATGTTATTTATGGTGATCTTGTTGACTTCCGGAAAATCGATACATAACCGCATTTTTCCATCCTTCTTCTTCACAAAGAGTACTGTCTCAACCCAAGGTGATGCACTAGGGTGTATGAACCATTTGTCCAGATGCCTTTTAGTTGTTTCTGTAACTCCTCAGGTTCGATAGGATCCATCCTATATGGACACTTTGATATACAAGTATCTCCGAGGATGAGTTCTATTGATAACATTACCTAATGATCTGAGGGAAGTCTGGGTAACTCTGTTGGAAATAAATCACTATATTCCATCACTATGAGAATTTCCTCAAGGATGACAATTTCTGTCAACCCAACCTTTTTAGAGAAATATTATTCTTTATAGGGAATCAAAAACCACACAGATGAAGGATGCTTCAAAGGAGATTCATGATCTTCATTTCATTTGTAGAGGACCATGGGATGGTTCAGAATATGAAAAGATAATTCCTTTTCCCAAACATATATATGTGATCTATATAATGAGATCCAATCCATTCTCATTATTGCGTCAAATTCTACCATGGGATTTATTACAAGATTCGTTGGACAAATCATCACACATGCTCCAATAGGATAAGAGTCAAACACTTGGGTTGCAATGATTGTACCACTTGTTGTTTTATAGATATCTGTAATTTATGGTTTCCATCCTTCGATTCTATAGTTCTAGAAAACTTGCAAGAAATAAATGAATGCATAGAACCAGAATCAAATAAGTCATTTTCCATTATTTATTGAATAAGAAGTGTACCTTGTATGAATTTATTATCTTGATCAACTTCTATAGTAATGATAGCATATTACCTCCCTTGTTCCTTTGGCTTTAGTAGCTGCTGACACCGATTACCCTCGCGAACTTGAGGTTTAGTGCACTACCTTGCATAGTCCCCTAGCTCCCTACAGTTTTTTCATTTTACCATGGGTGGTTATCCCATTTAATAGGCTACATTATCGTTACTTTCCATGTCCTTTTGACACTCTTGAGCAAGATGTCTTTCTTCCCCACACATGAATCACTTTCCTATCCCTTTGAGGCAGTTCCCATGGTGAAACATCCCACATTTTTGGTATGTGGGTCATTGATTTTCCATCCCACCTTTTTCATTAGATCCTCTGGCTTGAAACTACATCTTCCTTTTCTTATCACCATATCCGTGGGACCATTCTCCAAACACCATATCATCTTTTATTTCACATCGAATCACATCATCTTAACTCCCAACATCTTTAATTGCATGATCCTATCAATGTTGTAGTTTTAACCCACTAAATAATGTATCAATTTTTCTATCATTGTTGTTAACAAACCCCGATGTTTACGTTGAAGGCCTTCTAAAATTTAATTCATCGTTTCTGACATATTCTAATTATTTTTTCTTGAGGTCTATGAATTCTCTCTCCATATTCGTGCGATGTTCTCCTGGGAAGTACTTGTGAAGAAACATTGTCATAATGTCTTCCCATTCCATCTCTTCAATTTCCTCCCTTGGGATGGTGTTCTTAATCAAATCCCACCATATATTCACCTCTCTATATAAATGATAAATATATATAGTCACCTTTTCTATCTTAGAAGATTGGAGCACTGAAAATATATTCTCCATATAGTTGACCCACTATTCCGTAACTAGTGGATCAGAAGATCCACTAAACGTTGGTGGTTGTTGCCTAATAAAACATTTGATATCTAGTTTCTCCCTATTTGGTGAAAGAGGGTGTTCTCTATTATTATGGTTATTGTTCATAAAATGAGATAGTTGGGTATGAATATCCCTGATGTTTTGAACTCCACCTCAAAAATCATTAGGGATGTCGTTGGAGAAATCATTACATTGGCCCTCTCAAGAGTTGTTGTCCTAGTTTTTCATGATTCCAAGCATTTTCTAAATTAGAAAAGTTTAAAAAAAAACATAAGTCAACAATACATGAATAACACATTAATTTTAACAATTTATACTAAAATAATAACATATTGGATTCCTTTGTAAATCTTCTTGCATGTATATTTTTTTCTTAGTATCATATTAGAGGTTTTCTTTAGGGTCCACTAATCCTAAATCCAAAATTAACTAAACCTTGCCTCTGATACCAACTATAATGAACCATCCATTTATTACATTCCCATTAAATTATTTTTAAGATAAAAAACACAATATTATTACAAATAGTGGATCCAAATGTTTAGTTTCTTTGGAGAACTAGGGTCATACATAACTATTACAACATCAAGAAAAAACATTTATTTAATTCCTTCTTCTCTGGATACTTATTGGCACATGACCCATACTTAGTGCATGTAGTCACCTGAGGAAATACATCAAAATGGGTGAGATAAAATACTAATATAATGATATATAAGAACTATCTAACAATGGGTGAGCATAACCATAACATAGGTAAAGGATCGCGACAATGAGAGGAATCATTAATAAGAGATTTGAAATGTGGCAACATAAAAAAATGAAACATCATGTCTTAGAGTTTAACTACCCCAAATACTTGTGAAAAATTATATAATCTTGTTCACACATCATATCACATTAACCCGTGATATTTATCACATTACTCAATTCATTTTAGTGCTATGTAATTCTAAGCACACCAATCACATTTAAACATTTATATTGCACTATATAATCATGGCGCACCCGCACATCATAACGTTATCATTAATCATGCATGAAACAATAAACATATATTAAAATAGAAAATAAATAACCCATGAAAACGAATGGGTTAAATATCATAATAAAACATTCATAAACATTGGGTTCCGCAAATTAATTCGGAATAACATACTTGACACTATACCCATCAACCATGAGTGATAAGTAAAACGTGTGTTTTTGAAATAAGAGTTATTTTGGAAATATTTTTATGAAATAAAATTTAGTATAAAACATTTATATCCTTGAAATGGTATGATAATGATGAAAAAATTATTTTTAAGGTGTTACTATAAAAAATATGGAGTGATTGAGGGAGAACCCGATAAAAGAAATTTGGGTTCGAGATTTTCCCCTTACCTTATATATGAACATATCATTCACTTTAATGTCCTGTAAAACAACATTAGATACATTAATTGAAAATTACATAACATTTTTTACATGAATATTGTATATTATGATTTCATTAAGTTATTTTATGTTCCATTGGATGATTTATTGAGTTTAAAAACAATGTTTGGAAATGTTTGTTTTTGGGGTTTTTCTTGAGTTGTTCACTTGTATTAATAAATTGAAGTTCAGGTAGAACATGGGTAAAAATATAGATATAAAATTAAATTTTATTAATTATATTTTGGGGTTTAAATGATCTTATAATTTATTACACTATATACAATGCTGATGAATCATTAGTGAAGAATTAAATTGTGATTTTTTAGTTAATTTGGGCTGTTTTTCGACCACAACGAACTTGTTTTGATTATTCATTTTGTTGTTTGTACATATGTTAGTTACAGAACATTAAATATAACATAATAAATATAACATGTTCTTGTACAACCATAAAAACTGTATAATCACCAGATCTAAAAGTAGAAATGGAAAAAAAGAAAACATGTCATTCTTGAAGGTGATAAATTAACACCTCACAAACAACGTTTCCTTTTATAAACTAAAAGGAAGAGTATAAGTGTGTTGGATGGTATAATAAACCATTAGTATCATAAAATTAAATTATGATTATGATTATGGAGTTAGAATACCATTTGTATGAAGATACTAGAATAAGATAAGAACTTGAAATTGAAAGGAAATTAAAGGAAAGAGGACGAGAAATTACTTCTAGAATCCTCTTTCTGAGGCCCAACTTAGGGGACATAGGATTGGAATTTTGATGACTCAGAAGCTCTTGGATGCGGGGAAGGGGCTTGGAAAGATTATTGTGTAGATTTTATACAAGGCTTGAATATTGAGATGTGTTAGGAAATGAGGGTGTGAAATGTGGTATTTATAGTGCAGGGGAGAGGGAATTTGTCAATACAAACTTTATTAATTTATTATTTCCAAACAATACAAGGGATAGTGAGTCATCCCTGACATATAATAGTAATTTTATCATGTGAACTCAAACCAATGGGCCTTAAATCAATATAATGTCATTCCTGACTCTATATTTATCTTATTTATCTTGTTTTGTAAATTATGGTATTTCACTATTCATAAAAATTCAAGTATTTGATAAAAAATAAAAAATTTACCCAAACCATTTTTTGACATGTAGAATACAAAAATGAAGACCATTTTTCAAAAATATTTTTCTAATTATTTTTATTTTAACATTTATTTAAAATAATACTTTATTATCAAAAACCAGTTTTAAAACATTCATTTACTAAATCTAAAATATATGTATATCATACTTTCATCATGAATATTATTTATATATTATTATAGGTAAGGTTACTATTCAATTGGTTATATCACTATTAATTAGGGTATGTTACTATTCATGAGGTTATGTTACTATTCACCAAAAATATAGTTTTTTTATTGGACTCCCAATAACATACTTATTGAAAACATGTATGTCAAATTTTTGAAATTTTAAATAGTGAAGTGACAAAGATATGTTTAGAAGTCACTTATCACATAGTAGTTAATTATGTTTTTATTCATGGGATTTTATGACACATTAATAATAAGGAAATACCCCTTGAAAAACATTGGTTCGTTACATGATGAGTATTTAAGATGAATTTTTCATGCCCGATGCATCATAATCAACTATTAGACAATAAAATCATCAAAAAAAATTTCAAAAAATTTCTTAATTTCATGAAACATTAAATAAGTTTTTTTATGATGTGATAATATGATTCCACAAAAGTAAAATACCATTATATAATTAAAAACTACTTTAATTTCAAAATTTTAACAGTAATACTAGAACTTCAACATAGAGAATTTAAAATATAATTATCCTTAAAATTACTAAAAAATATTCATAACTATGATTGAAGCACAAAAAAATTGATAATTATTTGATAACATTTTATTATAATATAAATTTTAGGTATTATATCTAATAAAATCAATTACTCTTGAAGTCTCTTACTAAAAAGTAATTTCCCTAGTGATTTTTCAGATATTCTAACCATTTCTGCAAATAACCTAAATAACCATAATCCCAAAATAAAATCATAGATTCATCCAAAATATAATTTAACCTTTACATATCAAATAAAATACCATTTTATTCTATTTACCTTGATCATATAGGGTTCTCACATTAGTAAACATCTTATTAAACAAAATTCATCACTTAATCCCCCAAATAAATTTTTAAATATGATAAACATATTGTTCACATAATCAGAATATTATTATTAAATATTTTTTCCATCTAAGAATGAAAATTCATAGTTACCTAGGACGTCATGCTGGCCAGTGTTAGGAGATGCACTTTTATCACCCTTCTGTTGCGGGTACAATTCCAACAACATTGTCAGGTGTGACGGGTTGCCAACCATCCTGTGAGTCATTCTTTTTCAAAAAATAAATAATTATTATGATCTTAAAAAAAATTATAAAACATTCAAAAATAATAATAACATGTTTTAACTTCAAATTTTATCTCATTCCTTTTTTTTCATCCTAATATATTATAACACATAATTACTTAAAAATTTATTATCTCCACGAATACTATTAGTCACCATAAAATTTCATAACATAAATCCTCAAATGGGGGTTATAAGGAAATGAAATTATGATCAAACTAATAATTATAAAACCATGATTATACCCATAACTCTTAATAAGACATCCTGATCTCCAATGATGTTGAAACCTACTCTGATACCAACTACAAGGACCCAACCTTAAATGTAACTTATTCTAGTTACATTATAACTAGAAAAAACATTAAATTACCAAGGATATTTTAGAATTATATGTTTAGATAATTAGGATAAAAAATATCATATAAACCCTATATATTAAATGTATAAATTCATTCTCAATATTAATTTTCTCCAAAAATAATAATAATTAAAATAAAATATGTGTTCTTCTTCTCATATATCTTCACAATTTTACCTTGATCTCATCAGTGAAACAACTCTTCCATAAACCACGTCAAATTTTAAAAAACATGGAATAATAAATAAACCTAGTATAAGAATTAAAATAAAGGAAACCATTTTTCTAGTGAGAACCCATAAAACATTTCCTAAAAAAGATACCATTTCACTATGAAAAAATAATCTTTATTTCACAAGGATCATTATCTTAAATTTTTTAAATCAGATTTTTTTCTTGAAAAGTCATAAGAATGTATAAAATATATATAAATAGGTAACTTGGGAAGAAATTATACTCAAACTTATTAACCATTCAGTCAACTTCCATACATATCCCTCTTATAAATGGAATAGTCATGTGACCGACTTATTTACCAACTGTATTTGAGGTTATAATGTAACAACTAATCCTAGGTTTATCATGGAAACACTTGTCATTATTCAATCACATAAAAACCGATAAAATTTTAATTTACCATTATATAATAAAAAAATAAAATCTAAAAATTTCAGCACTATAATTTATTTTGATCTCAAAAGAAAACATTTCAAGTTATTGAAATAAAAAATCTCTTTTCAAAACCCATTTTAAATATTTAAAAAAGTTATTTTTGAATAAATGTGTCCCATATATCTTTAAATAATTTGAAGTAAATAATGAAATTAACTTAAAAAATTCAATACTCATACAAATATATTTATAAAAATAATTTTAAAAAAACTACATTAATGAGAATATTTATAAAATAAATCTTTAAATATTTCTAAACGATGTTTGTAGTTAAAAAGTTACTTACCTTGAGTCTAAATTGTAATGTTAAATTTATATAATTCTGAATAATAAACATCAGTTTATTATTAACAACATTGATATCTCTTTTGAAGTTTATTATCCATTTTATATCACTTATTACAATGTTATAACTATTACATATTTATTAAAGGTGATGTCATACATTTTGTTGATATTTGGTAAATGAGTCCAAAATGACATTCATAAGAATTCAATAGTAAAATTGTTCATTATTCCATTTTCTAAAAAAATTAATAATGAAATTATAATCATTTTTATTCAACATTTATACCTTTAAATAAAACCATTTATGTTTGGTTACAAAAAATGAACAACATTATAATCATGGAGATAATAGGTCGTACGTACGAATGTGACATGTTTCCATTTTCAATGATTATTATGTATTGAGGTTATGTATTATTTTATATTATAGATTGGAAATTATATCATTATTATCATATTTATAATTTAAATATACTCATATATATTATTCATGTGATGTGATGATTAAAAAGGAACCATTTCGCCTTGTAGAGGTGATAGTTCACAAGTACACACGAACGACATTGTCATTTTTATTTTATTTGAAGGTAAGAACATAATTGATATATTATTATATAATAATGATATATTTTTCAAAAATATCATATATAAACATACATCCATCATTATAATCATCTTTGAGATACTCTAATGGAAAATGGATAATATTGGTTCATAAAGGTTATAGTCCAGACGTACGCACAAACGATTAATTCATTTCCCAGTCTCTGGAAGTTAAAATGGATTTATATGATGATATTAAAATAATAACATCTCATTTTATTTAGGATTTTGTATTAACTATTTAATATTGTTTGAATAATACTTTATATGAAATTTTAAAAAGGAATAAAATAGAAACACTTAATGGAAAATGATACCCTTTCTTCGGTTGATCCCCATTGATAAAAAACATAACACAAATAACATGAGTATTTTGGAAAACATAATAGGCCTAGAATTTGAGTGGGGTTATAGGGGGGATTTGGGTAGATATTGGCTGAAAAAATTATTCTTAATGTGAAAATAAAGGATAAGAAGTAGTTCTATTTTTTATGAGAGGGGAGGGGCACTCCTGAAATTATTCATTGTATTAAATTAATATAAATTAATTTGATATTCCAAATGGTTCCAAATTTTGTTATGTCACTGATATGAAGAATATGGGTCTAAATTCATTCATATGATTATAATTATATGGGTTTTATTATTCTTTTAAACCATATGTTTTCATATTAACCCTTATTTTACCCTTTTAACTCTTAATATATTATTTGGTAATTTACACTTTGAGGGTTAATGTAATTACCATAACATGAAAAATAACCAATAAAAGAGTCATTTATGAGATTTTAGGACATATCCCAATTATTTTTTAAGTGGTTATATTTTTTTATGTTTTATATTATTTAATAAAATATTTTTTATTTTAAAATATCATTAATGTCAATTTTTGCACTATTCATTATTTTAATTTTTAACAGTATTTTAACAACTTGAAAACTTCTATTTCATTGGATGTGTCTTTGGGGGCGTTTGAGGAGGCGGATTATTGTCTCAGGTAGACCTTGGTGGCGCATTTTGGTTTAGCAAAACTGACTCTATCACTTTTTTGAAGGTTTGTTGATTCATGGGGGCTGCTCTCTCCGCCAAAGATCTCCTTGCTACTTCGACATTCCTTTTTCATGATTATGGATTTAGAGTGGGATTTCCTCCATGATTTGTGTAAAGTCCCTTGTTTTTTCATGTGGTGGTGGTAGAATCTATCCCGATGGTCGATGGAATCCCATAGAGGGAAGGAGAGCCCCTCAGCAGGAGTTTGGGTTGGTCGTCTTGGTCTACCGCTACCTTTTTAGAATGGAGCTATGCTGAAGTTCATTTGTGACTCTCCTGTAGGATTTCTCAACATGGATGACCGCACCTCTACAGGTGAGGATCTATTTACTACTCACATATATATGGAGATAGAAATATCCCTTGTCCCCTGGATCGGATCTCCCTGAAGGTGAAAAAATCGGTGGTGTGGCTTCAAGATGTCATCTCTCCTGTCATCCCTAGGTACTGCCCTTCTTATATTCTCCAGGGTTATTCACTGCTGGAAATCCGACATCGTAGATTCAGTGTTTGTGTACATGATAAATGTATGGCCTCTAGAGAGGCCTCTCTTGCGCAACTAGAGAAAGGAAAAGAGCCTGCTCTTCGGAGGTATGATCCCTGGATAGTGTTTCTAGTGCAGCTTGTCCCCCCCTTAGTTCCAAGGTCTACCCTAGAATAAGAGGACAATCAGTACAGGGACATAGTGCCTTACTACCCAGAGGCCCCTCCTATTAGGTACCCCAACCCGAGGGATGAGCCTATGTTCCCTCTATTGTTTTATGTGGGTGGATGCCTGAAGGTAATACTTAGGCTCCCTCATCCTCATCTGGTGCCCAGGGAAACACTACCTCCTTTGATATTTCCCCCTAATCAGGTAGAATAGGTGAAGGTGAATAAGGGAATATATGGATTCATCATCCTTAAGGATATGACCTCAAACCTTGGTACCTCACTAGAGGAGAGTGACAGTCCCAAGTCCCATGAACCATTTAGTGAGAAGTAAGACTCTGAAACCCAATCCACTTTCATATTGGTGATAGGTAAAACCTTCAAATCAACTACCCATTCATCTCCCCGAGTATCAAGTCCCAGAATTTTCACGTGTTTAAGCTTAAGGAAGCTTAGTAAGAGCACATTGCCTCATGGAAAAGAGAACGAGGAACCTAGGGCTAATGTTGGGTCCAATTGAGCCTAAATGTTACCTATAATAATATGGACCTCTTAGGGCCTTGGGACTCAGTTGAAGACGACCTTCCTTGTTTCAGAGATTAAGAATAACAAGGCTCTTATTGGGGTAGTCCTTGAACACAAGAAGAACATGATGAGGCTCAATGAATTCTTCCTTAGACTTAAAATTCATGGGTCCATGTAGGCATATCATATTAACAAACATATTTGGGTTTTCTGGAAAAAGGAGATAAAGGTGGACATTTTCAAGTGGGGGACCAGTGAATTATCATGAATGTAATGAAAGATGGAGAAAAGTTATATGTGTATTTTGTGTATGGAAGATGTGATGCACACATCAGATTATGTTTATGGATGGACCTAAATTCATTTGATCCAGTAGACCTCCCATAGTTTGTAGGCTGGGACTTCAATATCATATTAGAACATTTGGAGAAGAAGGGAAGAGGGCCTTTCCCCCAGCAGGCTAGCTTGTAGTTCATCCAATTCATGGCTGGTGCGGGCCTAATGGAAAAGGGATACTCTGGGGATGACTTCATGTGGTGTAACAACCAAATGAGAAACTGGTGATATGGGAGCAGGATTTATTGGTGCCTAGAGAACAACAATGCAATATCGAGTTTTCTGAATGCCATGGTTGAACATCTTGCTTGGGGTATCTATGATCATTCCCCTTTGATGATTCTGTTGTCCCCTCGGAGGGCTATCAAAGATAAATTCAGATTCTATCACTTCTCGACCAAATACTCAAAATACCAATGGATTGAAAGTGACTCATGGGGGGAGCTGACCCAAGGGCATACATAGGTATCCATCCACAATGAGTTACAGGTATTGAGGCATAGGCTCCTTGAATGGTACAAATACATTCCTACAATAGATCGGGAAGTGGAGTCAATCAAAATTAATATTGAGAGCATGGAGCTCAGTATGGAGGGGGAGTGGAATGATTTTATATTTGAGGAACTCATGGAGAAGAAGGAAATCTGGGCTGAACTGATCCTCAAACATGAGAGGATGGCTTATGAACGGTCTAGGATTAAATGAATGAAAGAGTGTGACAAGAAATCTGCTTTCTTCCATGCTTTTATCAGTGAAAAAAGGTGGAACATCACTCCCAACATCAATCTTGAGAATAATACATTTATGAACGACAGAGATGTAATTGGCGGCATGGATTTGACGTTATTTCAGGATCTGCTGGTGGGACCCAACTCATGTATGGCCAACGGATTCCCCTCTGGCGAGGTGAAGATATGGGAAACTATACCATCATTTGTCTCACACAGGGACAATGAATGGTTGTAAAAGATACCAGAGGAAGAAGAAATCCAAAAATCATTAAAGAACCTCAGCCCAAAGAGTGCACCAGGCCCTGAAAACTTCCTATGTGCGTTTTTCCATAAATCTTAGGCTATTGTTAACGGAGAAGTTATTGTAGAGATCTAGGAGTTTTTCAAAGGAGGGAACCTCCTGTGGGTATTCTCGGTCACTACCATAGTGCTCATTACAAAAATAAAGAACCCCTCATCCATTGTAGACTACAGGAATGTAAGCATGTGTGACTTTCCTTATAAGATCCTACCAATGATTATAAAAACAAGTATATCGGTGCATCTCCCAAGTTGTCTATCCATAGAATAACACATGTTTATGAAGGGAAGGACCATTCAAGGGGAGATAACCTTGAAAGAAGAAGTTCTAAGAGACATCATTATCAAGGAGCATTGCTCTAATGGTGATATTAAACTGGATATGAGTAAGGCATTTGACATGATAGAATAGAGTTTCATCAATAGAGTGCTGAGGAAAATGGGATTCTATCATAAAACCATTGATCTCATTTTCAGATATATCAGCTCCCTGTGGATGGATGTATCCTTTCTAGGAAATGCCTATGGCTTCTTCAAGGTGACCCGTGGATTGCCGCAGGGAGACCCCATCTCCCCCAGACTGTTCATACTAGCACAAGACAGTCTTATCGGGCTCATTAACAAAGTTGTTTCCAACAATGATATCCTTTTTTTACAGAGGAAATCTAACCTCTATATTGTTTCCCATTTGATGTTCATGGGTGACACCATTATATTCCTCAGTGGTGGAATGAAATCAGTGAATGGTATTAAAAGAATTTTGGAAGACTACTGTGCATAGAGGGGCCAGACTATCGACAATGCTAAGAGAAATCTTTTTATCTCCAGAAAGTGTGCTTCCCATCAGATCTCCTAGTTTTGTACTACTCTGAATATGCAGAAGGGCTCTTTACCACTACTGTACTTGGGCACACCTATATCTCTAGGGATACATTGTGCTCACGACTTCGATCAAATAGTGGGTAGAATATCTGGTATGGTACTCAAATAGAATAATCGATATCTCTCTTTCAGAGGTAGGTGTGCCTCAGTCAACAGTGTTCTTGCAGCCATACCCATCTATGTTATGGCCTCCACCAACATACCGAAGGGATTCATTAACAATGCTGATAGGATTCTTCCTAGTTTTGTATGGGACTCCAGATCTGAAGGTAAAATGCACTGGGTAGCATGGGAGAATACGGCACATCCAATCAATGATGGGGGGATTAATGTGAGGAGCCTCAACAGCACCATTCAATGCATGTATGTCCAACTCACATGGTAAATCATTGAAGTACGTATGCTATAGGGGAAAGTAATGTCCAACATAAGGGTAGAAAATCTGGAAGACAATGTAATATATATTTCTCCCATTTGCTCAAAGATTTAGCAGTTCATCCTAGTCCTCCAACCACATTCGTGTTGGATCGTGGGGGAAGGTAAAATCCATTTTTGGATTCACAATAGGGCAGTTTCGATTATCAGTTTTCCCAGCTGCCCTGCCCCTTGATTTCATATTGGGAAGTAGTCATTTTTTTGGATTTCTGTAAGGATGTTTTGAATGAGGATCAACGGATTATCATTAACTCAATTTTCATATGTACAAAGCCCAAAAAATGTATATTCAAGGATTCATCATTAGGGGAGTTCACCACTAGGGATTTTTAGAGGCTTCAGTCTGAGCATGATCAACACAATAATGGGAATGACATGGCATGGTGCGCAAGGACACCCTGAAAGAACAATTTTCTTAAGTGGAGAATTAGAAGGCTCGAAGTGGAAACAGATTATACCATCAAGAATCTTGGTATTAACATTGTCTCTTGATTCCATTGTTGCAGATCACTGTGGGAGGAAAGTACAAGCCATGTCTTCTTTGAATGAGAATTGGATCGTGATGTATGGTTCATTTGTGGGGGCCTCGTATTGTCCCAAGGGCATGCTCATGATGGAGTATCATCTCTAGATGGATGGTTTAATGGGACTTTAAAGATAGGTCATGAACTAATGGTAATGGCCATCATAATTAGCGACAATTCCTGGTGTTTATGGCAGGCAAAGAAACCAGGCCAGGTATGAGGGTCTCAAACCTACTTCATGGATTATTGTGGTATGCATACAGAACCTACTGACTGACATGTATTCCTTATTCAAAGACACCACTAATGCACCCTTGCAGAACCTACTCAAATCACATGTCCTACCAAACTAGGTCTTCTTCAACAAACCAGCGGGCCAATGGGTTCGTTGGAACCCACCGAAAGAGGGATATAAACATAATATAGATGGGTCATGTATTATGGGTAGAATTATGGGGGGGACTCCTAGGGGAATTTCATGTTGGCCTTTGTGGAAAATTATGGCAATGGTGACCCCCTTCAAGTTGAGACGAGAGCCAAGTTGATAGGCCTATTCATATGCAGGCTGGATTAAATTGAGTTATCCCATTTGGAAACTGAATCTTTCATCCTCTATTACACTGTTCATGGAAGATTTGTCACCCCATGGTTTATATCTTATCAGTTCAGAAAATGATAAAAATTACTGAACAATATCACTCAGGTGGATCATACATGGAGAGAAGGGAACAAGGTTGCAGATTGCCTTGCTTTCATGGTGGAAACAGGGCTAACTATTTTTCCCAATACTCACATTTTCAGGATGGAGGGGGCTACAATGATTAGAGTAGATTATATGGGTCTCAATTATTTTAGACCCCCCTAGACCTTGTTGACATTTTTGTTTCAATAATAAAATATTTGATGTTGAATGCATGGTTAATCACTTCAAAATATAGAAAAGGAAATGGATTCGTGAAAGGATCTTACTAACCAAATATGAAATAAGATTTAGTCATACATGAAAAATGGTTGTGGTGAAAGGAAATTTCAGGAATGTACATCTAGGTTTACAAATACGCGTCTACCCCTTAAAGACATATAACTTTTTTAATGAAGATTTGATGTCTGTGCTGAATGGAAGAGTTTCATGTAGAATACATACACAAAGTAAATCGTAATCCTACATTGATCATAGAGTCTATCAATACCATGTAAATTTCATGGTGGTGTTTTGTGAAAGATATGGGATGTGAGGAAGATATCTGGCATGATAATAAAAAAATGATCACACAATAAAACGTGTTAGGCGCTTGTGCTAGGTTGATCTACTTTCTAGTATTGAATATTTGGGTTGTTTGATCAGTGTATTCATGTGCATCCATTAAGGGTTTTGATGAATGTAGAGTCTCATTATATATAGAGACCATTAATTCAATTCATGTCTATTGAAGATACCCTCATGTTGATAAAATGTGTAATGATTCTCCCAGCGTAGTGAGTTAGGGGAAGCCCATGGAAGTGTTTCGAGTGATGCTGTGTGTAATCCCAAAAAACAAATAAAGAAATTGTTACCAAAATAGAGTGACTATTTTTGACATTATTCATTTCACAACTAGTGAATTTCACAAGAATGAGGTATGACTGAAACATTTCCAGCATATTCCCCTTAGACTTTTCCTTAGTGGTGAACCATGAAAAATTGATGTGTTATCTCTTTTCCTATAATTTTTTTGTTCGGTAGGTTTCTATTAGATAAGTATAATTAGTTTATACTAATTTGGTAACATGATACCCCACTTTAAGAAGAACCATTTTATACCCAGATTCACTGTTCTCCTCTCAGGGTGTTCAATGGTCCTTCAAAAATTTACTTTTTGATGAATAAAATACTCTAAATATCTTAAAGACATCCAAGTGGCACCAAGAGCTCACAAAATCAGAAGAAGGATATTTTTAATCGAAAAAAATTCATCCAATGAAATTTGGAAGAGTTTTTATACTATTTTATGAAATTATTTGTACCATTAATCTTCTAATTTACCCTAAACTGTGGAAATAAAAAAATTACTAAAGTAACTATTCATATTTTTAAAAATTAAACGGACTTATATAAAAAATATGGAACTTGTAATTTAGAATAATTAATTAATTTTTCCAAATTCAATATAGACAATTTTAAGTAATTAATTAACAATTAATCCCACTTATAAATAAATAAAACGCGTTTTTAAAGTAAAAAAGTTCAAAAGATAACAATGTTTTCATATCCAACATACACTTGAAGTGGATTACAATGACGTAAATTATATTAAATGACAAAAATATATTTATTTATACTTTAATTCCATTTATATATATAATTTAATAATGGAAATCAATTTGAAGAAAAATCTCTTTTAAATTAAAAAGTAGTATTTTTTTCATTGTTCATCAAAAATTGAATTTTATCAGAAAAATATATAAAATTGAACCAAATTAAATATTTATAATTGGTTTTAAAAGATTATTTTTTAACTATAATTAATAAAATCTTCAAAACTAGATCTAAAACTCCTTCAACATAAAAAGGAGACAAATATTCCTTTTTATAAAAAAACTTATTTTATCAATAAAATTGGACTTGTTCATATATCATGTCTAGATAACACATAATATGAATTTTCAAATTTAGATTACATATATATTAACTATATATTTCATTATTAAAATCCAATAAGTATCATTTATTATATTATTTTTATAAAACACAATTTTTCACATTTAAACAGTTTTTCATAAAAAATTACTTTTATTATTAAGAGGAGTTTACATTCATTTATAATATATTTGTCGATGAATTATATTTACCTTTTAAAAACATATTTTCATATTTTTGTTAATACTATTAATTCCTTCTATTCTAATTTATTGTTTAATAGTAACATTTAAATAATAATATTTAGTTTTACGTTTAACCTTAATGTGGAATATCATTCATGCTATCATACATTATGTTCATATTTTTAAAATCATGATGTTAAATATTTGTGCTAGATAATTATTCCTTAGAACCAATGATTGAAGTTTACTTTTCCTAGCATTGAGTTTGGATTGGGTTTCATCGAAATAGTTTTAATTGATTCATGTTCATCTCTCAAGATGGGGTGTCCAATGTCGGTGGGGCAGCAAACATATCCATCCACCCTGACTCTGTTAACCTTCTTATTGACTCAGTACATGTATAAGTTTGTTATAGTAAATAACATTGATATATACATCATATAGGAATAGTTTGTTGTTTCCATATCTTTTTTTTGTCAGCTCTCTAGATATACTAATTGAACATGATACAAATTTATTATTTCAGGATGCCTCTATGGTGGTTTCCACCAAGGATTTATTATAATTATGATAAAGAATATCCTATTAAAAATGATTGATATGCTGAATATTTCAAGAGAAGACACCTCTAGGTGGTTCCCCAATCATACTATTACCTGCCATGAAAAATATTGTTTAGGTAGTACCAATAGATTAGATTCACATGTTGAGAACACATAATGAGTTTCATAAGGAAGAACCACTTAGGTTTTTCAGAAATACAAACCCCAAGGATATTGAGGAATGTATTGATGAAGTTAATTGAATTATTCATCTCAAGAGGAAACCTTCAGATTAGATTTTGCTTTTTTGGTAGTGAGTCTTTTCCATGGATCATTTAGATGATGGTGGGGATTTTTTAATTAGTAATATGAAGACTTGAGTCTTTTCTTAATAGTGTTCGAGAAAATTTTCATGGTGGGGGGGGGGGTCTCTCTAGATATGTTATAGGTTGCGAGGATTCA
This sequence comes from Viscum album, assembly GCA_963277665.1. Lineage (NCBI taxonomy): Eukaryota > Viridiplantae > Streptophyta > Magnoliopsida > Santalales > Viscaceae > Viscum > Viscum album. Next base: position 401,876,984 of record OY728160.1, on the reverse strand, counting down.
AGATCTTTAAATCTTCAGTAGGGAATTATGACTATGGATGTGCCTTCATTGATGTCCACCGAAGTCCAAATATACATGAGGCATATGGTATATGATCAGATATACTGGAAATGAAACAAAGATTGAGGTCTATGAATAGATATTCAGGCCAGTAGTATACCTATATTAATTCATACACATAATTGAGTGATTGAGTGAACCTTATTGACAAAGACATTCATGATTGAGAGTAAGTAGATACTTATTGCTGGTAGTGGTCACAAAGAGCCAGAGTCCAAGAATGTAGGTATCTAACATATGATGAAGTGATGTAGACAAATGATAAATTTAAAGAGGCGATCTAATGAAATATGTTATATGGTTATAGGCTCAATGTATGGCTTAGTTATCCTTGGTAGAGTCGATGTTACTCACATGAAGGTCAGTGACATCTAATGTGATATTTTACGACCAACCTTATGGCTAACAAATAGATAGTGGATGGCCCACTTATGCGTAGTCAGTGATTAGAAAATGGAGTTCCTTATGGAAGAGGATGTTGAAAAGGAGTAGCGAGAGAATATGGAGGATGAATATGGTTTTACATGTTACCACCACCACTACCAAATGGTCATTTTTGGCTTAGGGTGCTGGAGATCAAGGGACAGGATAGATTCAGAGGGATGAGTTTTAATACCCATTTTCTCTAAGGATGATACGCAATATGATCTCTGTAATGTCTACCTTAGGTGTTTCACTGATAATAAAATGTTTGATTCATTACATTCTTTTCACTTCCCTAGTTCGAGACATAGAGACTCTAGTTGATCCATTGGCTGGACCCTTATGCTTAGAGTATCCTCTGAGAGGTGACTCCAAGATCACAAAATTTTCCAATATTTTGATGTAGACCTTGTAGGAGATATATTCCTATGGGATTTACCAAATTAGAGATAAGGATTTACAAAATCATATTAGGACTGGACTGGCTATGCACCATTCATTCCCATATTGATTATTTTATGGAAGAGGATTCTATATTTCTGTTGTGATGGGATGATATTTTTCATTATGTGTGAAAATGAAAAGTATAATGATTTTGACAGAATCATATATATAATATTGTAATATATTACTCACCAGTTGGATACCATGACTCTTAGAGCAGTGGATACTATGGGTTCCAATTTCTAACAGTGGTGGCAGAGTGTGTGGATGTCTTTCCTAAGGATGTACTAGGTATACCACTCTGGTGAATGATAGATATATGCATTGAATTTAACCATGGTAAGGCATTGATATTTTAATTATCATATTAGAAGTCTCTCCTTGATCATAAAAAACTAAGGGTGCAGTTGGAGGAATTATAGAGGAAGGGATTTTTATGACCCATTGGGCCACCCTAGGTCGCCCCACTATTGTTCACCAATAAGGATGGTGAGAGCTTGGGGGTGTGTGGGTAATATCGACACCTGAACCAGATGATCATAAGGAATAACTACAAACCACCATGGATCTATAACCTATTTAAAAATTTTATAGGGATAATGTGGTTTTCAATGTTTATCCTCAAATCAGATTAGGACCAACTTCGAGTATTGGATTAGGATATAATGAAGAAGGCTTTTTAATTTTTACAACATCACTACGTCCACTTTTTGATGCACTAAATCATTATAAACACCTTAAAAGTGTTCATGGTAATCATGGAATATATATTTCTTACATTATTAGTATGGTTTGTGTTGTTTTTCTTCAATTATACCCTAGTGTACTCAACATATGAGGAGGATCATGTGATAAAATTAAGGATGGTACTATAAATGTTCTTGGAGAAATAGCTATATGGTAATCACTCAAACCGGAAGTTATATATTTAAGAGACCCACTTTTTAGGATGTGTCATGTTAGTGTATGGTGTGGATGTGGACCCGGCAATGGTCAAGGAAATGTTAGCATGGGAGACACCTAATAGAGTGACAGAGGTGTGGAGCATCCATGGGTTTCTATGATACTATAAAATATTCATTCTCGATTTTTCTATAGTATCACCTCCCTTAACGTTATTGGATTTTAAGGGAAAGGGATTTGTGTTGATTGATATGTTACATAAAAAATTATCATTTCTTATGTATAAATTACTGAAAATCATTATATTTATATTAATAATGGAGGTTGTTGGGTTTGTAGTTTTTTGTGATGCCTTAGGGTCTGAACATGGTTGTGTTATGATGTAGAGGTAGGTAGAGATCGACAATGAATCTCACCATTTGAGACCACATGAGCTTAAATATGCAACACATTATCATGATTTGGAAGTGTTCTTCTTTGATCGGAATATGAGGCCACACTACCTTATAGGTGAGTGGTTTATCATCCGTTTTGACTACAAGAGTCTCACATACATCATCTCTCTGAATGATATTATCTTCAGATAGATGTGGTATTTTCAATTTCAATGAGATAATGAATTTGAGATTTTTTAGACACATAGAAAAGAGAACATGGTAGAAAATGAACAATTTAGGTGATCATGTACTCAGTTGTTGGTGGAAGTGTCATAGAAGTTATCTTTGTTGTATATTCCTAATGTGGAAAAGGATTTTCACCCTATATATAGTTGATGGTTGTTACCCCACCTATTTGACATAAATTTAGACAGGCTCAATAGGGAGATACTCACTGTGAGACCATATGTGCTAAAATATCCATTGGACGTGCTCTGGGTAGGTTTTTGATGGTGGAGAACATGCCATCATTTTCATATGTTGGATTATGTTACCAGTTATATTGTAGGAGGTGGTTATGAGTTAGCTTCATACATACCCTTTGGAATTACATCCATGTGTGGAAATGATGTAACATGACATCTGACATCAGAGTACAAGCATGAAGAGGTTAGTACTAGTGATTGTCCCTTGATGCCTCACATGTATGCCAGAGAAAGATGAGTATCATGTTCTAGTGGCGTTCCCTAGACCACATGAATTTCCATAGTGCTAGTTGGATGTTATATCTATGTACATAGTAATAGGGTTTATCTGTATGTCTTGAGGGAACAATTATATTATGGTGATCGTAGACCAACTCACTATGTCGTACCACATCATATCTATCTGAGAGTAGAGTATAATAGAGAGCATCAGATGACTTTACATGAAGGAGGTAGTCTGACTCCATGGAGTTCCATTGAATATTATTTTATTTTGTGTTTCTCACTTTATGTAGTGATTATAGATAGTATTACAAGGGGTCAATGAGACTCAGTTGATATTGAGCAAGGAATTTTACTATAGGAATGACGCTCAGACTGATAAGACCATTCAACATCTTCATGAAACTATATGATCATGAATTTTGGACTTTGAACATGTATGAGATGACCACCTACATATTGTAGATTTTTCATAATGTAATTCTTATCATTCCACCATTGAATTGGAATGAGGCCATTCAAGTATTTTTAAGGGTGACCCTACAGGTAACCACTAAATTTTACTAACATAGGGTAGTTAAAAATAAGGGTCCAAGAGATTGTATATGCTACTAAATAAAAGGTTTATATTATCCCTGATAATATTATGAAGAAATAAAATTTCAATAACTCATAATAGGAATGATGATAGAGGCATCTTCATTTCAAGGATAGAGTCCATGAATTTATGTTGGTATCACCACTGTTGGATTTAAGGGATTTGGACAAGGATTCAAACTTCCTTAAATATTCATTAGACATTTCTAGATACTATGTAGAGTTAGTATGATATCTTATTTTTTAGCCCTACTACCATAGTTAGACTAGGTACATGATATATTCCGTGTGTCACAGTTGAGGATTTATGTTCATGACCTAACACATTTGATCGATTGGGGTGAGTTTGACATCGACAATAGAGCTACCTTTGGGGAGAACACGATGTAGATCTAGGATTGTTAAGAGAAGATCCTCAGTAGGTATATGATACCCCAGGTAAATTTCCTATGATAGTACATGAATCATCATAAGTTTACATGGGAGTGGGAGACCCAGATTAAATCTCATAACCAACATATTTTTATTATTCATTTTAATGTTTTATAATGAAAATTTCTAAGGTGGGTAGAATGTAACATCTCATTTTTTTTCTATGTAAATATTTCTAATATATATAATAATGTTTACATATCCAAAAAATATGATGGATCGATATTTTGAGGCCTTGTGAACCAAAAATTAATATCTGAAAAATATTAAATATATTAAAATCACATATATATTGTTTTCATTGAAAAGTATAATATCTACTAAATATAGTATTATATAAGAAATATAAGGACCCTTTTGTGTTCAAATCATGAAATTTACCAAAGGTGTGACATAATTTTTGTCGATATTGGCTTTTTGTTCAAAATATATCACATGGGAAAATAATGAAATATATTAATTAATATAATTAATTTATGTATGTGGAAATAGTGACAAGGGATCCTCTATTAAAACCTCATTATAGAAACTTCCTAGTGTTATACACATAACTATGTCAATTGAATGTATATTTTAGAGGTTCCAAGGAAATTTGGTGATTATATATATTCGATCAAAGTAGCATATGGATCGCAAATAATAGTGCAGCTTGGGGTTTTCACCAACGATTGTGATGGAAGATCATTCTTATATATAAATTGATTAATACTCAGGGTATGTTGTTTATTTTATTTTTATATATCCTTATTTTATTATCTAATGAGAAAAAATAATAAATCAACTAAAAAATTTATTCTTGTATTGACCCTATTGTGGATATGAGATTATTTGATGGTAGATTGGGGATTTCAATTGTGGTTTAATTTCTATCTCTTCATTCATCATTCTAAAAAAACAAATCAAGGAGAACATGGAAATTGGCCATTCTCAATTCCTCATGTTTTGTTTTGTGAATGTGTTCCCCTATTCTTCATGAATTCAATATAGTGTGTTTGTTTGGAAAGTTGTTTAACAAATAGCTGATAATCAATTTTTACACAACTATTTGTCAACACAATATAACGATACAACAAATACATGTTTGAGTTTATTATGGCATCGATATTCGATGATGATGATGATGATAAGGATGAATCAAGACCATTGTAGAGTCGTTAATTCATTGTTTTTGGTCTTACCATGAAGGCATGGCAACAATTTATGATTTCTAGTGAATCAAAATTATAATCTGGACATCAATGATGGAATTGTTAGTTTAACCCTAGTTCTAGGATTTTTGGGAATGAATGGCAGAGACATAGATGAAATCAGGAGACCACATGAAGATATATGCATATTATAATAAAATATGCACTACATGGAGTGTAATTAAAGAACAAAATGAATGTATGATTCATTTTTTTAGTGAGAGGTTTTCCATGTAAATGTAAGGATCGCATGACATGTGATGCCTGTCACAGGACATGTGTTTCATGGTTGGTGGCTCTGTTTGTACTTTGGGAGTGCATTTGAACATACATGGGTAGGCTCATGGGGATGGGTTGAGTACATGGGCATGGCTTAGTAATCAGACATGACCAGGTGTACACAAACATACCTAGGTATATGAGAATTTACATGTGTACATGATCACCTGAATAGATTAATGGGAATGAGCATTGGATGGTTTGAGAATTCTTCTACATGTAATGTAGCCTATATAAACACTGTATACCGTTTTAGTGAAGGCAGATAGTTCTTCATCACTATAAAATGGACCAGTTCTCGTATAGTGTGTTCCCTATATCATATTCCACGAGGTTATACTGTTTCATTACATCCAAGTCACATGATTGTGATCCTCTATATGATAATTTTTTGGATGGAGTTTTATTATCACAACATGAATCTCAGTGTAGGATCACCTATCATTTTATTCCATTGGTTGGGTTCATGGTATCATCAGGACCTGCACTACCCAGGTTCAGATATTCTACCTAAAGGGTTATTAAAAATTAGGTTAGTTGGTATTAACCATGGGCCATGGTGTGATACATGTCTGTATATTGATCTTTTCATACTTACATCATGTATATTCCGTGGTGATACATAATGAGATGGAAATTATAAATTGTATTATTCAATGGTATAATACTCACAGAGTGAGTTCTCATGGGTGAGTGTTCAAATAAACTCTTGAGTATTTTCCTAGGTTTTCAATGTGTTTAGAAGCTTACCTTGAGACTGAGTGTCTAAAATGTGTTTTTCCAGATGTTTCTAGAAAATGTATCATATACAATTTAAATTCTCTTAGGACTATAATACAATTATCTTGATTCAAAATTCGGATTGATTTTGGGATTTCTTACAAGGTATCTTTATACCCACTCTGTATAGGATCATCTGACACAAATCATGTCTTATGTATATGATAGGTCGTTTAACAGGGTTCAAAGTTGGCAAGGAGTAGGAAGATCATTGTTATTGTCTAGATAGAGTGTGTTGTGTACCAAGAGTCACATTTTACTATAGCACCCTACTTCTAGTAGAGTGTGACTCTTTGTAGTCATTTAGGGTTATTATTTTTCCCTTTATGTATGACTGATTTATTCTCATACTCTATTATGGTATTTAGATGAATTCTTGCATTGAAATCAGTTGTTTTATATTTATGTTTTTCATTAGCTTTTTTGATATCTGTGTGTGTAGGTAACTTATTCCATGTACTCCCATGTGTGTGTTATGACCTATCATCAATATTTTTCTACAGCTAGACTATTAGAGGTGGTTTTGTGGTCATCAATCTCAACATACTATTGGTCATATGGGATTTTCTGGTTTAAAACACAACATGCTCTATTGTGTAAAAAGTAACCTTATTATTATCCGATTAATAATAAACCTTACAAGATTAGTCAATCTACCAAATAATTATTCCCCATAATGGATACACATTCACTTAAAAATTATTATTATTTTATCAATGTTCTGACATATGATCATAGGGGGCCAGAATCATTCTTTCTCAACTAGTCTCATTGATCCACGTAACATGTGAGGTTTAATTGGCACCACTACATACCAATTCAATGAAATACCCACTTATTATTAAATATAAACATCACCATAATTCCCTTACATGGTTATCAGCATAAATCATTTTTTGACTATGAGAATACTTAATGTGTTGTTGGATGGCATGGAACTTTTCTATAATATCTTAAAAAATATTAGGCCCATAGTGATTTCTCACAATAGCTTCATCTAGATAAGTAAAATTTCATACATCTCTTCCTATAAAGATCATTATAGGGTTCAATTTCAATGCTTGAATGGATGTTGTTGTGGTAAGAGAACTCAACTAATGGATGATATTGATCCCATCCACCATGAAATTCTATTGAGAATGTTCTCAATATATCCTTGAGTGTTTGAATAGTCCTTTTAGAATGGCCATCATTTTGGGGGTGATTGGTTGTACTGAAATTCAATTCATAACTCAGAGCATGTTGACGACTTCTCTAGAATTTTGATGTGAACCTTGGATCGTGATCATATATGAAATAAAGTGGAACACCATTAAACCTTACCACTTCTATCACTTAAATCCTACCAATTTTATCAAGAGGTAAATCTTCCCAAATATAAATAAAATGGGTAGCCTTGGTGGGATGGTCAACAATAACCCATATCACGTTGTTTACTTTAAAATTTCTCAGGAGACCATTGACAAATTTCATATTGATATTGTCTCACATTCATGCTAGTATGGGTAGTGGTTGTATTAACCATTTAGTAAGTAGTCACTCTACCTTCACTTGTGGACATACCGAGAACCTTGTAATGTATTCAGAGATATCCTTTTTTATGTCATACCACCAATAATGATCACTAAGGTCTCTTAAAATTTTATTCCTCCTAGGATGTATAGAGAACGTAGAGATATGTGCTTCATCCATCAGCTCCTTATTTATTTCAAAAATAGATGGAACACATTTCATAGTACGAAATTTCAGTACACATTCTTGATCAACATTAAAATCAAGAAACATCCCATTCTTCACAAACTAAAACATTTTTTGTAACAAAGGATCTTCTTTTGATATTTCTTTTTATTCTCTAGTAATTACGGTTCAGAAATCATTTTTAAAAGGGTTGATGATTTACTGTCACATATAATTCAAAGGTCAAGCTTTATTATGTCATTGATCAAAGTATCTCCATGAATCCTAATTATGGATAGAAAATTGGGCCTTTCCTACTTAATGCATCATTGACTTTGTTTTCTCTTCTAGGATGATAATGAATTGAACAATCATAATATTTAAGAAGTCCCAACCATATCCTCTCTCTCATGTTCAATTCCTATTAAGAGATATACTAATTAAAACCTTTATTGTCTGTGTATATATCATATTTTCTCTCATAAAGATAGACACTCTGTATCATTAGAGAAAAAAAAGACCATAGATAGCTCTAGATCATGCATTTGATAGTTCTTCTCATGGACCTTAAACTATCATGATTCAAAGTAATGGAAATGTCATTTTTCATGAGGACACACCCAATCCCTTTCACAGACACATCACTAAAAAGAATGAATCCTTCTCTACTTGAGGGTATATTTAACATGGGTGAAGCTAACAATCTCTTATTAAACTATTGTAAACATTCCTCACACTCTTTTGTCCATATGAACATGACCCCTTTTTATGTTAACATGGTTAATGTATTAGAAAGTTGTGAAATGTATTTCACAAACCTCCTATAATATCCCCCTAATCCAAGGATGCTACGAATCTCAGTTATTGTTGTAGGCTAAGGCAACTCTTATACAATATTTGTCGTTGTTGGGTCAACTGTGATTCCTTCATTGGCTATAATTTTCCCCAAGAAAGAAACATGTTGTAATCAAAATTTACATTTTTTTGAACATTACAAAAATCATCTTCTTCCATTGAGTTTGAATAATAATCCTTAAATGATTATCTTACACCACTCAACATTTTGAATATATTAGAATATCATCAATAAAAAATACCACAAATTTATCAAGGTTTTCCTTAAAGATACTATTCATAAAATCCATAAAAATAGCAGGTGCATTAGTTAGTCTGAAGGGAATTACATCAAACTCATAATTCACATATCTTGATTAGAAGTCTATTTTTGGTATATATCATTTCTTCACCCTTAATTGATGATAACCAGATCGAAGATCAATCTTAGAGAAGAATTGATCTCCATGAATTTGGTCAAAAAATTCATCAACTCCTGGAAGAGGGTATTTATTCTTCAATGTGATCACATTCAATTCTCCATAATGAATGCATAACTGCATCGATCTATCCTTCTTCTTCAAAATATAATAGGTTCTATATAAAGAGATAAACATAGAAAGATAAACCCATTCTCAAAAATAACTTGGAGTTTCTTCTTTAATATCTCTAGCTCTAAATTTTCCATCTTATACAGGGTTTTTGATATATGATGAGATCCAGGTATGAGTTCAATGGAGAACTCTATCTCTCTTTCTAGGGGAAGTCTGGGTAACTCCTCAAGAAATACATCAATTTATTCCTGGATGATGGGTACATTTTATATTCTCATACTCTGATTTCTTTCTTCTTCTTCACTGATCAACTCTATAAAGAATTATATAGGTGGTTCTTCTAGACAAATATCAGGTTGAGATATCTCTCCTTGTAATATAAATTTAGGTTTCTCATTCAAGACTATTGATATTTCCTTTCTTATGAATTTGATCTTAGCATTATACTTTGAGAGCCAGTCCATTCCACGTATAATGTTGAATTCCATAATGGGATTGACTACTAGATTTTCTATAAAATTGTCCTAACTAAAGTAAATACTATAGTTTTCAAACAATGACGATTCCTGATTAATCCCAACACGATTCATGACTGATAACTCAACTTTTAGAAATTCAGGGGTTGATTGTAATTTCATTGAAATAATGGAGGAAATAAAGGAATGTGTAGTACCAGAATCAAAGAAAGTACTTTATATATTTTTGAGAACAATAAGAATACCGACCACTACATAATTTAGAGTATTGACATCAGCTTTCATGATAGAAAATGTAGGACCTTGATCCCTTAGCCTTTGCAGTGGTTGATGGTGGTTCCCCTCCACATCCCTCGGATTTGGACAGTGATTGGAAAAGTGCATGTGTTGTATACACTTATAACACATGACATCAAGTAGGGCCTGCACTATCTTCAACATGTTCTTAGTGTTTGGAAGTTGATGCTTCACCTCACCCACCCTTGTAGCACTTCCCACACTAGATTAGGAAATTCCAAAAAATATTCTTCCCACTTTTGTTACACATGGGATGTTGCAGTTTTTTACCTCATCCTATCTAATAAAAGGTACTCTAGAATCTTGGCTTCATTGATCTCTTATTGTAATTGGATTTTTGAGACAAATCTATCACACCAATATTCAGTTCGGCTTTCATCACACTTCGCACAATCTCCTCATATTTATCATAGTCTCAGTTGTCTATATTCTTTAGCAGATGAGGTCTTAGTCAATCAAAGAATCTATCAACCATACAATTTGGATCCATAAAAAATTCATGATGTGTAATAGGAATGTTTTGTGAAGTTCATCTTATAGCTTCCAACAAATTCATTCTCCTTCTACTTCAGTAATAGAAACACTTTCTCTATTTTATTTTCATCGAATGAGGGAAATACTTATTGAAGAATATTCATATTAACTCTTCGTACTCCATAGCTTCAACCTCCACTATTGGCCTCGTGTTTTGAATCGGCTACGACCACTAATAAACTTCAACCTCTAAGTGGTAAATAGCTATGGTGACCTTCTCTTGTTCCAAATAGGGGAGCATAGAAAATATCTTCTTGATATAGCTAATACACTATTCAGAAATCAATGGATCGGTATTTACACTAACGGTCGGTGGTCCTTGAGTCATAAATGACTTAACAGAATGTTATTACCTTATCAGTGAGATCACTCTCTCAGCATGATTCATGTTATTTACTATAACTAGAGTTATTTGTTTCATCATTCTCATGAAAGTAACCATTCCAGCTTCCATCAGAGGGTCGTTAGCATACGATCCATTAGGGTCCCCATTTCTATAGTTCATCATATTCCCCTCTATTTTATAAAAGAATAAAACCGTAGTTAGAAGAATATTTTTTATGGATCATTTAACTATACAATATTTTAGTTCATAAAACTTCTTTCTTAAAAAATTACATCTCTCTAAAAATTTTTCATAATGATTCATAAAAATCTCGTGATTAACCAAAAATATCCCAATAGAGTGTCAATCTGAGAGTGCAGCATGGCCCCTTGTTGTGTACAATGATACCCTAAGTCAAGCCTGAAACTCCTTCTCCGAGTTTTCACTCCTAGGTAAATCTGTGCCAGATCCACAACTACTTGGTCAGATCGAGATGAGGATTTATTTTTTCGTAAACAACTTACTTAATCATTCACCAAAATAATAATAATTTTTCAAATATTTAAACAATTATATAGGTTTATTCTGAATGTTTTAATATCGTAATTTTCACAAATAACTAAACTATCCTTTGATACCAACTATGGCATCTCACCTTTTAAATTACATAATTTTTCATTACATTTTACAAACATAGGATTTTTAATGTCTACTTTCATGGAAATCGGGAACATATTACATGAAAAATTAAAACACATTCCTCTAGTACAATTAAATTTGTTCTTTAATGGTTCATCCAAATTAAAATTATTGTATCTAACATCCTAGGGACAAACATCAAATGAATGGTTAAGTAGAAGGTCGAATAATAAAAACAAGTGAAACAATTTTCATGTGAACATGAGAAATATCAGTAAGAACATGGGGATAAAGAGTCATATAATAATAATAATAATATGAAGTATAACATGAAAATGTGGCTAAAACATTTAATATATACAATAATGAACATATCACCATGGTCCATCCCCAAGGTGTTATAAAAATTCCCAGTGTTATTTTCCAATTATCGTAAAACATGTCATCTCTAGATATTAAATTCATTACCCAATAGATTGGAGAACTATCAGGGCGCACCCTCAATATTAAATTATTATTATGTGATCCAAATATTTCATAATAATACATATCATAAATAACCCAAAGAGAATAAAATAAATTATTTTCATGTCAAAATTGTGATGTTTTTAAAATGTTCTTAAAAAAAAGAACATTATATCAATTATAACCCATGGAAAGAAAAATAGGACTTTATGTATTTAAATTACAAAATAAAACTTATAATTTTTATGTCTTGATTAATACCCTATGATATGATATAGGTTTGGATATTCACTTAAATAAAATAAGATAATTTAATGAGAAAAGAAAATAAGATTTTGAGATGAAAATTCTGCAGCAAAACAACTATTCAACATGGTTATAGAAAACATTAAAAAGGGAAGGGAAAATGGTTATAAACTCATAAATAACTCATAACACAGTATATGGGTAGAATAAAATAGAAATAAGAACATTTTATGGATATTTTAATGATATATCACATGAAAATAAAACGTGAAAGAAAAGATGAAATTTCATTTATGAAAATTTGGTAGCCTAACAGTGTCACTTACGAATTCAAAAAATCAAATGATGAGATAAGAAAGGGTATCTTATCATTTGGACATATAATGGAAGTTAATAAGAATATATAAAAACATACCCCCACATTAAAAATTTAAATTATAAGAATTGACATAAAGGAAGTCTTGACTAAAAGAGGAGGATGACAGCTTCCCTTACCTTGAAGTGTAATTTAAAAAACATGATGGTTAAGATTTTGTGGGGCTTGATAGAACCATTGGAGGACCTCGTGGGAGGTAAAATTTTCAAAGACTCGTTGAGTAGGAATTTAGAATGGATTGAAATAGTGAAAGAGTTTGTATATATAGCAAAAGTGGGGGAATTGATTATTAATTTCCAAGGGACACCTCTTTAGTGGTATTTGCAAAACAATGGGCTTGCCCATGGTATTTTCCCATGATTTTATCTAATTGGGACACCCGGAAACATATATTACTATAAAAAGGTCTACTAGAATTATTACATAATGATTACATCATTAATGATGCCATTAAAAACACCAAAACTCAAAATAGTATTTTTATGATTCTTTCAAAAACAAAATATTTTATAAAATTATCATAAATTAACCCATACCTAATATCGAAGCACTGAATTAAAAATTGAAATCTAATTTATAAAAATAATTTACTGATTATGAGATATTTTACTTTTAATTAAAAATACTATTTTCCAAAAAATAATAATACTTAACTAATAATTCTTAAAAATAGTTATTTACTTATACAATAATAATACATTAGTGTTGAATATTTATAAATAATATTGATATGTAATTAAGTTTGGTTACTATTCTATTCGTCACTTTACTATTTAATAGGGGAATATTACTATTCATAAAAAATTCTTCAGCAAAAATTAAGTTGATCTTATTAGAATCTTAATTTATTACTATTCACTACTCTGGAAGATAACTTTTTGAAAATCCTTTCACGTTATTATTTATTTAAAGTATATAAAAAATTTTTAATATAAATTTTTTCAAATATTATTCAGTAATAGGGAACATCTATAAATTCATCCTATATTTATCTTAACATTTAAATTCATAAATTTTACCATAATAAGAAACAAAACAAATATTTATAGAAAAATATTAGACAAAGTAACTAAGGTCTCATTAAATAACTACTTATAATGCCTGCATAAGACCTTAGAGTAAGGTGTTCTATGGGGATTGAAACATTGGGTAGTTTGAACAATATTCCTTGAGTGGTGATTCTTACCAGCTTCAACTTCTCTCTTGAGTGATTCTTTTCAATCTTAACAAGATCATGTTCAGCTTGGTCTTGGTCTAGAGTAAATACCATTAATGATACCTCCTTCCCAAACTCTGACAGATGGGATTCGAATGGCCCGAGTCTACTGGATGAGGCCACTGACTCTTCATCCTGTATTAATTAACCATGATAATTTGTATTTATAAGAAATAATCAGAATGAAAATACTATTCTATCCTATGGTAATATTGACCAAATGTATTATTCACCAACAATCATATAAAAGTCTAATCCCAACGGTCTCATTTTAGTTACACTCACTTCATTAATTAAAGGATATAGTTTTGTTGAGAATAATATAAAATAAACACAATTTCCTAAAACAAATATTATTTAAAAGTTAAGGTCAGTACATAAAACATCCCTTATTCTTAATCATTAGTTGATTTATTAAAATCTATTTGGAAATACATAGCTTAATTACCCTATCTTCAATATTTTTAAGATCTCATAGTTCTTTTTAAATAGTCCTCGTCAATATTCGTCCCACACTTTTGAAATCTTGGATGTTGGGGTTTTTTATTCATGGTAATTAACTATTGATCCTATGATATTAAATTACATTTTTTTGTCTCCAATCCCAAGAGACCACTCAGATTCACCAATCTCAACCTCATCCTTTAGGGAACATTGATGAATCTCCTCAAAGCAATCAAAGTCTCAAATTGCTATGTATTTGTATTGACCCACATTTTATCCACTAAATAAGTGATATACCCTACATTTAGTGGTCATGAAATAGGAGAAGGTGTACCATGAATGATGTGTAATGTTTTCCTCATACAACTCGATAGATATGACAGATTTTCCTTCTGTCTTACGAAATCCCTCTCTCTATTAAGAAATACATTTTGAGGAAAATAATTAATCAAAAATATTTTCATCAATCCATCACAATCAAGGGAATTAATTTCTTCCCTAGGCTTTATGTTTTAACCAGTTTCTACTAGTGACCATCTTTCCCACCAAATCCCATGAATACTGTCTCATGAGACAAAACAATACCTGATGAATTGGAGGGATACCTAGGTGAACCCATCATAATAAGTTCTTTAATATGTGTTCCACATCTATAATCAAACATATAGGTATTATACGGAAATAAATGGATTTATAATCATCTCATAAGGAATAACAATGTCTGTATCATAATGTTTTCCATAAAATAAGGGATTTGGTCATTTATATAAATTAATGAATTAAAAATAAGAAAATATCATAATTAATGATGTCTAAATGAAGTGAATATATGTAAATGAGTGTTTAGTAGCCTTTATAAATTATCCACACTAGAGATGTTTTAAGGAAATGATTATTGATTATATAAAGGGAGTAGAGACATAATTTTTTTTATAAAATGTAAAATATAGTAGAATATATTTTAAAAATAAATTAGTGATTTTATAAAAATACCGATGGCTTAAAATATTACTATAGTGTACTTTTACATGGGTAAGAAACGAAGATGTTCCCATTAAATGGGCTTCCTAGTCAGGAAGAATTGAGAGGGGAACCTTTTTAAAACATATATTTCACTATCAATTAATGATAATTTGAGCTATATATACATGTGTGTAATATATACAAAGAAAATAGTTAATGAATATAATAATAATGATGAAATAAATTACGTAAATT
The DNA here is from genome assembly GCA_963277665.1 of Viscum album. Classification (NCBI taxonomy): domain Eukaryota; kingdom Viridiplantae; phylum Streptophyta; class Magnoliopsida; order Santalales; family Viscaceae; genus Viscum; species Viscum album. Next base: position 401,861,494 of record OY728160.1, on the reverse strand, counting down.
GATTAAAAGTGTAACCCAATAGAATATTGGATGTTCAAGGAAATCTCTTACCTTATGTGTGAATGGGTTCTGCACTTTCACAAAATATACTTGATAATAAAATTAGATCTATTATTAACATATTCATAACCTATTATACATTTTTTTATTTATAATTATTTATTAAGATCATTTATTTCCATTTCAATGAGTTATAGATTTTATATATTTTGTTCTGAACAAGTTCATTTTCATGGGTTCAGGGTAGGTTTACTTTTGTATTATTATAGAAAATATTGTTAGATTGGGAATAATTATTTATAAAAGAAATTATTTTGTATTTATTAACTTATAAAACTATAAATAGTGACACATATAATTTTTTTCTATTATGAGGAAGATACGTTTTATAAAATGTTAATTAAAGATGATTAATTTATTTTATTAGTTTTCTTATCATCACAAACTAGTTTTGTTTCACTTAATATTATGTATATATATATTTATGTTACAAAACATTATAAAAATTATAATATATATTACCATCTTTTTTAATCATAAAATATAATTTATGAACATATTTTTAGGCATTAAAATAAAATGAAAATTCATTATCAATGGAGATGGTAAACTATTATAAATTGGGAAACAATTTATTTTTGAATAAGAGGACTATAAAAAAGGGGTGGACAAAAGATATTCCATTTTAAATTTAGATTAAATTATTTAAATGGTATTGGAGTTATTATTATTTGACCTATAAAGGTGGTTAGGTTAAGGTAGAAGAAGAAAATAAATTAAAAGAGGTTTTTGTATCACCTCCTTGAAGGATTCCATAATGAATTTAGACATTATCTTTTACTGATACCAGTATCTCTTGTACATAGGGTAGAATATTTCAAATCTATTTGTATGTAATATAGATAATATCCAAGGAACATAATTTGTGATGATAAGTTTTGGTATTTTTTGAGGGAGGCACATGACTGTTTTATTATTATATTCAGTATTATATTATTTTTTTCTTGGAAAATAATATTTTTTGATTATTAGGAATAAAAACAGTAAATAGATAATTCTGGTGTGATATAATGGTTTCATACATAATCCATTACTATAAATTAAATTTAGTTTGCTTATATTGTTAAATACCTGAAATTATTATATTTCACTATTCACAAAAAAAATCAACAATTTTAAAAAAATCACAAGCATTCTACCTTAACATTTTTTCAATATTTAGATTTGAAAAATGGAATCCATTTTATCTGAATAATTTTCCACATATAGGTAATTTAATTTTAAAATAAAATTATTTTTTATTTAAAAATTGCATATTTTAATATTATAATTGATTTGATATCCCTTTGGAAAATTATTTATCATCTCATAAAATTATCTTAACATTATAATAAAACATAATATTATCATACTAATCTTTCTTTTGAAAAATAAATTTATTTTAAATTAATATATTAATTATAAATTATAAATAAAAATTTACATTTTTATAAATACCAACACATAATTTATCATTTTAAAAAAAAATATTTATGTATCTCATGATATAATTTTTTAATATTTTCATTTATATGATATAATTATTATTTTTTACTTTCGTAGGTGAGGTTATTTATTGTAACGACCAGATCACTAATCTAAAATATTAGATTATTATTCCATCATTTAGGTAACTATTAAAATGGTATAGGTTCTCTAATTTTGATAAAAACCCCTTATTAAATTCATTTTAAATTCAATTTAATTTTCTTGTTAAGGTTATATATATAATTTCATCTTTAAATTGAATATTTTATTATTAATATAAGGTTTTATTTCTATATGTTTTGTTTTTGTGTGTGGTTATTCTAGTGGTTTGAGAATATCAAAAGTTTCACATTAGTATTATATAATTTTCTATTTTTTATCCCGCTCAATATTTTTAATTGTTATTGGATTATATTCTAAATAATATGACACTCCTCAATAATGAAAATTATGTTCATATTGGTTTCAATAATGACACGAACTATTATAAATAAACTTTATGTTCTGATTTAATAAATTTCATATTACATAATAAACTTATAGAAAACACAAATAGTTACATTTTTTACTTATATGGAAATGTATTTAAATGGTGGTGAAGTATATTTAACATTGAAAATTTATTTTTTGAACATTGATCACATGTTTAGTATAATTATAGGTTTTTAATAATCTAATTAACAGTTACAAAAGAGGTGATAGCCTCAACCATTAGGATCGTACCCCAGGAATCCCATTTATTAGAGCATATAAGGAGTTAAAATATCTATGATTATACTTTGACCAAGCCCATGTTGGGATTTAACAACGTAAGAAATAGAAAACTCATTTTTGGGAGAGGTTCAAGCTCATCAATTTAACGGCCCAAACCATGTTCGCTAAACCGCCCCATGCACGTCTGACCATTGTGCACCATACTCATTGGGAATATGATGGAATATTCAAGGGATATTTATATAGAACCTATAAATAGAAATATTTTAATTATTTTTATATAATAATAATAATATTTTTTTAATAATATTTTTTTTCATTGTAAATTATTTTTTTTTTGATATAATAAATAACAAATTGTATTTTTGGGTAATTTTAAAATTCAATTAATGAATTTATTAACCAAATAATTTTATAAAATAAAAATTATATTAATAAAATATTTTTGTGAAATAATTTTTATCAAATATAAATGATCATATAATTAAATATAATACTTATACGTTTTATAAGAATGTTATTTTTAATATATAACCACTACGTAATAAATGATGATTTTATTATAAAAATAAAAATTCAAATAATTAAAAATTATTTAGTTGAAATAAATATTATTTTTAGAATCAGAGCATTAAAATTATCCAACTAGTTAATTTTTCATATTTTTCTTAGACAAGATAGTTTTTAAGAAAAAATTAAATACCATATAATTATAATTTGTGTTTTATTGCATCATAATGACCCAAAGTGATGTAATACTTAAAATAAATTTGATCCATGACCAAATAAATTTTTACCCTTAAAATATTGTGATTCAAATTCTATTTGATGTTTTTTAATGACATTATGAATCCTCCAAAACCAATAAAATATTTTATATTTCTATAATAATATATTTAAGATTGGGACACACCTCCACGTAAGCATGGTAATTATTTTAATGTTTCCATACATTGACTTTATAAAATTATATAATAAAATTTCATTTGGTAGAAACCATGGTAAAAACCATAGGATGGTGTGCGGTTTTAGTTATTTTATGATATGGAGTCTCAAACTTAAATAATAAAGAAATCCCCATATTTTCCTATATAAAACCACCATATCTCCCTTTTATATTAACTTAAACACTTTGGAGAAAGACCAAAGTCTTCCTTACACTCTCTAGAGTCCTTCAAGGGAACCCCCATGATCTCAGAAATCCCCCCCGCAAGCCTTTGGAGACACACACTCAAGTAAGGGATCCAACTATCCCCCATTTAATCAAGAACTCCTTTTATGGTAAGTATTTTATTTTCAATTTTCATATGTTGGGATGTGTTATTCCATATACCCATTACATTAAATTTGATTTATATATGATTATATCCCCTATCACTCTCATTTTACCACCTATGAACTCTTTATGTACACCAATTATGATGCAGAAATTTTGTTAGGGTTTTTTCCTTTCCCTTCTTTATTAAAGTGTATCATTAATCATATGCCTTATATTTCAAATTCATCATGTTGTTACATGTTTTAAATGTCCCTATAACATTCAATTTCATCTATATATTATGAGAGGACCCTTTCTCTCTCATCAACCAATTTTATTAATATTTATGTGACATCGTTATACTACCAAAATGTCACCAAAATTTTCCATGCCCAAAAAGATGTGTAGTAAATTCCATACCCATTTTCAATAAAGTGTTTTCAAATTTATACACATACACTATTTTATTTAGGAAATAAATATTTTTATTCTACACTCATTGATCATTGAATGAATTGTGATGATGAATGAAAACATTATGAATGATCTATGTGGAACGCTTACGCATGAGTATGAAAGGGATATTATGGGTGCGACAAGAAAGTGTTCCAATGGATTGGGTAATTTTAAGTATCACAATACCTAATATTGAGACATGGAGTGTTCCTAATTCCTTTATGGAATTATTTCCACCATGATTCCTTTGCAGTTTTATCGATGAAATATTTTTATAATGCAGTGTTTTATGCTGTTTCCATATTTCTCCTATTATGATTATCATTATATATCATGTATCTTTATTCATGTTTATGATTCCTTCTCATTTTATTCATTATTAATATGTATATTTTTTTAACATGTATGATCCTTGATATGTTATTCCATGTTTATTACCTTTCTAGTATTTATTTCTGACCACTTTTTTATATATGACCCAATGTTATCCCATGAAATTTTATGTTCTAATGAGTATTTTGAGAATTTTAAAAAGGTTTTCAAAAAAAATGTTGTATTACCTATTTTATTTTGTTATGTAATATACCTAATTCCCAAATACAGTATAATTATTGATCATAAGAGATGTATTATGTGTAATTTTATTAAATAATTCATGTACTAATTCAAATTAATGAAATGTTTTTATAGTTGATATCATAAACAAAATTATGTTATTTTTGGATTAGTATTAAGAAACTCTATAAAAATCTTTATGGATAAGACTATGATTAAGAAAACATCCCTAAATTTTGTTGAGTATAGAGTTAGTTTTTATCAAGAAAATACATCCACATTTAGATAATATAAGTGGGTGTGGTTCCGTTAATGATGAACCTTAGAGTAATAACTATGAAAAGGTGTTCCGAGCTTCACTTGGGGTAACCAAGTACACGACAACAGGCCTTCCTGCGCTCCTAGTTTGAAAATACTAGGGGATATGCTATTAAAAATTCCTAATATCATTATTAACCATTATTAGGGGAACAAAAAAATCACCATAAGAATACATGTTAGGATATAGATAATTGATAAACTAGATTGATTCATATGAATTTGTATATTAGGGAAATAAATGTAATTTATATGTTATCTGTTTAATGTCATTGGATTCCATATTTTGATTTTAATAGTTTAAAAATAATCACCTGTAGTTTTTCTTTTATGCTAGACATTTGCTAAAAATAATAAGAATCGGGTAAACAATCATCTCAACAGAAAATGTAATGATATCTCAAATGAGATGACATACCCAAATATAGTAGGAATAAAATACTTCATGATGATACTCTCTCAGATGACTCATGTTATGAATAGAAACCTCGATCAGGAAGATTTTCCAACCACCAAACCTCGGGATATAACAAACCATGATCATTTTCTTCAAGGTACAAAGGCCGTATACCTTCAATGGACATTTTATCCCTTAATGATGGAATAATGTATTAAATTCATTGAGAGGTTTTTCCCATCCTTCAATGTTTTGAAAAGGGTAAAGTTCTTCTAGATGTTTATTATATGGATGGAGAATATAATCAGTAGTAGAGGTTGATCAAAAATATTAAGACTTAGGATGCGATCAATGAAATGGAGTGGAATGAATTATGTAAAATGTTTTTTGATAAGTATTTTCCTTGCAATCTGCATCTTAAAATAGAAATAGATTTTTTTTTGAACTCAAGAGAATGATAAATTATTTTTTGGGGAATATGTGGAAAAATCCAAAGTTCCTGTATGATACGCCTCTGTTTTTTTTCATTCCCCCTAACTTTTAGGTTGATCACATCTTTGGTGGCCTAAAATCTAGTCCATAAAAATTATTGGTGATCTATGAATTTTATAGATTTTTTTCCCACAAATTTAAGACAGATATTAGAGAATTCCAATGGTATCATATGAATAATACGTGTAAAGAGGAGTTTTATTCTAATGGCCTGATAGAGAAATCCATTGGCAATAATAAATTGAAACACCCTACTTATCAAACACCTGGAAAGAAGAACACTAAAAATTAATTAATGGGAATGAAGAAATGTTTTCGGTGTCAGAATGATGGCCATATATCTAACCTTTACTGAAAGGACAACCCCATTAATGTGACGAAAAAATTAATTATCTATTTAACCATCAAGAAATTCATCATTGCATCATTTTTATGAAACTATGGAACTTTGAAAATCAATTACCTAAGCCAAGGTTATTCAGAGACAACCAATAATCTATATGGAAACAAGGGAGAGGTATTTTCATCATAACCTCTATAGTAGATCCCAAAAATGATGTGGTTATCATTATGTTAGTTAGTAATTCAATAATAACAAACATACTTCATTAATCTAGTTCTATACATTCCTTTATATCATGAAAGTTTAGTAAAACTATTAAAATACAACTATAAAGAATAGAAGCAGATCTACCAGTGAAGTTGGTAAATGGTGAAAATATTGAATTCCAAGTATATAACTCCTCCCTTATCATAATTGTTTTGGCTGAACATCCCAAAAAAAATTATACCATCTATGGTGGAATTTTATTCAATTATATGCATGGATTTTATTTCCCTATATATAGAAAATATAAATTTCCATGAGACGATATTCACTCTTCGTATGGTGAATCGACCATTCATCCTCCCCAACTATAAGGATTTTAATGATTCATCTTTAGCACAATAATCTAATTCCTTGATATTACAACCCTACGATAAATCATATCTAGAAAAAAAATGATTCATTGTAAGGAATGGGTCATCTTTAAATACATTCCTATTATGATGGAATATACTGATGTGTTTCCTGATAAATTTCTTAGTATTCCTCGTAGTTGAGATATTGAATTCTCAATTGATTATTTACCAGTGGAATTTCCTATAACAAAGTCTCTGTATAAGATAGATGTTGTGGAACATTAAGAGATAAATAAAAAACTATGGTAGAATCTAGAAAAAGTCTTTATACACCTTATTGCTTCACTGTGGGGTGCACAAGTACTCTTCATCAAGAAGAAGAATGGCTCAATGTGCCTTTGTATTGATTATCGTGACCTAAAAAAGATAATGATAAAGAAAAAGTATCCATTTAAATGGATTGAAAAATTATCTAATTAGGTACATAGAGAAAAATACATTTCTATGGTGGATCTACAATCAGGATATTACCCTGTCATGTTGAAGGATGATATCCCCAAGACTGCTTTCCATACAAGGTATGAGCACTGTGAGTTTATATTATTTCCATTTGGACTCAATAATTTTCCAGAAGTCATCATGTACTTAATGAATAGATTAATTAGACAATACATTAATAAAACTATGGTAGTATTTTTTGATGAAATTTGAATATAATCTAAGATCGAGAAGGATTATGTAGAGAATCTGAGCACTATGTTAAAGACCTTTCGAAAGGAGAAGATATATGAAAAGTACAATAAGTGTGAGTTTTGGTTGAAGGAAGTATTATTCTTGGGGAATATCGTCCTAAGAAATGGAATATATCGGGATCCTTCAAAGAAAAAAGTAGTTAAAGAATGGTCGGGTCCAATATATGTGATAAATATATGTAGTTTCTTTGGGTTAACTATATATTTTTGCTGATTTGTGGAAATTTTCTCCTGATTTTCAAACCCTTTTACAATGATAACATGAAATAACGTTCTGTTTTATTAGAATTATGAATGTGAATAAATATTCAATTATTTGAAAAGTATGATTATCACTACCCAAGTTCTCAAACTACTAGCAAGTGGGGAAATTTTTAAAATATTCTATGATTATTCAAATAAGGAATTCAGCTATGTGTCAATAAAAAATTTCCAAGTGATATCCAATGATTCATGTAAATTGGAAGTTCACAAATATTACTATACAACAAAAACTATGGTTTTGGAAACAGTGATACCCACCTTTAATATATAGTTTTATTATCAATATGGGGAGATTTATGAAATATATATCGATTAAAAAAGTCTTGAATATATGTATTCCCTCCAAAAAAGATCAATATGCACCAACAATGAGGGTTAGAGATAGTCAAGGACTATTAATTTTCAATTCACTACCATTCTGGACAAGTAAATAAAGTAGTAGATGCTATCATTGTAAAGGATACATCAATTATATCATTTATGATAGTTAATATGGATCTAATATTATATGAATTAAAGATGATGCACTTGATAATAATGAATAGAGAAACATCATGAATCCTTTCAAAAAGGATTTTAGAACTATCTCTTATGGAAATATTAAAGGATGATCTAAATGATGATGTGGGAAATTAAAATAAAGTGGAATCTATAAGAAGGGAGATATCCTTAGAGTTCATTGTTAATAAAGAAGGAATTGTGAGATTTGGGTATATACAATGTGTTTAATCAAATCCTTAGTTAAATAAAGAACTATATGATGATGAACATAGTACAACATTATCCATTCACCCAGGAAACACAAATATATACTAATATCTTCGACAACACTACTGGTTGGACAACAAAAAGAAGGAGAGAGATGAATAAATATCAAAGTCCCTAGTATGTCATCAAATTATGGTTGAAGGGCAGAAGTCAAATGGGACGATGCAACCATTACCCATTCCAATATCAAAATGGGAAAACATCACTATAGAATTTTTCAATAGAGTTCTGAAGTCATCGAAATAAAAAAATGATATCTGGGTTATTATAAATCACAACAAAAATATTGTGCACTTCAGTAAGATTCGTGAAGATTTCTTACTAGAATGACTTGAACAGGTATACATAAGAGAAGTGGTGAATTTGCATGGATTTAAACTATTTATTATATCTAATAAAGATCCAATATTTGCCTCTAAATTTGGGAAAATTATCCAACATGCATTAAACACTGATATGAACTTATGTACAACTTATCACCCTCAAACAGATTTTTAATCTGATCAAAATATCCTTACGCTTGAGTATATGGTGATATAATTCTCAATTGACTTCAAAGGAGGATGGGACCAACATCTTCCTCTAGTAAAATTCTATTACAAAATATTTTCCACTAAATCATTGAAATGGAACCCTATGAGGCTATTTATAGGAAGTGGTAGATACCACATGCATGTTGGGATGATGTTAGGGAATGCAATCTGATTCGTCCTTAAATGTTTAAAGAAATGGTGGAAAATGATAAGTCCATTTAGCATTATATCATGGCCTCTTCGGATTGAAAATGGAGATATGATGAAAATAGTAAATGACACATCTAGTTTGATGTTAGAGACAAGGTATTTCTACACATATCTACATGGATGTTAGTGATGTGGTTTGGGATGAATGGAAAACATTGTTTAAGGTACATCATCCCTATTGAGATCTTTGATCGCATCTGAGTGGTGGAATATCGACTACCACTCCCACATAACTTATCTCAAGTATATGATGTATTTCATGTATCCCTTTTGATAAAGTACATACTATACCCTTCCCATGTACTCAATCCTAAGGTGGTGCTTTTGGAGAATGCTCTTTTATATGAGGAGCAGCTATTGATGATCTTATAAGTAGAGAAAAAGTTATAAGAAATAAAATAACGATCCTTTTTGAATTTTTGTGGAGAAACCACATGTTTGAAGAAGCATCATTAGATATAGAGGAGGTGATGAAATAGAGTTACCTGTATCCTTTTTTATATGATAATAAAATTCCAAGGTAAATTTTACTTAAAGGGGGAATATTATAACGAACCGAACTGCTATAAATTTCATTCCACATTCAATTAAGTTAAATATATTATTATGTAATATGGTTATATAAAAATATTTACATATTTTGTTTTTTATATAAAATTGGATTTAAAAGGCCGTAATGTAAATTTATCATTAATAATATAACGATTTTACATTGATCACATGGTTAGAGTAAATAGTGGGTTTTTAAAATCAAATTGACAGATATAAAAGATGTGATTACTATGACCATACCTTATGAAGCACATTTATCTAATATAACGAGGGAGATAGCTTCTATGTGATTTTTCCTTGAATAAACCCAAGGTGAGATCTAAAAACATAAGCATGAGAAAAATAGATTATGATAGATTTTCAAGCATATCCTGATCACAACCCAAGCCAAATTCCATAAACTGCCCCATTAATGTCCCACCTTACACACCTTACACTTATGGTGTATGTTGGCATATTAAAAGAATAAAAATCAATACCCTAGTAATATAAATATTTAAATTATTTTTTATATAAGAATGAATATTTTTTCATACTATTTTTGTTTCTTGGTAAATGATTTTTATTTTGAAACAATAAATCACAAATTATATTTTTCTTTATTATTAAAATTCAATAAATAAATCTATCAAATTCCTAAATTTGGGAAATTAAAAATATTTGAATAAAATATTATTATTAAATAATATTTAACAAATATAAATGATCACATAATCAAATGTAATTTTTGTATGTGTTGAAAAACTGATATTTTTTTAAAAAACCGAGTATTTCTTTAGAAAATAATTATTTTATTTTATAAGTAAAATTTCAGATATTTAGAAAAAAATTTGATAAAATTAACACTATTTTTTATATCAGAGCATCATAATTATCTAATAGTGATTTTTTGATAATTTCCAACAAGAGTCAAATTTTTGGGAAAAAAATTAATTCTGTAATAATAATTTTTTTTATTGATTAATAATGACACAAAAGTGATATAGTAATTACAATTAATTGGATCCATGGCCAAATAATTTTTTTTAATTTTATATAATTTTATTTTTAATTTGTTTGATTTATTTTTTAAATCCATTGTGAATCCACAAAGACCTATAATATATTTTAATGTATTAAAATAATTTCCTTAGGAGTGTGACTCACCACTACATAATAAAGGGAATTATTATAATAATTTAGGACTTCATACCTATAAAATAATAAAAACCATCCCATCTGGAAGAAACCATAGGTAAAAACGTTGTGAGGGTTTGTGGTTTTGTATATTTTATTATATATCGTCGAAAACTTAAATAATAATAAAATACCCCAATTTTCTAACATAAACCCACTCGAAGATCCCATTTCTCTTCACTCATAATATATTTAGCATAACCAAAATATTACATTTAGTTTTTAAAGTCCTCCAATGGAACCCCTATATTTCAGGAATCTCTATAAAGTATAGTAATCACACACTTAGTTCAGGGATCCTCCACTCTCCTCTTTTTCCATGAACTCCTTTTATGTTATGTACATTAATTTAAATTTTAATATGTATGGATGTGTTATTTTATATCCACTTTAATTCCAATTTGATTTATAAATTATGATTACCTCCATCTGTCTAATTTTTCCCTCCTACGTACCCTTATGTACACTCCTTACTATAAAATTTTTTTAACCATTACTTCCTTTCACTTCATTATTAAATTTTATTCAATATCATATGAATTATATTTCCAATTCATCATACCAAGACATCTATTTAAATAACACTATTAAATTTAATTTCATTAGTAAATTATTAGAGACTCATTTCTCTCTGATCAACCCATTTTATGAATTTTTAGGTGGGGCTGTTATGTAGATGAAATGTCACTGAAATTATCCATGAAAAAAATGTGTAGAGAACAACGTACTGATTTACTAGGAAGGGAATTCATATTTATGAACATATTTTTTTGGGTACATAAATATGTGTATTCCCCATTCAATGATATTGGAATGAATTATGATGAGGAATGAATCTTTTTTGTATGATCTATGTGAACACCTTTGTATGAGTATGAAATTAATTTGATGGGTACACCTAAATACATTTTCAATGCATTGGGTTATGATTAGAATCATGATACATCATGTTTGGATATGGAGTGAACTTGATTCCTTTATCTGAGTTATTCCGCCATGATTTTATGGCGTATTTTGTCTTGACATATGATTATGATGCATTGTTTTAAGTTGTTTCAACTTTTTCTATGTTATTATTAACATGCTATAACATATCATTTTGTTAATGTTAATGATTACTACTTTTTTATTGATTTTTTATGTTCCTATTGTTTAAAATGTATTATCCTCTCCACGTTGTTCCATGATTGTTCCCGTATTGGGATTTATATCTCACCATTTTTTATGTATGTCCCCAGGTTCTCCAATGCAATTTTAAGATGGAATGATTATTTTGATATTGTAAAATTACTTTTCAATAAACATGTTGTATCCCCTATTTTATGTATTTTATGTAATGTATCTAATTATTAAATACACTAGACTTCACAATCACCCAGGTTGTATTATGTGTAATATTATGAAATAAATAAATAATTAATGAAATAATAAAGAACTTTTTTGTTATAGGTTTTCTATATGATGTATGTGTTTTATGCCATAATTATAAGAAGGAAATGCCATTTATTACATTCTTGGTCATTAAAAATATGCTCTGAAGACCCAATTACATCATAAATCTACTAGGAAGGTTATATAACTTGAGACATATGGTTTTCTTTTCACTGAGTGAGTTGAAACATTAATCCTCAAGAATAATGAACCATTAAGCTACAAGAAGGTATTAGATAGAAATGATTCTATTAAAAGTAAAGATAAATTAAATATTAAATTGGGTTAATATACAAAAATAAAATTTGGATTTCAGTAGTCCTATAAAAATAAGCAAATCCAATTGGGTGTAAATGGGTGTTCAATAAAAAGATGGACCTTTATGGTTAATTAAAAAATAAAATGGAACATCTAGTAGTAAAGGGTTTCACGGAACATTAAGGAATCGAAAATGATAAAACATTCTCACAATGTTTTGTTCTAAAATCAATAAGAATTTACATTCTATATAATCTTAACATGATTATGAAATTTGAAAAATAGATATTAATAATTCATCTCTAAATTGGAAGTTATTTAAAGATATATATATGAAAGAACCCTAAAGTTTATTTTTCCAAAAATCTCCAATGCAGTGTACAATGGAGAAATCGATTTACTGATTGAATTAGGCATCACGATCATGAAATATTCATTTTTATGAGGAAAAAGCGATTTTTTCTATAATTAATAATGAATTAGATCCATTTTTCAATAAAAATATTTGTTTAAGTGACATTGGTTTCCTATGTGTTATATTTTTAGGGCATATTATTAATGGGAAACAAAGTGCAATAAAAAATTTGGTGAAGGCTTTTGAAAATGATTGCATACTATTAAATTAATTGGTGTAGTAGTCTATATTCTAGGGATCAATATTAATCATGATATATCTTAGAGGCTTCTGGGGCTGTGTCAAAGTACATATATTGAAAATGTAGTAAAAAGGTACAATACCAAAAAATCAAATAGATGATTGTTTTTAGGGTCACATGGAATTAATCAATCCATGAATGTGTTTAAAAAAGGATGATATTTTATGAATGAGTATAATCCCTTATTCTTTAGGATAAGGTTCTATAATGAATTCCATATTGTTTACTAGGTTTTATGTTGATTTTTATTTAAGAATAGTGTGTAGATATAAATCCAATCTAGGAGAGCTACATCAGGTAGCAATAAAAAAATCCTAAATTACTTGTGATGTTTATAATATATATTTCTAGTCTAAAGATTAAATGAGGAGATAGTAGTAAAGAGAATCATTGATCAAATATTCCTGAAAGATCGTGATGATATGAAATTGTTGTCATGCAATTTATTTTTCCATAATGGCGGTGTAGTTAGTTGGAGGATCTCATATATGTTTTTGGGTTTTAATCCTATAGTAGAATCTTAGTATATAGCCACGTATGATGTAAAAGAGGAATAATTTTGGATACAGAACACTATTTCTATTCTTAGCGTTTTTCCAATAAGTACAAACCCTGTTATAATATAATATTAAAATACCATATCATTGGTTCATTTAAAGTATCCAAGGTCACACTAGAAGATAAATAGTATACGTCTAAATATTCGCCTCATGGGAAATTTTACTTAGATATGTGAATTAGTGGTTAGGATAGTAGCCATAAATGATAATCAAGAAGACCCCAAACTCAATTCATATCTCAGTAGAATCATGATAGTCATGTGATATCTACCAAGTTTATTATTGTTTGTAGTTGGGTCTAGATCAATTTGGAGTGTTGTGAGTGAATTAACTAGACCCGTTTCTATTATGTACTTTCCTTACCATTACATATATTTTTTTGATATATACATGTGTTTATTATTACCATAGTTGTATAAATACATTTAAATCAATTGTTTACATTTTAATGTTCTTATATTATGTTCATATAAACATTTTATAGCAGTTCATATATATAATGAGAAACTTGAGATACAATGACAATAGTCTTAAAAATATGTCTTATGTTTTAAGTACTTCTTACTGATAGGACATGGATAATTAAAAAATTTCATGTGTTGGGGTATCATAATCATTGATACTCATTCTCATGAATTTTAAACTAGGTGATATAATGTAAATGTAATCATGAAAACATACTCACTAATAGGAACACCACATGTTTTAGGATTAATTGGTTATTACTTTTTTAAAACAGATGTGAGATCTTCATCAATGTGTAAAATTTTATCACATACATTAATGTATGAAAAAAAACATGACATTTATCTAATGGGGGGTTGTATCCTATTTGAGTTTCACCAATGGGGTTAAAGAATTGGATTGAATGATAATGACATAATTTTTTTCTTCTGAGATGAAGAAGAGACATCACATGGGCCCATGTTCTCCAGGTTGGTAGTAACTTCATTATATACATGGACATTATACAAGACGTAATTTATTTATTGTAATTTCATGAAATATATAATGTAAAAAATGATAATTACACCTGTGTAAATCGTTATTTATGAAATATCCCAATAAAAATAGATTATATTAAAAATAAAATGTTCATATGTGTTATTCATAGCTATGACATTACTTATCTTCTTAGGGGACATGGGTTTCTAGAATCTACTCTTGTTCAATGTAATTGAATTAGTTATATCAATATAAGGACCTATAGGGTCACAAATGAAATATATACACACGTTACACCTATTATAATGAATATGATTTCTTGACAATGTGTACCCCATGTGTGTGGGCTAGTGAACATTATCGTACGATTAATTACAAGTAAAACAAATTAAATATTATTATTATATTTTATAAAAATGATGATTGAATTTATCATAGACCTTTGGTTTACGTTTGGAATATATAGAGGATTCCCAGCCTAGCACCTTTAATCTATAAAACATAAATGGTAAGAAAATCAAATCTCACTATTTAAATAAAATGGTTTTATTTACACTTTCTTTTGATTTTATTTTTCATGCATAAAATGAATTTCATGGGATACTTCAAGAAACATGAGAAATTAATTTTTTATATTTATTTATTTTAACATGAATACAAACACAAATTTTTAATTTTTTCATGCTCCATGCTTCGGATGCACCCTGAGTTCCATCACAATATAAATGTCTATCAATTTTTTAGTTTATAGTAACATCCCTAGATAAGAATTAAACCATTATTTATAATAAATTACATAAAAAATTACTGAAAAATATAACTACTACTAAATCCATCATCAAAATAAATAAATTAAAAGTGATATGAAAATTTCGTTACTCCAACATGTCAGCTCAGATATTTCTCCAACTCAAACCAGTAGCAGTCAAGACAACCCTTCACTAACTGGTCATGTACATTAAAAAAACAAATAAAAACTTTACTATTAGAAATAAATAATTTTTATAACTACCAATTTTAGAACATATTTTTTTTACTAAAATATCTTATTCATATCCACCATTATAGTATAACATTCTATATCACCAAATATCTATATCCACCTCATTAGGTTTTCATATTTCGATCAAGCGTTGGTAAGGTTATAAAAACATGAATGGAATAAACCTTATCCCCCCTTTCAATGTATTCCCCCACAGATAACCACATATCAAAATACACTTTAATATATCCTTGGACACATCAACATCATCTCTATATCCTTGACATAGTAGGGTATCATGAACATGTAGAAAGTAAACCTCATTCCATTTCTCCAACCATGAATGACCCCCACCATGTATTATCATATCAATACCTTGTAGGGGTGTCCAACACACCTTATGCTACACATAAATCCATTATATCCCATATTATTATATTTACCTTGAACCATCACAGACCATAAGTATACACCAATTGATATCCATTACTGCCCGTAATTCCTCACCTTCCTTATTCCTTAACTACACCACATTCTCACAAGCCCATCCACAATATCAACATAACAAAATTTTATCCATACACTAAAAATCATTTTCCTCATCACATCTCCATTAATTGGTTTATTTATACTACAAGGAGAAAGTAAATCACCCAATCAATAATTTTTCATGTTTTACTTTATTCCCAATTCTATACCATACCATTTACAATCCATATTACATTAATTATTCCATTCATTTACTTATGTAGTCCAATTAATCAACCAATAAGCAATATTCACATCATCTAATAAACATTTAGTTTAATCATTACATATTATTTATATGTCATTGATTTTTTAGTTTCAGTTATTACATACTCAAAACCATACCATAATTATATTCATTTAAACATACCCATCCATTCTTTTTACATTTTTATTAATAATCAATATGGGAAATATATAAATTTTATAAAAAAACATCTATATTTTATTGTGTAAAAAATACGCAACAACAAGAGTAATCAGTCGATGGAATATTATTTTTTTAAATTTGGAGGTTATAACTTTTCCATTAAATTATTGGGTATTAATTATATTGACTTATTTTTGAAATATATATATATATATAGGTTTGTATTACTAAAAATTTATTAATTAACTATTATATAATAACAACTAAATTTTTAGTATGTCAAATTTATTCTTTAAAAAAATGCTTTCCTAAAAAAATGGTATTTGTGGATTTTTGTGAGAAAATGATATAATAAAATATTAAAAATTTAGAAATTATATTTGATAAAAATATATTTTATTATATCATAATCTCAAAATTATCCTACGGGGATAATTTTAATTTTTTTATTGAAAATTTTGATTCTTCAGTGAATATTGAAAATATTATATTTTATTGAAAACTATATTTTTATTTAAAGTATTTATAGAGAAAATTTCTATTTTTTAATAGTTTTAAATTTTAATTTGTTTCTTTTTGATTTTAAACAATTTAATTATGAGTTATTATATTTTTATACTTGAATATAATATAAAAACTATTTATATGTAAAGGTGGATTTTTTCTAAAAAACAATTTTTCTTCACATTTTTCTATATAATTTAAAATTAACCTCTGTGTATTCTATATTTTAAAAATATAAAAATGGAATCCATATATTTAATTAGGGTGTCAAATTTTTTTAAATAGTGCCCTTTTATTTTTGTGTCATTGCAGTAAGCATGGGGAAAAAATTACCACGGTATAGGATAAATATAAAAATTAAGGGTTCAAAATAATTGGATAAGGACTAGAAAATGACCATAAACTTATCATAATTTAATTATATGATTCAATATAGTCTATAATCATATGATGTTCTATGAAATTAAATTTGTTCCATTTTTATGTGATTATAAATGTTATAATATTATATAAAAACCAAGGTAAAAAATGTCACACTCTTATTTTTAATAACTATAATAATATTAACATGAAGATAAAGAGAGGTTATTATTAGTGGTAAATATTATTTATAAAGACAAAATATACATCTTCATCAATATATTTTAATTTTAATTTTAAATTTTTAGTGGAAGAATTATTACCTTAATTGATTATACAATGATGACTCAATAATTAATAAATTAATAGAAAATTAAAATAAATGATAAGAAAAATAATAAAATTAGTATAATATGAAATAATAAATATGACCAAGAAATTTTCAAGATACACATGAAAAATATCTTTACCCTAAAAGAGTAAAAAATGTGTTGTCCCACTAAGTGTAAAAGGTGTTGATAGGGGGTTAAAACAAAAGGATAAGGGTGAAAATCAGATCTAAATGTTTTAAAAAATTATTTTATGAGGGGGTTTAAACAAATAGTAATATTTTATTTTAATATTATCATTTTAATTCTATTTAGAAATAAAATATAATTTATATTAATTTATTAATTTAATAAATTCTAAGAGTTCCCCTACCTTATCTTATAAAAGTGAACCACTTATTATCATTTATGAAAACATAAAAACCCACTTGGTTTTGAAAATATATTCCCAAATAATATATTAAAATCTATAACCACGTTCTATATGATTTTTTGGGGAATTATTCCATTCATATAGGTATTAATTTTTTGAAAAATGATATTTTCAAAATAATATGTATAGTTTTTAGCAACATGTTTTAGTTTTATTTATTCATAAAAAGCCAAATAATAATTTTCAAACATGATAAAATAACAAAAAAGGTTTCGTAGATTCTATAATATATCATTATGTTAATTGAATAACTTATATTAGTGTCATATTCCGTTAAATATTAAAATGAACCATCATTAGTGTGTTTAATGGACTAATGCATCACTAACTAATGCAAATTTTTTTAAATCAATATATCACATGTATATATAAATAATTGAATTTATTTTTATATATTCTACTAATGATATATTTATAACTCTTAAAAGGCAATATATCATTTACATTTATACCATTCCGTTCACTATAAAATGATAACGTCTTCATGCGTACATGTGAAATACCGCCTCCATGAATTCATGTTAATTTTTTTATCACCACATCACATGGATTTTAAATTTTAGTGTATTTTATAAAATAATATTACATTTATGATTCAATTATCAATATTTCAAAAATAATATATTAATTACTTTCTTTCCAAAATGATCATTGAAAAAATGGAAGGGTTACTCATTCATACGTATGACCCACCATCTTCAAGATTGTAATGTAGTTCATTTCTCCAAACCATATTTATTAGTAAAAATTTACAAATCAAAATATGTATAAAAAAATGATTATATCCTGATTACTATTATATAAAATATGGAATATGCACCTCTTTGACTGAATTCAATATATTAAAGTCATTTTGGACTTATAAACCAAATATGTCCAAAATATCTAACATGAAATTAATTGATTATGTAATTATATATAACAAGGTGTCAAGGGAAATAAATGAAAACTAACCATGAAAATGTTTTCTACATAAAAGTAAATAATTATCATATGTTTATTATTGAAAATTTATATAATTTATTTGATGAGTAAGAATATAGTAGGATCTATTCTTTTAAAATCCAATTTTAAAGTTTTCCATCAAGAAATATAGTCCATCTAGGTACATATTTATTAAATTATTTTATGAATTTATTTATATTAAAATAAAATAACTATAAATTAAATAATAAGTGTCTTTTGAAATTCTTTCAATGGGTTTAAAAATAATTGTTTTTATAAATTTTTATCATTCTTTACTATATTTCAAATGGAATGTTTTATGTTAACGTATATGGTGAAAACAATTTTTTCCTCCACCGAATTTCTTTTTTGATATTTGGAATAATTTATAAGCTTTCAAATTTTGGTAAAATAAATCCCCTCTTTTCTCTTTGTTCTTAGAATGTTAATTTTGTACAATTTTTTTAAAGAAATGGGATAAATAAATATATAAAAATCTTTTATTATGGGTTAAAAAAATTACTTATTATGTAATAACTTTTTTACTATGTTATATTTATTCATTATTATTTTTGAGGATGTGAGTATGAAATATAACCCATAGGTGGGGTATCCCGTTATATCTCTCCAATGCATTGGGTAAAGTGATTGAGTTAACAAATTATGATTAAACATTGAGAATCTGATAATATAATATGATAGTTTTTCTAATTAGGGATGGATTTAACTTATTTGGATTTTTCTAAAATATTATGGGAAATATTACATTGGTTATTCTAAGTATAATCATGATGGTTATTTCACTTCTAATAGTGATGGTTTCTCTAAGTATAATGGTGATGCTTATTCCATGTGTAAATATGAGGGTTACATCATATATAAGAGTGATATGAAAATGACTCTATAGTTTCCAAAATGTTGTATTTATTATTTAAATAGTTTTTAAAAATAATCATTGATAAAAAAGCATGTTTTTTTCATGTTTAATAAATTTATTTTAAAATATAAAAGTACAATGATATAAATGGTATTTTCTATGGTGCTTCATATTTTTCGTTGAGAAAATAGATTTATTTCATTTTATATTACATTTTATTATTTTTGTAATCATTCAAAATTTTCAAAGGTTTTTCATTGGTTTTAAGGATGGGTAAGGGAAAAAATAAGTTATGTTGAATGTCATGAAGTTTTTAATAAATAGAAAAAATCATTCTTTTTATATGGTATATTTTTTGGAACAATGGATTCTAAATAGAAGTGTCCACTTTTTATTATCTAGGTTTTATATAAATAACATCACCTAACATAACAATATTTTCTTTTTAGGATAAATTTATTTTTTTCTATATTTCTTTATATTCAACACTAAGATATCTTGTGTTACAAACAATATCAGTTTCCTTCTATAGTGTATAAGACACGCAAGTCCAAGATTAGAAGTTTATGGAACATATTGAGATATTTTAATATACTAATATTCATATATTATATTCAATTAAACATTTTTACTTTCTTACAATAAATTCAGTAGACATATGATATGAAAAATCTAGTTTTATTCATAAAAGTGGAAATTTTCTAAAGGGAGTTTTTTTCAATTTTATAGCGCACCTATTTTACAACTAAATTTTGACCAATTTATAAATTATATTTATCCAAATAGAAATCATCTTTTAAAAAATAATTCCAGTATTTTATTTTGTTGAATTTTTTTTATTTTTCTTAAAAGTTTCATTTTTTTATTGATAGTGAAATATACTGCATTTTAGTTGAAAATGACGTTTTATTTTAAATAATTATTAATGCTAAATTATATTTTAAATTGCATTTAAAGTCAAAAATAATTATTTATACATATATTAATTCTATTAAGTCATTTAAATAATTTTTATAAATAATATATATCTAAAAACATTACGAGATAATGAACATCTACCACTTAAAAACCCTACTTTCTTGCAATGTCTGTGAGATTAGCATAAAATAAAGTTTTTCACTTATATGAATCTAGTATATAAAATTGATATAAATAGTTCCAGTAAGTATAATATTTATATTATAAGAATATTTAAATAGTTTTTGACAAAATAATATTAGTGAATGTAATTAAAATTATTTATAGTGGTAACAGTCAAAATTCGTTTACTTAATCATAAAACATTAATCTTATGGGGAAATGACCATGATACTTTTCTGAAACCCTATAAATTTTCATGCTATAACCATATTACCTTGTGGTTGTGATTATATGAGTTATTGGAAAACTATTTCATGAAAGTGTCCTCTATAATAATAAATTAACAAAAAAATTCAAAAAAGGTACATTCCTTACCTAAAACATTTATAAAGCCATGTGATATAGAAAAAACCTAAATATTTTAGTTATACATATTTTTTTGAAAGATAAATGAACTATTTGTATCATAATAAATTATCATTAATATTTAATGTTGAATTTTTTACATAAAATTCTTATGAAACTCCAATACAATGATTATTTAGTTAATAAATTAATTAATTTAATGATATGATAAATATGAAATGTGAAAAAAATTGAATTAATTATTATGTTACATTTTTTTGGTATACTAATATATCATGTTAAATATTTTTAAACAAAATATATTTTAATTCCGTCATTTCCTTGAAATTTTTAAATATAAATTAATTAAATAATTTTCCAATTGACATTAATGTAATTTTTTAATAAATGATATTTTATTTTATAATTTAAAATCTACTAAAAAATATATCTCCTGCCATATAATCTATGAATATTAATAATTATTATATATGGTCTATTCATGGAAAAATATATCTTTAATTAAGAACATATTTACCCCTAAATAGTAAAAACCTGGTTACTAAAGTTCATGTTAAAGTAATGTTTTTCCACGTCACATGCACTTGTTTTAAAATTAATTTCCAACATACACGGTATATTAATTTTTTCAGTTGATTATAAAACATATAATTAATTGGTTATATATTTTATAACAAATATTACTATAATTTAGCTTGAATATATAAATTACCTTAGTTAGAAATCTAGTTACCATAATGAAAACCAAAATGGTAAAAGTGGGGAAACATAGAAGTTAAGGAAAAAATTTAAAAATATAATTATTATTATGTGTTGTAGGCTTGGATCTACCATAATTACCCACTAATCCATTATTTTTTCATTTTTTTAAGAACATGAGGTGTGTAATAACTCCTAACAAAGTTCATCTTTTGGTATTTACAAGAATGTAACTTCTCCTCCACATTAAAAAGGAATTCACTCATTCAATTCATCACACCTAAAATCCATTTTGATTATCCAAAAACTACCCAAATATATCGTAAAAATCAATACCCTATTCCTAAAATCCTTAATTTTTATAGAAATCGATCCAAACATGTCTTTCGGTAAAAACCAGAAGGAGTTACCTAAATATGATGTAACATTTTTCAACGATTACTTTTGTTTCATTTATTTATCCACCCATTAAATTATTTTTATATTTTGATTATATAATAACATAATTATCCTAAATATATTGAAAAATTTTATCTTAAATGTATATGATACACTATCTCAAGATTCCATAAAATTGGATACAAAATCCAAATTCGTGTGTACGGTGAAATACCACCTTCCAAACCAATGTCATTCGTTATTCCATTACCACATTTAATAGTTGTAATGGGAATGGATATATAGTTTATATATTATATGTATTAAATTTATGATTTCCTTACATTTATATAATATATATATATAACATACCTTCATTCTTTCCATTTTTTGGAAATACGATAACTTCGTTTGTAGGCAAGTGGACTATAGCCCCCACAAAGCGATGTGATTTATTCACGCATTATATATAATTTTTTATGAATGGTTTTAATTAAAATACGTGATTAATATTATATTAATATTATACTTTTATTATAATACACAAATTTATCATTTATTTTTATTTCTTTTAATACGATAGATAACAACATATACCGTTCAGGTATACACACAGACTACTGACTCCATGAACAATGTATTTCATTTTCTATTTCAAAACATTTTAGATTACTATAAATACATATATAGTGAATATATATTATTTATATAAAAATTTAAATTATTAATATTATTAAATCCTGATCTATGAAAAAGGAATGAAAAATAACAAATCGAGACATACTTGGAAAACAAGGGAATTAACACCTGAAATAATGAAAATAATGAATGAATATTTAAAAATGAGTAGTAATATGTTCTAATGGGAGAATATATGATTTATTAAATATTAATATAGTAATTTTATAATTTACTAACATTAATAAAAACATTAAACCTGAGTAAAAATGTATTTTGAACAAAGAAGAGTAGAAGGTATTTATTTTTTGTCTCGTTTTTTACATCTATGAGATAAATGGAATATTCAAAAATTACTTCATTCATGTGTTGTATCAACTAAAAATTTTGATATATTATATAAAAATTCAATTATATTCATGGTATTTAAGGTTTTAATTTTAATTATCTCATATAAGGGGTTTTAAATTGTAAATAACCAAGTGATAAAAGCTATTTTCAAATCTCACTTTCTTTTGTGAATGTTAACATTCACTTGAAATAATCACTTTATTGAAATTAATTGTAGTAGGAAATTAAATTTATATTAAATTTACATATTATTTTATGAATGATATTATTATTTTGAAAACAGTATTCCATTTTTACATATAGTTTTTACTTTTAATGTTATTTGATGAACTGGGGAATTATTAATAAATTTGTATTTTTTATTAAATAATTATATTTTATGATAAAGACCAATGTTTATTAATTATATTAATTATTAGATATATGAGGAATTATGTGGACCATTAATACATGGATGGTTCTTAGTTATATATTGTTCCTCGATGCCTCGATAAGTTCTCTTGACATGAATCAGTCGGACAAACCATAAAAGCTTAAATTATCTTGACAACAGATCTGGATGGAAAAAGTATGATGTACCTTGGAATTATGGAATCCCATAATCCTGAATTTCATTCATTTATGTTCAGTTATCATTTATCCATGAGATTTTGTATTTTATATTATTTATATATTCATTTCATTCATAGATTATTCATTAAATGTCATGTGTTTTAGTTATTTAACCTTTGGTATTGAGTATGAATTATCCATTTGAGAAAATGGATTGTTTTTTATTTATTTACCATAAAATGTTGATTGTTATTAGTGATTCATGATATCAACTTTTTTTATTATTACCCATACTGAGAATTTGATCTCACACTGATTTTATTTCCTTTACCCAGTATATGAAGATGAATTCTTAAAATGAGTATCAAGGATTCCGTTTATTTAACTCTATTCTGAATTATGTTTTATTTTCTTTTCTCAAAAAAATGATTATCATGTATGTAGTATAGTTTTCGAAAACAGATTAACCAATTGGTCCTTTTGTTTTTTATTCCATTTAATCATGTCAATGTTATAATGTAAGGCACTGGATCATGGATTATAGGGTTAGTGTGTTATAGTTAGTATCAAAGGAAGTTCAGTAGAAACCAAGGAAAATAAACTTAGGAATATATATAATAGGCAACCCATCCCTAAGATAGATGTTGTGGATAATTAGAGATGAAAATCTCAGATAAACCATGTTTACATTTTTTAGATTATATACACATAATTTATTAATAATATTAATTTTTGGGATTAACTATTTTGTTTTATAGTGTTATGTCTAATATAGATCATGTCATTGTTTAGAAATGGATCCTTTAAGGAAGATGGGTATTAATAATGAAGGCCAATATAGATTTTTTCCATCTAAGAAATCTAATATAGATTGTATTATAATTGAGAATGATGTATTAATATTAGGTAATCTTAATCATTCCAGGAGATATAATCTTTCCCAGATGGACCATTGCATTCCATTATGAGATTCTATGATATTGGATTATTTCATGCACTAGATCCTTCATAATTTTGTGGGGGATACTAATCTAGTGGTGTTTTTGAAATGGATTAATTATTTCGAGAAGATATTCATGGATTGAGATGTGGTGAAATGGTAAAGGATATACTTGTAGTGTATTTTCTAAATAGAGATGCGGATGAACATTGGTCGTTGATCTAGAATACTAGGGAGGGATATGAAATAGAACTCATGGAATAGAATGATTTTATGGAAACATTCTTTGAA
The DNA here is from genome assembly GCA_963277665.1 of Viscum album. NCBI lineage: Eukaryota > Viridiplantae > Streptophyta > Magnoliopsida > Santalales > Viscaceae > Viscum > Viscum album. Next base: position 401,836,106 of record OY728160.1, on the reverse strand, counting down.
AAGAATTTCCCTCTTGAGTAATTCATTGATATGAATAGGATGTTCTTTAGTTTAAATAAAAATGAGAGAGAATGTGTTGAAAATTATGAAGTGATGTTCACAATATTGGAATTGTATATAGAATATTTATTATTAATCACCGAATAAAATATTGACCATTTATTTGAAGAGATTAATAAATTTATCTGAAGGGAACAAGTTTCTCAAAACATTTCATCATATCATGAAATAGTTTTATGTTCTATCAAGATGGAAAATTAATTATACAAGACCTATAGATTCTATGGAAATAAAGAAAATAAAATGAAAAATAGAAAAAATATGTATAAAGGGAAGAAGGGAAAGAAGAATTTTCCTATGTGTTATACCTATAGAATGAAACACAATGGTACTAGATTTAAGGAAATGAGATTTTTTATAAGTGTAGAGATAAGGGTTGACTTGCTAACGAATAAAAAGTGAAGAATAAAAAGGATATTATTTATTGTTACAATAGATGGGAAAATATGAAAATTAATTCTTTACACTTCAAGATAATATAACATAGTATAAGTAAGGAATCATGTTCAACCTTTTTATATTGATATAAACAATGTGGAATGATTAATTTTCTGCTATATTTAGACCGTTAAATAATGTTGTAAAAGTGTGTTATAAATGATAACTTTGTTATAAGTATTATATAATCTATAAGTATTATAATTCAATACATTTTCATTACATATTTGTGATCGTATTATTAATGGTAACAAGAAAACAGATTATATAGAAAGCTAAACATTTTGGTAAAACATATGGGTTTGAGAAATATAAGATTAAATGTTTTCTGGATTTTGGATAATGGTGATTTATATGGATAAAGTGAAATAAATAATACTAACTACTATGAAAAAGATTATAAACTTTTGGATATTATTATTTTGAATGATTATCGATTTATGAAATTGTATAAGTTGAAATTTGGATGAGGTTTTAGTGGTTAATTTATTACATCACCAGATTATGAATTTTTTTGTGAAATTATAATGACGCAAATTTTCTATGTAATATATTTTATTTATATGGTATTATTATGGGTCTATGAAAATTTACAGCAAATGATTCTGAGGCCTGGTGTGCCTCGAATGAATTTTGGATCTTTTTTTTGGTACGATCATTAAATTCTTAGGCTGTAATTTTTATCTTTTGAACAGGTGCTTGGATTAAAAAATTTGAGGGAACTGTTGAATCTGCAGTGCCGAGATTCTCGTAATTGAGGATTCACTTCAACCAATATAAACCTGGTGAAAAAGATAGATTTTGTGACTTTTTGAATGAATAATAAAATAACTTTGTTAGTTTATTCTTTTCCTACAACGGACAATCGATAGTGTGGGACTAGCAACATGTCATGACATTAAATGGCTTGAACATTGAAATCATAATTAATAGTGTCATTAGAATTAAGAAGGTTCCTATTAAATGAACCCCCATTAATTCCAAATTGTTTACTTTCCCTCGCCCTATCCTATTTATTTGGATCTTGGGGAGGAGTACTGGCATGAATTCTCCAAGAAATGTTGTTCTGATAAAGTGATGTGATGCCAACCCCGTGGGGGATGGATCCGGTTCCAGCGAGCATTGACCAGTGACACCGATCCCAGAACTAAAGGATGGCGTTGGAGAAACAATCATTGGAGGCTTTTTATGAGTACGATGAACACCGAATCTTCCTCAATCGTGGGCACTCTCTATCTACTTTGAGTTTGGATTTTTCATTTAATTTAAATATTTTGTAGAATCATATATCCTATTTCTTAATAAGACGATAACGCGTAGGGCGTGGGCCAAATGAACAAGGATATGTCCCCCCTCCATTTGTTTTATCTTTGCATTCTCCACAGAAGACCATCTGAGCGACACTAGTGACCAGCACTAGAAGATGATGGAGGTGGTAGGCATTGGCTAGCCATGATAAAGGCAGTGCATCATTGTGCACCACTGGAGGAGGGCATGGTGACATGTTGTTGCAGTCACCAGAGCAGCTGGCACCTAACGACCCTAGAGGTGATGCAGCGCTCCGTCGTGCGCTGTTAGCCGGGTAAAAATGCAGATTTTTAGCTTGTGGTTGATTAGGGTGGCCGGCACCATCCGACCGCAGGAGGCGTAGCGGCGCACCAGCGGTGGATGAGGCTGTGGCTCTAAAGCCGTGGCAGAAGGGACCCACAACCTACGTGTCCCACTAAGAAACCAGGCAACACCGCCACTTCACAAACTGAATGGTCGTTCGACCATTCTGGAAAACCGGGGTGAGCCACACCCCCTACAGGCTGGGTGGGACTGTGGCCCAATGATCCAAGCCAGCCACCACCCAGTCTGACTGGGTCAGTCTCGGACCGAGTCGAGTCGACCCCATCGGGTTGGCCCAGGCTCGGGCCCTTTTAGACCAGTTTCATACTAAAATGACCAAAACATGAAATCCAGGCATTTGTTTGACGAACCGTCTATGGTGATGAGGCCCTTGTAGTGAGACGGTCTTTTTGGTATACTCCACATGATATTTGGATAAGGATTTATTTTTTCCATGATGGATAGAATTTGAATCCAACTGGTCCCTAAGAACAAAATCACTTATAAGTCACAGACCGACCATCCAATTGACACACTGTCTTTCATGTTGGAAACCTTATGACATGGGGGTCCCTTGAAATACTTGTTCATAGAGAATCTTGTAATTTGAGGTATGACCTATGTCTTGAGTAGAGGTTCTCACAGAATCAAGTGTACTATGAGTGGTAATGCAGTGGCTGGCGGTGAGGTGGAGGTTGGAGACATACCATACGATGGTCAGTACCGGGCGTTCTCATGTGGGTCATCACATATCCTATGTGGGTCAGATCCTATGTTGTTTACAGTTCAGAGATCCTATGTGTTTTAGTGTATAACAATTTTTTGTGGGTCAGATCATTTTTGGATCAGCGCTAATCGATCCTATGGGAGTCAGTGTATGCTGATCATGTGTGGGTCAAATACTGTGTGGGACATTTTAGGGGTTAGTACCCATTGAATATGAGTGGGTAGGATCCTGTGTATATAATTGAGGGGCTTAGAACCTATCGATTGTGTGTGGGCCAGACTCTGTATGGTCAGTTGTAGTGCCTCCTGACAGAATAAGATGATCTAGCTTCGCGACTGATCATCTGTACTTATATACATTACTAATACCTATGTGAGCTGAGTCTTTTAACTTTGTTGTAATACCTGTGTATTACTTTTACCTTTGTGTTGATGTATTCATGGTGATAATTATGTAGAACTTTTACCTTCTTGGTGATATCTTCGTGCGGTTACCTATGTCGTACATTAATCTTCGTGGTGTTATCTTCGTGTTGTTACATGTGTGTACTTTTACCATCATGGTGTTACCTTTGTGACATTATTCCGTCATGTATGAGATGATAATATCTTTGTAACATAGATATTTATATGGGAAGATACCTAAGTAGATTTGATGATTTCTTCGTGATTTGTGATTGAGGTCTTAAATTGTGGTTTTTCCTTTATCTAAATCTGGGAGTCCTTTGGGCGTCTCAGGGACCCTACTAAGTATTATTATAATCACCCCTACACAGGCTTCACCCGCACCTTGTTGTGTTTTGTGCAGACGATGGGAAACGTTGATCGAGGCTAAGGGGGCCAGGACTGGACGGTACACATAGGTGTACCATTGGATGTGTCATTATGTAGGACAACTAATTTTGGGTTGTACCTACCCTTCCGGTGGGATCTTCAGTAGATGATATAGGACCAGTATTTCTCTTTTTAGTTGTAATGGTACTTTCCAGTAGGGCTTGTATTCCAACCCCTTTACTCTTAGCATGTTTTTCACTATATCAGTTTACATCGTAGTTACCTCTTGTTGTTATCTTGTATTTTGGTATTTGTACAAGTTTAAAGGAAATGACATCTCGTTAAGGGACACACCTTTCCAGTGTTAGTGTCTGGCCACTGGCCTATAGTAGGCTAGCTTGGTGTAGTCATGCCCTAGGCCCCGGGGGATTGGTCATGAAAAAGTGGTATCAAAGGTGTCGGTTCAATAGAAGAACTGGGAATCTGCTCATTTCAATGTGACAATAGTGTTATGTGTTGTGAGTGTTGTTTTTAGTTTGAGAATCCTGTGTTAGTGTAGCTGTTAACGTATCCATAAAACAGGACCCTAAATTCTGATTTCTGACTCAGTGCATGAAAACACTGATTGTGTGTGTTTTTTATAGGTTTTTTTATGATCTCATTAAGTAAGCTCACCAGGTATAACTTATTGACCATAGAACACATGTTTTCATTCATGATGCCACTCCATAGACAGACATCCAGGATTATTGAGAGAGTACACAAGGACATTCTACTGGGCAATGAGGCCTCAGTGTAGGGCCCTATTACGGTGTTAGCGCCTTTGGGTGATGTTCCAAAAGCACCACTACCCATTGGGTAGCCGTTTCCACCACCCGACAGTGCACACTGACTGAACGCATTGCACGAGATTCAGTGGTAGGTGTATCTGTGGTTTCATGGCAATATATACCTACAATTGGCTGATGACTTGATGGAGGTTGTGGAAAGAGTTTTTCACTCAGTTGGGACACCATATGAGACGATGGTGATCCTAGATGCTAACACTTCCAGGGAGAATTTGGGAGATTGTCGAGTCTGACACTCCAGTTACATGGTGAGGTGACCCTCACTTGGGCGGACTTCAAGGGCCTTTTCTGGGCAGAGTTCGTCCCAAATATTCTATGCTCAGTGTGTATACATGAGCTATTGCACATACATCATGTCAGCATGACTGTGGCCTAGTACTCAGTGATGTTCCCTGATCCCTCCTACTACTCCATCGACATGGTACACGACCATTTATTTAGAACTTTTACCTTTAAGAAGGGTCTTCGATGATAGATAAAAGCATTGATGATATCACTAAGCATTCCAACACTTTCTGGGTTGCAAGAGAGAGTTCTTTTAGTGGAGATCTTCATAGCTGAGTAGGCACTGACAGCGAGAGCTAGCACCATACTTCAGGTATCATAGTCATCTTGAATAGGTAGTAAACAGATGACGCAGGGGCCCAAGTTGTCCAAACCTTTTACTGGGAGACCTCTAGAAACATGGTTGGTGGTAAGGGGCTAATGGTTGAGAGGAGGACAATTGAGGATCAGGCTGTGGTACTCTTGCAGCAAGTATGGTAACATGGTTCATGACTACCTGAACTTCAGAAACAATGATCAGAAGATGGTAGAGGGACTGCCGATATAGAGGAAAAGGTTTGATTGAGGATTTATACATGGAAACAGATGCGGGGGACAAGATGTCCATGCAAAAGGTAGTGGGATGCGATTCAAGTTTCTGTCGTGACCACTTACATGTGGTCCACCCCGACCACATAGAGCATGAGGACATGGACGATATCAGATCAAGGAATCTGAGGCCTATGACCACGAAGCCCCAAAGATGATTATGGGTATGTTCTGTGTCTATTTCACCCTATCTACAATACATATAGACAAATGATCTAGTCACTCATTAATTTTCCCATCCCTCATTTGAATCCTAGAGATTCTGACGGAGTTGTTGGATCGATTCTTATGGATATAGAAGCTTATGAGGGAACATTCGACTATTGGACATTGATTCTGGTAGTGTGAGCTTACTCTATAAGGAGAGAGCTTCAGCTAGGATCTTCTATTAGCGGCATTAGGTCTATACGATTTCATCGTGGGTATGTATTGGTTATCTAAAGTCCATTTACAGGTTGACTGTATTAGGTAGAATTTGTGGTGTGTCAACGAGGATGGGACCAGGCATTCCTTCACTGGAGAGAAGGGATCCTTTAAAGCATCGGATAAAATTTCCCAGAGGAGGGTGCATTCGATCACCAATTAGTTGGCTAGACTTACCCTTGGATCGGTTGATATTGAGAGTCTGAGCTATCCAGCAGTGGTGGACGAGTATGTCGATGTATTTCCTGATGATGTTCTAGGACTACCTCCACGCTAAGAGGTAGACATCTATATCGACCTATACCCTAGAATGACACAGATATCTACAATAGTATATTATATGGCTCAGGTGGAGCTTCATGAATTACAGGTACAGTTGGAAGACTTGGAAAAAAGGGGTTCATAAGGGCCCAATGTTTCCCAATAGGCAGTCTCAATTTTTTTCACCAAGAAGAAAGATGAGAATTTGAGACTTTGTGTGGATTATCAGAACCTGAACCATGTGACATTGAAGAACAAGTATTCACTCTTGAGGATTCATGATCTTTTGGATCAGTTGAACGGAGATCAATGGTTTTCAAAGATAGATATCAGATCAGGCTATCATCATCTCCCAGAAGGAGATGATGATGTGCAGAAGACAACCATTAGATATCAGTTATACAGATATGAGTTATTTGTTATGCATTTTGGCATGACCAATTCCCCTTCAGTGTTCATTGGACTCATGAAAAATATCTTCCATCCATACCTTGGTCGCTTTGTGGAGGTCTTCATTGATGACACCATGGTGTACTCAGCGACGGAGGAGGAGCAATCCTATCATCTACAGATAGTTCTAGATACACTCATCGAGAACCTGCTTTATGGTATGCTCCCAAAGTGTCAGTTATGGATATGAGAAGATCACTTTCTGGGACACATTATCTTAGAGGATGGAGTTGCAGTAGATCCGAAAAAGATAGTGGTAGTGCTAGCATGGGAGCCACCTATGAGTGTAACTGAGGTGCGGAGTTTCTGGGGGTTGGATGGGTACTACAAGAGATCTGTACCTGACATTTATAGAGTTTTTTAACCCTTTTCAGCATTGATGAAGAAGGGGCATCCTTTCGTGTGGATGAAGATATGCCAGAAGTGTTTTCAGGAGTTGAGGCAAAGACTGAAGATTGCCCCCATCTTGAGGATAACAGAGGACAACATTAAGTATGTAGTCAAATGAGAGGCATCAGGGGACGGAAAAGGATGTGTATTGATGAAGGAGCAAGCAGTGATCACATATAGCTCTAAAAAACAGAGATAACATGAGAATAACTATGCTACCCATGACATGGAGTTACCAGCAGTGGTCTTCTCCATGAAGATGTATGACATTACTTTATGGGAAAAGGTTTTACAGTCTACTCTGATCATAAGAGTCTTATGTATATCTTCTCACAGAAGGACCTGAACCTGAGAAATAGACTATGTCTGGAGTTCCTCTTGGATTATGACATTTAGATATTCTATATTCTTGGTAAGGGGAACACAATGACAGACACACTCAATAAGAGGTTTGGTCTACAATTGATGAGTGAGGTGACAGAGAATTTAACCATGTTATAAATATCCTTTTGTGGATAGAGATGGGGTAGCATACCTCTACTATATAACTATCACTCCCCCACTTCTTCAGTGAGTTTGGGAGGCACAGCATGGGGACTTTGACTATGAGGCATGACATGCTCAGATATCCCCAGGATAGGCACTTGATGAATTTTTTGAAGTTGGGGAGCATGTAATCCTCTTTAGAGGACGCACCATTGTACTAGTGGCGCTATGGAAGGAGGGGTTGATGGAGTTTCATACATACCCTCTGGTGGTACATCCTGGTGTGGGGAAGATGTACCAGGACCTCTGATGGCTACACTAGTGGCCAGGGATTAAGAAGGCTGTGATAGAGTTTGTTTCACGATTCCTCCCTTGTCACTAATTGAAAGTCGAGCATCAAGTTCCAACAGGCCTAGCACAACCACAAGAGGTGCTAGAGTAGATGTGGGATGATATCTCCATTGACTTCATGATAGGGCTTCCTTGTACGTCCAATGGAAATGATTCTATCTGGGCGATAATTGACCGACTCACCAAGTCGTACCTCTTCTTACCTATCCGAGAACATGTATTAGTAGATCTATTGGGTTGCCTCTATGTATAGGAGATTTTATGGATTCATGGGGTGCCATAGACGGTCATCTCCGACTGTGACACACGTTTTACATCAATGTTAAGGAAGGGATTACATGATGAATTAGAGACTCATCTTCATTTGAGAACCGCCTTTCATCCACAGATGGATGGTCGGACGGAGAAGACCATTTATAATTGAGGGGACATGCTTCGTTCTTGTGTCCTAGATTTTGGCCACAGTCGGGAGTATAACATGACCTTGGTGGAGTTCTCATACAACAACAACAATCACTCCACCATCGGTATGGTACCATTCAAGGAATTATACGGTGGACCTTGTAGATCAACTCAATGCTGAGCATATCGAGGGGAGTCAACACTTATGGGTCCGTAGTAGGCACGGGATACCACTTAGAAGGTGTAGATCATCTCAAAGTGGATGAATACTACACATGGAAGGAAAAAGTCTTATACTGATAAGAGACAAAGGTAGTTGGAGTTTGAGGAGGGAGACCACAATTTCCAATATGTCTCACCTTGATGAGGTTTGTAGAGATGTGGCTGAGGTGACAAACTATCACCAATGTTTATTGGACAATTTATGTTACAGAAGAGGATTGGTGAGGTTGCATAACAATTTTCACTACCACCATAGTTGGAGAGGGTGCACAATGTCTTCCACATATCCCAGATGAGGAGATATGTTCATGACCCATCTTACGTCATTGACGACGGAGAGCTAGAATTTGATGATGGGGTGAGGTTTACAGGGGTTCTAGTGGAGATTGGGGATCGACATGAGTGGGTCCTTTGAGGATTATCGATACCACTTGTGTGTATTCGGTGGCAGCACAAGAACCTCTAGGAGAGAACATGGGAGTGGGAGGCTCATATTTGTGCCGAGTACAACCATTTATTTTATAGTCTATATTGTGGCATTCAAGGAAGAAAATCCCTAAGGTGGGGAGAATGTAAATAACATGATTTTCCATGTATTTTTTTTAATAATATGGAATTATTACGATTCCATGAAAATTGATGGCGCTTGATTCTGAGGCCGGTGTGCCTAGAATGAATTTCTAATCTTTTTTTTATGTATTTTCAGTAAAGGCATTGGAAATTTTTTTATCATTTGATATAGTGCTCAAATTAAAAATCTGAGGGCACTGATGAATACACTTTACTGAGATTCTCCTAATGTAGGCTTCACAATGACAATAGTATGTCTGGATAAAAAATTAGATTTTGGGACTTTTTAAAACAATAATAAAATAACATATTTATTTTATTCTTTCTTCCTACATATAAGGGTTAGTGTGGGACCATTTACGTTTCAACCCATTAAATGGATTGACCCTTCAAATCCTATGAAACAGTGTCATTGAAATTTAAGAATGTTCCTATTAAATGAACCCCCATAACTTCCATGATAATTACATACCCTCCCCCTCTTTTATTTATATGGAGCATGGGGAGAGTATTGGCACAACATCAATAAGTGAAAAATTTCTGGTAAAGTGTCACGTTGTCATACACTTGGAGGACATAGCCTATAATAGAGAGTGCTGACGAGGGACACCGAACCCTAAACTGATGGGCGGGGTTTGAGCGGAAAACATTGCTGGCTTTTTGTGAGGATTAAGAACATTGAATCTACCTCAATCATGGGCACTCTCCATCAACCATGAGGTAGGGTTTTGTTTTGATTAATTTCATGAATTTTGGGAATCATATATCTTCTTTCTTGATAAGATGATTACATTGACGGTGTGGGCCAATTGAATATGGCCTGTCCCTCCGCTATTAGTTTTACCTTTTCTTTCTCCACAGAAGACCTGTGGCATGACATCGATAACCTGCACCGGCCGGCCACAATGGAGGAGGTCCTCTGTCATGCACCACATGAGGAGGAAAAAAATGCAATTCCATAGCGGTCAACAGAGAATCCGACACTGGCCAACAACAGTGGTGATGTGGCATGCCGTCACGCGCCGCCGGTGGGGATGGGCCGTAGATTTTCAGTCGCGGTGCTCGTTGAGGGTGGTTGAGACCTTCTGGACACATGAGGAGGAGCAGAATGAAATGGCATGCCACCTTTATAGGAGTCCACAACTCCAATGTTAAGACAGTAGGGATTCACACCCTACAACACCACATGGTGTCATCGCTTCACAAACAGAACGATCGTTTGGCCGTTTTTGGGAAACCAGGGGGGGCTGCACCCCCCCCCCCCTCCAATGTGACATCTAAAGAGGACCCCACTACGGGATGGGCTAGCAGGCTACACCCCACCAGGGGTTAGGTCGTGCGATCCCAATAGGTCACGCCTCTAAGGGCAATGCATTTCAAGACCAGCGGGACGTGGCCTTATGGGTCAGGTCACGCCCCCTGTGGGAAGGGCCGAACCACAGACCAGCTGGATGAGCACGCTGTGACCCAGTCTAGCAAGTTAGACCTTGACCATCTTGGGTCAACCCGAACCGGGTTGGTTCAGCCATACTGGGTTGGACTGGTCACGTGCCCTTTCGGGCTAGTTTCAATCTAATGTACGATAACAAGAGGTCCGAACATCCATTTGACAAACCATCTACGATAGTGATACACATGGACTAAAATGGTAATTGTCGTATAGTGCACATGAAATTTGGATAAAGTTTGATTAGGGCTGGGTTGGATCAAATCTGAATCCAACCGAGTCCTCGGACCTAAAACACTTATAAGTCATAGAGCGGGCATCTGATTGATGCATTTTCTATCGCATTGGACCCCTTATGACATGGTAGTCCATTGGAATAATACTTTAGGGATATTCTTGGAGATTTAGGAATGACCGAAGGATTGAGAATTGGTTCTCCCAAAATCATGCAAACTATGAGCGGGAATCCAGTGGCTGGCAGTGAGGCAGAGGTTGGAGAAAGATCAAACATAGGTTAGTACTGAGCGATCTTGTTTGGATCAAAACAAATCCTGTGTGGTTCAGGTTCTGTGTATGTTAGTTCTCATCAATCCTATGTGGGTCAGTGCATACCGATCATATGTGGGTTAGATCCTATGTGGGATAGCACTCATCGATTCTTTGTGGGTCAGTGCATACCGATCCTGTGTCGGTCAGATCCTGTGTGGGTCATTGCAGGGGTTAGTATCTCGTGACTCTAGGTGGGTCATATCCTATGGGGATCATTGTGGGGGTTACTGCCTATCGATCATGTGTGGGTTAGACTTCGTATGGTTAGTATAAGTGCCTCTTGACATAATATAATGATTTAGATTCGCGACTAATTGTTTGTACTTCTATACTTCACTAATACCTGTGTGAGATGAGTCTTTTACCTTCATGATGATACTTCTGTTGTACTTTTACCATCGTGGTGATACATGTGTGGTACTTTTACCTTCATGACGATATCTTTGTGGTGTTACCTATGTGGTGATTTCACTTTCATGTTGTTATCTTCATGGTGTTACTTGTGTATTTATTTTACCTTCATGGTGTTACCTCCGTCGTGTTACCTTTGTGATATTCTTCCCTCATGTATGATAAGAGTATATCTTGATAACTTGGGTATATGTATGGGAATATACCTAAGTATATCTGATGGATAATTTGTGCTTTTTGATTGAGGTATTTCATTTGGTTTTTTCAAATGAGAAGTTAGAGGGACATTTGGGGGTCTCGAGATCTCTACTGAGTATTGTTATACTCAACCCTACATAGGCTTTAGCCGCACCTTGTCGTGTCTTGTGCAGACGATAGACAACATTGATCGAGGTGAGGGAGCCAGGACTGGATGGTGCTCAGATCTGGACAATTTTATGTGGCGTGACGTAGGACTAATGAGCGTGAACATTACCTACCCTTCAGGTAGGATCCTCGGTGGACAATCCAGGAGCTGTATTTCCCTTTTCAGTTGTACTTGTAATTTCTAGTAGACATTGTATTCTATCCTCTTTACTTTTGGCACACATTTTAGTATAGCAGTTTACTTCATGGGTTCCTCTTGTTGTGCTCTTGGATTTCTGTGTTTCTACTTGTTTAAAGGCAATTCCCTCCCATTAAGGGATACACCTTTCCAGTGCTAGTGGCCAGCCCTTGGACTTTGGAAGGCGGGATTGGGGTAGTCGTGGCCCAGGCCCCATGGGGGGGGGGGGGGTCTTGATAGAAATAAACTAAAATGGTTCAATCTAAAAATAAAGGACAAGATCATGTGTATGAAATGAAAATGTATAATTACTTATATTCATTTAGAGTTAAATAATTACCCAAAATCTAGGAAAATGGTCCTAAAACAAAAATTTTGTCTTATTAGCATAATTTTTTGTGATATCAATGAACTTTTTCACATCTCTGGTTCATGTCTTCGTAGAAAAAAAATTATTATGAATATTTTCTCTATCACATTACATTATAACATGAAAGCTAGATTTACCTTCCATATCAATGTTATTATTAATTTTCAATTATTGGAAACCCTAGTATTATGGTAACTACGGCATTTCAGTTTCCCTCTTATTAATAAGATGTGTAATTATCCCTATTTATTATGCGGGTTTTCAAAAATAGTATTTTAAAATATCAAACCCTAGATTACTGAGATAAATTTTAAATTATGTTTACACAAATTATTTAAGGCAGGGTGAATGTAACAACCCATGCATTTATAATATTTTACATTTTGAATAAAATTAATTTTGTTTATAACATTATTTATACACAACATAATGTAGGGTTCTATTACACATAATTTCGAGATCCTTTTATAGCATATATGACACATAAGACAAATAATAGAAATTTATATAACATCCAAAGAATTTATGATATATTTATTTTTATATTCAATATTATAAAAAATGAATTTACATTCTTCCGAACTATTTTATACACTTATGATAAAAACAAATCCAGTTTTATGTATACAAATAAGTATTTTTCTAAAATCCTTTTTGTCACCTTTAAACCACAAACCGGATTCAAAACTAATTTTTGACCCTTTTAAAAAATTTATTTTTCAAAATATACTTCGTTTTTTAATGTGTGATGTCAAAATTATCATAGGATGAATTTTTGATATTTTTCTGATAAATTTCACTTATTGATTGATTGTGTAAAATAATACATTTTAGTAAAAAACATTCTTTTGTTTAAATAATTAAAATTTTAAAATATATTTTCTTTTGTTTATGAAGTAAAGATAGATCATGTAATCATCTATTAGTCAAATTATGTTCTTTGGAATAATTTTTATACAGAATTTATATATAATAACTAAATGAACATGTGAACATTTATCACAAAAAAACATTCCTTCTCTCCATGTCTGTGAGATTCATTTTAAATTTAAATCAACCAATTTTTTGAATTTGATTTTATGAAACTGATATAAATAGGTGGAATAATTTTAGTATTTATAGTATAATAATATGAACTTATTTTTTGACCAAAAATTTTAGTGCATGCAATTTAAATTTATTATAATGATTATGGTAAAAATTAATTTATTTAGTGGTTAAACACTAATCACAAGGGACAACATGACCTTGAAACTTTTAGAAAATAACTTGATTGAACATATTTTGATCATATAATCTCTTGGATCTAATTAAATGAGTTATTGGGATAGTATTCCTTGAAAGTGTCTTATATAAGATGTTTTGTAATTAAAAAGGAAAAAATGATATTTCATTACATGTAAAATTTTGAAATCCTTGAGATATTAAAAAGACATCATATTTTAGGTTCTAAATATACTTTTGGAATCAATATCTGTTAATTTTATTATAATAATTTATCATTAAATTTCATGGATGAATTAGTTACTCATAACTCTTATGAAAAGATAAAAGAGTTTTTATTTTAATAAATATTAACCAAAATGAATGATACTAAAAATATTAAAAATGAAGAAAATAAAATGAATTATTATGTTGCATTACTTTTGTAGATAAATATTTAATGTTAAATATATATTAAATTTATAATTTATAATTTCATATGGGGATTTATTTGTTAAATTAAAATTAATTAAATAATATCATAATTTACATTATTATTGATTTATAAAAAATGATTTTTCATTTAATGATTTAAATTTTTGTAAAAATAATATATTCTTAAAATTGAATTTAAAATGTTAATAAATACCAAATATTGGCTATTTAGGGGACTATTGATATTTTATAAGAAACATATTGTCCCCTAAATGTTAAAATCACTGTTAGCACGGTTCCAGTTAACATGTCGTTTTTTTGCATTATTTGTGATTGTTTTAAAATTAATTTAAAAAATAAATATTTTTCTAAAATTATATATAATATTTATAAATAATTGGTTATATATTGTATAATAGATCTTACACTATTTATTTATTAATCGTTAAATTTATTAGGATCGAAAACTAGTTACGTTAATAGAAACCAAAATGGTAAAAGTGGGGTAAATAGATGTTAAAAAAATTATAAAAATGAATTATTTTTTTAAGTTTTGATTGAACACATATACCTGGGATCAACTATTTGTCCATTATTTAAGCACTTTAAGTAAAGAAGACCTTCCAAAAATATTTTCCTTTTTAGAATTTAAAAAAATGTCACCCCTCCTATACTATAAAAAGGAATTGAATCTTCACATTCCTCACACATAGAAATCCATTTGGATCATCAAAAACCTATCCAAATAACTCTCCAACATACCTAACCTAATTAATTAATTATATATATTCACATATAGCTTACCCATGATAGATTGTTTTGTAAACCGAAATTATTTACCAAAATAAGAGGTAATGTTCATCAACAACATCTTTTGTTTTGTTTCTTTATCTAGCCTTTAAATTATTTTTCTATCATACATATAGAAAAACATCAGTGTAATAAATATACTAATAAGTTTTTGTCTGAAGGGTATGACCTAAACCTTCACAAACTTCTATCAAATGGGATATTCAATCATCATTCATGAGTATGGTGGACTACTGCCTTGGGAACTGATGTTGTTCATTCATTCAATACCACCATTAATGATTTTAATAATGATGAATTTAATTTCTTATATATGATATATATGAAATCCAGGATTTCATTATACTTTTTAAATTTTTATATAAAACTTACCTTCATTCTTTACATTTTATGGAAATACAATAACATCGTTTGTGGATTTCTAGACTACTGCCTCCTCAAGATGATATACTTCATTCACGCGTTACATGGAATGTATTAAGGAATTTTTGAATAAAAATATATTATAAATATGACATTAATATTTTAAATTAATTATAATTAATATTTATTTAATTTACATTACTTTATTTTAATTTGACAAGAAAATGGAAGCAACATTCATGTGTACCTACGACCAACCATCTCCTTGAATAATGTAACATCCTATGTAAATAAATAATATTAAATTTTCATATTTATTAATATTTTTGAATTAAATATTACTTTTACTTTAAAATGGTATGCAATGTCAGATAGCGTACTCAACATGCGACAAAAAGATTCTTTGAAATATTATATTGCACTCAACATTTAGTTATACAGAAAAATAATATAATATTAATTTATTTTAAATTGTAGTTAAGTCATAGTTGTTTTATTAGAAAGAATGAATAAAAATATATAAAATATTATTTCATAGGTTATTTAAATGTTTTTACATTTATCCAATGAATCTTATTGTCATAAAATGGTAATGAATCCAATTTTAATCATAAATACTCTAATATTCATTAAAAAATTGATTTACCGCCTTTTGATGGCGAACCCTTTTTAACTATAATTTTTTCACTATTATATATTCTATATGAAAAAATTTTATTATTATTTAGATTTGGGACATCCAAATTTACTTTGGTTGAAATTTTGGTATTTTTCTGATAATGTTGATTTTATTATGAATAGTCAAAAATTCTCCATTTTAATTCAAATCTTCCTTCTAATATAATTTCTTAATATATACATATTATCTTTTTAATTGGTTTTTATGTTTAATTAGGTTATATTTTTACCTTTAAATCCAATATTGTTCATTGTAATTAATTTCACTTTGAAATTTGACATAAATAAGTGTCAATCTTTTGACAGTTATTATTTCTTAAAAACAAGCTTTATGTTTTGACCACATGAATTAATTTTAAATTAATTTCTTCTACTTACAAGTTTTTTATTTCAAAAATGGATTCCATATTTGGAATCTGGATGTACAGATTTTGTAAATAGGAAACTTTTATTTTTAGACATTATGATTATATACTTCAGTGAATATTTTATTTTCCATTGTTAAATGGTAAATCTGGTAAATAAGGGTAAACAAACATTATTTTAACAATATTAAATTACACTAAAATGTGTCCTAATCATATTGGATGATTTATGTACAACCATGGGCATCCTTGGGACGATTTTGGGACCCCATGGATCCACATAGGAGTGATAATGATAGTTCATATGAATTAATTTAAAGTAAAGAAAAAAATGACATAAACACATACCTTTTAGTAAATAAATTTTTACATGGGGTTATATAAGTTAACTCTTCATATATAAATATTTATATGAAATATAATAATATATCAAACATCATTGTACTTTGTTTATAATTTTTATATATCAAATAAATAAAATAATTTATGACCTAATGATGGTGCATAAATTACATTATTAATAAATGTTTTAAATAAATGAGATTATAAAATTTAAAAAACTACCCGAAACATGTCCAATTATTATTAAATGATTTTATTACAAAAAATAGTCTTATTATTTTCATATTTAATGAGTTTTGGACATTTTGAAACTGAAAATCAATTTATAATAAAATAATGTTTTCAAATTTCATAAAGAGCCCCTCCTCCCCTTTATAAAAAGTCATCACCTCTAACCCATTACTCATACCTCTCAAGCCACTTGGCTCATCCAAACTCTGCCCAATTAATCTACTTAAATCCGTCTATTCCTCATATAAAACTTACTTTAGTTATAAGGCACGTTATGGAAGCCATTTGGTTCTAACCAAATGGAGTTACCATATTTAAATGTAATGTCTTCTCTTAAATTCTTTTCATTTATTTTACTTCTCCATCCTCCTAAACACTATTTATTAAATTATTTAAAAAACAGAATTTTCCTTAATATAAATTGTTTTTGATGAGAATAATTTAAACTACACTTCCACACACCACCGTCTAATGGATACAGACTTATTATTTCTGTGGACGGTGAACTACTGCATCACGAAATGATTCTTGTTCAAATATCTCCTACCACCTATCATGGTGGCCATTATGACGAAAATTTATTTATATATGATATATTTTATGTTTATTTTTTATCAATTCTTCTGTATTTTTTATTTATACCATCCTTTCATGGTTTCCATAATATGTAAATACGATAATTTCATTTGAAGAAGTGCGGATTACTGCACCCTCAAAGTGTTATGACTCGTCCATCCCATACATGGGATGTATACAAGATAAATTTAATGAAATTATATATTATATTATACTAGAATTATAATATACCTATGTATAATTATGTTTTCATATCATTAAAATACTAAATATAAATGAAATTATTGTTCAAGCATACGTATGGCCTACCATCTCAATAAACGGTGCATTTCATTTCTTATCTAAAAATGATATGTAGTATTATAAATACATATATATATAACAGATATATATTATATATATGATATCTAAAACATTAATATCATTAGGTAGATAATGGAATGTTTACCGTAGAAATAATTTATTAGTAGAACAAATTAATTTTTAACTCACGTTTCGAACATTGACAAAATGTCCGATCTGAACTGAAATACTTAAATAATTGATACAACAAGGTAATAAGTGATATAAAAGGAATAATAAACATGAAAAGGGATCTTCTGAAAGTAGAAATTAACTTATGTTTATTATTCAGGAAGAATAAATAACATACAAGACATGTCAGACTTGAGGTAAGGGGTTTTCATCTCACTTTTTATTCCCCTGAGATTCATGCTATATTTTCCACTATTTCATTTTGTGTGTTTCATGCACATCCAATTATTTTATTATTTGTGTAATAATATAATTTATGTGTATTTACATCTTCATTGTATGATCCTTGTTTCATGTGATGTATGTTTCGTATGTTACCAAATCGATATGGAATCTTGTTAAACTAATTTCTATTCCCTGGGCTAATCTTCTAATTATTAATTATTTCATGATATGATTATGTGTAGAATCAATATTTATTTATTTATGTTGTAATTTCCACTCCCCATTGTTTTCATATAATTTTGATAAACATAATCAATCCATTTATAAATTCTATTGTCATTGATATGAACTTGATATTGGTAATCTTAACTCAATTTCCATTAATTGAATTAAACATCCAAATCATTGGTTTTGTGTTAAAAAAACATGTGTGAATTTTCATGATATTATAATGTTTTTTATGTTATTCCTCAATTATTTATATTCAATTGTCTCTCATTTGGTTAGGAAATATTTTACTAAAATATTGTTTTAATTGTTTTAAAGATTTATTCTTTTAAATATTTTTCATTAATGTCCATGTTTTAAAAATGCTTTTAAGGATTTATTTATATGGACATAAATGTTTTGAAATTAAAATTTCTCTCAAATTATTCAAGTCGTATGGGACACAATTATTAAAAAATATCATTATTAACTATTTTAAATGGTTTTGAAAATGGTTTTATATTGCATTGATTATGTCAATATCTTAAAATGATATATTATGATTGCAATGTGGAAAAGTTACCTTTATTTATTCTTGTTTTATGGGTTATGAATATGTTATGGTTATTTGGAATTTTTTATGTATATAGGTGGTTTTTTGATAAACCTAGGTTGGGTGAGCCCAAAATAAGTCTCAAATGCATTGGTTAATGTTACAGAGGTAAACATTTGTATTTCTTCAAAGATATTTTCAGAATATATTGTGATGGGTATTCCAAACGTAACTCCCTACATAGCTTTTAAAACAACAATGAATGATAGTTATGTATTCCATAAGTTAATTTTTTTTTTGATTTCATTATGTTATTTATAAATCAATGGATTTCATGAGGTATGTAATGATTGAAAAGTATGGTTTCATTTATTTTTATTTATTGATGGACAAATGTATTATTTCTTTATTTAACAACACTTACTGAGATTTGTTATGATCATTAATGGTTTTTGTAGTGTTTTACACTTGAATTAATGATGAATATGGTCATTGGTGGTCATATGGAAAAGTCATGATGTCAAAAACATGGAACTAGACATGTTTATTTTAAATAGATTTTTTATTAAAAATTTTATACTAAGTAGTAGTTTCCACATGTAATATTAAAGATGTTATGTAATAGTTATAGACTAATTATCTAACTATCTAATCCTAGATAGATACTAAACGTCAATTTTTTACATAATTCAAGATTGAAAAATGTTTAAGGCTGGGGATTTATAGTTGGCATCAATGGTTGGTTCAGACTAATTTAGGGATTAAGAGTTTTTTAAACACATGGTTAGTCACTATGTATAATATTATAGTTAAATACGTGTATAATACCTTCTTCTGATCCAAGAATTTCTATTAAATATCAATGGAAGTGGACATCAAACCACACTCTTATCTCTTCCTGATGACATGCTTGCATTAATTATTTTAAATTCATGATCAGATGATTGTGAAAAGTTTTCTAGCATACACTCACTTGCAAGCAGTTTTTTGAGCTTCCAAACATCTCCACTATACCTCGATATCATCATGGATAATGGGTTGTATTTAATCTAATCCTATTTTCATAGTATTCTCATATTTTCAAGAAAGGTAAATATCAGCAAGGCATTTTCAAATATTTTACCTTATCGCAATATTTTGAAGCATATTATGATTTTGAAAACGGTGTTGGGAAGGAGACCCTTGCAAAACCTATTTATATTTTATTTTACAATATAGTCTCTTAGGACATACTTGTAGTATTTTAGGAGTAAAATTGATTGAATGTTTCAATTAAAACTCAGTCCGAATATTTTATAAAAATCATGTTTTATAAATTATTTTGAAATTATATGGCATACAAGAATATTTTTCGAAACTATTTTTCGATGAACACCCATATAACCCATGTTGTAAAAGGTGTATTTGGACAAAGGATTAAAATTATTTTGAAGGATATATAAATCATTATTGTAATGAATAGACCTTCTTCTTACGTGAACTAGATGATGATGAAACCATATGAACACCATGATGAAGGTATGATGTTATTTCTATTAGGAATCATTTTATTTTACCATATAGTGGTGAAATAAATAAAGGAAAATATATAGATGGCCTCATGAATTAAGATATTGAGGTCTTAATGTGTTGGGATGAAAATGAAATCTATAAAAAACCCATTTAGGTTAAAACATGTAATGTTATTTCTGTGTTTTATAAAAAATGACAACACGCAGACTGTGTGACAACCTGTCACGTCGGAAGAAGATGCGGGAACCGATAACACATCCAAAGTGTGTTTGGGATTTATCAACTACCACTGGTCTACGTGAAGACCCTAGTTAGAATGAAATAATTAGTTTGGTTAAATGATTTTATGGATCAAGAATAATTTTATTTTGGGAAATTATTTGTTATCAAATGGATATCCTTAATATTGGAATATGATTTGGTGACTATGTGATAAGGGTTATTTTGGAGGATGTTCTCTCTTTTGGAACACTATATTCTTAAGAAAAATAGAACACTATGGGATCTCTTTTGAGGAGTAATGGATGAAATTTTATTTTTGGAAAATATATGTTGTTATTGTTGATATATAGCGATTTGGGTTATTTATGGAAACGATTAACATATAATAGAGAATTTTTATTTGGCTAATTAAACTTCTGAATGAGTCTTTAAGAGTAGTCTATGTTATTTAAAGATAAATGTTAAGACTTATTGTTCAAGACAACGGGATTATATCATTCTATGTTTTGGGTTACAATTATAGATTGGGTTACTTTGAAGAATTTTAAAGACATTTATTTATTTAATTTTATTTGACGAACATTGGGTATTCTTTGTCTAATTTTGGGGATTTAGAGTAGTATTTCATTCTATAAGTTATTATCATTTTTTGGGGATTATCTAATCTTCTACGAACAATTTTGGTTGTGGATAATTTATAAAGACCGAGGAAATATATTGTTCTTCATCTATGGATTAGGTGATTCTATGGAAGTCAATTCTAGAACTTCAAGTGTGACTGTGTTGTCATTAATACTCATCATTTAGAGAAAAAATGAGTTTTTATAGGAATTTTATAAATGATGAATGTCTTCCGGAAAAGTTAGTATGTTTTGTTATGTTTTTATTTAAGATTATAAATAAATTCCTCAAATTTATGAACAGAAACATAAAACAAAAACTATATCTGTTAACATTATATACAAGGCAATACAAGACTGTTTAACACACCCCATGTTTGTGATTTTTCTGTGGTTAACTTTCTCTTGATAATGTTTTGTATCACTCTCCATCAAAACAGTACACTTATTTTTTCCTCCATATCCATGTTTTCATGGAATCCATGAATGGATTAACTTGGGTGACCTTTGAAATTCTCTTTATTTCTTTTAAAGTGATAGTTCTATTGACTATTTTTCAATGTGTTACTTTTAATGATTTTTTTGAGCCAAATTTTAAAATTGTAACGGCGCAATTTCCCAAAGGGAGAAGGATGTAACATCCTAGGTAAATAAAGAATATAAGATTTTCATATTTATTAATAATTGTGAATTAAATATTAATTTTACTTTAAAATTGGGATTCTATTTCTAATAGCGTACTCAACACTAAATCATGCGTTTCTTTGAAATCTTATTTTTCACCCAACATTGAGTTATACCGAAAAATAATATAATATAATTATTATATTAATTGGTAGTTAACGCATAGATTTTTTATTGGTGGTAATGAATCTAAAAATCTAAAATATTATTTCACTTTTTTGTTAATTTTTTTTACATTTATCCAATGAATGTTGGAGTCATAAAATGTGAATAAACACAATTTTAAGCATAAAATACTCTAATATCCATTAAAAGGTCTATTTACCGCATTTTGATGGTGAAACCTTTTTAAATATAGTTTTTTCACTTTTATATGTTCTATATAACAAAATAATATTATTATTTCGATTAGGGACATCAAAATTTACATTGGATGAATTTTTTGTATTTTTCAGATAATGTTCATTTTTTTATGAATAGTGAAAAACACTATATTTTAATTCAAAAATGCCTTTTAATATAATTTATTTATATGGTTACATAATATTTTTAATTGTGTTTAAAGTTCAATTAGATTATATATTTACCATTTAATCCAATTTCATTCATTGGATGTAATTTTACTATGAAATTGTAGAAAAAAAGTGTTAATCTTTTGACAGTTATTATTTCTTAAAACATGTTTTTTGTTTTGACAACAAGAATTAATTTTAAATTAATTTATACCACATCTGTGTTTTGAATGTTGAAAAATGGATTACATATTTGTAATCATGTGGTCCAAATTGTATTTATAGGTAAATTTTATTTTTATACTTCATGAATATTTACATCAGTAAATATTTTACTAATTTGGGTTAAAAGGTAAATCTAGTAAATAAGGGTAAAAAAATATTATTATAATAATATTAAAATCCCTTATCATGTGTCCTAATCTTATTGGATGATACATTTCCAACCTTGGGAATCCTTGAGTCGATTTGGGGACCTTATGGAGCCACATAGGTGTGATAATGAAACTTTATATTAAATAATTTAAAGTAAAGGCAAAAATGACATAAACATATATCATTTAGTAAGTAAATTTTACATGTTGTTATAAAATCTATATATTTAACTATAAATATAAATTTTAATGATAAAAATATTTCCTACATCATGGTATTTTATTAATAATTTTTACACATCAAATAAATAAAATTATTTATGACACAATTATGATGATGTGATTACCGTATTAATAAATGATTAAAATAAATGAGAGTATTGAATTCAAAAACTATCCAAAACCTATCCCATTATTAGTGGATGATATAATTTAGAACAAGACTAATATAATCTTCAACTGTAATTGGTTATAGACCTTTTGAAACTAAAAATTAGTTTATAATAATATAATGTTTTCAAACATTCATATAGAGCCCCTCCTCCCCTATATAAAAATCCATAGCCTCTACCCCAGCACTCACACCTCTCAAGATCCTTGTAATTCCTAAACTCTGAAAAATTAACCTACCTAGATTCCTATATTACCCATATAATCCTTACCTTAGGTAGAAGGAACTTTAGGGATGAATTTTTGTTCAATCCAAAAGGAGTTACCTGATTTAAAGGTAACATCTTCTCTTATTTTCCTTTCTTTTATTTTACTTCTCCAAACCCCTAAACTCTATTTATACCTTTATTTTATAATTAAAATAATATCCTCAATATTATTTTTTTGTTATTAAAAATATTCAAACTAAACTTCCACACACCTCCATCTAATGGACACGAACATACTGTTTCGGTGGATGGTGAACTTATGCCTCATGAAACAATGATTGTCGAAATATCTCCAACCGCCTCTCATGGTGGCAATTATTATAGAACATAATTTATATATGACATATAATATGTTTATATTTTATCTATTCTTGTTTATTTTTCATTTATATCATACCATTATGGTTTCTATAATGGGTAAACACGATAATTTCATTTGAGGAAGTGCAGACTATTTCCCCCTCAAAGTGATATGAATTGTCCATGACATTCGTGGGTTGTATAAAATATTGAGTTAATGAAATTATATATGAAATTATACTGGAATTTTAATATACTTATGCATAATTATGTTTTAATTCCCTTAAAATATGAAATATAAATGAAAATAGCATTCATGCGTGCGTATGGCTTACCGTCTCGAGGAACGATTCATTAAATTTCTTATCTCCAATGTTATGTACTGTTAGAAATAAATATATATACTAGATATATATATAAGATATATATGATATCTAAATCATTAAAATTATTTGGGATATAATGGACTTTCAACCACATCAAAATGTTATAATTATAACAAATTCATTTTTAACTGAAGTTTCGAACATCAACGAAATATCTTGTACAAACTCAAATAATTGACTAATTAATATAGAAAAGTAATAAGTGATATAAAAGGGATAATAAACATTAAATTTTTTCTTAACAAAGTATAAATTATCTTAATTTTATTATTTAGGAAGAACAATGAACATACAATAAAATTCATACTTGAGGTAAGGGGTTTTCATCTCTCTATTTATTCCCATGAGATTCATCCTATATTTGCCACTATTTCCTTTTGTGTGGTGTATGAAATACCCCAGATATTTTTATCTGTGTAATATAATATAATTTATGGGTATTTTTATCTTCATTGTTTGATCCTTCTTTCATGTGGTGTATGTTTCGTAAGTTACCAAATCGGTAAGGGATATTTTTAACCCAATTTCGATTCCTTGGGTTAATCTACAAATTCTTAATTATGTAATGCTATGATTATGTGTGGAATCACTATTTATTTATTTATGATTTAATTTGTAGTCCCCTTTATGAGGAAATAATTTTGATACACATAATCACCCCATCTATAAATTCTCGTGTCAGGGATATGAACTTGATAAGGGTAATCTTAACTCAATTTCCATTCCTTGAGTTAAACATCCAAGTAATTGGGTTTGTTTTAAAAAGAGAATGTGTGAATATCCCCTGATTTATTTATATTGAATATCCAATCATATTTAGTGTATTTATATTATTCACACATTATTTTTTAATTGAATTTTCCTAAATGTAAGGATACCATTTTTATAAATAATTTCGTCTCAATTTACATTTCATTGAGACTTCATTGTTGTTATTCACCAATTCACATTTATACGGTGTTAATAATATCCTTCGACAAATTATATCATGAATACATTTATTTTCATGATATTATAATGTTTTTAATAATTTTATTTCTCAATTATTTGTATTCAAGCTTCTCTCATTTGGTTAGAAAGTCTTTAACTAGAATATAATTTTAAATGTTTAAAAGATTTATTATTTTAAAAATTTATCATTAATTCCCATGTTTCAGAAATGGTTTTAAGGATTTATTTATATAGACATGAATGTTTTGAAATTAAAATTTCTTTCATATGATTCAAATTGGTATGGGACACATTTATTCAAAAATCACTTTATTAAATGTTTTACATGGTTTTGAAAATGGTTTGATAACGCACTGATTATGTCAATATCATGAAATGATATATTGTGATTGCAGTATTGAAATATTATCATTCTTTATGCTTGTTTTATGTGTTATGAATATGTTCCGGTTATTGGTAATTGTTTTCATATATGGGTTGTTCAGGGATAAACATAGGGTGGGTGAGCCCGATATAGCTCTCTAATGCATTAGGTATCATGACAGAGGTAAAGGTTAGTGTTTCTCCTAATAGAATTAAAGAATATAATGTGATGGGTATTCCAAACATAAATCCCTATGTAGATGTGAAATATACTATGTATGTATGTTATGTATTCCATAATTTATGATTATGATATATGATTTATATATTTTATTCATAAATCTTATGATTTTAGGAGGTATGTTATGACTGAAAAGTATGATTTCATTGATTTGTATTTATTAGTAGACTAATATTTTCATTATTAATTTTATATTCCTTAATGAGATTTTTATGCTCATCCCATGTTTTTAAAATGTTTTCCATAGTTCTTAAATATGAATATGGTCTAGGATGGGTTCATGGAAAATTCATGATATCTAAAACATGGAACTAAATATGATTCATTTTAAGATTTTTTTTAAAAAAAATTGGATATTGAGTAGTACTGTCTAAATGGTATATTCATGTTGTTATGTAATAGTTATGGTCCAATTATCTACAACTCTAAACCCAAAAATATCCTCAATGTGAATTCTTGACATAATTCATGATTAAGTAATATTTAAGGCTAGGTCCTTATAAATGATGTATTTCTTTTCCTATCTTCAATCTTTAAATGTCAATATTTTTCATTGATGAATATTATTATTTCCTAAACCATATTTGATTTTTTCATATAGTGTTTATATAAAGCCATGGCATTAAACCTTACTTAATATTGAATTAAATGAATAATTCACATTGATGATATTATCAGGTTTAGAGTTTAAGAGAATTATGACATAACTATTACATCTCAAAATCTTACAAAGTACACTCTTCTACTATGTTTCCATAAAATAAAAACTCTTAAAAAGAAACAAGTCTAGTTCCATATTTTAGGCAGCCTGACATTTCCTTGATCCCATCCATGACCCTATTCAACATTATGTCCTATGAAAAAAATTTCAAAAAAAACTTTGGATGAGCATAAAAATCTCAGTAAGGGATACACAAAGAAGGAAAAATGTTAGTTTTTTAAAACAACAAGTAAACCATGAATACTTTACCAAAGTAATACTTTTCACCTTTATGAAGTAGTAAAAACTCTTCACTGAATAAAATACCATTAAATACCCTTTTGTAACCAAAAGATTACCATAAAACCCATATAAAGAACACATAACATATAAAGGTAACTTGGGACATAATCATAATTAAATGGAATAACCATACGGTCGACCTCTACACATAATTAATGGAATATCCATACGACCGACTTCCATACCCAATGCATTGGAGGTTATAACGTAACCACCCGTCCTGGTATTCACTGCACCACTCGTCATATGGTTTATCACGTAACCACCCGTATAATGTCCAAGTACCATCATTACACATAAAATATTGAAAATATAAACATTTCAATAACAACATTTCATTTGCAATCACAATTAGTAATTCCAATATATTGAATTAATCAATCCATTTCCAAAAATCATTTAAAAGAGATTTTTGAATAAAAGTGTCCCATACCACTTTGAAGCTTTTAATGTAATTATAACATTAATGACCATATAAATAAATACTGAAAACCATTTTGAAAACATGGACATTATAGATAATGATTTTGAATAATGAATCATTAAAACATTTAAAATGATATTTTTGTTAAAGAGTTTTTAAAAAAATGAGAGACTCTTGAATACAAATAATTGAGGAATAACAATTATTCCGAACTTTATAATATCATGAAAATAAAGGGATTCATGATATAATATGTCAAAGGACAGTATACACACCATATAAGAGTGAATTGGTGTATAACAACAATGAAGTCTCAATGGAAATGTAAATTGAGATGAAATCCATTATAAAGATGGTATCCTTAAATTAGGGATAAATCTATCACATAATTATGTGTGATAAATATAAATACACCCAATATATGTGGATATTAGTGTGGAATAATTAGAGGACATTTACACATAATCTTGGAAAAACAAAACCAATGACATAGATATTTAACTCAATGAAATGAGATTGAGTTATGATTTCCCATACAAGTTCATAAGAATTTATCAATGAGATGATTATGTGTAGAAATACTATATAAACACAATGTTTTGTGGAAATTACAACATAGATATTCCACACATAATCTTGGCATAATAAAATCAAGAAGTAGAGGTTTAACCCAATGAATTGAAAGTGGGTTAAGAAGTTCCCGTACAGAAATCTGACAGCCTAACGGTGTCACTTTAAGATTCAGAAAATGAGTTGATGAGAGAGAAAATGGTATCTCATCACTTGTAAATAAAATTTAAATAAATAGGGATATAGAAGAACATATCCCAACATAATCGTATTGAATTAAAATACATAACAAAATAAGTATTTTAAAAAGAGGAGGGTGAAAGGTCCCCTTACTGAGTTGGGTGACTTTTGAAACGTACACCCCATAGAATAAGGGTCATACAATGAAGATGTAAATACCCATATATAAAATTATACTAAAAAAGTGTATTATAATGGGAAATACATACACCAATCAATGGAAATATTTGCAAACGTAGCATAAATGTCACGAGACTAAAAGTGAGATGAAAAATCACTTATGAAAACTCGACAGCCAAACGACGCCACTTAAAACTTCCAAAAATGGATTTATGAGATCAAATACGGTCTCTAATAATATGAACATAAAAAGTATATAATGAGTAATATAAACTAAAATCCCCAAACAAGAGAAAGATGAGCTTAAAAGAAATGACATAAAAGAGATTACTTAAAAAGAAAGAGAGAGGTTGGATCCCTTACCTCAAGTCCGACTTGTCTTGTTTGTTTCTTTATATTCATGAATAACAAACTTTGGTCAATTTATAATTGCTTAAGGACCATGTTTAAATATTTTTATTCAATTCAAATCACATATTATAATTTTAAAATAATTGGTTAATAATGTGAGTTCATATCAGACGTTTTTGTCGATGTTTGGTACATGAGTCAAAAATGAACTTTTTTGAAAATGATTTCCCATGTAGTAAATTATTTCCAGAATAGAATTAATGATTAAAATAACATATATATTCAGTAAATATTCATTTTATACTATTCCATAACATTTGGAGAAAAAAATGAAAAGCACCGTTCGTGGAGACGGTAGGTCGTACGTACGCAAGAACACTACTTTCATTTTTTTGTCATATTAATGGAATTAAAACTAAATGAGAGATTTATATATTATAATTCTAGAATTATATCCACAATTAAGATTTAATATATGATATATAAATCCATTATATATATGTACTTATAATAGTACATAACATTTGGAGATAATAAATGATATGTACCATTCATGGAGACGGTAAGCCATACGCACACATGAACACTACTTTCATTTCTTTGGCACATTAATGGAATTAAAACTATATGAGATATATATATATAATAATTAAATTATAATATATATGTTATATAGATCACATAATTTCATCAATTTCATTCTTTATACATTCTATTTATTGCATGAACGAGTCCCATCACTTGAGGGGGCAGTAGTCCACACTTCCTCAAATGAAATTATCGGATTTTCACAACATGAAAAGCATAAAGGTATGTATTAATTATAAAATAAAGAAGAATATATAGGAAATAAATATAATATATGTCATAAATAAATATAGTTCCATCATAATGGCCACCATGAGAGGTGGTATGAGAAGATAGAACAATCATCGTTTTGTGAGGCAGTAATTCGCCATCCACAGAAACAGTATGTTCTTTAACCATTAGACAGAGGTGTGTGTTATTGTAGCTCGAATCCTCCTCATAAAAACATCCTAGTATATTGAATATAATGGTGTTGTTACAAAAGAAATAAATAAAAAGAGTTTAGGGAGTTGGAGAAGCAAAATAATACAAAAGAACACTAAGAAAGACTTTACCTTTAAATCGGGTAACTCTTTTTAATTTGAGATCAAAGGCTTCATTGGAAAGTATTCTACCCATATTGAGGCTTCTAGGAGTAATAGAGGGATTTTTAGAGAAAAAATGGGCATGGTTTGGCTGAGCCAAAGGATTGAGAGGTGTGGGTAAGGTGGAAGAGGTGGGGGCCTTTTATAAGAGGAGAGGAGGGGCACTCTTGGAAAGTTATAAACTTTTACTTTATTATAAAATGCTTTTAGGATTTTAATGGTCCCAAAATTATATATTTCTAGTATAAGGTGATAAGAGTTATAAATACACCCATATAATAGGTTTTTGACAAGTTCAGGTCTTAGATTTTACATTATCATTTTATTTTATTTAAATCGTTAAATAATGAGGTAATCGTTGCATCATCATGGTGTAAAAAATAATTTAATTTATTTAATGTCTAAAAATTATAAAAAAAATATCATGATGTAGGAAATACTTTTATCTTTCTAATTAATATTTACAGTAAAAAATATGACTTGTATAACCCCATTAAAAAATTGTATTAGTAAAAAAATACATGTTTGTGACATTTTAATTTTAACTTTAAATAAAAAGGTATTAATGTTATTTTCCTACCAAGGTGGCTCCATGGGGTACCAAAGTTGACCCATGGGTTTTATTGGTCTGAAATGACACATCCAATAAGTGTAGGACATGTTTCAAGGTCATTTAATATTATTAAAACATTATTTTTACCTTAAACTACAATAATTACCTCTAATCGCGATTAAAAACATAAAAGTTACTATTCACAAAAAAAAAATATTTTAATCCCATTGAACAAAATTTTACTTCTTAATGACAACCATGTATGTTGGATTTTTGAAATTCAAGACATAGAGGAGGTAAAATTTCATTTAAACGAAAAATCAGTTTTTTAAGTACCACTTAGTGGTTTCACTATTCATCAAAAATTGAAGTTTTTCAGAAAAAAACCAAAAATTCACCCTAAGATATATTTGATATTCCAAATTCAAAAATGATTTCTATTTTACAAAATTCAAAACATATAATCCGCATTAATTAATTTGATAATTAATTCCCGTTTTCAAAACAAATAGCATGTTTTTATGGAACAAAATGTATCAAAAGATTGACACTAGTTTAAGTCCAATTTCAAAGTGAAATTAATTACAATGACCACTATTGGATTAAATGGTAAAAATATATTCAAATTTCACTTTAAAACCAATTAAAAAGATTATCTAACCATATAAAAAAGTTATATTAAAAAGCTGTTTTGAATTAAAATACAACATTTTTCACTATTCATTAAAAAATGAACATTATCAGAAAAATTCCAAAAAATTACACAAAGTAAATTTTGATGTCCAGATTCTAAAGAAGGATTTTATTTTTTCAAATAGAACATAATTAAATTGTCAAAAGTATATTTAAAATGGGTTCTCCATCAAAAGGCGGTTAATTGACCTTTTAATGAATATTAGAAGATTTATGCTTAAAATTGGATTCATTTGCATTTTACGCCTATAAAATTTATTGGATAAAAGTAAAAATATTTGACAAACATATATAATCATTTTTTTAGTTCCTTTATTTCCCACCATTACAATGGCTAGGTGTTAAATACCATTTAAAATAATATTATTTTATTACTAGTGTGTAACGTAAGATTTCAAAGAAACTCTTTGTTGTGTATCGGGTACTCTATCGAACATAGCAACCCCTTTAAAGTAAAATTAACATTTTATTCACAAATATGGATAAATATAAAAAATTTCATATTCTTTATTTACCTGGGGTGTTACATCCTTCCGCCCTTTTCGGAATTGCGTCCTCGCAATTTTAAAATTGGTCTTGGAAACTTTATTGAAAGTCCCACATCGGAACAAGATTTAGTAAAACTATCACTTTAAAAGAAAGTGAGAGAAGTACAAAGGTCACCCGAGTTAACCCATACTAGGATTCCACGTATGAAAATATGGATATGGAGGAGAAAACAAAGGGTCATGTTTTGATGGAGAGTGATAGTAAACATGTCTAGGAGAAAGTTAACCACAAGAAAATCACAAACTTGTGATGGGTTAAACGGTATTCGATTTTTTCATTAGGAAAAGTTAATAGAAAACATTTTTATTTTAAGTTACTCTTTATTGAGGATTTTATTTTTGATCTTAACTAAATCATAATGAAACATACATACTTGTTACGTAGACATTCAACTTTTACTAGATTCCTTAATCTAACTCATATTTTCTCCAAAAGACGAGTATTTAGAAAGACGTTTTCGCATTAAGAGTACTATAATCAACTTCTTGAGAATCACCTAATCCACAAAAGAGAACTTTATACTTCCCATGTCTTTAGATCTCAACCAAAACCAAACCAAAAAGTTAAGTACGAGGTTAGATAATACCCAAAAAGGATATATTTTTTTACAAAAAGAAAAACAACTCCTAATCTCCAAAATTTGTCAAACAAAACCCAATGTTCAAAGAAGATCATTTGATAATCAATTTGTCCATAAAATTCATCAAGGTAAACCCAACTAAGATTGAAACCAAAATTTTTGAAGGATTTAATCACATAGTCTCCCAAGGTACAAATTAACATTTATCTCCAAATAACATCAGATGATCTTAAAGTCTCGTATTGAAAAGTAATTAACCTAATCTCATATACACCATGATAGGTTAATAATTTCTAAAGATATCCCAAAATAAACTTACTATTGATTCATAAAATCATCTAACTAGAAAAAATAATTAGTCAAACTAACCTGGGACTTCACGTTGTCCAGTGGTAGGTGATAAATACTAGTCTCACTTTGGTTGCGGGTTCAATTCCCACAGCTTTGTCCGATGCAACGGTTTGTCACACGGTCTGCATGTTGTCCTTTTTCCAAAACTATATAATTCTTAAAACATTCCCCAATAAGAGATAAGATCTTCAAAAATAACCATAACATAATTTAACCTCAATTCTACCTCATTCCTTTCATCATCCATCACAACATATAGTAACCCATAATTACCTCAAAAGTAAGGATCATATAAACTCTAAAGGTTACCATTATAATTATCACAAGGACTTCCACATCGAGTTGGTTCTCTCGTAAAAGAGACATTAGAGAACTCACCAAGGTTCAAGTGGTTGATCATGACTCCTGATATGTGGTTTAGACTAACCATGAGATTTCTCATTAAGTCCCCCATTTCATCCCGTCTCTTAATCAGTGAACCACCATAGTTTCCTTTAACCCCATTGTCACTTTGGGGCCTACTAGATCCATCTATTTACTAAAACCAAGAAGGTCAGTGTGAGTATATCAACAAAATCATCATCTACTAAAGAGGAATATAAACACTAAAATATACTTATCTAAGTTATCTCAAACTCATTTCAACCTTCAAAAATAACAATGACTCTTTCTAATATAATAATCATTTTGGTTATACACAACATGTCACTTATTCTTTAAACAACACTCTAACCTCTAAAGTTATCTAAACCGACCTCTGATTCCAACTATAAGGCACCGACCTTAAACCTTACTTAATATTGAATTAAATGAATAATTCACATTGAGGATCTTTTCAGGTTTAGAGTTGTAGAGAATTAAGACATAACTATTACATCTCAAAATATTACAAAGTACACTCTTCTACTAAATTTCCATAAAAAAAACTCTTAAAAACAAACATGTGTAGTTCCATGTTTTAAACAACCTGACATTTCCCTGATCCCATACTTGACCCTATTCAACTTTATGTCCTGTGAAAAACATTTCAAAAAAAATTAAGATGAGCATAAAAAGCTCAGTAAGGGATACACAAAGAAGGAAAACTGTTAGTTTTTTAAAACAACAAGTAAACCATGAATACTTTAAAAAAGTAATACTTTTCACCTTTATGAAGTAGTAAAAACTCTTCACTGAATAAAATACCATTACTTACCCTTTTGTAACCAAAGTATTACCATAAAACCCATATAAATAACACATAACATATAAAGGTAACTTGGGACATAAACATACTTAAATGGAATAACCATATGGTTGACTTCCATACATACTTAATGGAATATCCATATGGCCGACTTCCATACCCAATGCATTGGAGGTTATAATGTAACCACCCATCCTGGTATTAACGACACCACCCGTCATATGGTTTACCTCGTAACCACCCGTAAAATTTCCAAGTACCATAATTACACATAAAATATTGAAAATATAAACATTTCAATAACAACATTTCATTTTCAATCACAATAAGTAATTCCAAGAGATTGAATTAATCAATCCATTTCCAAAAATCATTTAAACGAGATTTTTAATTCAAAGTGTCTCATACCACTTTGAATATTTTAATGGAATTTTAACATTAATGTCCATATAAATAAATACTGAAAACCATTTTGAAAACATGGACATTAAAGATAATGATTTAGAATAATGAATTTTTAGAAGATTTAAAACGGTATTTTGGTGAAAGATTTTTTAACAAAATGGTAGACTCTTGAATACAAATAATTGTGGAATAACATTTAATCCGAACTTTATAATATCATGAAAATAAAGTTAATTATGATATAATATGTCAAAGGATAGTATACACACCCTAGAAGAGTGAATTGGTGCATAACAACAATGATGTCTCAATGGAAATGTAAATTGAGATGAAATCCATTATAAAGATGTTATCCTTAAATTAAGCATAAATCTATCAAATAATTATCTATGACAAATATAAATACACCCAATATATGTGGATATTATGTGTGAAACAATCAGAGTTCATTCACACATAATCTTGAAAAAACAAAACCAATGACATAGATATTTAACTCAATGAAATGAGATGGAGTTATGATTTCCCATACATGTTCGTAAGAATTTATCAATGAGATGATTATGTGTAGAAATACTATATCCACACAATGGTTTTTGTAAATTACAACATAGAGATTCCACAAATAATCTTGGCATAATAAAATCAAGAAGTAGAGGTTTAACCCACAGAATTGAAAGTGGGTTAAGAAGTTCCCTTACAGAAATCTGACAGCCTAACGACGTCACTTTAAAATTCAGAAAATGAGTTGATGAGAGAGAAAATGGTATCTCATCACATGGACATAAAATTTACATAAATAACTATATAGAAGAACATATCCCAACATCATATTATGTGAATTAAAATAAATAACAAAAGATGTCTTCTAAAAAGGGGAGGGTGAAAGGTCCCCTTACCGAGTTAGGTAACATTCGAAACGTACACCCCATGGAAGAAGGGTCATACAATGAAGATGTAAATACCCATAAATTAAATTATACTACACAAAGTGTATAATAATGTACAGTACATACACCACTCAAAGGAAATAGTGGAAAATGTAGCATAAATGTCACGGGAATAAAAGTGAGATGAAAAATCCCTTACGAAAACTCAGCAGCCTAACGACGCCACTTAAAACTTCCAAAAATGGATTTATGAGATCAAATAGGGTCTCTAATAATATGAACATAAAAATTAAATAATGGGTAATATAAAATAACATTCACAAACAAGAGAAAGATGAGCTTAAAAGAAATTACATAAAACAGAGTACTTAAAAAGAAAGAGAGAGGTTGGATCCCTTACCTCAAGTCCGGCTTGTCTTGTTTGTTTCTTTATATTCTAAAATAACAAACTTTTGTCAATTTATAATTTCCTAAGTAACTCTTTTAATTATTTTTATTCAGATAATATCACATATTATAATGTTATAATAATTGGTTAATAATGCGAGTTCATATCAGATGTTTTTGACGATGTTTGGTACATGAGTCAAAAATGAACTTGTTTGAAAATGATTTCCCATGTTGTAAATCATTTACAGAATAGTATTAATGATTAAAATATCATTTATATCCATTAAATAT
Organism: Viscum album; assembly: GCA_963277665.1. NCBI lineage: Eukaryota > Viridiplantae > Streptophyta > Magnoliopsida > Santalales > Viscaceae > Viscum > Viscum album. The sequence continues at coordinate 401,800,846 of OY728160.1, read as the reverse complement.
TCATTTTATACTATTCCATAACATTTGACCATAAAAAAATGAAAGTCACCGTTCATGGAGACGGTAGGCCGTACATACGCATGAACGCTACTTTCATTTTTTGTCATATTAATTGAATTAAAACTAAATGAGAGATAAATATATTATAATTCCAGAATTATATCCAAAAATTAGATGTAATATATGAAATATATATCCATTATATATATGTACTTATAATAATACATAACATTTGGAGATAAGAAATGAAATGTACCATTCATAGAGACGGTAAGCCGTACGTACGCATGAACGCTACTTTCATTTCTTTGGCACATTAATGGAATTAAAACTAGATGAGAGAGATATATATATTATAATTCCAGTATAATATATATGTTATATATTTCACATAAGTTCATCAATTTCATTCTTTATACATTCCATGTATTGCATGAACGAGTCACATCACTTGAGGGGGCAGTAGTCCACACTTCCTCAAATGAAATTATCGCATTTGCACAACATGAAAAGCATAATGGTATGTATTAATTATAAAATAAATTAGAATATAGAGGAAATAAATATATTATATATCATAAATAAATATAGTTCCATCATAATGGACACCATGAGTGGTGGTATGAGAAGATAGAATAATCTTCGTTTCGTGAGGCAGTAATTCGCCATCAACAGAAACAATATGTTCTTTAACCATTAGACAGAGGTGTGTGTTAGTGTAGATAGAATATTACTCATAAAAACATACTAGTATATTGAAGATACTATTGTTGTTACAAAAGAAATAAATAAAAAGAGTTTAGGGAGTTGGAGAAGCAAAATAAAACAAAAGAACACTAGGGAAGACATTACCTTTAAATCGGGTAACTATTTTTAATTTGAGCTCAAAGGCTTCCTTGGAAAGAATTATTCCCAAATTGAGGCTTATAGGAGTAAGAGAGGGATGTGGAGAGACAAAATGGACAGGGGTTGTCTGGGCCAAAGGCTTGAGAGGTGTGGGTAAGGTGGTAGAGGTGGGGGCCTTTTATAATAGGAGAGGAGGGGCACTCTTGGAAAGTTATAATCTTTTACTTTATTATAAAATTATTTTCGGATTTTAAAGGTCAAAAAATTATATATTTCGAGGATAAGGTGATAAGAGTTAGAAATCCACCCATCCAATTGGTTTTTGACAAGTGTAGGTATTAGATTTTACATTATATTTTCATTTTATTTAAATCGTTAAATAATGAGGTAATCGCTGCATCATCATGGTGTCATCAATAATTTAATTTATTTAATGTCTATAAATTTTAAAGAAAATATCATGATGTATTAAATAATTTTATACTTTTAATTAATATTTATAGTCAAAAATATGACTTTTATAACCCCATTTAAAAATTGTTTTACTAAAATAACACATGTTTGTGACATTTTAATTTTAACATTAAATAAAAAGTTATTAATGCCATTTTCCAACCAAAGTTGCTCCATGCCGTCCCCAAGTTGACCCATGGATTTTATTGTTCATCCATGACACATCCAATAAGGGTAGGGCCTGTTTCAAGGTTATTTCAAGTTATTAAAACATTATTTTTACCTTAAACTACACTAATTACCTCTAATCGCGATTAAAAACATAAAAGATACTATTCACAAAAAAAATTATTTTAATCCCATTGAACCACATTTTTCTTCCTAATGACAACCATGTATGTAATATTTTTGAAATTGAAGACACAGAGGTGGTATAATTTCATTTAAATGAAAAATCAGTTTTTAAAGTACCAGATAGTGGTTTCACTATTCATCAAAAATTGAAGTTTTTAAGAAAAATACCAAAAATTCACCCTAATCTATATCTGATATTCCGAATTCAAAAATGATGTCAATTTTACAAATTTCAAAACATATATGTTGCATTAATTAATTTAATAATTAATCCCGCTGTCAAAACAAATAGCATGTTTTTGTGAAACAAAATGTATTAAAAGATTGACACAAGTTTAAGTCCAATTTCAAAGTAAAATTAATTCCAATTACCACTATTGGATTTAATGGTAAAAATTTATTCTTATTTCACTATAAAACCAATTCAAAATATAATCTAATCATATAAAAAAATTATATTAAAAAGAGGTTTTGAATTAAAATACAACATTTTTCACTATTCATTAAAAATTGAACTTTGTCGGAAAAATACCCAAAATTTACACAAAGTAAATTTTGATGTCCAGATTCTAAAGAAATATTTTATTTTGTCAAATATAACATATAAAATTGTCAAAAGTATATTTAAAAATGGTTCTCCATCAAAAGGCGGTAAATCGACCTTTTAAAGAATATTAGAAGATTTATGCTTAAAATTGGATTCATTTGCATTTTACACCTCTAACATTTATTGGATAAAAGTAAAAATATTTGACAAACATATATAATCATTTTGTAGTTAGTTCTGTTCTTTCCCGCCATTACAATGTCTAGGCGTTAACTACCATTTAAAATAATATTATTTTATTACTAGTGTGCAACGTAAGATTTCAAAGAAACTCTTTGTTGAGTATCGAGTATGCTATCGAACATAGCAACCCATTTAAAGTAAAATTAACATTATATTCACAAATAGGGGTAAATATAAAAACTTTCATATTCTTTATTTACCTGGGGTGTTACAGTTTACTTTTAATGTTATTTCATTAACTGGGGAATTGTTCATAAATATGTATTATTTATTCAATATAGAAATTTTATGATAAGGAAAATTACATATAAATTATATAGATTATTTAATATATTTGTAATGATTGGTACTAGAATGAAATGGGTGGGTCCTAGTTATAAATAGATCCCAAATGTAATAATATAAGACCCCAGCTCCAAGATTCTTGTGTCAGGGGGTTACATTATGTAATAGTTATAACCTAATACTCTAAAACTGAAAATATAAATGATATTTAGGAATTTAATAAAATGAATTCTTATTAGAGTCACTAAAATATGGAATGTTTATGTATTGGACATTAATTTCAGTATCATACTAGTGTTTAAACTACATTGTAGGTTAGGATGTTATTTGAACGTACAAAAGTCCTCTATAACCCCAATGTATATTTTATTATAGATAAATATGGTTATTTTGGATGAATGGAAAAGTGTTAAACATACAATATTCAAGGATATATTACTGTTTATCATCCTTATAATATGGATTATTTTTATTTTTTTGATATTCTCAGACAATATTTTTTTGGTTTAGTAAAAGGTTAGATATATCATGAACCAATGTGACAATTGATTTGAATGGAACCGAGGAGGTTATTTTAATGATAAACTGAATTAAATGGGAGCTATAGTGATGAGTCATGTGGTTGTTCTTCACCATATATCAGAAGTTATGATTAACAACATGAACCTTGGAGAGTTTCCAAACACATCAGATAATAGAGATGTTAATATCCTTGAAATATCACCTGATAAATATCATAAAGGTAAAAAATATTCAATGATCTGTGTGTCATGAATGTTGGAAGAAGAACTATGGAAAACGTTTTAAAATAGTGGGAATATGTTTTTATGTGGTAAATAAGGGAATAATAAATAATATTACATGTAAAAATAATCCTTTCAGTTAGCACAATGAAGATGAATAATTTTCTTCCCAACGAACTTGTATAATGTTTTAAATGGAGGGAGTATGGTAATTATGTAAATATATTTCATATGGGTAAAACTCAACAATGGAATAATAAATACCAATTTGATAAATTTTTAGTATTTTATAATTATGTTATTGTAGAATGAAGATGAAATTTTAATGACATATAAAAGTTATAGACTATATCAAGGATTATGTTTTGATATTTTTGAATAATATATCATTATTCATATTTTTATATGAATGATGTATTTAGGAATAATATGGAAAATAGTGGTTAATAGTGAACATTTAATGATAATTTTTTGGACAGATATGGATGAAAGAGTTATGATGTAGTGGTACATTTATGGTTGTTCATTTTTCAATGTCTTAAACACCCATTTTTGGGTTTTATTTTATGAGAATATTTTTGGGGACACTTATTTAGTTTTGGAAGATGTTCGAGGTATATGTAACCATTATGTTTAACATATGAAAAATATATTTGTGGAATAATGAATTTTTTATTATATGGAAATATGATTAAATGTATTGATAACATTTGTGGTTTTTATAATATTTGATTATTAATTATATTAATCATATTTTCAGAAATTTTATAGAATTACATAAATATGGTATTGGTTGATGGATAAAAAATAATATTAGATTTTCCCCATAAAATTTGTCCAATCAATGGGGACTGAGCCCACTACCATAGGGTGATAAAAAAATCATTCCATTTTCATATATTGAGCCTTGAGATAACAATAAGAATATAAAATTAATTTAGTGATTAGTTGATTTACATTATCTCAAAAGAAGTTCACTATTTTGGGAACCTTATTTGATTAAGAAAAATAGAATCTTTTTTGGTTTTATTGAATTATATTTTGGAAGCATATATAATTTAAATGTAGAATCATGGTGATTTTTCATGTTTATGCAATTTCATAGAATATTTTGGAGATTATATGATTTGGGAATATAAATATTTAGGTATATAAAAATATAATAATGGATAAAAAAAATTTATTTTTAGTGAATATGTGATCAAATACATTTTATTTTTAGGTTTCAAAATTAACCTGTAATATTTTAAAGAATGTAGTGGTTAGTTATCTATCCAATGATCTATGTTTAACTTTTTCTGCTATATAATAGTTATATTAAGGAATAATATAGAAAATTATGGCTGATAAAAAAAATTTGAATGATTAAGGTTTCTACATATATGTATTTTAGAGTAATGATATAGTGTTATATTTATGGTTGATCATAAGTATGAATCCTTTTACACCCCTTTAATGGTTTTATGTGATGGGAATATTTTGGGAGACATTTATTCAGTTTTGGTAGATATTTGATGATTACGTAATCCTTAATTTTAATATATAAAAAAATTATTTATGCAAGATTGATCTTGTCATTTTAAGGGAAAATATTAAAAGATATTGTTAACCGTTATGTTTTAAATGATAATTAATGGAAAATTATATTCATCATATTTTTGGGAATGTTAATATAATTATATAAATATAGTATTTGCAAAAGGACAACCCACATATGGAGTGATGACTTGTCTCATTGAGCAAGGTCATAGGGTGTGAACCCGCAACTAACGGGTGACAAGATTACAACACCTGCCACTGACCTATATGATTTATTGTGATAACCATGGGATTAAAAATTTATTTTGGGATTTGGAGATTAATAATATATAAGTATAAGTTCACTATTTTAGGATAATTATTTGATTAATGTTAATAGAATATTATGTGATATTATAAAATTATATTGTGGAATAATCTATAGTTTTAATTGGGATATATGTTGATTCAAGATATTTATAAAAATTATTATAATATTTTGATGATTAAATTATTTGGGCGTATACATTTTCATTTATATGAAATTATGTTGATTGGAGAAAATTATTAAATTTATTTTGGATAAATATGTGATCAAATTATTATTATTATTTTTTGGTTTTGACCTTAATTTGAAATATTTTGGAAAATTTTAAAGCTATTAATTTTTCAAATGATCTAATTTGAAATTTTGCTTTAATGATAGAGGCTTTGTAGAATAATGATTTTTATCATATAACAGTTTATTATTATATCGAATAATACTCTCTCTTTATAACCATTTTATAATTGGTTAATGACTAAATATAGAAGGTATAGATTCTATCCATTTTTGGAAGTATATAATATAATAAATGTTTATTTTTCTCCTTTACGTATAAAAATCATATTGATTACTCCTACATTGGAGAAAAATATTAAATTGGGGTGGAATTTGTTTAAAGAATGAAATTATAAATATCAATTAAGTATATTCCCTTATGATTTTAGTTAATATGGTATTGGAATTCCTACACTATAATAATAGGATCTTCAAACAAAAAATCTATCATGTTACATTCATTTCTGATAAATCGATGGGGTCTTCACCCATCATATATTTTTGACTTTTTGATGGTCAAAATTATCTTCATTAAATTCTATATCACTCTGTATCAATAATTAGGTTTTATTATTTTATTGAATATAGATAAATTCACATCAATGAAATTTTTTTCTATATGGAAACCTAGTTATGTGTAATTCTTGATGACCTTCATATTCCTTTTTCCGTCTATTCCAGAATAATTTTTATTAATCCATTTTATAATGTTGGATTTCATCAATGATATTCTAAAATGTATGCCTTTAAAAAAATATCATGTTCAAAATTTCATGGATAAAATTTTTAAATGGGGTGGGGAAATTAATATCTAATATTTTAAAAGAAATCACATGTTTAACAGCGTACAAAATTTTAAACACTGAGCATAATCAAACCATAATATGTTATTATTTAAGTTTGGTCATTAGAACCTTTAGATATAATTAGAGGTTAAGAATATAAAATTTTTTTTTTCAAAATATATATAAATGTTCTAATAAATTCAAATTTATTGAATTATTCTAAGAATATAAGTACTCATTTTTTAATATATCGATTTTATTCCACACTGATATGGTTTCTTCAAAAATTGGTTTTATTGTTTATTTTTGGATAATGATTTAATTAATTTATGAAACTTTTATAAATTTTATTTAAAAAATAAATAAATTTATTAATTCAAAATATTAATATTATATAATTGGGAAATTTTCAAGTTTTTCTGAAATGTTTGTTTGTTTTTTTGGAATAGTGAAAAATACTAATTTTTATTAAAAATTATATGCTATTTTAAAATATTTAAAAAGAGAAATTATAGTTTGGATTATCTTGAAATATCCATATGTCCCTTTTTATTTACAATTATCAAAATATTGTCATTTTAATTATATTGAAACATGAATTTAGTAAGAAAATAATTTATTTTTAATAAGGGAGTTTTTTTTAAAAAAACATTTTTTCACATTTTACTGGTTTAATTTTAAATTAAATTATTCCAATTATATGTTTTTAATTGTTAAAAATGGAATAAATATTTTAAATCAAGGATTAATTTTTTTTTGAATATTTCCATTTTATTTTTGATAAATGAAAGTGACCATAGTAAATATTGTTACCATGTTAAAAGGTAAATTGGGTAATTAAAAAATAAAAAATATGTTACGGAAGAGAAAATGAACATAAAACTAGATTTAATTTAATTTTATGAGTTAAATCCATAAATAATAATAAAACAATAGGTTATATGTACTTTTTCTATTTTATTTGATTACAACCTTTTTTATATTTTATGTAAAGAAATGTTAAAAATGTGACACAATTATTTTTAATAACTATAAAAATATTAATGCTAGGAATATACAAGGACATGTTCAGTTAAAAAATGTACATTAAAATATAAAATATTTATATTAATCATGGTAATTTATTTTTATATTTTAGTAATGAAATAATTACTTTAATTTCTTACACAATCATGATTCGGTAATTATTCATTTAATGGAAAAATAGAGTAAATGATATTATATAATTAAAAGTAGTATTATTTGAAATAACTAATGTGATGAATTAATATTCAAGAGAAAAAGGTAATATTATTGCGGTTTTTGTTCATTTTATTCTAATTCATATAATTTGTTGATATTGTTAAATTTGATGTAAATTAATAGTTATGAAATTAACAATAATGATATTTTAGAAAAAAATAATAATTAATTAAATGATTTAAAATACATAAAAAAATATATTTAGTGATATTTATTTCATATGAATAATTTAATAATCCTCGTTCCATTTATGGGATGTTTTTTTCCAATTATAGTATCAATCTTGACCCTTAATGAAAAAAAATTACACTGTCACAGTAAGTGTAAAAAAAATGTTAACTGGGAGTTAAAACAAAAATATATATGTACAAATATTATCAAAACATGTCAAAAAATTATTATATGATATTATTTAGACAAATATCATATTATTTTCAAATATTAACAATTTTAATCCATTTGGACATAAACTTGGTTTACATTAAATTAATATCATAATAAATTCCAAGAGTTCCCCTCCCCTCTCTAATAAAGGGGATTTAATTATAATCATTTATTTATACCTAAAATTACATATGGATCATACAATATCTTCCAATATCCTTTAATAACATCTTAGAATATGTTACAGTGGAATATTTATGTCAAAATACTAATACTATAGGTCTCAATGTGTAAAGAAACCAATATTTTCTAAAGAAAAGGTATAGTTTTTTACCACGTGTCTTAGTTTTATTTCATCTTACACATAATATAAATATTAATAAATAAAGATAAAATAATAAAAAAAATTATTCTTCAGATACTGAGATGTTATTATCTTAATTGAATATCCTATAATTATATTCTTTTCCATAAAATGAGAAACAGAACCATCATTCATGTGTGTAGTGGACTATCCCGTCATAGACTAATATAATTTGTTTCCATAACCGTCTCTCATGGATGGTTAAAATGATGAAATGAATTTTTATATATGATATATAATATTAATTTATAATTAATAATAGACAATATATCATTTAATTTATTACAATTCTACTCAATAAAAAATTATAATGTCGTTCACGTGTATGTGTGAACTACCACATTAACAAGGGGATGTGATTTGTTTTTCATCACCACATCACATGGATTATATATATTAGTTTATGTAGAGAAATAAAATTATATTTTTTATATTTTTTTATTTTTTTATGATTTAATTATACATAATTTCATTCTATAATTATCTTTGAAAAATTTAAAAGTTACCCATGATTACGTACGACCTACCATCTCTATGATAATAACCTAATTTTTTTTAAAATATGTATAATAGATAGATTTAAATGTATAATATATTTATAAAAAATAATAATTATAACACAATATTCATTTTTTAGATGATTTAATAATTACGTTTTTGAGCATAGTCTACCTACCGAAGTCATTTTGAAATTGTGAACCAAATATCACAAAAATGTATAACGTGAACTTAAATTATTAATTAGATATGTATAAAATGTTAATAAGAGGAATACGGGAGGAATAAATATAAAATTTTTTACGTAGGTAAATAAATAACATAAGTTAATTATTAAGGATGATAAGGATTGTACGTGATGAAGCATATTTTGGTAAGGGACTTCCATTAAACAACCCCTTTTTATTATTTCCCTGAAAATAATATTTTTCTTCTATGTCCACATTTTTAAAATTATTTTATAGATATATTTATATGGATAAAAAATAAAAAGGATATATTATATTAAAATTTATTTACTTCAGATCATTTTTAAAAGGAATCTCTTTATGGAATGTTTTTACATTCTTTACAAATGATAAATGTAATGTTTTATTTTAATGTATTTTGTGATAATGAAGTTTCCTTCCACCATAACCATTATATGATATTTGAATTACTTTATTATATTTCATGGTTTATTCAAGTAGAACCTACTATTTAAATTTTAGTTTTTATAAGTGGGTTTTTAGTGAAAAGGATATATAAATTTCAAAAAATGTTTTCTTATGGGTGAAAAGAACATGTAATGATGCATGATATTATGTACAATATTTTGGTTCATGGGAATTCATTTTGAGGATGGGCGGTTTCTTTATAAAACAAGGATGTGTGAGCCTCTTAGGTCTTCAATACATTCATTGAAGGGATATAATTAATTAATTAGGTTATACAAAAATGAATATGGGAATATATTATGATGGTAATTCAAAATATGGGACATAGTTAACCAATTAGGTTTCTCATAATATATTTTGGGAATATAATGTGTTGGTTATTCCTTGTATAACCATGATGGTTATTTCAAGTGTAATTTTGATAGATACTCCATATATTATCGTTATGGTTATTCGATGAGTAACCATGAGGGTTACTCTATATGTAATAGTTATATTAAAATGATTCCCAAGTTTCATATATATTACATTTATTATTTCTATGGGTTTTAAAAGTATACATTCAAAAAAATTGTGTTTTTCTTGTGAAAATTATTTATTTTATAAGATCAATGAATAATGGGAAAATTTTAATTATTTCTCGAGATTTAATATTTCATTTTACTAACCGATTTATTTTGATGTGTAACATTATGATATTTGAACTCCAATTACCTATTTTAGAAATTTTTTCATATGTTTTATTGATGGGTATGGAAAAAGAAGATGTCAAGTTAAACTTAATGTTTATTTTTAATGAAAACGAAACATGTTTCTTTTTAAATATTTTGTTTGGTGGGATACAAGGATTCTGAATTGATGATTCCACTTTATAATATCTGGGTTCTTTATATAAGAGTTATGTCTTAACTCTATAGAAATCTATACCAAAAAGTTCAATGGGAATGTAAGAAAGTTAATTCTTGTTTATAGTCATAAGAATATATATTGTATAAAGATGGTACTATATAATCAATAATTTTTTAACAATAGATCACCTAATTTTCCACTAAAATTTTAACTCATAAGCTATAAATTGAACGAAAACCTGCTCCAACCCACTCTTAAATCCATATTGGTGGGCCACCATACACTAAATCCATCCTCACAACATTTGTTAGATATTTATTTGATATTTCATGTTCATTAATATCGTGTAAACATCAACATCCATCCCTGTTACAATAATAATTCCCAATTAATGATATTGTGTACCAATTTATAAGAGGACACAGGGACAATAATAATTTAACATCATGAATTTGTTAAAGAAATAAATGAAACTAATCTAGTTCTCCATAAATAACACAATTTAAACTACAAATATATACAAAAACATAAATTACAGTCAATTAAAATAGTAATTACTCTAATACCAAATTTCACCAATTCAATTTACATTATCATCTTCATGTAATTATATTGTTATAAGAGCAATATGTTTTTCCAACCAGATAATTCTAGCAATGAATATTAGTAATTAAAACTAACATAAATCAAATAAAAATACCCTATAGCACATCCATTTCATATTTCAAATTCAAAATTATTCTAACATGGTTCAACATATTTATTTAATTTAATTCTTCCCTTAATTTTAGTCCCACCATAAACCAAGAACACCCATAGAGACACATCAAATAATATAGTAGAAAAATAAATGGTCATGGTTGCTTAGGATGAAAAAAAACTAGTTTAGCACATTATATTAAAATATAGAAGAAGATTTTAAAAACTGCTACCTCAAATGATTCCTCACAATCTATTCACAGGAATAAAGGGAAGGATATGATCGTAATGCTGATAACACTTAAGGGAAACCTTCATGAATATATAACACATTATGATCCATTAATCCATTATCCCAATATCACCATAAAATATTTAATACAGTTCCCATAAATTCTTAAGTAGAGGAGTAGAGAGAGATTCCAAAATATCGGAAGAAAATCACCTCAGATAGAAGAATGTAGATCTCACAGTGATAAGGACCAATATATTTTATAAACCCAATGTGAAGCATTTCACAATAGTTTTTTGCAATAATATTAAATGTGTATTGGTGGTTTTCTATTTTTTATTTTTTTAAAGAACATATTTTAAAAATATCAACATCTGTGTTAATCTAAAGGTTATTTTATAATTTATAATTTATTTATTTCTTATTTATTAAGGTATAATTAAATAAATACATGGGTAAGGTGATATTTTTACCTCATGCCTCTTGACTATTCCAAATTTTTTTTCCACTCAACTAAACCCTTCATACGATGACTAAGCATCCTTTAATATACTTTTATATATATTCATAACATATTAATATGTACATTGAAAAATATATTTACATATGAATTTATATAAATATGCAAATAAATAAATATTTGAATATATGCAAGTAGATAAATATTTATAATATATATTAAGATAAATAAATTCATCTACATATATATAAATACATATATAAAACTAAATTTAGTTATATGAAATCAAACACACAAACATATATATTTATTTTAATATATTAATATATACATAATATATGTAAATGTATATAAATATACATAAATAGATATAAATAAAAATAAATAAAAAATAAAAAAATAAAATCCTTCACACAAATATATATGTATTTATGTAGTTAAATATAATTGTCTGTAAACATAAATGTATATATATATACCAATATATATTTATCCATGATATATTTGAATACATATAAATATTAATATATATATATATATACATATATTTACATATATATATATATACATGTCAATATATTAACTGAAATTTATAGATTTTTAAAATAAAATTAAATGAAAAGAGACAATTGAATTGATTTCATATAAAATAATGGAGCCTAAAGGAATCCCCACAAAAAACACACCTACAATCCAACAGTAATGAACCAGTACGTGAATAAGAAATCAACATCTCTATATTTTCACCTTTGGATGTGAGAAGATCAGTGGCCTTGTTCACCACATGACAATTATGTAGAATATATACATCATATGGAATTATACTTTCACATGATTTGGTTATATAATTAGTATTAGAGTGGCTAGGGGATACCAACAACAAGTGTGATACCATCATTGATAAATCCGTTCAAATTGATGAATTCCAAAATTGTTCATGTTTCAAAGTGGAAAACTGGTTAAGAGCATGTGATCTTATGAAAGAATAATGTAACCCCCATCATTGAAATAAAATTATGGAAAGAATATAGATCCCTATAAATAATGAACAATACCTCATCACAGCATAATTCCTTACATACAATAACCATCTATATTTAGTTTGAGACTCAGATTGAATCTCTTTTACCATAACCAGTGCATTTTTACCTCTATATTAGTATCTAGTTTAGATTGGGATGAATAGGGAATATATTACCTTATGGAAAAGGGTAGTATAGTGTTCTTACACACTGAACAGAGTTCCATAAACAAGGGTATAAATTTTGAATTATGTAAGAAATTTTAATAGCTTGTACTAAGATGATTTGTTCCATTGCAAACATACCACATGAACTAGTATCTAACTGTGAATATCATACCAACATAAAATGCACTTTTGGAATTGGTATATCTCAATTTAAGCCATACATTAATGAATTTGTTCGTTGTTTGGATGTTACCACCAACCCAAATGCATCCCCTTAGATAGCATGAGATGACATTTCTTTATTCCCCTTCAATGAAAAAATGGCAATATGTCTCCACTTTTTCATGTAAAAAAAATACAAATTTTATGGAGAGTTTAATTCTTTTCTTATAATATTCAAAATAACAGGGTATTTAACAATTATAAATAATCCATACTATTTATTTTAACCTATTCAGGATGTAATTTCACTAGATATTGTAGATTATTTCTTCCAAGCTGGATTAAACTTGCATTAAACATTAAAAATCAAAGATATTGAATAATATTGATACATAAATAGTAAAGAATTATTGGTATAATTACTTAAACATTTTAATGTTTGAGATAATGGATATGTGATCATAAATGAGAAAATTTTAATAAATCTTGGAAAAGAACTGGCCTCCTAGAAGTTGATGTCTGGAACAAGGTAACAATGAATGTAATAAGAGATACCTAACTATTTTCCTTTCTAGAAAGAGGGTTTACCCTTATCTATAATATAATATGAATTATCAGAAAATATTCATATAGAGTATTAAGTAAATTTTTCAATATGAGAGTCCATGACTATATGATCGATCCAACTGATAGGATATCTTAAAAAACATTTCCTATTGAGTTTATGCTAAATGGATAAATCCAAAAATTCAACCAAAGATAATTTTGATTATATGAATTAGATATTATCATAAATCTTTAGATACTAACACCTCATAAAACAACCAAATTCATCATTATTGACAGATTGGCCTAATGATGACCTCCTTCATTATGAGAACCCAATAAGATGTTTTTGAAAATTATCTCAAATATTTTTAACAATATTATAGGGTCCTTAAGAACTAACAAATTATGAATTATAATAGATGAAAAAAATAGTTGAAAAGTGTGATACTTACTCAAAAATAGAGGATAAAATTCTTTTTATTCATTAATCTAGCAATAATTATAGAAATAATATCTTGAAAGTATTAAATAGAGATTCTTTCATTCGAAAATAGTGAACCATGGTAAATCATTGAAATGTACCTTTGAGAAATTCCACATAATTATTATATCATCATTTTTTCCTAATTTCTCATTTATTAGAAATATATAAACTCTTTTTTCCAAAATTTTTGCATTAGAAACTCATATTATAATAAGAATGAAATATTGACATAATATTATAAATTTAATTACTTATATCATTAATAAATAAAAACAATCCATCTATAAATAATAAACTAGAGACCATAATAAATCCATAACAACCTAGGAAACATTGAACCTACCCTTTAGAAATCATTAGTTGAGGATATAATTATGAATGTCATGTGCTATTATGAAGAAAATGAATCTGAGAGGGTCACATTGATAAAATAAAAAGAATAACTTAATGAAACTAAATCATTTCCCAAAAGAGAAATCAAGAACCATGATGAAGAAAATAGTAAAAAAAGTAGGTCATATTAGAATTGCTGAGAATCCACATCCCCTTAAGACATTCAAAATAAATCATCATTCCATTCTATCATAATCATTTTCCATATCAAACATCACAATGATTTTGGATCCAAATATCCTTATTTTAGTATATGTCATCATTTATTGTACCAAATCAATAACCCCCTGAATGTTTCATTCTTTGAGGGGGAAATGTTTATATTCAAAAATATTCTATGGAAGGGTAACATAGAGTCGTTGTTTTAGAATATAAGGACACATTTTATAAGAAAAAGTCCACATACTAATTAGGTGTAATTTTTAAAAGATTCTTGGATGGTTAACATTCTTGATAAAAACCATCATGGATAGAGTGGTGGAACTTTGGATATTACCTCTTATGTATTATTCTTGTACAACTTCAATCACCCCTACTTATATATACTCACGTGAAGAAATGTATAAAAAGCGATTTCATTCCTATCTTGAAGCATATTCATGATTAAGAATATTAATTACCTTGAATTTATTAGCTTCTTCAATGGTGGATTTCATACTATTATTATATTAATTTTAAGATAAACCCATAATTTTCCCATAGAAATTTTCAACCACCTCTCCCACTGGAATCTACTATCCAAATTTTTTGTGTGGATATGAATGTAAGGGGTATAAATTTTTAATTAAAAACAGCCATGTAGTTTCCAAAACACTAGTAAATGAACCATTATCATGTTTCAATGTCAGCTAGTCAATCATCTTTTCCCCTATTGGACCCATTGAAGTAATTGTTGATACAATATCATTCCCATTACTATTTTTTCCGAGATCATTCTCTAAAATCCCTATCATCTTGAAGTATAATATACTTGTGTTAGTTGTGTTTCATTGTAAGGAGAATAAATGTTTCATCATTTCATTAGTCCTACAATCAACTGAAATGTTAGTAAATCTTCAATTGTAAATATTCTATAAAACCATTGGGGAAATATCGACTATTGATTCATGTCACGTATGTCCCCATTATGTCATCTATACTTGATCTGAAGAATTAACCCTACATTTCATTAAATGGCATCATTCCAAGATAATGAAACAATATCCTTGATGCCAAAAAACTCAATAAACAAGATTAAATTAGATAAATATATAGTCGTAAAATATATAATAATTATTAATGAGCATCAAAGGTGGGTGGTCATATAAGGGGTGGGGAGATTTATTGATATACATACATGAGAACTTACATATAGCTTCCAGATTATCCAAAAACCAATCCAGGAAACTATATAATTATATATTTATAGACTCCCACATCATATATATAAATATATATAAATATAAATCCATAAACACAAACACAAACACAAACACACACAGAAAAAAAGATATATATATATATATATTGACACCCATAGTTATACATAAATACATATAAAAACTATAAATTTATATAATAATAAATATATATATATACAATAATATATATAAATTATAAATATATATACATATATATACTCACACACATATATATGTTATTCAATATAATGATATATATATATTTACTCATATAATTTCGCATACACACACAGATAATATATTCATATATATATTCATATATATATATATATGTGTGTGTGTGTGTGTGTGTGTAAATTCGTATAAATATAATTAAATATTGTAACATCCCAACCCAGGATCCGCAAAAAATGGTCCTCGTGTCAATTAGTTACATGACTTTAGGCATGCCCCCCCGTACACGAGTGGTCGTAGACTATTAGTGAGTGTGTAATATGTAATATATGGACACTATACCATATTTATCAATGAAACACAAAAAGTGAAATAAATAAACAATGGTCAAATAATAATAAATAGCAATCATCATAATACCATAATAAAAAATAATCCAATATCACATGATGAAACCAATATATGAAAAGATTATTAAAACTAACGAAAAAGATATATATTTCCAAATATGTGTTAAGAGTGAAATTAAAACCATATGTAAATACACACATATAACTCCCAGGTGAGTTTTTAAATCATATTAAGTTCCCCTATCCATGCTTCATCTTGAATCTGAAATCAGCCATATATCATAGGGGTCTTTGTTTTATCTGATCCTGGAAACATAATGTCTATTGAAGTACTGATCAGGAAGCCTGAGTTGGGAGTAAGTATAACTAAGAAGGAATCCCCAAATGACGTCTAAAAAATATCCAATGAATAATAGTGTATGCATTTTTATAATGAATAAAATAAAAAATAATTAACAAATGGTGTTCATGTTTTAACTTTATTATAATAACCTCATACGCCCTCAGGTTTACAGTGACACTCAAACCAATCATACATGTAGCGACCAATTCCAAATTCTGAACCACAAATAACGAATATCAAAAATAATTCTATGATGTGATCCATTAATCATTTATTATCCAAAATCACATTCAAATATTGGGGTCCTAGAGTAGTAGTGTGCCACCTGGTGGATATTTGGAACAAAAGTACCTATCCCACAACTAAGTGGTCCCTCACAATAAATATATATATTTGGGGATATAGAATATTTCGTGGACATTATGGATATTTGGAGTTGTATTACATGTCCCACAACTCAATAAAAAATATCACATATCATGGTTCCACATTGCAAACCCATTTTTCAAAAAAATTTATAATATATTATTTAACAAATTAAAAAATTCCCTTTATCAAAAAAAATCACAATCCCATTAATCAAGCATTGATAATTTACAATTCATCATTTCAATTATATCAGTACACCCTGTGGGTTTCCATTATGATTAATTTCAGAATAATCAATGTGTATGATGGGACCCATGAAGGGTTTCACAATCATATGGGAATTAATTATTTAAATCAATTTAATGTGAAATTTCCCTATGTGGTAATTAAAATTTCAAAAATACATATCAAAAAATAAAATGAAGACTATGGGAATTGGAAATTAGGCATCCTACCTCATGATCATTGGAGAATTCTTACCAAATCATCACCCTCAATGTTTTTGCATAATAATATAAATAACAATAGAATAGAGGAACAAGGATCAATACGTATGACCAAAATCAAATGAAAAATATCCATAATACCATATATATAAACCCATTTAAAATATTTGAAAAATTACCCTTCTTCATCAAGAATGATATATGGGAGAAATAGATAACCAATAAATAATAGATCACATACCGAGAGAGGGGTAAAATCATTCACTGATATTTGATTCGAACAAAAAGGGGTTTGATTCCATGAAATTATTTTGGGAGACTACATGATGAATGGAAATCATATAAGGTCAATTTCAGAGGATTTTAAATAAAAACTGATAGATTTGAGAATGTAAATAATGTTTTCAAGGGGTTTAAAACCCGCACGTACAGTTTCTAGGGTGGAAGCACGTGATTTTCAAAACTGGGATCCTTAACCTTGTCCCCTAATCATAGGGTCCACAGTTTTCCCTCTGTGGGGCATAGTTTTAAAATTATGTTCCCACCATGAAAATTCACTCTACTAAGTGTATAGGGTTTTAGTAGGGTGGCCGCATAGTTTTACCAAACTATAATACAAACATGTTCCACAAAATTTGAAACCAAATATAGTGCACAGTTTTCTAGGGAAAACTACATAGTTTTCCCTAACAGTGCACCAACCATGCACAACACATTGACTTCCAATATTTTATAATTTCTCCTAAATAAAACCAAAATCGAAACACAAACCAATGTATAAACAAAAAAATGGTGAGATAACAAACAAAATAGAACAAGTCATGTCCAAAAAGGATTGGGTATTATCATATCCCACCATATAACAACTCTTCCTCAATATATCCTCCCAATAATCTCTATAAATTATAGGTAAAAAAGAATAATCCTATACACCCACATATTCACTACCCTCTCCCATGTTTTATCCTCCACATGGTCATGCTTCCATAATAATCGAACCAATGTCACAACCTTTCTTCATGAAAATTCTCGTAGTGACAAAAAACACAAATAAAATAATTATAAAGGGAAATATCATCATCAATATCAAAATCATAATCATTGATCACTTGATAAGGGTAGGGTGATACTAATAATGTTATGTCACATTAAAAACATCGTGCATAGACTGTACCACTATGGAAGGGACAATCTTTATGTAATAATCAAGATTCTATCCACAATCTAAAAAGGTTCGACAAACATATGATCCAACATTCTCTACCTCATAATCTTATGGTGACCCAATATTAGAAACACCTGAAATAATAAAAGATCACCCAAAGTAAACTCAAGGGGTTGATTATGTCGATCATCATGTGATATTTTCCTAGATTGTGTTATACTGATACATGTATAAATAAACTGGACCTACTATAATTTATCCTATATGAGGATTGTCCCCAAAAACATAGACTCACCATCCTCCATCCACTGTAGATGTAACGTACACTGCCTACCAAAAAGTGCCTCATATGTCACCATCTAAATAGTTTCTTGATTCCTTTTTTATATGATAAGTAAAATAGAATGATGTTTCTTCATCCAAGACCAACCAAATACATGGAAACATGCATTCATCATAGCATACAGAAAATAAATAGTACAATCTAAATTTATGTTTTTCTTCAAGTGAAAAGTCCTACTAAAAAATACCTAGGTACACAATGCCTTCTATAATACATTCCAATAGAACAAAGTAAATAATAAATCATGACTATAAACTATAATTTGTTCCAACCCATGAAAATGGACTATCTCTATAATGTATATGTCCCCAAACTAATCCTCTAAGAAATTTACCTAGATTGGAAATAAATGAGATACATTCATCATATCGGTTCACAATCACTCAAATTACATCATTATTTAGACGGGTATTTGAAAGACTTAACAAAAATTCCATAGTAATTTCATCCAACTTGCATAATAGAGTGGGAAATGACTTTTTCAAAACACTAGGTCATCGATGTTCAGCCTTAACTTTATAACAAGAGTAACATCATGTCATTACCCATACAATCCCTCTTTTAATACCTATCCAAAAAAACTAACTCTAAAGTTCTTGGAACATTTTATTTAAACCAGGATTCCCCGAATACATTTATGAATGACACACATTTATGATATCCTCATAAATACATGTAGACTCAAAAACATGCTCCCTGACAAAGATGATATCATCCTCGTATGTTGTTCAATCAAAATGTGACTCCCTACCTTTAAATCTTTCCCTCAGGGATAAACACATAATATCATCATATTTTCAATCTCTAATATTGATTAAAAATGTTTAATCAATTGATAAGGATAAAAGGGTTATCTTCTCCAAGTCTTTATAATCCTCAATATGCTTCTTAGCTAGAAAATTCATCATTTTCCTCATGGAACTAGCTTATTTAACAATCTATGTATATGTCTTCCATCTTGAAACGTCAGCAACAATGATTCCCTTCCTTGGTCTATAATCTACCAAAAAATAAATTTACTTCATATACTCAACCCATCTTCTTTTTTAATGGTTCAAATATTACAAAAAAATATGCATTTCAAACATTAATGGTTGGTATAAACAATAATATTTTCACCCAATAGGTAATGTTTCCAACTCATTACGAAATAAAAAAACGCTTCTAACATGAGGTCATTAGTAGGATAATTATTTTCATGTGGCCACAACTTCTATGACCCAAATTCCACAACTTGTTCAATTTTCATCAAATATACTACAAGTCTGACCTCAGAAACAACACAAAACAAGGAATATTACCCTCCCAACTTATGTAGGATCAAGATCAATGTAGTAGTGAAAGTCTTATTTAACTCTTGGAAGGAATTATCAAATGATACATACCTTACAAACATGGTTCTCTTCTTGTTAAGGCCCAAATATATTACTTACATGTTGGAAAAATCATGGAGGCACCTCTACTAATAAGACCCCAAACCTGAAAATAGCTTATGTTGAATACATTTTTGAATTGATCCAAAAAAACATCTACCTGAAAATTACTTAGGTCCATTTCTGCTACTTATTAAAATATTATGTAACCCATGAAATATACAATGTCAATCTAGAATTGAAACTTTGATAACATGGTCTAAACCCAATGCTCTCCTAGTGTAGTTTGTACAATGTCATGATGGTGGGCATGATCATTATGATTCTTGGAGTACCCAATGAATTTATAATCATAGGAAACTACAAACTAGTCTTTATATTGGTGGAAGATTTGATTCATCATGTCCATAAACATAGTGGGAGAATTATCTAGCCTGAACGACATCTTGAAGAACCCATATAGGATGTATCTTCTTTTAAAATGACTCTATGGTATATCATGATGTCTAAATATCAACTCATGATACCCTAAAATTGTTTCAGTCGTTGAAAATACATAAGGTCCTCTCAACTTTTAAAAGAGAACATCCATACATAAAATAGGATACCAGTTCTTCACTATTATCATGTTCATCTTCTAGGTAATCCACACATACATGATGGTTCCCACTAGACTACTTAGAAAAAACACAAGAGAAACCATGGGCGACGTTCTCCGATGGATAAATCCCACATACATCATTTCTTCATAATATGTATTAAGATCATGAGGATCTATTGCATCTATCCTGTAAGTTGGAATATAAAATGGTTTATCTCAAAACATTACCTCAATTGTAAAGTCAAATTATGTAATGACCCACTTATTCTCATTGTCTATAGAGGTCAGTGAGCCATTACATGGCCTTAAGTGACATCCCCAAGATTCCAAAGGCATGAAATAAATGTTTAACGGTTTCAATACATGTGGGAGACTATTTACAATTTAATAATAAAATCAAAAACCAAAAACCATAATAAATCAACCGCCATAGATACATGATTACTTAAAACAAAAATCAATAACTTCTTTTATAAAAAACCAGCCAAAGATTCCAATAGAGGATGGAAGTCAAATAATAAAATTAAAGAGAAAAAACAACAACTAATGACTCCAAGATGATCACAACACTTCATGCTCCACAAGATCCATTCTCTAATATCACCAAACAACCCAAGTGTCATGTGGCGGTGATAAATATGTTCGAAACTTTACCATTTCAATGTCCTTGATGATATCATTTGCAAAAGAACTAGTGTACTAAAGTAGGGGATTGTACAAAATTTAGTAGGTTTCCCCCAAGGACTTCCCTACTCATGCCACTAGGATTAAAATGGTAGTAAAATTTATATATGACCAGTTATATAAAAAATTTCTGAAAAATAGTTTATAACTACATATAAAAATATTCTAAAAACAATTTATATATAAGAGTAAACAAGTGATATTTCATCCAATTTTCCAACAAGTCATATTTCCAGTAAAAAAACCAAATAAGGTGTTAAAACTATATCTCAATAAAATTTTGGCATAACCATTTTATACAACTATTTTCACACACCCAACCATGCATACATGGTTTTGAATAATACATACTCATGAGAATTATCTTGTCAAATAACCTTGTGTCCCACTGGCATATGCTGCTGATCCAGGTTCACCTACTTTGTACCCACTAGTTCACATCCATTATTCAAAGCCCATCAAGCATGAACTCACACAAAACCCAATGTATGTCAAAACAATTTAAAATAACCAGTTCAATAGAAATATTCTTTTATTATAACCATTAAAAAATCACTTCTGTACACCCATTCCATTTCAATAAAATCATAAATTTTATTAAAAACACTATAATAAAATCCATTTTCTATAATTACAAAGAAATTCCATTTTAAAATATTCATTTTAAAATCAAGAATCAAGCACTTGATTTTAGAACACCAAATTTTTTGATTTCCAAAAACTAACATTAATTATGGTTTATAAAAATCAAAAATAAAATATCCCCCATCATTTCATCATAATGTAATAAATTTTAGTGAATAAAAATATGTTCTACTAAGATGTTTCAAGAATAAAGCCACATACCTCATTTGTTTTTGTTAAAAGTGAAAATGGATGGAGAACAGTCACAAAACCAAGTAAGAATTACAAAAAACCACTATAAATATCTTCCCTTAACCTTACCATGATAGAATATCAACTTATATGGAATACATAATAATTGATAAAGGAAGATAGAGTTTATATCTAAAAAACCACGACGTGGGGTGAGGTAGATCTAAGAAAAAGTGAGAAGAACGATGAATAATGATGACATACCACATGAATCAGGCTTCAAAATGGCATGGAAAGGCTCTAGATCATTTAAAAATTGCTTGTGTGGGGTTATCCAAAATTTAAGGGAGAATAATATCATATTGAGGCCAAATAAGAGGGAAAATGTGGTAGTTAAATTCAATAACATGTGAGATCTACTTTTTTTGGATCTTACTTTGAACTCACGTAGGATTTAGTCACAAGGTTAGACAAACAATCAGGCAACTGGGTGTTACCCACTACCTGGGTAGACCCTCACATGGCCTCCTTGCATGGTCTCCGAATTTTTGTGCACACCGTTTTAAATATACTACATCAAAATTTCCAAAACCAATTTTTAAAGAACACAATTACTACTAGGCTCACATATGGTTTGGACAACCCATGCACAACCCATGTGCCTCCCGTTTAGCCACTAAACTCTCTAAATGTTCTCCAAACACTCCCAACCCTCACCCTCAAACTTTATATTCATGAAAATAATATTTAATGTGTTACATACCTAAAATTGGGGGTGTTAAATTATCCCCACCATTGGTCTCTCCCTCCATAGAAAGTAGAAAACCATCCTTTCTTAGAAATAGTTCTAGGCATTGGTCTTTCACTTCCTTGATTCATTCCCATGTCTCTTTTAGAATATGACCATGTTTCTATAAAAACCACAATAGTTATATGTTTTATCTATATAAGACGTTATCCTCTATGATCCATAATCTTCCTGGGATATGTACCAATGAAGAATTTAGTTATAAGTCAATGTGAACCCATCTGATCGCATGGCCAAGATCGGGCTAATAATATTTTAACTGAGATATGTTGAACACATTATGCACCAATATTAACCATGTTGGTAACACCAACTAATATTCCACATATACAACCCTTTATTGTATCTAAAAATAGACAATTTGTTGAAAAGATAACATTCCCGACATTCAAAAACGAAGATGTCCAATCTTTCGAGAGATACTTAAGAACACATGATCACTCACTATGAATGAAAACTGTATTGAAATATGATGTGCATATGATTTATGATACCTCTGAGTTGTCACTATTCACTTTTTGCTTAACATAATACTCTCATTCATTTATTGTACAAGTCTTGGACCAACTAAGTAAGTCACACAAATTTCCACCCAACAATGTGGAGAAAGATAAGGATGCCGATAAAATGATTCAAACGAAGCCATATAATTTGATAGTGATAGATGTTTTTATACAAGAACTCCACTAATGGAACATTTTCTTCCACTAAGCCCCCAAAATCTATTACACAAGACCATAACATGTCTTCCAAAGTCTGTATCATCCATTATGATTATCCATTCATCTTAGGGTTATATGTCATACTCATAGTAAACTAGGTACCTTGGTTTTTTTTGTAAGGATTTCCAAAAATGATATGTGAACCTCATATATCTATCTTAGACTATTGAAATTGTTATTCCATGTCTCTTTACAAATTCTTATATATTGATCTTGGATAGATAATCCACCGTATGGGTTTCATGAATCTGGATGGAATGATATATCTTTTTAAGATGATAAACTACCACCCATATGAAATCATGTTTCCAAACAGTCCTTGGGAAACCGATATAAAAATCCATTGATATCTTCAATCATTTCCACGCAATAATAGGTAAGGACTTCAACATACCTATTGGTCATTGATGTTCTTCATTAACAAAATAACAAGTTGAGAACATTAAAATGTACTAAAATAAATTCTATTTCATGGTGATCCACCAAAACTACACCTTCAATGCATTATACATATTCTGTATTCCAAAATATATAGCCCATCTAGTGGTTGAAAGAATGAAAAAGTTGTTCTGGAAAATACTAACATACAACCATATAATTTAAAATCCACAACACTGAACTCTCATTAAGATTATATCACTCAATTTTCACACCAACATTATGTATTGAACTCATAACCAAGAATTTCTCATTGGATGTTGATTCCTATTTAACCATCTTTACCAAACCAAGAATCATGTGAAACTAAAATAAAACTAAAACATCACCTTGGTATTCACATTTTACATGCGTATCAGTTATTACAAATATCAAATTCCACTCTTCTGAACCCTATTTTTCCAATTGGGCATATGAAATTATTCTTAATGAATTATCCACTGAGTTACCTTTTCCAAGTGCACACATCATGTCGAATTCAAACATCTATAGATACTCCATCAATATAAATTCAATAATATTCAACACTTGTTGTGAGAAAATATATTTCAAGCTCTTATGATCCATGAAAATAGTGGATTTGTCATGAAATATATAGTGACACCATGTCTTCAAAGCATGGGCGACCGTTTCTAACTCCAAAACATGTGTTGAGTAGTTTTTATGAAGCACTGTCAAATTCCTTGATCCATAAGAATCCATGTGGTCCACTTGTATGAGAACACATCCCATTCCAAACCTCGAAGCATTATAATGAACAATATACACCTATCTTGATTCCCGAAAAATAATGATATGAGTTGATATGAGGTAAACATTTATCTCATGAAAATACTTCTGGTATCACTTTGTCCATTGTAAGGTAATTTTCATATTTTTCAAAGATGTCATTAGTGAATCTAGTCATGATTATTACAGAAAAAAGAATCAGTAATAACTAGTGAGACCAATATGTTATCAAATCTCAGAGAAAGTTTTCAGTGGTTTCCAATAGATAACAACTTCTGTATTCTCCCGATAAACCAAAACACTATTTTAATAAATTAAATTTCCAAGAAAGAGTACCTCTTGTATCCAAAAGTCACTCATGGACAATTTGGTATAAAACCGATGATCTCTCATGATTCCCAACAATGTCACCAATTGTTTCTCATGCTCATCCCTTGTCCATGAGTACACAAATATTTTATCGATGAACACCATAAAAAAAGAATCCAAATATCTCTAAAAATATTTTATTCACCAATTCCATGAATACCACAACTGTGTTCATAAGACAAAAGGTCAAGGATACATATTCACAATGGGTATATCATCTTTTGAATGCAGTTTTAAAAATGTCCTCTTTCCAAACACCCATTTTGTAATACCCTGATCGTAATTAAATTTCTGAGAACAACTGAGCATCACTAAACTAATTGAATAGGTTAGCAATGCATTGTAGTGTATACCAATTCTTTATCATAACATGGTTAATACTATGATAATCCATATACATCCTTAGAGTTACATCTTCTTTCTTCACGAAAAAGACATCTACCACCCACAGAGATGTTCTCGAATGAATCAAACCTTTTCTTTCTAGATCCTCCAAATTCAAATTTTATTTTTTTAAATTTTTTGGTTCTAGCTGATATGATGTAAGGGAAAGATTACTAGTCCCCTGGAGGAGATAAATTGTAAACTCCACTCCCTTTATAGGTGGTAACCCTGAGAAGTTATAGGGATAGAAAATTGAAATTGATCCACAACTAAGGGTAAAAAATAACCTTGATCTCTTCTACCATTTGCAAGGTCAAATCTGCCAAATGGTACTAAATATTCCCAATTTCTTGGGCCAACAATCTCATTGTACATGTATTTACAACACTTTTTCATCTTAGCATATGCTCAAAACCTTCCTCAGTTGTGAGACTAACACTTATACTATAATAGCTTATGTGATCCTTGAACGTTTTCAAAAATTCCCTAAATAATATAACATCAATGAAATTCTTCTCCAATATTGATAAGTCCCACATCCACTCAGCTTCATCAATGGTTATAGAACATTCTATACAAATAATGTCTCAAAATTATATTTTATCGAGTGGAGTTTTATTTTTTTTTCACAAAAGGTATCATCCCATGGTTTAAACAAAGAAAATCAATAGTACATGAAACAATGAAGGAAAGTGATGCACTGGTATCAAACAACACTTGTATAAGGGTATATTTCAAAAGAACTTTACCTCTCACAACAGACTGTCCATCCTAATTATCCAAAATCATATTCTCGTCTACATACAATTTATTCACTAAAACACTTTGATCCTTATTTACTTATTGAGACATTCTTTGCTGGGGAATCATGGTGTTACTAGAATCAACATGAATATCACTATTCTGCTGATGAGACTGATTCTACTTACCTCACACTATCGAAGCATATGATGCTTGCAACAGCTGAGAAGTGTCTTGAGCACCTAACCTCAGAGCACTGCAACAATAACACTGATGATTCCCCATATTATTTTAGTTTATATTTTCTCTATGTTGTTCTATACACTTTCAATTTGTTTGTTCATGATAATCACATTAGAAACAACCAACTTTTCTATTGGGTCATGACGAATGGTTCACTAATCTGACCATCTGATTTTGAGTCCCAAACCCACATTGGAAGTAGGTTTCCCTCTTATTCTTTCTACAAGAATTCTAGTTCCCACCATTTCCCATAGATTTAATCATACATCTTCCTCCCACAGTTCTTGAGAAATCATATTCATCCACTATTTCTTTTTTCACCATCCCTATATAGTCAAGAATACAGAGGACTACAATATTTGATCAAATCTCATGGTTTAGACTAGATTCGAGGATGCATTCCTTTAAGGCCACACATACCACATATTCTAGTGAAAAGTGAAAAAAATTCAAGTTTTCCACATAATATTCTATTATAGTGAGACTATCCTACATCTAGATGAAGAATTTCATCAATCTCTGGATCATGAATGTGTGAGGATATAACATTTTGTTGAACAATTAATCAGTATCCTTCCAACTAAGACCTTGATCTAGTGTAACCTATACCACTAGGTCCCAACACTAGACTGCGACATCCTCGACCATATACATTTCTAGTTTGACATATAACTCTATTGGTGTGCTAATAAAATCGAAGATATGGTCCATAAAATTCATCCACACATCCTCTTTTTCTGGGACAAAATAACCGTAGAAGCTGGGCGGATTTTGCTTCTAGATGTATATGAAATGTGTCACATGTCAGGGATCATCCCTCGGATTCCTATGTCCACAGGTTGAAATTTCTGGATAATACTTCGAACCAGTTGTTGTTTCACTTGTGGCTCATGTGAAGCCACATTCTCTGCAGCTTCTTCCAATTAGTTTCTATGATATCTACAGAGTTTCATTTTCTAAACAATCAAAAATCTCTATAAGGATCAATATATATAAACTAAAGGCCTATATTTAAAATTCAACCACATCAACTATCACAATATTTTAATACAAAATCAAACCTTTCTAATTTTATATTTCTTTTTAAAAAACATTATTTCTATTGAAAATCAACCCATTCTTAAAATTTACCAGCCATTGCCTTATCATAAAAATTCATTTGTAAATAGTTTCAACATTTTTCAAAAATCAACACAATTCATCACATCATATATAATTTTTTCTGAAATGAAATATGAAATCCTAGTGAGAATTCATTATTCTAATTCATGTAATGATCCTGTCATTAGTTAAACCCATGATAATGAGATTCCAATATACTACAAGTGTCTCCAAAATACTTTTTTATATAACTCCCTAGTAACATGATTTCAACAATAGAAGGATAGCTATGTATTTTTACTCTTTACATTTCATGTATTGACCGTCATAATCCTTTCTACGGTTTCAAACCAAGGAATTTGTAATAATGAATTCAAATACAAGACCATGAAACTGGAGACATCATGTTGGGAAATGAATGAATAATAAGATTCAACTTATAATGATGCACTTATTCTAATTAGCTTGAGAGGTCAGTGAGATATTACTTGTCCTTAAGTGACATACCCAAGATTCCAATTGATAGAAATAAATGCTAAAGTGTTTCAATATAAGTGTTTGATGATTTATACTTTAAGAATAAATCCACAAACAAACAACTATAATAAAATAACCATCATATGATGCAAGATTACTTAATAAATAAAAATTAACAATATCCATTATTAAAAAAAATAACCAATGTGTGAAACAATGGTTGACAAACTAATCCTTAATGTAAATAGTGAAAAATAACTAAATACTCCAATAATATCACAAGACTCCATGATCCACATGATCTATGCTCCAACATCACCAAACATCCTATGTTCCATGAGGTGGTTTTAAATACATGTGATACATTACCTTTCCCCAGGTCCAAATGATAGCATCTGAAAAAAACTACAAAGTGCAAAAGAAGGGGTGATTATAAAACTCAGTAGGTGTTCCCCCAATTAATTCTCTCGTATTCAACTAGAATATAAAATTTTGAATTTTTTTTTAAAAACCATTTATATAAAACAATTATAAAAATTAGTTTTTTAAAAAATGTAATCATGTTCCAAAACCATTTATTACCAAGAGTAAACATGGCCTATTTCAACATGTTTTTCAGTAAGTCATATTTTTAAAAAAACAAAGCTTTAATACCATTTCTCAATATCATTTTTTTTATAACCATTCCATTCCACATTTTCACACACCCATCTATGCATTCTTTGTTTTGATAGTTCCATACTAATGATCGATCTCATTTCCAATAAACTTGTGTCCATATAACACATTCCCTTGATCTCAGGTAATGTACATTGTACCCCATAAGTATACATCCCTTATTCAAGGTCCATCAATAATGAACTCACACAAAATCCAATGTATTCTAAAACCATTTCAACCCATTTTAATAAAATCATTATTTTATAAAAAAACCATTAAAAACCAATTCCAAATACTTATTCTCTTTCAATGGAATAATTCATGTTACTGAAAACTCTTTAATAAAATCCACTTTCTATAATTACCAAAAAAATACAATTTTTAAATCTCAATTTTGAAATAAAGAATCAGGCACTTGATTCAAAATCACAAATTTTCCAGATTTCCAAAAAATGAAATTCAAGAAGGTTACTAAAAATAAAAAAACAATTAATCATTCATTTATCATATAGTAAATAATTTCAAAGTATAACAATAAATTATACTAGGAGGAGTAGAGAGTTAATCCACCTACCTTAATATTTTAGATGAAAACTGAAAATGGGTGATGAATGATCACGAAACCGGGTTAGAATTCCATAAAACAACCCTATACCTCTTCCCCAGAGATGAAAATATAAAATCTAAACATATTTGGAATCCATAATATTATATCTACCAAAAAAATGGGTTAAATTAATGAAAAGAATAATAGGATTGATATATATTTATGAAAACATGGTAAGAACGAAGAAGAAAGGTGGCATACCACAAGAATTAGGCTTTTAAATGCTAAATAATGGCTCTGGATTGATTCCAAATTTCTTGGGGGAGGTTCTCTAACCCTCAAGAGAGAAGAATCGTAAATTAGGGATGCATAGTACGTAAAATTAGGTATTTAATGTAAAAAAACATGTGAGTTTACCAATTTTAAGATCTTACGTTGACCCCATGCACGGTTTTATCACACGGGTAGACAAACTGTGTGCTTACCATGTATTAGCTACTACCCTGAAAAACCGTCATACTTCTCCATCGCATGGTCTCCCTAACCATGTGCACACCATGAAGAAGCTACTTCTTAAAAATTCCCTAAACCACTTTTCAAAGTGGACATTTACTATTATGTTCCCGCATAGTTTGGACAACATGTGTGTAGCCCTTATGCCTCCCCTTTATCCCCAAACACTCTTCAAACATTCTCAACATTCACCCTTAATCGTAATATACATGAAATGAATAAATAAAGTGTTATATACTTGAATCACGAGGTTCTAAAAAATCTATATCAAGTGAAATCATTGAGAAATCTTTTGGATACACATCCTGAAATCATTCCACTATGGGTGGGAATACATTGTGATACACACCCTCTTAATCCAAGAAAAGAATTGAAACCTGAGTGGTGCTCTCCCTTAATTGATGATTAAATCACCTATATTTTCTTACCTGGATATCCCATTATCCATATTGAACATAAAAGTCACCCTCAAGATATGTAAAGGATACCATCATGCGGTAAAAATCCCAATTAAAATGATATTATCCAATATTGCGGGAACACCACTTACATAAACAGATGTCACTTGACCGTACCCCAAATGGAGTGTCGATCATCATTACTGCACTAAAATAATCTACCATTAGACACAAACCACTCACAGGTTGAGTATATTTAAAATAAGGGGAGTTTTCTGAATCAAATAAAGCACTATAAAGCAAAGAAGCTAAATGAATAGTACCTCTGACTTTCAATGGTCCAAACTCACTATCCACCATTGAAGGATGAACTGCATGGAAGTGTCATGTCCCTATGACCTGATATGTTGTACGAGTACAATACACTAGGATACTCTAATTATATAGTTTCTCTTTCCCGAAATCACCCCATCCCCTAAATCAAACTCCATGGCCCGTAGAACTCTAACTACTGGACTGGTATGGGGTAAAAGTCCCCCATCTATTATTCTTCTTTGTCCTAGCTCCCCCTTAACTATTCATATGTCTAGGGTTCCTATTGAACTACTTTAAATTCCCTATATTTAAAAAATATTGGCCCTCTACCAGTGTTATGTGTCTCTGGTTATTAATGTATCATGACATATCACGCTAGTAGAAGTATACTTGGACATTGATTTGGGTAACTACTCCTTATCCCTAGATACTATATTTTTGATTCCACTAGATTTAATTATCATATAGATGATTCATACAATATAAATATTTACCATAGATCATCTTGTAGAAACTACATGCATTCTACGAGAAGCCTCCCTCTGGATTCCCTCTGAAATAATCGTATGGTTCACCACCATAGAAAACATTTTCAACAAAAAGACACTAACCTAGGAAAAAATATCACAATTTTACATATTGAAAATGTTTCATCATATTTTCCCCATCTCATTACCATGATATAATAATTTGTGTCAAATCAGTGAAGTGGTCAGCATTGTCCATGATGGAAATTCCCTCATTGGTCAACCATATAAAGTCTAATGCTCTCTCTAATAAGAGAATCTTCAGGAAAATATTCTCAAGAACTTCTCTAGGATTTCCTTCCATACAATTCTCTCTGAATTCTCATATGAAGCTTGAATGTCCCACTAATATATCTCGTGACCACATAATATTTAAAAATCCAATTTGACAGTCCTATATATAGCATTCTCTAAATGATCAAGAATCATCTAGATGGAATCAATCCATAACATAGCTGCCTTAGGTGCACCCTCTCGGGTAAAAGTTTTAGGGTGATATAACTAAAACACATGTGTTAGACCGAACATGAGCAAGAAATCTCTCATATGGTCTTTATACTTAAACTGTGTAAAGAAAGAAACCTTTTCATGGAACTTCTCTCTGTACTATTCACCTAAAACTATCGAAGCCTCTGGTGTCACTACTGGATGCCAATTTCTAGCCATATCCTCTTGTCATCCTATCACATAAATTCTTCATGGAGGCATTTCTCTAATATTCTTAATAGACATCCTAGGACACATAACACATCATTATCAAATTTTCATAAGAGGAATTTATATAAGTATATAGAAATGTATCCCCTATAGTTTGTCACATGGGCATAACTGACGTATTTTCACTAACCTAAACCATACCTAACCTGGGGCATGGATTCCATATGAAAAATGGTTTCATAAATCATGTTTTTAATTAGAAAAAAAATTATTCATTTCAAATTATTAGAATCATTTACAAATATCAATTCCATAGTCGGAACTATTTCATATTAAATTACTCAAAAAGTATTTAAATGTAAACAATATACCCAAAACCATTTTTTTTCATTAGTGCCTAAAATGATCCATGAGACATGAAATATTTAGTACCTATAATGATACATGTAAATTCAAATCTCATTCCATATTAGGCCTTGAGGGAAAAGCATAGGAACTAATAACACCACACAAAAGTTTCATCGCTCAAGGTGAAATAACCTCTTCTATAATATAAAACCTCAAGAACAAAAATCCAACCATCAGTAATTGGGTTATCTTTTGTAAATGGGTAAGACAATACCATGAATCAGCTCAGGACTAAAGACTGACTCATCTTAGCCTATTTTATAATTTTTTCAAATTGTAAGGAAAATAAAAATAAAATAAAACTCCTTTGATACAATTTTTTTACTGACCCAAGATCCACTAAAATGGTTACCTGAGCCAGTTACATACATGAAATTTGGTTCCCCTCCCCATACATCAGAGTCTACATACTAGAAGAGAGGATCAAATTTTTATCATGGGGATATTATTCCCTCTGTATAAAAGTGACAAAATAATATAAATAAGTAATCAAAATATCAATAATAATAAATATAAACCATGATAATACCATAATCCACAATCATCCAACATCACATGATGAATCCAAAACATGAAAAGATTTCCAATAACCAATATATAAGATATGTCATGGAAAATAAGTTTCAATTGTTAAATGAAAACCAAAAGAAAAGGAAAAAATAAAAACTCTAGGTAGGTTCTGATATCATATCATATTTTCTCTTCCATGCTCCATTCTGAATCCAGAAATAGCTACCTAATATAAGGCTATAGCCCTCATCCACTCATGATAAATAAGAAGTATTTATTTGGGTACATATCAGGAATCTTGAGTTTGGTGTGATTAAAACTTAGTAGGCCACCAAAAATAGTGTCTAAAACAATATCCATCATATAATAGTTTATGCAGTTTTATAAAGAATAATGTACAAAAGAATAAATAAAAATCTTTCATCTGTTAATATTGTTTATTTTAGAAATTTTCCCTAGGTTAATGCTGGCACCTAAACCAATCATACATTCTTTGGCCTGTTCAAGAGTCTGTAGCACATAATAAGGAATATTACAAATCATTCTATCATGGGCTTCATTAATTATTTAGTTTCCACAATAATATTCATGAAATGGGGGATAGAGTGGTATTTTGGAACCCCCATTGGTATTTCAAGTATTATCCCATATCCTAAAACTCAATGATTAGTTAAAATATATATATATATATATATCTTGGTGTCCTATCATAATATTTTAGAACACTATTTGTATTTGGATCAGTTGTCCCTATCCCACAATTCTGTCACAAAAATCACATCACATTGTTCAAAATTTAGAAGCCATTTATTAACCATTTCCATAATCCATTATTCATGAAATTTTGTAATTTCATTTTTTAAAACATATTCACAACCCCATTTTCATCCATGAATAATTTATAATTCCTCATTTCAATTATATCATCACACCACATGGTTTTCCATCATGATCGGTTTAGAAATGTTTAATTTTTCAAAGGAGATCTATGAATGGATTAACAATATTAATGAAATAATTAAATTAATTGAATTTAAAGTTAAATTTAGGAACACAAAATTTTTAATTTTACAACCACATACACAAAAATTTAATCAAGACTATGGGAATTGGAATTTTTTTCACCAACATAAGATAGTTGAAAAATTCTCACCAAATCATTACCCTTAATTTCATATGAAATGTTCAGAAACATAATGGCATAGAGGATATATGATCAATATCTATGACCATGATCCAATGATAGAAGTCTCATTAAAACCTAGATCTCAACCCATTTACAATAGAGTAAAAATCAACCAATATCATCAAGAAAGGAAGACACAGGATAGAGGGAGAGATAAAGAGAGATAAATGGGAAGACATTACATTCTAGGAGAGGCTTAGAGTTCTTCCACCAGATCATTGATTCACACTAAAAATGTGTTTTTGAGCCTTAAAATTCGTCCATGAGCCTACAAGGCTGTATTAAATCATAATAGGTCAACCAAAGTGGATTGGGAATATAAATCAAGGGTTCATAAATTTTAATAAATTTCTTGGGAGTGTGTAAAACTCTTGGGCAGGGTTCCTTGAGTGGAGTCACATGATTTTACAAACCATGCTCCTTAACCATGTGCCACTACTCATGGGGTGAAATGTTTTGCCTAAGTGAATCTTAGTTTGAAAAACCTTGATACCGCATAAAAATACCCCCTGTTTGAGGGTGTACATTTTTCGAAGGGAGGTCACATGGTTTGGCCAAACCATGACAAAATTGTGCACCACCTCATGTGGCTCCAAAAATGGGCACACTGTTTCCTAGGAATAACCAAATGGTTTTCCCTAATCATTCTCCAACTGTGCACAACCCCATGGGCATCCAAATTTCAACAATGTCACCAAAAAAACCCAAATCAAAACCCAACTAATGTAAAACTAGAAACCTGGTAAAAGAGTACCTAAAATGTGAATGAGGCATCTCTGAAAAGTTCATGATCTTAAAAATATATAAAATTTTAAAAAAAATGTATATATGTATATATGTATATATAATTATATATAATTAAACAAATATATATATATATATATATATGCCTATATATAACAACAATATATATATAAATATATTAATATATATAAATATACCTAAATACATATAAAAATCAATAAATATATTTAACAATAAATAATTTTTTATAAATTCACACACATATACGCACACATGGATATTTATATAATTGCATATAATTATATATATATATATATTCATATAAATATATGTATTAAAATTCATATATATATATCCAAATAGTGTATCTAAATATATTTATAAATATAAGTGCATATAAATATAAATAATCAAAAATAATATTAAATATATATAGTAGTATATATAATTAAATGAAATTATATATTAATATAAGTATAAGTATGCATGTCTATATATATACTCAGACATACATATAAATAAATACATATGAGTATAAAAATTAATATATATAAATTTACACACACACAAACACACATATAAATATATTAACATTCAAATATCTATAATTACGCACACACACGATTATTTATTGAACATGAACTTCCCACCATATGTAATGTCTAGAAATACTTTTTACTAACCTTGAATACAATATAAATATAATCCTTTTCATTCTCATGATGTATTTTAGATTAACTATTCCAATGAATTCATTGGGAAATAAGACAAATCAGAAAAATAAACCACTAAAAGAGGGTAAAACACTATAATTTTAACACCATCATGCCAATAAGAATGTAAAATAATGGAATAATTTCATAAAATACCCAAAAAGGACTATATGACCCACTTAAAAAAAATAAATAACATAAAAATATATAAAATTAGAATACAAAATCCTAAAAATTGATTTTAGTGGCATTGTAGAGTAAAGAAAAAATTAGTGTATAGACGAGAAATTAGCCATCATGTTTAATCCAGGGTTAGAGATAATCTGCATGGTCTACCCTAAACCTACCTCCAATAAGGCATGGGATGGAGACTGGAAAAAAGAAGTTTTAAAAAAACCATATGGGAGTCATTATCCTCTAAAACTAGTAGCTAATACACATCACCATATAGAAAACATATCCACGACCATGTAGGATATACGTATCTGACTAAAATTGATATTTACGAGCTTGATTCTATGAGATATCCTATAGGTGTACAATATATATAGATCTTTGAAAGAGAAAAAAATATTGATATCTTGAATGTAGATTTTCCTTGATTAGAAATTAAATAGGTGATATCCATGTCACTGAAATTCCATACAAGCTCTATCATCTTAAAATTACCCCCATCCACTAAAAACCAACTAAACTAGCTCCACTTAGACCATTCCAATCAATAAATCCATCAACCTATGTTTTTTAATATAAATAATAAAATTGGAATAATGTTATTATAGGGGTGTGAATTAATATACCAATAAGGATTCCCCTAAAACAAATGGGAGTCTGGTTTATAGGTTAGTAAGAAATAATTTGTTGGATAGCACAACAGAACAACTCATTCATGGGGGAATAGGTCAATAGTGTGATAATATACCTATTCACTTCTCAATATGATCCCCACTCTATCTCATATAAATATATAATGTATAACCCTAATATTCAAATTGTTCTATAGAATGAGGAAACCACAGATAAATTTCATTTATAATGTGAAAATAACCTTGTTATTCATAATAATTAGGAGAAAACACCTCTATAATAATCTACAACAGATACACCACACATCACATGGGTAAACACCTTTATGATCCTCTAGAACATGGAATGTGAAACAATAATATAATTCATGATGGGATCATAATTAAAATCACCAAATCAAACCTCACGTAACTATATAGTTAGATCCATGTTGAAGGAGCACATTATCTATGTGCCACTACTCATTCACGAACAAAATCACCCTCACTATATGAAGGTCAAACATCCGAAGTCACTAGTGAATCGTTGTTCCCATAATAACTCCTCAAAGCAAATAATGGCTATCTGAACATCCCACTCACAGAGTCTCGACTCCTCATAAAAACAATGAGTGAGATAATTCCTTGATAATTATATAATTCTCAAGGTGTTATGGGACTAATGGAAGCATTTATCACATCCCATAACATGTGTTAATTTCCTAGAACATCTTACCAAGGGTATAACTCCTCATCCATGATATTACCCACAATAGAGTATTATTATACAACTATGTCTAATGGTGGATTTATCTAGAATCCATATATTTCTCATTATCTTGAGCAGTTTGGAGGATATTACTTGGCCATAAGAAACAACCCCAATATGGAAATGACTGCCCATAAATTCCAAGGCATTCAACTAAAATTCAGGGACAATTTTTATTTTTTAAATAAAATAACCATACAAATATGTCATAACAAATAAACCAATACATTATGAATGATTAAAATGGAAGACTACTTAGACATTCAGTTTATATTAAAACAAAATTCAAAGTGTACCACAATGGTAGACTATAAAACAACCAAGTACACAGTGGACGACTACAAAAAAAAACAAAACATAAAGACAACTACAACTCCAAAGCTCCAAAAAACTCTATGATGCACTAAAAAAACCCATGTATAACTATTCACTATAGGATAATTTTGATACATTACATTTTCCCATTTCATAATAAAAAAATTATGCAAAATCATAAAATTTATAAAGAAATGGTGTGTTATGAAACTCAGTAGTCTTTCCCCAAATTAATTCCCTACTCACACCACTAGGATAGAAGATCTTACAACTATTTAATAAAATAGTTAACATAAAACAATTTCTAAAAAACTTTAAATCATAATGTAGACAACTGAAATAAAAAACAATTTTTCATTAAATGATATCATATTCCATTAAAAGTAACAAAAAATTCTTCAAAACTATCCAATGAGTTCCATATTTAAACATCACAATCCCTTCGACATAACCAAACTTGAAACCATGCATGAAACCATGGACCTCCTTATAAATTTGACTGGTGAGTCATCCTTTCCCTAATCCATAAATTAGATTACCGTTTTATGGGGTTACATCACACCCATATATATCCCAACATTTTTATGGGGTACATCACGCTATTATCAATCCTTATACATGTAAACAGATGCCACACAACCATGCCAAACCCATTCGATACATGACTATTTCAAATCCATTTTAATAAAATAAAATATTTATTGTAAACCATTTCATATATCATTTTTAAAAATAAAAATAAAAAAAACCAACCCTAAAATCATCATTATAAAATCAAATCACAAAGTATTTTTCCTAAAAAATACTACAATATCCATAATAACTAACAACCATAACTAAAGATAATTTCTAAAATGATTTACACAACAATTTTAAAAACAATTTCATGTAAACTAACCAGTTTTAAACCAATCTATATTGTTCTAAATAATGTATTTGATTGTGAAGCCACAAACCATAGAAAACATGATGAAAAAGAAAAAATACGTCCATGAAAATGGGTTATAACTCTCAAATCTACCTTATATCTCTTCCCCTAACATAAAAAAAGAAGAACGAATAATTTTAGGAATTAATTACATTATAAGTTTCTATGTCAGAAGTTAATATAAGAAACTCAAAGAGAGGGTTATGTAGATATAATTAATACCAACGAAAACTACCATGAATAATGACTTTCTGTGAAAATCTTGCATTAATACAGCAATAAATTTCTTATAATCACCTTCATATCAATGAGATAAGCCTCTAATACTATTGGGAGGATTAAATATTGAGTTATTGTTGTTTTAGGAAAAAATAGGTGTTAATTATTAATATGAACCTAGATCCACTTTTGGTGGATTTTGTTTAAATTGTGCACAGTTAGATACATAGTTAGACAAATCATATGCTAACCATCAACCATTAACTTCTTCCAGGGGGCTTCGCATGTTTAGAAAAACAATGAACAATCCATGATAATGTTTCCTTTCCCATGTTTCAATATTTCTCATAGGCGACCACATGGTTAGGAAAAACTGTATTCATACACATTCACCTTCTACTTTTTCCCTGTCTCATTGTGCACGGTTTTCTATAGGTATTGTAAGGTTACCAAAAACTAGGACCAATCCGTGAAATAATATAAAAGCCCTAAAATAATTAGAAACTAATTCCAAAATCTACCAAACATTACCCTAATGTTTTGTTTACTTCAAAAGAACAAAATAAGGGTCACTTAAATGATATTGTGGGTGCTACATTCTCCCCACAATTGGCTATTCCATTATCAAAAATTAGAAAACCATCATTTTTCAAGTTGTTTTGTTCTTTCCTTAGTCATTCCCTTGACTTATTCCCATGTCTCTTCTTGAATATGACCATGTTTCCACAAAACCCATACTATATCAATTCTTTTTCCATGCAATAATTTCTCTTTACTATTTGAAATCTGCACTGGCATGTTTACCAAGGAATCATCTGTCTATAATGAAACAAGATCTCATCTAATTAAATGGTCAAGATGAGGATGATACTCATTAAACAGAGATACATGAAACACATTTTTCATCTAACTGAATTGTGGTGGTATTTTAAACTTATATGGAACCTCACCAATGTATTCAAATGTCTTAAAAGGTCTTATGTATCGTGGAAACTAATTTCCCTACTTCCCAAAAAATTGATTTCCTAGCCCTAAGAAATATTTTAAAAAACACATGATCAGTCACCTCAAAAGATTTTGTCCATCATTATTGATTCACATACAATTTTGGATGACTCTAAGCCGTCTACATCTTTTTTATGATCATCTAAATATTCTTCAATGATTATTGAATGAGGCTCAACCCAACTAGTGAAGTCTAAATTATTTCCACATAAAAACTTGATAATGAGAAGGATTCCCAAATTATGCTTCAAAGGGAGACATTTGTATCAAGGATTGATGAATTCTATTATATGATAAATCCCCCAAAAATAATTTATCTCCCCATGCATCACCAAAATATATTACACTAGCCATAAAATATCATCTAACATTTGTATTGTCTGTTTGTATTTCACATCCATTTAAGGGTGATATGCCATACTAAAAGCCAAATGAGTCCTACTGAATTTATGAAACGAGATTCATAATTGATAAATGAACATCTTAACTTTGACCTATACTATCAATACTTCTACATCATTCCCCTTTCCAACATCATAGATATTGATTTTTGGAATGTACTCCACCATATGAGATTCAAGAATTGGATGGAAATGATTCGACATTATGAGATGATCCACTCTTATCCATATGGAATCATGATCTTGATGCATTCTTGGGAGACCTGTTACAAAATACATAGCTATTTTCTCCAATTTCCATACTAGGGTAGGTAAAGAAAATAACATACCTACTGATCGTTTATGTTCTGCCATAACCTGATAACAATTTAAGAATCACCAAACAAACTCATCCCCCACACTTTTTATACTAATCCATCAATACTATGATTTCAATACAATATACTTCTTCTATATTCAAAGATTAATATCCCATATCTAATGGTTTAAGAATGAAGATGTTTTTCCTTGAAATCCATAGGTAGGTCTATCTGATTTCAAAACCACAACACTAATCTATCATCCTGATTCCAACCCTCAATGGTCTCCTCGCCATTGAGTTTTTACCTCATAACCAGACATTCTGCATCATATGGATATTAATCATTAACCCTTTCCACCAAATCAGGATCCAAAATTATTGGAAATAAGGTTGTAACTTCACCTTGTTCATCACATTTCAAGTGAATATTGGATAAGTACTACATTAACTACCACTCATCGTATGCTTCCGTTTCCAATTAAGCATATAAGTTTCTAGTTAATGAATTTTCCATAGAATTTCCCTCCCATGGTGTATATATCAAGTAAAATTCAATCTTTTGTAAAAATTCTATCCAAATTCTTTGTCTCTATTTCAAATTCTATTTTGATAAAATATGTTTCAAGCTCTAATGATTCATAAACACACTAAATTTCTCAACAAAGATATAATAACAGCATGTATTCAAAGAAAGGATTATGAAAACTACCTCCAAATCATTTTTTGTGTAATTATTCTCAACAATTCAATATAGTATTTATCCATAATCAATAACATGTTCTTGCTACATTAGATCATTCCCCAAACAAGATCCCAGAGCATCATAATTCACCCCATACCCCTCTCCTAATTCAAAAAAAATTAGAATTAGTACTGATGGAAGGAGAAACATAAACTCTTGAAAAGACTTTTGGAATTTATCATCCCATTAAAATGAAGCATTATTCTTTTTTAAAGATCTCACATGAAAAATATTCATGAGAATTTATGAAAATAGAATCGGTAAAAAATATCTAGACCAAGGAATATCCATATCTCGAAGACATTATTTGGTGGTTTCCAAATGATAAAAACCACTATATTCTCTAGATCCATGGAAATAAATCTTTCAGAAATTACATGGACAATGAAACATTACTCTTAAATCCAAAAACCACTCTTTGATTATTTGGTATATAGACAGTGATCCCTCAAGATTCCCAACACTGACACCTAGTGTTTCTCATGCTCATCCCTCTTCCATAAATACAAAAATATATAATCCACAAAACTCTGCACAAAAATATATAGATATCACTGAAATATCCAATTCAATGATGTTATAAATACTAATGGTGAATTTTTAATACCGAAAGGAACTAATAAATATTCATAATGTGCATATCCACCCCTAAAATTTTCCTTCGGGATGTCCTCCTTCTGTACCCGCAATTGGTGATATCCTAATCGCAAGTCAATTTTATAGAATGACTGATCTCCCCTAAATTTTGGAAATGATCATCAGTGTGGGTAAGTGGATACCTGTTATTTATTGTAATTTGGGTATGATTAAAATAATCTATGTACAATTGAGGAGTTTCATTCACCATTTTGACAACCAAGATTGGTGCTTCATACAAATGTGTGCTCTGCTAAATGAATCATTTTCATTACTACACCTCTAACATCAATTTTAGCTCAATTAATTCATTGGTTACAATAAAATAATATGGAAGGGAAATTAGACTATTACTTAGAAGGGGATCAATCATAAAATCCAATTATCTCATAGATGGGAACCCCGATAAATTTTTA
Source organism: Viscum album (assembly GCA_963277665.1). Lineage (NCBI taxonomy): Eukaryota > Viridiplantae > Streptophyta > Magnoliopsida > Santalales > Viscaceae > Viscum > Viscum album. The sequence continues at coordinate 401,758,539 of OY728160.1, read as the reverse complement.
GGAAACACATCTTGAAACCAATAAACCACCGCTGGAAACCTTTTCTCCTAGATCTCATCCATCGATACAAAAGAAAATGTTAACAAATAGTACAAGAGCATTCAAAATACTGGGTCCAACAAAAAATTTGTATCTAACTTTAAAATTTTGTATCCTTGAAATAGATTCTCGATGACATATTCAGTTTTCAAACTAGTTGTTCATGTATAATAGTTAAGGCGAGCCTTAAACATACTAAACCAATTCATACTCAAGATTATATCATAGACATTCATCTCAAGAACATATAAATCCAATTTTTTCAATAATCAATCAATAATTACATAACATTTAATACACACAAATGCACGCCATATTATTTGACCAATAGGAGTTTGATGATTTATCGTATAAGGAATCATATCAAATTTTAAACATATAAAATCAATAAAACGGTTAAAAATAATTGAATGGGATTCATATTTATCAAAAAAAACTTGTACACGTGTAGAATTTAAAAAAACAATTACCTCTTACCTTAGATGGTCCAAACTAATAATCTAAATAATCCTTTCATCTCCACATAATTACTTTACTTCTACACATTATTCTCTATTTACCAACAGATATTGAACTACTAGAGGACTCATGGTATTCCTAGAGTCATTATGGCTAGCTATATTATACAGATGAAATTTATTATGCTTTCTATGTCCTGTTGAATCATACGATGCATGTGGCACCTAATATGTTTCTCAAACACATGATCATGGAGCACTGTAAAAATAACACTTAAGATTCCACTTCGGATTCCCGTTATATCAGTCTCTATGTTGTTATGTACACTCTTTCTTTTTGTGATCAAACATATCACAATGGAAACATCACAAACTTATCTTGAGTTATGGTGTAAGGATTACTAATCAATATATATAATTGGGATTTTTGTTCCCACCATGGAAATAGGTGTCCCTCTTCCACTTTATCATAACAATAGAGTTCCCAATGTTTTCTATTGTAACACCGTGACCCATCTAGACCAGATCCAGTACATTCGCATGTTTATAAGGAATAAAATATGAAATAATGATTAGTTCAGTGTTCTTGAAAAAACTAGATACATATATGTAACTCGAATTACATAGGAAAGGTAGCAAAATATGACACGTAACAAAAACATAAAACCACTTCAATAGAAACTCAATAAGTGATCACCTCTTCATAACCTATTGGAGGTAAACAAATGAAAGGGGTGATCTCATCCTATCAGAAAGGGTTAAGAATATAAGAAGCATGAATCAATAATAATTGAATCATAAACAACATGGCATAGTCAATATGGCATGGTGAACAAATGAAAAACTCATGCCATTAATAAACCGAAAATGAAACTGCTTCAATAGATATTGTCATCGTGAACATATCATGGACAGTAATAACAGATATTGAATAAAGAGAATTCTTATTAATTGGATGTCATGTATCTGGATCATGATACCATAATACCGTTAAAATGGTTTAGTTTTGTTTGAACAAACCCATCTGATTTTTGGAATCCAACATGAAGGGTTTGTCTCCAAACAGATTGTCTCATAAAACATGTTCATGTATAGAGGAGATATAGTGGGCCTCTCACATCACATAATTTACAAATATTTCTTATAACAATGAATCAAAAAAAATTAAAATATGCATTTATATTATACTTATTGAATAGAGGATACACATTCATTAACACTTCCACAGTTAAAACAACATTAGAAATAAACACCATATGTAAAATGGTACATGACATAGACAATTAGCATATCCAAGATATGAGAATATGAATATTTAATAGAATTATAATTTCAAATGAAATTTGATCACAAATGGGTAGTATATACACAACATTATAATTTATAGATGCACAAGACAATGTATGTCACAACGAAATAGAAAATTGAGAAAAAGTCCCATACCCTAATGTAATCAGTCGAATCATATGAAAAAAATAATAACGATAAAATGATAATTTTAATACCATGAAAAAAATGGAATCATGATATTATATAAAAATGAGATTAAACATACACCACGTTTAAGAAATAAGTGGTGAACATTAAAAATCTCACTGAAATGAAGGTGAGATGAGAAGGCCCCTTACAAACATTTCGGCATCGTAACCAGTGTTCTTGTGAGGGATCGATAAGAGATAATGGGGTATCCAATTATTTATATATCATAAGTGTATTATGGGGAGGTGATAAAACATACCTCATCATTTGGAATTAAATATAAATGGATACAACATATGGGAAATTCTTGAATAAAATTGAGAGAGTAGATCACTTACGAAGACGTATCATTAGATTGAGGAAAATCAACGAGATAATTATGTGTGAAAATCATAAACCTGAACAATAAAATTGGATATATAGAATAAAACAATCATTGGTAATTCACAAATATTCTATGAAAGATTTAAAAAATTGCATTGATGTTTAATTCAATGAATGGTAATTGAGTAAAGATGTCCCTTACCTCATGCTCGAAGGTGTTCTTCATTATTCTTAATGACCTGAATTATAAAATTAAGCTTCATTAATTAATAATTCCATTACATCATCAACATGTAATTTATATGGTATAATCTTATTATGTTCATTAATGGCATCATTGATGGGTTTAAGATGTTTGATTTTATTGTTTTGGAAGCATTTTCTTCATTCATTTTCATGATCCATTTACATGTATTCATGAATTGATGATCATTTGAAATGTGGTTAAACATCAAGAATTGTTAATATATAATATTAGTGACATTACAAAGATATAAATGATCTGATAATGGTTCTATTTATATACCATGAGGTTGAATCATTCAATTATTTAATGATAAATTCTTTCTTTTGGCTTCTCAGGTTTTTGTAAAATGAACATGTTTTGTATTATTATTCACTATTATTAGTGTGTAATGGCTAAAAACATTAAATAAGATAAAATACATGCATTATGATCTGGTTAAACAATTTAAAAGGTTTCATTACTAGTCTTTAAGATAGTAATAAAAATTGTAAACCTGTCTTCTTGAGTTTGATAAATTAACACATCTCAGACGGTGTTAGAATTTATATTAAAAATAGAATGGAAAAGAGATATTATGATGAAATATTCCATTAGAATAATGAATATAAATTACTTTTAATGTGATGTTATTATAATTTCAATTTTATGAGGGGATGTGAGAAGATAAAATCAAAATAATAGAACATATAAATCAAATTGAAAGAAACGAGAAGTGGTTCACCTCTTGAGTACTCCTCCTTGAGACACTTTTTAAGGCCTTTTTTCCATTTTGGATAGACCAGCAAGACTTGGAAATTGGGAGAGGGCTTGGGAAGAGTATTTGGATGAATTTAGGCATGTCATGAAGCTTGAGTGATGTGAGAGGAAGAGCAAGTGAGGGTGTCTTATATAGTGTAGGGTAAGAGAGTTTTCTTAATATTATAATCATTAATTTATTATATCTCCGAAATTCAAGGAATAGTTAGTCTTCCAGGACCAATAATTGTAATTTTATCATGTAAATCAGAATTAATTGGGCTTACATTATCATAATATCTTACATGACTCTATAATTAGTGTTTTTAACTTGTTTAGTAAGTTACGGTATTTAACAATTCATCAAAAAATTTATCTATTTCAGAAAAATACCAAAAATTCATCGTAACAATTTTTTGACGTGTAAAATCCAAAAATGAAGACCATTTTTCAAAAATTAATTTTACTCAATATGATAAATTAAATATTAAATTAAAATTACTATTTAATCAAAATATATAAACACATAAAATATTCATCTTCATTTTTAAAGTGCCTACATTTATTTATAATTTTATGGTTAAGGATAAAATTCATAAGAGAAATATTAATATTCAAAAGGGTAAGTTACTATTCATAAGGGTATGTTACTATTCATAGAGGTTGGTTACTATTCATCAAAAATTAAGTTATTTCTACTAAACTCTAACTATTATCTTGAACACAACCGTGTATGTCATATTTTCAAAATTCAAAACGCACAAGTGGGAAATTTATGTTCAATGTCTAGGATATAACTATCTCCAAAATAAAAAAGTGTTGTTTTAGAGAGACTCAATGATTTATGAAATATAGGCTATTACTAGAATGTAATTAAGAGATACATACCATAAAATGTTTGGGGTGTTACATTATTCCTTCCTTCGAAAATTTCTTCCTCAAAATTTAATGTTTAAAGCCCACCAAAAAGATATGGATGGTTCTTCTTCATAACATCCTCTGGTTCCCATGCTAATTCCTCTATATCATGGATTCTCCAAAAAACCATTACTAGAAGAGTTGTCATATTTTTCAATAGATCCTCCCTTGTGTTAAGAATACTGATAGGCACTTCACAGAATGGAAAATTAGGATGTAGTTGTACTTCTTCCTAGGTGAGTACATGAATTTGGTCTAAAATGCATTTCTTCAGCAATGACATATGGAAGACATCATGAATTTAGAGAGACATGGTGGCATTTCTAAATGGTATGATACAACTCTAATTCTTTCCATAATTTCAAATGGCTCGATGTACCATGGGCTTAGTTTCCCTTTCCTAACAAACCTTATGACACCCTTCCAAGGATATACTTTTAGAAAGACACGATCTCCCACATGGAATTCCAAGTCTTTTCTCCGTTTGTCAGCATAACTCTTCTGCCAACTTTTGCCTTCTTTAATATGAGTTTGAATTGTCTTCACCTTTTTGATGGTCTCTTCAATATGTTTCATCCCTATAATTTTTCTCTCACAAACATCTTCCGATCATATTAAAGATCAACAACATTTTCTATTTAATTTTTTATATGGATCCATTTGAATACTTCAATGGAAAATATTATTGTAAGAAAATTCACCAAAAGAATTTATTGATCCCACAAACCATTAATGTAAAGATATCATGATCTCATTATGTCTTCAAATGTTTTAATAGTCCTTTCAGATTGTCCATATGTTTGAGGGTGGTAAGCAGTACTCATATGAAGCTCAGTATTCAAATCCTTCTAGATACTTTTCCATAATTTTGATGTAAAACAAGGATCTTGATCTACACAATCGATAGAGGTGCACCTTGATGTATTACAACTTCATTAATATAAAGTCTTCATAGGTGCTCAAGTGGAAAATCCTCTATTATAGTAAAGAAATATGATGATTTTGTAATATTATCAATAATCAGCCATATTTAATCATTCCTTCTAGGTGTCCTCGATAGTCCCATGAAAAAATTCATCCATGTTTCATCCCACATCCACATAAGAACAGTTAGAAGTTGAATCACCCATCTAGGATGTTGCCTCTCTACCGTCACATATTAAAAAACTAGACACCTTTACACATATTCATCTATTTATCTCTTCATAATATACCACCAAAAATATTCCTTCATAAATCTATACATCATTGTGCTTCATGGGTGTATTGTGAAATTTGAGCTATGAACATCGTCTAATAGTTCCTTTTTCACCAAAGGAAATTCTACCAATCTCCCATATTAACAAAATTAATTTTCTTGTTCATATTGTCCTCATTATATTGAGAGATTTTCATCTTTTCTATTAAAGATGGTTTAGCAATCATTCTAAAGAGGAATGATGTTTCCCCTTCCTTAACAATTCCCATATCAATATTTAATAGATCCAAAAATATAGGATTTATCTCAATCCACATTTGAATCAGAAGTCCATGATCTTTCCTGCTTGATGCATCTACCACCTTATAATCGTTTCCTAGGTGGCAGTGTATTGAAAAATCATAATTTTGAGTAACTCGAGCCATCTCCTTTTCCTCATGTTGAGTACTTTAGTGCAAAACTATATTTCAAACTCTTTTGGTCCGTATAAATCTCACATATTTTCCTTAGAGACAATGTATCCATATTTTTAGAGTAAACACTATGGCTGCTAACACAAGATCATGATTTGGGTAATTATGCTCATAATTCATCAACTGTCTTGATGCATAAGCAATAACTTTGTCGCTTTTCATAAGGACGCATCCCAGTCCATTCATGTTACATCGCTGTATATCACAAATCCATCATTTCTAGATATAAGAGTCAAAATTTGAGAAATTAACTTTATTCATTTCAAATCTTCAAAAAATTCCATGTATTATTTTTTACATACAAACGTAACCCCTCTATGTGTGATCTTGGTTAGCGGGTTAGCCATTCCGGAAAAATTCTGAATGGAATATCGATAGTAACCTACAATGCGAATAAAAATGTATACATTTGTTATGTTTTTTGGCATGGGACATTCTTGGATTGCCTTTGTCTTTAAAGGATCAACTAATATTCCATCCATAGAGAAAATATGGCCAAGAAAAGAAACTGATTGAAGGCATAATTCACACATGTTAATCATCCCATATAATTTATTTCTTCTAATAGTTTTTATAATAATCTGAATGTTATCATCATGGTCTTTATAGCTTTATGATTATATCAGGATATCATCAGTTAATAATACAAAAAAGTTATCAAGATATTCCTTGAAAACTCTATTAATTAAATACATGAAATTAGAGGGTACATTATTCAGTCCCATAGGAATCACTATAAACTCATAATGCCCATACCTGCTTTGAAATTCTATCTTAAGAATATCTTCCTTCCTCAAACGTAGCTGATTATATCCAGATAAAAGGTAAATCTTCAAAAATTATTGAGATCTATGATGATGATCAAATAAATCATCAATCCGAGGTAGAGGGTACTTATTCTTTGTTGTAATAGCATTGATTTCCCTATAATCAATGTATAGACTCATGTATCTATCTTTCGTCTTGGAAATGTGGATAGGATCACCCCATAGAGAAATACTAGGTCAACTAAATCAATTTTATCTTAATTTTTTAGTTGTTTCCTTAGCTCCCCTAATTCCATAGTGGTCATTCTATAGGGAGTATTTGATATAGGTCCTTCACTATGAATTAAATCAATAGAGAATTAAACATCCTGATCTAGAGGATGTCCATGTAAATCATCTGGAAATGCATCAATGTATTTCTGCACTATATGCACATCTTCAATTTTATGATTTCTTTCCTCAACTATAGATACTGTTTTCTCATACTCTCCATGTATTTAATTTACTAGAGCTATTGGTGGTGGATCTATATAGGAATCATTGGAGAGGTTTCTTCTCTAAAGATAAGGAATAATAAACCATTTTAAAAAATTATAACTTTCATCTTCTTTCAATAGATCTTCGCATCATAATTTGATAGCTAATTCATACCAAGAATTATATCAAAGTCAACTATATGTGTGATGATAAGTTCATAAACTAAATCAGGATTATATGTCACGATGGGGAAAAGTTGACATGCCTTTTTTCAATGATGAATCCCTTAAGAGTTTTGAATAATAACTCCATTATTAAATAAAATTGGTCATGTCTAATTTTCATGAAAAACATGGAAGATATAAATGACTGAGATGATCCAGAATCAAATAATGTGTTGGCTAAGTCTAACAAAACAATTAAAGTACACTCCACCATATCATTAGGATCTTTAAACTCCATGGTTGTACTCACACAAGATATCCCTTTCCCACGTATCCTTTTCTGAGGATTGTTTCCTTGGAGCTTAGGACACTCATTTTCATAGTGTCCCAACTCCTTATAATTGTAGCATTTAATTCCATCGAATTATTTCTTCCCCTTTCATTCAATAGATTGATGACCCTTTTCACAACACTTATAGCAAACTCTCATGCATTTCAAGGATTTACCAAGATGATTCTTTCCACAGTTTCTATATAATTGGAATTTATTCCCTCCTTTGTTCTTATTTTCCATGTAACCATTTACAATCTTATTATAGTACCTATTTTTATCTTGGTTTCCCTTGAAAATTTTTAGCTATAAAATTCCTTCCCTATTTTGATTTCAATTGATACAATTTCATCATATTATGAAAATGTTTGAAAAAGTAGTTCCATTCTAAGACATGGAATAATACCATCAATGAAACAATCAATATTGTCATTCATGTCACCTACATAATCTATGGCATTCCTGGCTAGCCTTGTGAAGGTAGCCTCAAAATCTGTAACACTTTCTTCTTCACTTTGAATTAAGGTTAAGAATTTCCTCTTCATTTCCGTTCATTTGTCATGAGGGAAATATTCTTTTATGAAAATTTCCATAAAATTCCTTCATTTCATATCATCTATTAATTCTTCCATCGTGTTATTTTAGATAAAATACCACTATTGATCTATGTCACCGTTTAGAAAATATACTATCAGCACTACATTTTCATTTTCATTGCATCTTAATTCCATGAATATATATTCAAGGGACATGATCCACTGCTCAACCACCATTGGATTATTATTCCCACTAAAATATGGGGGCTTCTTCTACATGAAATGATCCAACATAGGTGTAGCATGGATATTCATCATGACCCATGTAATTTTCCCCAATATGTTCATAATCTGATCTACTCCGACATTGACTGTATTGACTTTCTCTGTGGGGTAATTTTGACCTTTTCCATGAGTATTGATTCCACTTCTTCCATTAGGTTCCATTTCTAAATAATGGAATACACTAGATTAGTTAAGGAATCTAAAATATAAAATCAATTAACATAGATTGAAATTCAATGCATAATTAATCTCATAAACATGGTTTCTCTAAGGAATAATTTGCATTAAATTCCTTCATAGTGGCTTGTAATGAAATTTTATTATCCTAATAATATCCCCCATAAGTGTCATTACCAATAGTATAGTAAAACCCATTTTCGTCTACTAGGACACCCCAGGTCAAACCCGAATCTCTTTACCATAGTTTTCACTCCTAGGTACATAAGTGCCAGATCCAATTCCACCTATTTGTATCCAGAAAGTGATTTACTTTATAAAAATATCCACATAATCTATTACATACCAAAATACCAGGTTTTACATGTATGTTTTTTCTCAAATACTACCTTAGGTCTTTGTTCCCTAATATATATTTTCTAATCTAGTTCTGAAGGTTCCTACAAAAAATTTTCTAATACCAACTGTAACTGTCTGACCCCTATAGACTGGATCCAGTGCATTACTATGTATAGTGTCATCTTTAGAAGGTATTAATACCTAATGGAATGATCGGTTTAGTAGTATATAAATTTTAGATACATATATGTAACTCAAATTACATTAAAAAGGAAACAAAAAATTACAAATAACAAAAACTAAAAACATCTTCCATAGAAACTCATTAAGTGATCTCCTATTTATAACATTATAAAGGTAAAAAAATTATTGGGGTGAGCTCAATTTATTAGTAAGGGTTAAAAATATAAGATTCTTTAATCATTAATAACTAAATCATAAACAACTTGGCATAGTGAATATGGAATGGTGAATAAATGAGAAACTCATGCCAATAATAAACTGAGATTGAAACTATATCCGTATATTTTGTCATAGTGAAACCCCCATGGATATTAATAAATAATAACTAATAAATATAATTATTATTAATTGGACATCATGTATCTGGAACATGATTCCATAATACTGTTAAAACGGTTTTGTTCTGTGGGTAGAAACCCGTCTAAATTTTGGAAACAAACTCAAAGGGTTTGTCACCAAACTGATTGTCTCATGAGACCAGTCGATGCATAAAGGGGATATAGAGGGCCCCTATTGTAACTACATTTACAAATCATTATTATTACATATATTAAATAACATATAAATATGTATTTACATTATCCGTACAGAATAGAGGATACAGATTAATCAATACTTCCACAGCTAAAACTACATTGAAAATAAATATCGTATGTAAAATGGTAAATGACGTAGACAATGATCATATACCTAATATTAGAATTTTGATATTTAATAAAATTATAAACTCAAATTATATATGATCTTATATTGTATTTAGGTACACCACATAAGAATTATTAGGTGCACAATACAATGTAAGTCATAATGAAATAGAAAAATGGGACAAAGCCCCCTATAACAATGTAATCAGTAAAATCATATGTCCAAAAAATAATAAAAATCAAATGAATCATTTAATACCCTAAATATAACAGAAATAATTATATTATATGAAAAATGGTAGTACACATACACCACATTAATGAAATAAGTGGGAACATTAAAAATCTCACGAAAATGAAGGTTAGATGAGAAGCCCCTTACGAACATTTTCGCATGGTAATGGGTGTTCTTGTAAGGGCTTAATGAGATATTAATGGGTATCCCATTATTCATATATCATATGGGTAGTATAGGGGAGGTTATAACACACTCATAATCATTTGGAATTAAAAATAAATGGACATAACATAGGGTAAATTCTTGAATAAAAGTGATATAGAGGATCCTTTACAGAGAACGTATCATTAGACTGAGGATAAATCAACCAGATAATTATATTTGAAAAACATAAACAAACAAAATAAAAGTTCATATATGGAATAAAACAACAATAGGTAATTCAAGAATATTATGTTAATGATAAAACAAATGACATTGATGTCTAATTCTTTGAATAGAAACTGAGTTAAGATTTCCCTTACCATATGCTCGAATGTGTTTTGGATTTTTCTTAAAGACATGAATAACAAAATTAAGAATCATTATTTAATAATTCCAGAACCTCATAAACATTTAATTGATATAATATATCCTTATTAGGTCCATTAATGGCCTTTTTGATGGGTTTAAGAGGTTCAATTTTATTGTTTTGGAAGCATTTACTTCCATGGTTTTCATGAACAATTAATTTTATTCATGAATGGAATTTAATTTTAAATTTTGTTAAAAATCAAAAAAATTTAATATATAATAATAGTTACAGTAAAAATATATAAATCATCTTATAAAATTTTTGATTATATACCATGAGGAAGTCTCATTCGATGATTTAATGATAAATGTTTGGATTTGGCTTTTCAGTTTTGTGCAAAGTGAACTTGTTTTGTATAATTATTACCATATTATGAGTGTGTAAGGATTAAAAAACATTAAAAAAGATAAAATACATATATTAAGAACTAGTTAAACTATTGAAATATTTTCATGACTATTATTGATGATAGTACTACAAATTGAAAACCCGTCTTCCATGAGTGTGATAAATTTACACATTTCTGATGGTGTTTGCATTTATAATATAAAACCAAGGGAAAAGTGAGATTATGGTAAAATTTTCCATTAGCATAATGAAAATCCAGTGCATGTAAGGTACATAAATTATCATGGAATTTGGATAAGGGCAGGTGAGGAGAGAGAATCTGACGAATATATATTCTAAAAGAAATTGAATGAAAAGAGAAGTGAGGTTCACCTTTTGAGTACTCCTCCCTGAGAATCTCATTAAGGTATTTTTTGGCTTTTGGGGAGACCAGTAGGCCTTGGACGTTAGGAGTAGTCTTGGGAAGAGTATTTTAGTGAATTTAGGCATGTCTTGAAGCTTGCATGGTGTGGGAGGAAGAGGGGGTGATGGTGGTTTATAAAGCGGAGGGGAGGAGTGTTTTCTTAATATTAAAATCATTAATTTAGTATTTCTCCACAAGACAAGGAATAGCGAGTCTTCAATGATCAAGAATTGTAATTTTATCCTTTGAATCTGAATCAATTAGGATTACATCAAAAAAAAATCATACATGACTCTATAATTAGTGTATTAAGCATATTTTTTAAATTATGACATTTTATTATTTCTAAAAAATTCCATTATTTTAGAAAAAATACAAAAAATTCACTGTCACCATTTTTCGATGTTTAGAATCCAAAAAAGAAGTCCATTTTTCAAAATAAATCTAAAATATTGTTAATTAAATACATAATTAAAATAATTACTTATTTGAAAAATATAAACATTCAAAATATTCATTATAATTTTTTAGGTGCCTAAATTCATTTATACAATCATGGGTATTTATACCATTAATAAGAGTCATATTTGTATTCATAAGGGTATGTTACTATTCATAAAGGTGGGTTACTATTAATAATGGTAGGTTACTATTCACTTAAAATTATGTTAATTCTATAAGACTCTAAATAACATCTGGAACACAACCGTGTATGTCATATTTTTTAAATTAAAAACTCACTAGTGAAAAATTTATGTTCAATGGTTGGGCTATGAGTATATCCCAAATAACCAAGTGTTGTTTTAAAGAAAATCGGTTCTTTATAAAATATAGTCTATGAATAAAATATATTTAAGAGAGACATAGTGTAATATTTTTGGGGTGTTAAAACCATGGGTATCACATACTTACTCCTCCCAATGCTCTTGAGATGTCCCTTTCAGCTACCATCTCTCTATTGAATATCTCAATGTAATTAATAATATAGTGCCCCACAATCATATAGTGAATCTCTTGTCTCATCCAAAATTAAATGATTCATGAATTTAAGGATACAATATAAGAAAACTCAATTGAAAAGTACACTAAATTCATTAATTTAGACAAATAATCCATGAATAAAATATTTTCATTATTCAAGATGAGTAAGTCATTTGTTCTTTGATTTATGAATTTCTGGTAGTATAATTGTTCATGGAATGATTATTAAAAATCTTATTGACCAATAGATTTATCTAATTTATACTACACAACTAAATCCCACCACTGGCATGCAATATCTTACATTATATAAGTTTCCATCTTGACTTTCAACTACATTTTTGTGCTGATAAAATCGAATATACGATCCATCCTTCTCAGTCACACCTCTTCATTTTTTGGTTCAGAATCTCCTCCAAATGTGTTTGGATTATTTTTATAGAATTGTATGGACTGATCCAATTTTGTTGGATAATCCACCCTATATTCTCTATTCCTTTCCTAAAATTCCTGGAAAACACCCTAAACCTATTCTCGGTTCACCTGTGTCTCAAGTTCAACCACATTCTTAATAGCTTATTATGGTTGATTTTTATGACCCCTACTAGGTTCCATTTACTATAAAAATAACCATATTTGTATGTCCAATCTATATCAACTGAATTATTTTCATTTAAAATTATACAACATCATAATATCACAATATTTCATTCCAAAATCAATCTTTTAAACATTAAATGATTATTGAAAATTCTCACTTAATTTTTTAAAATGAAAAAATATTCCAAATACCAAAACCATGCTCTTTGGAAAAACATAAATTTGATATTTTTTTAACATCTTTAAAAAATCATCACTTTTGAAACAAATCGTAAGTCGTCACCCAATATTAATTATGCACTCATAGTGATATGTTATTTCAAAAATGTATGTTATCCTCAACTCATTTGCTAAACCCATGAAAATGAGGTTCCAAATCCTATAATTGTGTCCAAAAAATTTATGTAAACAAATACCTAGTAAAATTAAGTGTAGTAGAGAATGGTTAGCTATATATATTTAACATATAAATTTCATTTCGTATCAATCATACTCTTTCCAACAAATATGACATAAGGAATAGACCATGGTGAATTTCAACTCAATGACTGACCAAACTGAATACCACTTGTTCTAGATGATATTTGGAATTACCAAGATTGATACCACTTATTCAACAATGACATTTAGAAGGAAATATACATATACCACTTGTAACATCCTTCTTCTTCACATATCCTTAAGAAGGAAATAGGATATTACATGGCCTTAAGTGATATCCCCAACATGCCAATGGATGGAAATAAATTATGAAGGCTTCATTTTGAAATAGTGGTCAATTTTCCCATTTAATATAAAACAAAAAAACAAATATGACATAACTAATATACTACTACATGATGAATCACAACAATGAAGGATAACTCAAAAAAACCCCTTTTATCAAAACCAATACAAAGAGTAAAGCATCTAAATACTACAAAATGAAAAAATTTCTAAGACAACCACAACTCCACATATCCAAACATCTTTATGATCCATTACACAAAACATCCAATTTATCACTAAGATCCAAAATAGAAGTGTGAAAAAAATACCTTTTCCCGTTTCCTAATTAAAAACATATGAAAAATCAACAATTTCTTAAAGCAGGGATGAATATTGAAGCTCAATATATTCCCCCCAACAAACTTCCCTACACACACCACAATGATAGAATAAGTTATAACATTTATGTTAAAATTTTTATATAGAAATATTTATAAAATAGTTTATATCATAATAAAAAAAAGATCCATAAAAAATTATTTTTCACATAACGATATCAAATTCTAACGAAATCAACCAATCAATGCTTTAAACTCGTTTAATGAGTTCCATTTTGGCAAGTACAATTCTTTCCACATAACCACACATCCAACCTTCCATGAATCCATGGGACACCCAATACTAATTAGTAGTGATTCATCCTTTCACAAAGATTAATATTAGTGAACCATAACGAATGGGGTACGTCATGCCCGTATCCATCCCAACCTTTTTCTAGGGTATTTCACTCCCTTATTAATCCCAATGCACATTAACACACACCACACAACCATTCCAAGCCCATGAAAAAACCCAAGAAAGAGTAACCCATTTCAAAAAAAAAATTGAAAACCATTCCATAAATACTTTTTCAAAAATCAAACAAAACAAATAATTTTAAAATAAACTTTTTATATTCAAACTGTACTGAATTCTTCAGAACACATCCAAAATTTTTAAAAAACTACTAACCATCATTAATGTGGTTTCAAAAATTATATTCACATAAATTTCACAAAAAAATATCATCTAAAACATCCAATTTGAAATCAAGAATTCATTTTCTAAATAGATTTGTGGAAAATAAATCAACATACATCAGAAAACATGGAAAAACATAAAATGACAAGAAAACATCCACGAAAATGGGAAATAACTCCAAATACCCACCTTATATATCTTCACCAAACATCACCAAATCCATGTATAATAATATTTCTCCTGAAATTCATTATATATATCAAAAAAATAGGTTTATATATGATTATGAGAGAGAGGGAGAAGTAGATCAATGGAAATCCATGAAAAATAGCCAAGAATGATGAATCACCATGAGAATCTAGCTTTAATGAAATAAGTGAAGTATTTGGATTGCCAATGGATTAATTTGAGATTCCTATGATACCTATGGGAGGAGAAAGTATTGATTTAGTATTATTTTGGTTTACCAAAGGGGGATTAATTATTAATCTCACCCTTCATCCACTTCTTGTGGATCTTGTTTTTAAATTGTGCATAGTTAACAGCATGGTTATGAAAACAATGAACTGACCATTTTACACCCACTAACTCATGGTGGGACCCTATACAATTGGATCACATAGATAGAAAAACTATGTGAAAGCCATGCTGAAATTATATGTCCAAAGATTCTTGGTTTTTTCAAGGAAACCTCATAGTTTGGACAAACCGTGGACCTACCCATGCTCCTTCTCCTTTCAACTTGTCCCATTGTGAATGGTTTTCTATAGGTGTTTCATAGTTTCCACAAATTGTTATCAAACCATGAACCTATTGAAAATCCCAAAAACATTCCAAACATCTTCCAAAATCTTCCACACTTCACAAATAATCTTTATGTACTCATAAATTGGAAAATAAGGGTTACATAGATGAAACTAGGGATATTACACTTTCAAGAAACCACAAGGTGAATCCCTAAACACTCTTCCCAACTCTACTTGAGAGACATAATAATGTAAAGAATCCATGTTCACTATATAAAATAAAATTCCCTAAACCCCAAAACTTTCCATGTAGATTTAATACAATAATTTACATACCATCAGTCTGATTTTAAAATATGGGACCGGAACCTCACCAAGGTATGTATACAAAAAAAGTTAGTTACAAACCCCAAGAATCCAAATAATTTTTTCATATCAATATCCAAAACCATCAAGTGAACACTTACAGACTTATAGAGGAAACCATGCCTCGTCAAATCATATATATTTGTTGAGGGATTAAAGACCACACAAAGGACCGTATGACACAACAAAGTCCACGATCAGCTAATGATAATATCATATCTATCAAGGTGATAATAATTCAACAATCTAAATGTATGAATATGATAAATTTTCATTTATAATATAAGATTAACTCTATATATATCTAGTTTATTACATACTCTATCAACCTATGCTCTGACCTACACCTCTCCCCAAGATACAAGCATAGTGGAGTATGTAAATCCCATCTATATAACACTCTTACCAAATAGTCATCAAAATTGATGGGTTAAGGATAGTGGGGAGCGAAACTAAGTATAAATAAAAATAACCTTCTCCATATTCCCAAAAAAACTCATGATATACTTTAGGGGAGAAAAAATCTTCCCTGAATAAAAAAAAATTGGGCACAAATATCATATAATAATGGGATTTTTTAATAACACCCTATACTCCCATCCAAACCACATGACCCCCTCATTCAAAGTAGAAAAAATGAATAAGGGTATCTCCCAAGGTTTTATATATGGATTTAAGGACCTAAAATATAACTTAAAATATCGAGGGGCCAATCATCAACTAGATTGAACACTTATATTCAAGAATTTACATCCTTTGAGAATCAAAACATCATTGAAAAACCTAGAGAATACTGTTTTTTGATTCCATGAATGGATCACATGCCCTTACATGAGAATACTGACAGGGGGGATCAATAACCTCACACCTTCTAAATATAATCATTTCTATCAATTAATATTCACTATATGGATATGATTTAAAACATTTCCTAGATCATCTCACCAATGAACCCTAATAATGTGTAAGACTCCATTGTCACATTTTATGTATAACGTTACATGAAATGGACTACTCACTTGTCCAAAATCCATCTATAAGGTGACAAAAAAGTAAAAATCCATTTTAGAATAAGGGTAACTATGAGTAACATGTGGTATATGTTGTGTACATGCATCACCCAACATTGGAAATATACTTCTTCTTGACTCAATAAGTATTTACCAAGTAAGAAACATTTGAAAAAGAACACAATCAATGTAATTCACACAAGGCACTAAGTAATGTACCCTATATCATGTTACTTCAGGTAACCAGACATGGGATGTAATTCAACAATCTATATACCTAACATTGGTTGTCAATAAATTTTTGTTTCCATAGTCTGGGTTGTGTTCCAGAATGTCCTACTTGGTGTATCTATATAGATAATATATCATTTGGACACCATACTTATCCATTGGACCCCCAATGAACTACATGGATTGTTTTCCAGTACTATATATTATGTGATCAAATTCTATGTATATAGAATACCAACAATTAGCATGTTCATTAAGTTTCACAAAAAAAATAACACCATCATGGGCCTTAAGACAACCAATGACAATAAAAATTTTAAAATATAATTTAAAAATAACTAAAACCTCATAAAAAGGTAGAAATAAAAATAAAGGTACTAAAACAT
This sequence comes from Viscum album, assembly GCA_963277665.1. Taxonomy (NCBI): domain Eukaryota; kingdom Viridiplantae; phylum Streptophyta; class Magnoliopsida; order Santalales; family Viscaceae; genus Viscum; species Viscum album. The sequence goes on along the minus strand of OY728160.1, from coordinate 401,741,094 downwards.
GTATAAAAAATGCAAGCTTAAAGGTTGAATCTATGCTCCATAGCCACTACATCATAATACGTACCCTATAGACACTCTTGAACAAAGATCCACATCCCTCTCCCTTGTTATCCTTTTGGCCTGGTGGCACTAATGATGGGAACATATTTTCTCCATTTCATGAATAATTGGGGTAGGAAATGGTTAGAGAGATAATATAAAAATAAAATATAAAATAAAATAAATCCTAATGACCCAACCCAGACCCCAAAACCTAAATGGGGTTTATACCACATATCGGTAAAACTGTCCATTATGGACATAATCTTAAAGTTTTAATTTATATTTGGAGATTTATTTAGTCAAAATAAATAATTTCATGTGTGGGAATAAAAAATAATTATTTGATAAATATTAAAAATACCCCAAAATTACACTTATCTTGAAATCTCTATATATTTATGCCAATGGGTAGACATCTCATTGAGAAAAAAATACGACCCTTGAAAAACAATTTTTCCATTATTTTTAGCCTAAATTACTGTTGTACCCTTTTTATGGGTCCTATGAACCTCTAAATGAACAAAGTATTCAACATAGGGAAATGTGGATCAATACACCCTCTTCCAATTTGATACTTTTCATCCTCAAAAAAATAATAATCCAAAAGTGTAATAGAGAATCACACTTTCCAACCTAATTCAGGTATGATTGAGGTCCAGTAGTTTCAAAAGGTCTATATATCAACAAGGTCCTAAAATATTGTGACACACTAGAACACATATATTCTCAATGAACCAAGCTGGGTAAATTTCCTCATACACTTTTCCCCTCCATAAATGGAATAAATCCTTAACCAACAACTGCGGATGTTCCTGAAATCATTACGAATCCTCACAAATTTAATCAATAACATTCACCCATATAATTTCCCACCAAGAACTAGATTCCCTTCAACACTGGTATGATGATTTATCATGGATCATCTATATCACTTAGATTTGGTGTATCTACTAAAGTTTTTTCCATATGGGTGTCCTGCGCCCAACATTTGTAAAAAGGAAGATATTCGTGAGTGTCGTACTATGAAAATTTAATCAAATAATATCTATAATTGGAAACCTCAATTAGATCATAAAACAAACCTATAGGGTCCTACCATCACACATCATCATCAGATGAAAACACACATAGATTTATTTTTTTCTATTCAGGATGCAAATATATCATCAACCCTATCATAATTCACATTAATGAAAATGAAAGAGAAATTTTCTACACCACTTACTACAGTTAGGCTTTCATACATTATAGATGACCTGATTCATATCTCTTGGGTCAATGTTTGAAATCAACCCAATATTTAAAAATTTTAAAATCACCATCCTACTGGTTTTATACCTCTTCACACATCCTGAAATACCCTAAGGGATCTCCTATTGAATCACTTTCTATGCTATCTAGGCGGATAAATGGATGAGATTTTAAATTTTTATTCTATAAAATACACAATAAAACAGGTATTTCTCTATCAATCCAATTTTTAATTTATCACATATTTAGGAAAAACCATAGGATCATCTCTAAGCACAATGACCATTAATCGATCAATCAATATAGAAAAAATGGGTACATGTCTCAATTGGTATTTTAGATCCTTAGAAATCCAAAAAACTTGTCACTTCTATAATATCAATGCTTATCTCTCCGAGAGCAATTGGGATACATACTTGGAAATAGGACCACTTCAAACACTATATCTACATTATTGATCCTCCAAACCAAACAAATACTGGATTATACGATCTATAACCATAGAAACAATTAGTTGAAACAACTTGAGGGTTAGATCTACTCATAGTATGTGACCCACATCCCTTTAAAAGTAAAAAGTGACATATTTAATAAATCACAAAATACCATACAAATACAAAAATCCAAGGAAACACAGGTTATAGTTGATCATCCATTAACAACTATGTCATTACTTGCCCCCACTCTATAATAGTTGAATCCAAATAAAACCATGCTATTAAATATCTCTCATGTCGATGGTAGAATCATGGATGAAATATGGGCTCGAGTAACACACTTTAGTTCTTTTGCATTGTTCTAAATACAACATGAAAATTTCTAACTCCTCGTCCCACCACATTACATCAATCGAATAAAACATTCTAGTGATAAAAAATACGACCACTAAAGAGAAATGGATCTAATCACACATCTTGATATATTAGTCTTTTCTCTATCGAATCCCTATATTCCTCCCACCCTAATATAGTTTTCAATGTAATCATAATCTACCATATTACTATCTCTTTCGAGATAATATCTCTGTATAAAGGATTTCGTGCAAACATGAGTTGGAAAATCCCAACCAACCAAGGCTTCCAACCCTATCATCTGACACATTATACTCATCATTAATAGTATGAAAGATCCCACTAGGCTCTACTAATCCCTTATCAAATGAATCATCCTATAGCAATACTATCAACAAGAAGACTAAAAATGGATGTCATACATCAGCCCAACAATTTAAAATCATTGAGTTATGGTGAGTGGCTGGTGGATCAATTAATGTATATAAAACAATGAAGGGAGTAACCAAACTCACTAGTGGTGAATCCAATCCACATAAATCTACATTGAAGAAGGACCCAATCCTTTTATCGAGAATATAAACACTTATCTATATTATGGGGAATCCAAACCTCATTGGGATCTAAGAAGTACCAACACCATGCCCGACTAGAATGTATACATATCAAGGGGGAACATACCACTCTATTAGATAATTCTTTTCCATAGAATCAAAATAAAATGGGAGGTGGGGGCCAACTCATGTAGTCATATGAACCACACCTCAACTCATCAAGAATTTTAGATTCTATAAACAGAGATCTCATAGCCTATTTTCCATATAGTTTCCTGGTAAAATTACAATATCTATAATTGTTGGTGACCCACACCTCATCAAGATCGAGGGAATATGGTCCAAATAATTTAATGGTGCACCCAAGATCCATAAATGGTTGCATATTATATTTTATAATTGGTGGATTACTAAAATCTATAATATCATATGGGGTAAGTCACACATTGTTATCTATATAGTTCCCAAGGGGATTACTTATCACACATCCTTGAATCCACATACATCATAGGGGGATTATCAAGAGAAAACATGTTTACGAGTTGTCTCATTACTCGTTTCATTTACTAAAGTCGAATCTTTCATCTCTAGATAAGTCATTTTTCAAAGGGAAATAAATATTTCTACAATATAGAGTCATATTAAACAATAGGATAACACAAAATGAAACAAACAATCCACTAAGTTATATAAAATTCACGTTCCAATATAGTTATGCACTAAAACAATTTACTTATGTACTTGTGTTACTCAATTGATTGTTAGAGTCCTTGAGTAGGAAAATATCTTCCACAACACCCTAGATAGGTTCCATGTTTTGTAATGTAAACCGAAGAACCTACAAAAATTGCTAACCCATATGTATTGAACCAACCTAAAGAGACACCTATCTCCAAAACCCATCTCATGAGACATATGCATCCAAACTCTATCTCAAGAATCATTAGCTGAGATAAAAATCAAACATGAACTAACCCACTAATTTCCCAGATGGGTTTGACGTTGGTTTATTGTGTCACCCAATGCTCTCCATATAAAGTCCATTGGATGGTGACTATCAAAAAAATCATAATAAACATATAGTACTCCCAAGCATATAAAACCTACAACATAAATATATCACCATCTAACAAAAAGCATCCAAATCTAAGTAGGATATACATATTTTACTAAAATCGAAGTAGGTGTGCATACATCTACTAGAAATCCAAAGGGTGTATAATATAAATTCAATTATATGATTTAAAGAATGTAGTTTTTCTCTACCAATCACTTATAATATTTAGAATAATATTTTTAACCTCAATTGTACAGATGAAACAAAATTTTTCTAAAAACCATGATTTTAAAATATTTAATATAATAAATTATTTTTACTTTCACAAACACATATTATGGAATAATATATTGTATTATAAGTTGAATAGAACAAAGGAAAACATATATCATAGTTGAGTCAAAATGTAGGGTTTAGAGGGTATCATTATTTCCACTTCATGTACCTAGGGTTTTCCTAATAAATGTCATATTAATTTATTAATATGATTTTTAATCTAATTTAACTGACTAACTATTTAAATTAATTCTTCAAACCCTATTTAAACCTCTATTTCAACCCTTTTTTAAATCCCTAGGGTTAAACACAAAAAATTTTAGTTTTGAGAGGATCTATTATGGGAGAGACCATAGCGAGTGATTACAGATCAATCATAGAAAATATAGACAAACTTATCAATAATCTATAATAACATCTAAGGAGTTTAATTGTTATAAAGTGATTAATCCATTCATTTGGTAGGGATTTGTTATTGATGATTTCGTATTTTCCCTCGATTTTCATTACGAAGGTAAGGATTATTCTCTAAATGATTTATATACAACATGACCTTGTCAATTTATAAAATGATTATTGTATTAGAAAAATTCATTTGCATTGTTTTCATATATTAACTAAATTTTACTCCAACAATCAATGATTTTGATTACAAAGGCCATCATCGAATACCAAGTGAATAGTATATTTTTATTTTTTCCATTAATCATTGGGTATTCGTTATCAGAATATTTTTATGCTAGTTATATGAATTTTATTGTTTAATTTGATTAAAATATTAGTCTCTATATCATATGAGATTGTTATATTATGTCAATAGTGGTTGATACAAGGGGTTGATCATTAGACTGTGATGGATTACAAATGGTGGGAGGTGTTATTCTGATTCTCCGTAGTGATAGTAGGGTGATTGGAGACTCTTATGTGTAATAATTTTTCTCTTTTGATGATTTATGGCCAATATCGATGTTTTGGGGAATTATAGCCATAACCAGGTTGCTGGATGATGATGTAAGAATAATTAATGGTAAAAGAAAAGAAGGTGTTAATGTATTTCTACATGTAGATAAATATATTGTGAAATACAATATAACATTTTATGTAGTTTCTAATAACAAGAATCATGTATCTTCTTGGTGCAATGTCTGTGGTTTTTTTGGAGAAAAATATCGCATGTTGTGTGGGATAACCCACACACCATGTAACCCAAGTAAACCTAATTTTATGTTTGGACAGTAGATGCCTGAGTTATATTTTATTTCATTCATAACATGTCGGTCAACCCCACACGTAGTGTATTAGTTGAATATGGCTTGAGTTTTAGTGGTACACACTATGTATGTACCACCTAGATATTATGTGAAATATATATATTTTGGAATTAACAAAATCTTTTGATATTTTTTATTTCACGCAAAACATAATATATTTTTTCACTAAGTCAAACATTCTTTTCACCAATCATCATCCTGGAATATGTTATACACAACAATGAATTGGCCTAAATTACATGGAGTAACAAGGTTAGCGTACATTACTCACATGATTGACCTTCCTAAATGGATTTCATAACATGCAATACCAACTGCTACATAAATATTATATATTATTATTAATATTTCTATAATCAGATATAACATAACCATTATGTTAATGGATATGATTAGTATTATCAATGTTAAAAATATATGTGTTTTAAAAAATTTAAGATGAATTCATTGGTTGCCAATTAATTATAAATGAATATGAAAACTAATCAAATATAAATAAAAAGTTTATTATTGTTACAAAGCTATTTTAACTGAGTAAATTAAATTAGTCACAATTGGTATGTGATATTAATGTAAAAATATTTTATATATTCAATGAAATATTTTTTATTTTTATGAAATACATTTGATAGTTAAAAAATAATATCAAACCCAATTTATGCATAAAATCTATTTCTTGTAAAGGTAGTTTTCCCACCTTTTAAAGGTGAATCAATTTTAAATATATTTCATGGATATTTTATATATTTGATATGTCAAAATAAACTTTTTATTTTTATGTGATACATAAAATTAGGTTAGTATAAATTTATTATATTTTTTTCTAAAAGATTTCATGTTTTAATGAATACTTAATAATACTGGATTTTAATTCAAAACTAAATTTTTACATAATAAATATTTAAGGATAAATTATATTTTTAACTGGTCTAATCATTTTTTAGATAATATTTTTTTTAATTAATCCAATTTAGGTCAATGAAAATAATTTTACATTGATGTCAGATATAAAAACATAGAAATCTTCTAGATGTTTTTACATTAACAACCCACAATGTTTTCACGTATGTGGGATTAATTTTAAATTATTTTATAAAAAATATGTGATTAGAATTGAGAAAAATAGATTCCATATTTTTAAAATAATAAATTATAATATCTAATAATTTATAATTTGTATTTACTAAAAATATAAGGTAATGTGGCTAAAAGTAATTACATCGGTTAAGAGAAAAATTAGGTTAATATAGTATAAAACCATAAATATTAGACAAAAATGACCTATAAACCTTTCCAAAAACCATTGGATTGACATGATTCATCCATTAACCATACATTATTTTTATTGGTTCGTTTTTTATGACTTTTTTTAGCTAAAAACATTTGTACACCTTACATGTTTTAAAAAATACCAAGTGTGTCCTTTCCCTTCCATAAAAAATCCCACCACATATACCCACTTCCTCACATATATCAAGCCCCATGAATCCTTCATAAAATACTAAAACAATATCCCAATTTCCGTCCCTTCCTACAATAATCCTCAAATTGGGAATAAGGAATCTCAAGGAAGATTTTTGGAAGAAACCAAAAGAAGTTACTCTATTAAGAGGTATTATCATCTCTCAATCTTTTTTCTTTTATTCTCATTCTACACTCCTCCACACTATATATACTATTATTTTATGAAAAACACCATTATCCTAAATATACTATTTTGTTTCTAATCTATATAATAGACCTACACTTACACACACCTCCTTCTAATAGGTATCGAACAAACTATTTATGTCTACGATGAACTACCACATAACAAAATGATGATTGTTCATTCCTCCATTACCACCTCTCATGGTAGAAATTATGATGGACACTATGTTTATAAATTTTATATAATCTATTTATTTTTTATTTAACCTTATTTATTCCATTTACAACACATATCATTTTTACTTTCTCTTTGGCGTAATTATGATAATTTCATTTGAGAAACTGTGGACTGCCACCCCCTCAAAGCGATGTGATTCATTCACAAACTACATGGAATGTATTAAATATGAATTTCATGAAATTATATGATATATATATAACATTATAATTCTTACATAATGATATTATATTTATATATATATATATATAATTTTCATTCTTTCTTTAAATATGAAAATTAAAATGGAAACAACATTCATACCTACGGACGACTTAACGTCTCTATAAATAATGTATTATATTTCTTTAATACTTATTTTGTAAATCATTATAATGTAAATATAAAAGATTTAAATGGTATTTATATCATTATTTAAATTCTATAAATCAGTATATAAGTATGATGACCAAATATATAAAAAATCAAGACAAATGTGAAGAGTATAGAAATATTACCTGAAGTGAATCCTTAACATATGATCATTAAAAATAGAGTAATATATGGTGAAAATGAAACAATATATAGTGTTATTTATAATATTTTCCTTCTGTTAAATATATATAATAAACTTATAATTACTATATAGGAATTTTGAATGAGTATGAAGAGGGTCAAGACAAAAGGTAAGGGGATTCCATCTCACATTTTATTTCCATGAGATATATGCTATGTTATCCACTCTTTCCTTTTATGATGTGTATGTAATTACAATGATGGTATTACATGTATGATATAATTAAATTTATTGGTATTCAAAAAATCAAATTTATTATCCTTCTTTCATGGGTTTTTCTTTCAAAAGTTACCAAATCAATAAAATAGTTTTGCCTCATTTTTTCCTTCTCTAAAAAACATGTTTTTTGTGTTCCTAAAGTCATTTTGAGGTGTATATACTTTTATTTTATTTAATATATCATGAATATTCCCATCTTCATGATATGATAAGCTTCATATATTTTATTTTCCACACATGGAGGGTTTGATCCTGTGTAACCATGTGATAAGAGTTTACTGAAACAATCTCATCTCTTTTCAAGATTGTTTTTGTTTATGCTTAATATAATGATAAATTATAACCCATATCTCATGAAATTAATGAATTTTATTCTTCTATAGTTATTCATAATATAATCCTATATTGGTACCATTTTTATACTATTTGGTCTATAAGAGAGTTAAAAATGTGTTTTTAAGAATTCCTGACATTACTCTCCCTTCGGTCAGAAATCAATGCTTTCTAAAAAGGGTTTCCAAGTATATTATACCATTCTACAATAATGAATAAATTTAATTTTTACCTTTTTTAACGATAAATTTAATGGAATATTCTTATATCTATCCAAAAAATATAATTTTCTAGCCTTTTACCATACAAGTGGAATGTTCATTTTACCTCGTACGACATATATAAGATTTACCCCCCCCCCACAATTTCATTGAAGAATAATTTTAATTTTTAAAATTATATTATTTAAGAAATGTTTCTTTAAAGTATTAATAATGGAAAATAGTTTTCAAAATGTTTTCAAGCTTCATTATATTTTTTCACTCAAAAATGTTTTCAATGTGTTTTCATGCATTATTTAAATATTTTCAATGTATTTTCATCAAAATGGATTTTAAAACATTTTAATGCTTCATTTGTGTGTTTCATGTAGAATGATTTTCAAAACATTTTCATTCATTCTTTATATATGAAAAAAAACAAGTAAAAAAGTTTTTAAAATTATTTTATGTATTATTTATATGTCTTCAAGTTATTCCTTATGAAATTAATTTTAATGGTTTTAAGTATTAAATATACATTCTCAAATAAGAAAGGATATTTCTCTTAGAAATGTTTTTTCATGATATTTCAATGTTATTTACCATTTAAGATGACATTCATTGATGTTACTCATTAACTTATAGAAAACTCTCTAAAGGTTCTATTCATATAATCACTATGAATGGGTTATTTTTATTGTCAATGATATTATAAAACTCATATCTCATTCATGGGTTATAAATTTATGAATCATGTTTCTAATTTATAAGTTATATTTTTAGAAAAACTGTTTATCTTTCAGATGTTATACTTTTATGAAATCTAATTCACATTCAAAGGTTATGATTTTGATTAAATTATAATGACTAAAGTATATTTTACATAGGTCACGATATGTTTATATGATTATGATTCCCATTTATGTTTATCGGATAAGATATGATATTTTATGATTTTATGTCCCACGAATTTATGATTACATTATAAGTTGGGTGGGACCTATATATCTCTCTCCAATTAATTTGGTAATGATATGTTTTATATGAGCTCAAAGGGTACATGAGTTACGGCCTAAGCCCAAAAGAGAAAAGTTTCATGGGTTGTAGCCCAATCATAAAAGAAAGAGGGTACACAAGGTTGTATCCTATGAAAAAAATAAAGAAGGTACATGGGTTGTAACCCAATCCAAAATGAGACTATATGGGTGTTTATCCCAATCCCACAGTAGTTACACTAGTCGTAACCCTATCCTAACAAATTTAGAAGGTATTGGTAGGTTGTCTTAACATAAATGTTTTTATTCTTATTTTTATTCCAAAAATCATATGCCTTATTCCTCCGTTACTATTTTATTTCTCATTATATTTATTTCATTATGATTCTTGCCTTATGAACTATGAATATTTATTCCGTGATTCATTTTTTTGATCTTTTATATCATGGTAATGATATTATATTTTCATGATCATGTCCTCAACTCCTTATGCTTAGGATTATGCTTATATGTCTACTTTGTTTTTCCTTACTGATCATCTGAGATAACCAATTTTTTTCCTTTCTCCAATTTAGGAAGATATATTTTTTTGTATGATACGACTAAGAGGGGTGCTAGTCTAGGAGAACCTAGTGGGAGATAATGTAGCTTTATAATGTACTAGTGTCCAAATTTCCATGTTTCCAAATGCACTCATCAAATTATGGTCTTTGGGGTACAATTAGTATAATGTTTATGTATTCTATAAAAGTTAAGAAATGTTAATGTTTTGAAAACCATGGGTCTCTAATTTTGGTATCGGATAAAATGTATAGTTAACCATTGGTAGCTAGTATGACATAACTTTAGTTATATCCTTATGTATATTTCTATGGATATGTCTAGGGATGTATCTAATGATATTATAATAATGAGTTAACATTTAAGAAAATGTCATGGTATTTTGGTAATAGATATTGTGAGGAGTTTCCAAAAAAAATACATCCATGTCTAGATACTACAAGTGGATGCGACTCTGGCATAGATTTACCAAGGGGTAACAACCGGGAAAAGATTTTTCGGGCCTGACTCGGGGTAATACAGTACAAGAAATTTGGGCTTACTGCATACCTAGTTTGACACTCCTAAGGTATATGATTTGAGAATTCAAAAAATCTTTATTAACCATCATGAAGGTTTTAAATAGATGTTGTCAATGAATATGCTAGGAAAAACTTAAGGGATCATAAACTATGTAAGGTGCCAAAATTTTAAAATTATGTAATTGATTTTTCATGGCTACATGGTTCCTCTATAAGATAATTATTTCTTACTCAATGAATTTTGGATTTAGTCAATGGTTGGAATAGGAAGGAACCACATTAATGGTGATTATGAGGGACAATACAATGATTATTATCCTAAGGATCTAATTTTTTTTGGAGCTAGAGTGAAAAACCTCATTATCATGATCACAAAACTATATTAATACATGACTCATGATGAAATTCAAAAACTTCAAAGGATGGAACAACGTTTTATTGAGTCCTTCATGTGGAAACGCCCATCTTCTTTCAGCGGGTCTTCTGATCCACTTGTTGCTAAAGACTGGAGTTGTACCACTGAAAAAATATTCTCTATTATCTTCTGTTCAGATCATGAGAAAGAAATTATGTCTATTTATGAGTTAGATGGAGAAGTAGACCTATGGTGGACTCTAATGAAGAATACAAATAAGAACTGTGAAATTGAATCCATGTATTAGGATTAGTTCAATAACTTATTCATCAATAAGTATTTACTTATTGTTCTTCATATAAAGATGGAGTAAGAGTTTCTTGAGTGGAAGTGAAAGGATGATAAATATGTCAGTTCTTATGAGTCTAATAGCACAATAATTGTGAGGTTCGCTTATAGAATTATCATCCAATTATTATCAAAGATTTATAGGTTCTTCAGTCTCTAAAATATATACCTCATAAATGAGATGGGCATAAGAGACGTTTGTAGATATGAAGAGATTGTGTACTTTTAAATCAATGTTGAAATAGAGTTTAGAGTTATATATCGATCTCACGGTTTTAATGAGAAGATTACAATGATATTAAAAGAACAATAATCATACAATGGAGATAAGAAGATGAGCCTTCCTTTGTGATCTAAATGTAGAAATAGGCATGTTGGAAATTGTCTTAATGGGACTAGTAAATGTTTTAAGTGTGAAAAAGAAGGATATTGAATGACAGAATTCCAAAGTGATTGGAAACAATTACATAGTGGTGCGAATAATGAGAAAACTACTCAGTGTACACCTTAAACACTTCAGTGTTTCAATTACTGGGAGTTTGGACATTTCTCCAAAAAGGGACCAAATCCAAGTTTGATTAATGGTGATCAGTGCCCACAAAATATGAAGGCAAATAAAAAATAAAAAATATATGATATCATAATGGATGAATTGAACTGGTATAATTAATATATAACTATCATTCTCTCTCCTTTGATTTCTATTTTTTGATTTATTTTTTATAAATAATACCAATAAAGGTATTATTGTTCTTACATTGATGATATTTCATGAGATTATCTTTCCCTATACTAATTATTGAATAATATAATCAAATTTTATATTCTATTATTACATAGATGGAAAACAGTTTTTAATAAAAAAAAATTAGTTTAAGATAAGTGATTATTTTTAAAATAAATGGTGAATTATGTTTGGGAAGGGGTATACATCTATCCATTTATGGAAATATTAAGATAAAATTCTAATTATGTTAGAAAGATTAAAGTGTTATCTTTCATATAACAATTTATGCATATTATATAGTATGGTCAAACTACCTTGTGTTGATGGAATCTAATGGAAAATGGGATGGTATATCATGGGTCTCATGATCTTTTATTACTATGGAAAAGTAACATTCATTTTTGAAAAAAGTGGTGAAGTGGTTAAGGGAACAAAAAAGTATACAGTTGTCCTGAAATCAATAAAGAAAATATTCACTTAAAATTTATTTTAGAAAAAAGGATCATGAAGCCAAAAAATTTATACTAGTACCTTCGTTTACAATGGACTAGATGGTAGTTTAGGTCATCATAGATTTAAGTCCTTATGACTATTAACATTATCATGACCTTATTATCTCGTACTCTCCATTAGAACAAGATGGTTTTATTTTTATTCCATATAAATGTTTTCACATTCCACATATTCTCTCCCATGTGGAAACCTAGTTATATGTTACTTTGGGTAACTGTTATAGTCCCAACATTCCCTTTTTAATTGATATATTTGTATTTATTTTTTTAGTGTGGGTTTCACTGAATGGAACATTAATATATTAATCCGTTGATAACCAAGATGGATTTAGAGGAGAAATTCATTTTAAGGGGGGTAGAATGTAACACCCTGAGATTTTGTGAATTTTTTTTCGAATTAACATAATATTCTGATATTTTTCATTTCATGCAACACTGAAGATAGTTTTCAACTATGTCAAATATTCAATTCACACGTCATCGGCTTTGCATATATAATACGTAATAATGAATTGGAATATATTATATAAAACAACAAGGTTAGTGTACATTACATTCAAGATTTTCTTTCCTTGAAGTCTTACGTAACAAACAAGACTAAGTGTTATCTATCTAAAATATATTATAAAAAATTTATTATAATGGGATATAACCAATCCATTAAGTTTATGGATTTGAACAGTATTAACTATGTCATGAAAATATGTAAATTACAAAAATATAATATGAATTAATAGGTTACCAATAAATTAGAAATGAATATCAAAAGTGACTTAATAGAAATGAAATTATTATTATAGTCACAAATCTATTTTAACCAAGTATATTAAATTACTTACAATCGATATGTTATATTAATTTAATTAATATTTTAAATATTAAATAAAATAATTTTGATATTCATCCAATAGATTTTAGAGACATAAGATAAGAACAAACCCTATTTTTTGCATAAAACCCTATTTTTTAAAGGTAGTTTTAATTAAATCTAATGGAAACCCCATATTAAATATATTATTTGGAAGTTTTATATATTTAATATGTCAAAATATACTTCAAATTTTTAAATGAGACATAAAAATTAGGATTGTATATATTTTTGGAATTTTTTTGTGGTTTTATTTTGTAATTAATAGTTAAAAATATAGGATTTTAATTCAAAATTGTTCTTTAATCTAGTTTATTTATAAGTTTAAAATATATTTTTAATATTTTTAATTGTTTATTTTGATAAAATATTTATAAATTAATCATATTTAGTTCATTGGAACCAATATTACAATGAAATTAAATATAAAAAAAAGGAAACATTTGGAAGTTTTATATTAAAAACAATTACTATCATCTCATTAGTGGGATTAATTTTAAATTAATTTCTACCACATATGTACTTATAATTTGGAAAAAACTATTCAATATTTAGAATAATAATTTATAATGTCTATTAATGTAACAAAAAATTTCCTAATATATTAGTGAATGTGATTAAAAATAATTACATCGGTTAAGAAAATAATTATGTTAATCGAGTACTAAACCTTAAATATAAGATCCAAAACGACATAGAAACATGTGTCAACCCCATTTTATGGAAATTATTAGCTCATTAAATTTAAATTTTTTTTATTTGTATTTATATGACATTTTTTAGGTAAAAAATTTGGTACAACTAACTTGTTTTCAAAAAATTCCATTTGTGTCTTTTCCCTTACCTATAAAAGGATACCAGCTCTAACCACTTTCTCACACCTCTCAAGACCTTTCCAAAAAATCATTATAAATGAAGCTATGAAAATCCCTCCAATCATCCTATAATATTTAACTTGGCCATAATGAATCTCAAGGATCCCTTTTGTTAGAAATGAAAAGGAGTTACCTGATTATGAAGTAATGTATTTTCTCAAGATCAATTCTTTTATTTTCCTTCTCCACCCACTCCACTCTCTTTATTCCATTATTGTATTAAAAAACAAGTATCCTCTATATGATAGGCTTTATTTTATGCAAATGTATTTTACTACCCTTACACATACCTCTATCTAATAGGTATCGAACATATTGTTTATGTGTGCGGTGAACAACCATCTCACTAAACGATGATTTTTCATTTCTCCATTACCACCTCTCGTGGTAGAAATTATGATGAAAACAATATTTATATATGTTTTATATTATAATTATTGTTTATTACTGATTTTTTATTATTTATATAACACATGTATTTTTACATTATATTTGGTGAAATTTTGATAATTTTGTTATAGGATGTGTGGACTATCGCCCCAAAAAAGCGATATGATTCCTTCACACAGTGCATAAAATGTATCAATGATGGGTTTACTGAACATATATGACATATATAACATTATTATTATAATTTAATTATATTATATAAATTTATAAATTTATTTAATTTTCATTTTTTCATTGAATACGATAATTAATATGGAAACAGCGTTCATGCGGACGTATGACTTACCATATCCATGAATAATGAATTCTATTTCATAAAACATTATGATATTGATTTTTATAATTTAAATATTCTAAATATAAAATATATTTATATGATTAATTACATACTTGAAATCATGATATAAATATAAGGACCAATGATATGACAAATTATTACAAATATGAAGAACGAAGAAAATATTTCACAAAGTGAATCCTTAACATATGATGGTTAACAAGAGGGTAATATAATGTCATGAAATACCATATATGGTATTATTTATAAAAACATGATTCTATAAAATGTGTATTCTAAACTTATATTTATTGTAGTGGAAGTTTGTACAGGTATGAAGAGATTCAAAACACATTGTATGGGGATTTCATCTAACTTTTTATTTTGGTGAGATAAATGCAATGATCGACAATATTTCCTTTTTTTGGTGTAGGAATTTTCCATGACGGTATTCCATTTATCTTATAATTAAATTTATGGGAGTTCAAAAAACCTTTTTTTGATCCTTTTTTCACGGGACTTATGATCTGAATATAGCAAATTAGTAAAATAGTTTTGTCTCAATATTCCTTATTCAAGACTCGTGTTTTCTTATGCACCCAAATTCATTTTGAAGTGTATATACTTAAATTTAAATTTTATATCATGAATCTACATATTTTTATGAAATACAAAGTTTCATGTTATTTCATATTCGTACAAGAAGGGTATGATCCCATGTTACCACGTGATATGTGTTTTTTTGAAATAATCATATCTCTTTAAAAGATTTTTTATGATTAATCTTCCATTGATGAAATCTTATAATAAATATCTCATTAAATTCAAGATTTTTCTTATCCCCTAGTAATTCATGATAAACTCATTTATTGGTACAATGTTCTACTATTTTTTCCATTGTATCATTAAAAAGGTGTTTTTAATAAGGCCCATCTTTACCCTCCCTTTGGTCAGAAACCAATTTTTTCTAAAAAGGGTTTCTAAGAATACTATACCATTATCCTTTAATCTAAGAAAATTATTTTTACCCTTTTTTCTTTTAAAAAAATATATAATATAATATTCTTGTCAGTTTCCAAAAAAAAATCATTTTTAACCTTTTTACTATACAAAAGGAATGTTTATTTTACTTCATACGACATGCATGGATTTACCTACCATATTTTCATTGAATATTCTTTTTAATTTTTTTAATTTTAATCTTTAACAAAATGTTTTTAAAATTAAATTTCATTGAAAATTATTTTAAAAAATTCTTAAATCCATATTTACATGTTTTAATTTTATTTTCAATGAAATGGTTTTTAAAAATATTTCAAGCTTCTTTGGTATATTTTCAAGTTGAATGGTTTTCAAACCACATTCAATCAATCATTATATTTTTTCAAAGTGTTTTCAATAAAAATGGTTTCGAAATTTTTTTAAATATTTTTATATAGTTTCAGGTATTTTTATAAAAAACTTAATCATTCATTATATGTTTTCAATGAATTTTATATAAAAATTATTTTAGAATGGTTTTAGGTATTATAAATAATTTTTTAAAAACATGATTATTTTACTCAAGAAATGTTTTTAAAGGTATTTTATATTTAATTTCAATATTAGATGACATCTTTTAATGTTTCTCATGACCTTATAGGAAATGAGATAAAGGTTATATTCATATAATTAATATGAATAGGATATTATTAATATCAGGGACTTTGTAAAACTCATTTCCCATTCACAGGTTATATGTTTATGAAACCCGTTTCTCTTTCAAGGTTTATTTTTTTATGAAATTCATTTCAATTTCCTAGGATATACATTTATGAATTCTATTTATCATTCATGGGTTATAATTTTGATGAAATTTTTATGAAAATATTAACATCTTACATAGGTTATGATATGTTTATATGTTAATGAATCCCTTTTCATTTTATGGGTTAAGATATGATATTTTATGATTTTATATCATATGAATGTATGATTTTATTATAAGATGGGTGGAAACTATATATCCCTTTAATGAATTGGTTAATGATATGTTTTATATGATCTTCAAGGGTACACCATTTATAGCCTAAGAAAGAATGGAAGAAGGTTCATGGGTTATAGGCTATGCCTAAAATAATGATAGTACATAGGTTTTAGACTAAGTCTTAAAGAAAGACGATATAAGAGTTATAGCCAAAGACAAAAAGTAAGAGGGTACATGGGTTGTTATGCTAATCCCACAGTAGGAACACAAGTCATAAAAAATCCTAACATATTAAAAATGTCATGGTATGTTTCCTTGAAATAAAATATTCTATTATAATATCTATGACAAAAATCCTATTCATTATTCCAATATTACATTTTCCTGGATCATGATGTTTATTTTCTTATGGTTCATGTCTTTTGAACTACCTGGATTTGTTGGATGTTTCATATTTTTGATCATTGATATATAGGGTGTGATCTTTTATTTTCGTGATCATGTCATCATACCCTTATTCGGATGATTATTATTATATGATTACCTTGGTTATCATTACTAATTATATGAGTTTATAACTTTTTATATTTCCTTTACTAGGCTATGAAGATATATTTTCTGTATGAGAAGTCATAGAGGGTTACTAGTCGTAGTGAACCTGGTTGAAGATATTGTATCTTTCTCATTTACTAGTGATTACGTTTCCATTTTTCTGAAGCCACTAGACCAATTAAATTTTTAGGCATTTATTTTTATAATGTTTATGTATTCGAAAAAAGTTATTTTATGGAAATATTTTGAAAAGTGAGGGTCTTTATAATGTACCCCCTTTCTATGAGCATGATCATGGTGTGGTAACTAAATTGAGGTCAGTATCCTATTGACTTTTTGATATAAATATATGAAGAATGTGTCCCCCAACACTATTGAGTCAAAATTATATGAATTGATGACATTGTTAAATCATATTTTTAGAGTTTTGTACAGACATATCCTAGGTTTAGACATGAATAATTATACATATTTCATTGTATAGTGGTTTTATTCCATTGATAAAATCTAGGTTAATCATATTATTCATACTATTACTCTATATTTATGATATGACTAATATTTTTACAATTTTTAAATCATTCAGGACATCCTACTATGAATTTTTGTAGTCACCCATGCATGGGAGTATTTCTCGCATGTGTTTTCTCTTATACATATGATGGAAAATTGGTAGAGATCTTGATAGACTATGTTACAAAATTTAATAGAAATACATGATGGTGATGTTAGATGATTTAGTTCAGATATATGTAATAGATATGGACCTTCCTCCAAACAATTTTTATGGTGGATTTTCTCTTCTTGATGGTCATTTATTTGTCCAATTTTTATTATAGTGTAGGTATTTTCCTCACTTTAGGATATTATAGGTTGATGAAGCAATTTATTTGTATTTATATTTCAATATATTAGTGTTATTCATTATTAAAATATTTATATTGGAATGTATTGAGTGCTGGTGAAATAGTATAATGTGTCCCATTTAAGTGTTATTCCTACTCGGTGTTAGTGACTAGACCATTGCCTATTGGTGGGGGAACTCCCAACATACTACCACATAGATGGTGTCCTAGTTGGTTGATTCATGTTAGAGTTATATAACAGTAGGTTTTTCATAGTGAAATACTTTGGTGTGGAGTTCAAGGTGAGAATATATAGGAATTTATAGAATTTGATACATGGTTTGTCAATTTTTTTATTCAGGCCAGGGAACCCAGTGATAAATTTGTAGATAATAAGACTCTAACAACATAATAGTAAAATATATGTATTAATACAATAGTTTTAGTGAAATAATGGTACATTAATTGTATAGTAATGGTTTATTGATTTTACATATACATCTAAATTCAAATACATATATATTTTCTTTTATACATGGTTATTATTTGAATTATAGTATACCACCACATAGATACTACTAGTATTCTAAGGGTGTGTCTTAATGGTGACCAATTAATTGATATGGATTTTTTTCTCTGTCATGTTCTTGATGTGTTGTTTTTGGGTTGGTGGAGAGTGGTTCTACCACCCATTATGTGATGAAAAAACCAACCTCTCATGGTTAAGGAAGATATTAATCTATATTAAAAGCATATATTTATTCCATTTCATAGAATGATTATGTGTGTTGTTTTAATTTGATATATGAGTTTCAGTGGAATTGGATTCCTAGGTTTTGAGGTGATCATATCCCACATGTGGCTGTGGAATAGATCAAGTCAATGGATCCAGTCATTCATCACATTCAGACCCCTCCATACGAAATGGAATATGAGTAAACCTAAGATAAACATTTCTTAAATTTTCATCATCTTTATATGTTAAATGTTATCTTTCAAAAATAAATTTACAATACCAATAATTGAATGATTAATTTTTTAAGGATCTATAACATAAACATATTATATTAAAATAAATGTAAACATTTATACATAATGATACCACACTATATTTCCTCCAAGAAATCTCATAAATTATAAAAATATTGATGACATGGGTAATGAATGCATATGAAGGGGTGAGCTATAATTATCTATAATGGTATATCATATCAAAATTTTATCAACTGTTTGATAATAACCAAGTAGAAAACATGATAATGGAGAGAATATCTGATTAAAACAAACATGGTTCAATAATAGTTTTTCATAAATCACGGTATAAAGACATGTAATCTCAAATTAATGAAAATATAACATAGAAGAATAGTGTGTAATCATGATATAATAAACATGATCACTGAAGAATAATCAAATTCATTTAAAATAAAAAAATGTGTCACACCATTCATACATATAACAAAAAGTAACTTTGACACAAAACTATTCATATTTAAATATCACATTATAATATAACCCAATCATGAATCCCTATTATTTAATAGACAATTCCAAGTATATAAACCCTTTATGTTGTAAAGAAATCAAAGTATGGAAAGCCTTTATGTTTTGACCAAATAAATGTATGATCACACAACATTATCTCATCACATATAAAACCATAGAAAATTCCTTGTACGGTGATATATCACACTCCCCATCTTCATCCACATATATTTGTTACATATGAATTCAATAATTTATCATATCATAAAGAACACAAGGAAAGAAAATGGTGTTTGTAACATTTCTAAATTGTATCACATAAAATAAGATCAAGAATAATATATACTGATATCAAAAGTTCAATCTCCAAAAAAAAGTAATTCATAAATGAATTAATAGAGTGATTCATAAAACTTATTATTTTAAGAGTAACATAATTTATATTTAATGATTAAAAGTGAATCAAAACATAAAAAATACATTTTTGAAAATTTCATAGCATCTTTATAAAGAGATAGATATACGAGTAAACAATGAAAATATTATTTTGAGATGTTTTCATGATGACTTTCTCAACAACCATTTTATATGTAATATAAATAAATATTATTTAATAAATAGATAACTTTCGTCCAAATTAAATGTGGAGGGAGAGTAAAAATAAATGATCGCGAATGGATAAACATTTTCTATATTAAGGATACATTTATTCAGACCCACATCATAAAAATATGTCATAAATATTTCATTTGAAAAAAGGTATGGATAAATTTTATGATAAAAAAATATACATATTTTTAAATCAATATAGTATATAAGAAAATTTAATAGAAGATAGAATATGTGTGTTGGAGAAAATTTACATTTTAGAGACGATGGGTGTAATTCTTTACATCGTCAAAGTTTATATTAAAAATAAACCATTATAGAAGATGTATATGATTATAAAATATAATCCCCATGAAAATAATTAGTAATGTAAATATGATAGTACCATAGGATATAAGAATTGAACATTATATATCCATATTCAAAGCAGAATAGTTATGACTAAATAAAAGATTTTTATTAAAGAAAACAAATTAAAAATTTTGTAAAAATTGAATAAAAATTATTATATGGAGGGATTCATGAAAATGAGTTATAAATACTATAAATAAAACATTAATAATAATAATATAATAGAATTTGGATATAATTACACTATATAAAATAATAATGGTTATATAACAAGAAAGCAAGCATGAATGAATTGAAAGTGTGATGAAAACCACTACCTTTTACATCCAACTTCCATGAATGATCTTTAACCCGGTTAATAATAAACACAACAATAAAATAACCTATTTCAAAAAATATATTCAAATCTTTTACCTAATATATTCTTCAATTATAATAATTTATCCAACATTTATTAGTTATATTTTTGTTTTATCATTGGATGCTAACGATTTTTATTGTTTCGTGCATACTCTAAAATGTCGATCTAATACATGTGAATTTAAAAAAGTTAATAATTCATAGATATAAAACGTAATATATTATACTATTGAAAATAATTAATTATTTTAAATTTTTCTTACATGATATCTTTTAGTAACGATTTAGGAAGATCTAATGGGTGATGATATTATTTCAGAAACTTTTTATAAAAAAATATGGTATATTAATAATGAGTTAAAATTTAATATAAAATCTTCATAAAATTAATAATGTCATAAAAAACATTTTATTTTGTTAAAAAAATTATTATAATCATTTGATTTTGGTGGTGATGAAAAATAGTATACATCATTCTATGGAGGTTATAGTCTACCTAGACACACCAATGATGTTTTCATTTTACATAGAGTAGAAAGATGGTGGAAATTGATTTATATTTTCAGAATATTAATGATTATATAAATAAAATATTTATTAATAAAATAACCCTTTAAACCTTCCTTTTATTTTGGATATAAAAAATTAAATACGTCCTTCATGGAGGTTGTAGTCCTCACAGAAAATGATTATTTTCTTTGTAAGTAAAATGAAAAAGGTAATGAATGGTTATACCATTAATATAATAATATTTTACTATAAAAATAATTCTTAATATATTATATTATAGTGGATAAAATATATTTTCTTATAGTTATAATAATAATAAATTGAATAATTATTATATAGGAAAAAATACATAAGAGAAGTGTTTTATTTCATCTTTCACACCATTTTGACATAGAAGTGATTAAAAAATTATATAGGAACTACAAGTTGAAGAAGGTATAAATAGATTATTTTAGAAGTTAATTAGGAAAATTAAATAGAAATTTCTTTATTTCTTATATGGTTTTGAAGGGGTGGTGGAAGTCTCCTTTTATTCGTGAAGGGAATGAAAATTTTTAAAATATCAATAACATTATATTGAAGGAAATCATTTTTCAAACAAAGGTGGTACATAAAGTGGAATATAATGGATGGAGGATGGGTTTTGGTTAATAAAACTATCATATACACAAATATTCAATATAGTTTCTATATATTTTTTCATTTTTCACTTAATTTAACCATTTGCCACAATATACCTTTTCACAGGTAACAATTTTTTTAACCACAGTAACTTATCTTTATTACATAATATTGAAATTAGTTTTATTACATAAATTTAACCTCATGATTAAAAATATGAAATTAATTTTATCTATTTTAATTTCTATATTTAATAATCATAAAGATTTAATATAGTTGTGAAAAAATCATAAAAATAATTTTATGGAAAATATAAATTCCATGAAAAAAATTATTTCATTTCTTGTTTAGTAAACACTATTACATGTATATTATCTTTTATAACTATATATATTATCAATATTTTTCATTAAAATAATTATCAAAAAAAAATTAATAAATTTCACTATGAATAAAAAATAATTTTTTTGTAATAATTTTTTTGAATATAATGACATAATTATTTATTTAGCTAAATTAATTTAATTTTTTCAAAGAATTATTATTGAAAATTATATTTTTCTCCATAATTTTGAAATTAAAATTTTAGAAAATAACTTTCTAAACTAATAATTACCTGCTAATATCATCCCAACTTTTTTTTACATAACCCATCATGATCTATTTGTAAGACCTTGGGATAAAATGTGTAATTGAAGTCATGAGTATAGGTTGAGATCGAATGTATCTCATGAAAATTTAAGAAATCAAGGACATATCTCGAAAATTATTTCTCTCAAACAATAATTATTAGAGTTCAGGTTAGGCTTGGTCTAGAGAAAAACCCAAGAGAAGTTACATCCCTTCAATGATTAGAAAAATTATCAGTATAATAAAAACTTATATTACCCAATTCCATTATTTATTTATATATATATTTCATAACGTGGTTACTTATGATTATACCATATAATGTTTTTATAATATTATATAACTATCTTTATAAATACTCTTATTTGAATGTATCAATTTTATTTGTGTTAGGTGACATGTGTGAAACAACCTATTTATTATAAATTTTTTTAAGTGGAATATAACAACTAAATTTTTCGTGCATTAAAATATCTACCTACCCCAAAAATAAATTGTGTTCTATGAATTTAAATTATCATATACCAATGAAAAAAATCTAAGGGTATCTAAAATATAGTCAAAATTCATGATATAATTTCAAAAAAGATATAGACAATACAAACTAAGGAAAATTATATATTTCATTTTAATATTAGATCTCTAATATATTGTTTTTCACCAATTATATTAGGTAAATATCTCTAATTATTAGGTATCATGCATCTAGAAATATAATTATTTCCCCAATTTTGTATATATAAAACCTTTCACTAATAAGCGATTATAGTTTGTTTTGAAATATGAAAAGTGATTCTCTAATTTTTTAATTATTATACAGTCTTTGTGATAGTATAAAATCCATTTCAAAAACCACATCAAATTCATCCAATGTAATACTAATAATATTTTCACGAAGAGAATTTCCAAAATGATAAAATTAGTATGAAATAGTCATATAAATATAATAATTATATGATATTAAAATCATCAGGGTTGTGAATAAAGATTATTAGAGAACTTCCTAGATACAAAAGGTTTCCTAGAATGAAACTGCAATAATAAATCTATAACTATTGACTGAATGATAATAGTTACATAGTTATCATTATCCACTTTAATGATTATTATACCATAGGGCCTTCATTGTTAAATTTTTTGAAGGTTTCTAGTGTTTATTTTATTTTTAGCCTCTTGAATAGATAATTGATATGTATAATTCTCATGTTTTCCAAATTTAATACATTAAAATATTAGTTTCACCTTAGGATGAAATTTATTTCGCAACATAATGGTCATCTATATATTTATATTTTGTTGGTAATTAGTTTTCAATGACCAAAAATTCCATACACATAATAACATCTAGATACTTTCAGATATTTCACATTGTGTTTCTTCTTACATTATTGACTCATAGGAAGTTGAATCTTATTTACTCTATGGTAATTATCACCATTATGTTCACGAAACTATTTTCTTATATTTTTTAATGATTTGAAATTTATCTAGGTTTGAGATATTAATCATAACTCATGATAACTAGTTAGATATACCCATAATATATCTCACTCCTACTCTATTCTCACTTGATTGTTCATTGCAATAAAACTATATTTTAATGGATCCAATTGTTAACATTTACACAGTATTTTCAACCATTTACTAAAATTGATGAATGCTAAGGATAATAATTCTTGATTTTATAAGATTATAAATTGAAAAACTATTAACGTAACAAGTAAAAATCAATAAATGAACATGTACCTAACCTATGAATTTTTCAGTTTCAATAAAAGTTTTCTATGGTCATTTTACTATTAGTTACTCTTATATAAATATATTGAAAACCACAAAATGGATTATATATGAATTATCAAATTCGGTCACTTAGGAGTGTAAAAACTGGTATATAATTAGGTCTCTTTTTTGTTCACCATGTAATGATCAAATAAATACCAGACTTGTATTTTTATGATTATTACCCCTAAGTTCATCTATTCGAGAGCCTGTATCCACATGATTTTATCTTAACCATGATATCATTTTTATAATTATACACTACATTCACATTTCAAAATTTTCTAGATTTTATCCTATATTTAAATCCTTATTGTTTTCACTTGATACAAAACTTCTTAATACCAAAAAATTATGGTGAATTAATATAAATATATAATTATTTAAATATTTTATATAATTTAAACAATAAATCTCCGAAATAATATCATAATCCCAAGAACTAAGGGATTGTTTACCTTTAGGATTAGAAACATAAGAACTTATTTTATAATGCTTGTGAACATTTATCCATCCTAAAACCCCATTAGGATCCCTCATAGAATTATCATAATTTATACCCATCCTCTTAATATTGGGAATCAGAAGCATAATAAGGTGTGATATAATATTCTTAGTAATGTTTAATATTATCAACATTCCATCAATAGTTAGATCACTAGATTGTGATAAAATAAGATCTTGGTAGAAATATCTTTTTAAAAGAAAAATGAATCAATTATTTTTTTCATAGCTATTGATATATGGACCTGAAATATCAAATGAAAAAACATAAAACATGTCATAAGAGTGTGGAAACATGAGATAATAAACATTATATAGGGGGGATAATTATAGACATATAACATAAAAAATATATCATGTCATGAAAATAATGTACAATAAGGAACCATTTAATATACAAAAGCATAAGAAAACAACCCATTAATAGAAAAAACAATCATGAATACCTTTTATCTGGTAAAAAAACCAATTATGCCAAACCTAAATGTTTTTTACATATAATAGTATGGACATAGATTATGTATTGAAAAAATCCAAGGAAGTCCATTCTTTCCTATTTCAAGAGATTTTTAATTTTAACCAATGCATTAGAGGATGATATATTAACACACCTATCCAAAATAACATATATGTGTTCCATATGAACTCAAATATTCATCAAATCATAAATAAACCATTGATATTAAATGGTCTTATAAAATTTTTGAAAGGAGTCACATAAAAATGACTTCTATAATTAGATAAATTTATATAAAAAACACAATAAAAAAAGTATTTATTATAAATAAATTTATATTATTGTTCATAAAACACAATTTTATTGCATTACAATCTTATTTATTGAATAGGGAAATGAATTTGAAATATAAAAACTTTTATCTAGTAAAAAATTATTAACATCATCATAAAGAGAGGGGGTTAGGATTAATTTTGTAAATATCATTTTTTAGAAGTGTACAAGAATAATTTTTTTAAAAAAATAAATTA
The DNA here is from genome assembly GCA_963277665.1 of Viscum album. Classification (NCBI taxonomy): domain Eukaryota; kingdom Viridiplantae; phylum Streptophyta; class Magnoliopsida; order Santalales; family Viscaceae; genus Viscum; species Viscum album. The sequence continues at coordinate 401,714,968 of OY728160.1, read as the reverse complement.
ATCATAAATATAACTAGAATTTTTTTTAAAATGATATATAAGTTTTTAAATGGGAATTCATAATGTTGGAAATAATTATCTGTTGTGAAAGTGTAATAAATTTCTATATTAAAATATATTTATTGAATCCAGCATCATAAAAATTTTAAGGTAATAAACCATTACATACATCCCTTTTTGAGTATGGGTGTTGGGGGTGTCAAAAGAACTTTCTGAGGGAGAAGGAGTAGAGTTGAAATGAAAATATTAGTTGTAGGTGATTTCATGGTGTAGATGTTTATATGAACAATAAATAGGGTTGTTGATGTGTGGAGATTTGGGATGTTCCATAGTGACTCAAGATGGCTATACCAAACACCTCTTGTTTTAAAAATGGTTTCCCAAATATGGTGTAGGGGATTTGAGAAGAGATTTTTGGGCTTCTCCCATTTTTGGAATTCCAATAGTTTGGGGTCATGGATGTGGTGTTGACTCGATCTTGGAAGATGTGTTCTACAGTGCAGTGTTTTACCTTGTGACATGGTCCTTTTACTAAATAATATGATATACATAATAGAGGGAACCATTTTTGTTAAACACAACTGGGTCTCAAGTGGTTGTGGTGTTATATACTATATTGGAGATTAAGATTCCATATGTTAGGTAGTTTTTTTTCATAATATAGAGGGTTGTTCCATAGTCTTCTATTTTACAGTCAACATGTTAATACACCGAACCCCCATAAACTCATATTATTCTTAAATAAATCACTCAAAATCTAATTTACTAGGTGATATTTTTAAGGAATTTGAAAAACATTTTCATCAGGATAAACGGTCTCCTATTAGTGACTCATTTTTGGTGATTTATGGAAATAATTTCCATTTTTCATGTAGTTTATTCTTGAATTAGTATTATTCCCTCTCATTTTTCCTTTAATGGATATGTTTTATGATTTATATTTGACAAATGGAGTTATTTTGATGTTTTTTGGTAGGTTTATGGTGTAGTGATATTAGAGGGATACAGTTTTCATGTGGGGGAGAAAACTGGATATCTATATTGATTTCTATTCTCATTATAATAACATTAAAGACATGAGGTAAGGGATTAATTTGTTATAAATTTAATTTTATACAAAATCATAATTTTATAATGATTTATCCCTTTTTTTGGTAGTTTACCTTAGTAAATATTAATCCTAAATATAGAATAAACATGGGTTATGGTTATAGAGGTTACATGTCTTCCACTATGATAATGGATTCCCTCATGTTTTACTATATAATGTTCAAAATATGTTATACTTTTTTATCTTGTTTATTATTATGGTTTTTTCAGTGTTTGAAGAAAATGGTTATGGAAAATAAATTTGGTAATTTTTTGTTATCAAAAGATTTTAAGGGGAATGATTAATTAATATTATTATTCCTATAATTTTATGGGAATTGAATGATTATTGGTTTTTGTTTAAATTAATTTCTCTCCAATATGTAAATGGAATAGTCTAACAAACATGCAGATTAAATTCTTCTTTTAGTAAAAATAAAGCTGAATGTAAAATGAAATATATTCTAGGAATCGGGTTTAAATAATTAATAGCTTGTAATAGTTGATGACCTTGGTTAGTTGTAGTTGTAACCCACGGTGAGAAAATTGAATAATCCAATATGGTAATAAAAAGAATTTGTTTGATAATGAATATTGTTTGGGACTAGGTGATAATATCTGTATGTGAAATATAGATACCCTTTATTGAGAGCCTTGAAGTCCTGTTGACTTTTTTGTTTTCTGAAAACTTTTTTGTTCTTCCAGATGTGATTCTTGCTATGTGTTGAGATATGAACCTATAATGGATTTTGGCTGACAATATATGTGTCAAAAGGCATGAAGTCTATGGTATTATTTGGCACCTATGATACAGAGATGCATGTGGATATACATGATTGTGTTGACATGTAAATGAGATTAATCAAATGGATTGAAGAAGGCCTTAGTTATTATTTTACTAAAATTTTGATTCTTTCTTCTAAATGTTTGGCTTAATTTTCAGATGGTCAGGTTTCTTGTTTACATGTATTGCTTTTACCACTACATATGGTTGTTTACTAAGCTTGGTTATAAACATTTAGGTTATCTAAGGATGTTTCGTACAATACCTATAATTAAAGATTGATAATAATGATTAATAAATTTTTTATCCCATGGGGTTTGAAATTATTGTAAGGAAAAAGATATTATCCTTAACAAACTATAGAATCTATTGAATTTTTACTAGAGGGCAAGAAATCCATTATGACAGTTAATGGAATTTAATTTGGAGTAATGTTAGCTAATGATAAATTAATTGATTAATATATGATAAAATGTAAAAAAAGGAGAGAACAAATTTAATGAATCTCATTTAATGATTGAGTACTTATATGATATATAGTTCTATGTTTTGGTGGATATGCTTCTAAAAGATGATAGTTGTAGTTCAGAATAAGAATATATTTATTCTCATAGAAAGGTTATGGGATATATTATATAATATATGTTTCAGGGTTTCATATGAAAAAACACCCACGTAGATTGGTTGACAGACTCCTAGTGGGCTATGGGAGCGTGTTTTACCAAACATCTAAGTTGGAGAGGGATAAATAGATGACTACCCCTGGCACCGCTCTCTATTCATGGTAATATTTGTACTGGTATACATGGAAGTTATTTTCCATTTTATTTTTGTGTAGAGGGCTTCAATTTCTTTTGTATATATTACAAACATGAATATCTAGATATAATATCCTAAGGATTATTATCAATATAATGTATATGGGTTGTGATGGTTTGAGGTATATTAATTAGTGTATGGGTTGAGATGGCATGTGGTATAATACCTAATATTTTATCCACAACAAATGGGATGTGGTGGATCCTAGAAAAAGCTAAATTACAATATGGAGATGTTGTTGGGCTGATGAGATGAAGTGATGCCTGGGATGCATGTTATGATACATTAGCCTATACGTTTTTTGGTTGGAAATATTTTGAGATAGATGGATTGAGACATTTCATGTTGGGGATGAGAAGCAGAGTAGTGGGGAAGTGGTAGCATGGTACTCTTTTTTTGTTAATATAACATTTTATTTTTTGTATTCATTACTTGGTGTTAGATAAACATGGTGAGGCTATGAACATTGTATACTTATCTAGGTGAATATTTATATTCACTTATTATTCACTAGGTTTGAAATACTTTCTTTCACTTTTTCACAAGAGGGTTAGGGAAGATCCTACTCAGTATACCTGTTATGATCACACTATGTATATACTAACAACATTTTAGGTCATCAATATAAAGTTATATATCATGCTAGATATTATAAGTTTATTATTATTTGGGAGGTTTTTGGGATTTTGGGTCACTGTGAAGTAATATTTTCATACTTTTAGTTCATTATGAGTTGTATTAGTTTTTATGACATTACATCTATGCACATTGGATCTTTCACTACCTCTACCTTTTGCTAGAGTTGATTGTTATAAGTATATTATCAACCATCCATCATTTTATTTTACTTAGAGGGTAATTCAGCCCATTTTTATATATTATATAACATCAGATCTAGTTTCAAACCCATGAAATATTTTATTAGGTATTTTTATATATTACCTAGGCTATTATGAATATTATTTGATGATTTTAAGAAAAATTATACATTAAATACAAAAAAATTATTCAGAGTTATAATTTTTTTTGGAAGACTAGTTACATAATTATAAAACATGAAATTAAAATAAAATATATTTTAGTAATCTCAATAAAGAAATCCTAACATCTCTTGGGCTCCTACAACTACATTGTAAAACCTATGGAATACATATATATAAAGAGATGTCCTAAACATACAATTAGGGAATAAACATTTTAATAAAGAATAAAACATGAGTTAGAAGGTGTAATACGATAATAAAAGAGGAATGAATCCCAAATAAACAAATGGAAGCATAACATATAGAAAAGATAATTATATGATTGTGGAAATATTGGATTGTGGTAAGAACATATAACTTCACATTATCATGATTCAAGGCTAACGAGAAAGATGGTATCACATGGTGGAAAATTACGATAATGAATTTTTTTAGTAGATAATCCCATAAATAATGTATCAGGAGAATAAAAATTACCAAAATAAATTGAAGAAGAATCAGGGAGATCGTATTATAACATGTTCATTCTTATGATTTAAACATATAAAATCAATCCGAAATAATAAACAAAAAATATTCCCATTGAATGAAATGGGTTTCGTAATCATATTATAAGGCATAACCAGAGGGTGTATCATAATTCTATCCATGAATGAAGGGATTTAAATCATTCATTGATATTAATAATGTGAACATCACAATATATATTGTATAATTATGTCCAAATAATGTGAAAACATTAAAATGAGTGGTCATTTAACATTAAATATGTTCACTAATGCATATATTTAAGGAAATTAATGAAATGACATTGAAGATGGTAAAAGAATAATTATTTCCAAAAAAAACCACAAATGAAAAAAATTAGTTTTTCACGGTAAAAATTATTTATTTTAGAAAAATATTGGTGGAATTAAATAGTTTATGGACTGTATTTGAAAATGGGTAAAAAAAAGATATTCCCTTCATTCTGGTTTTCTAATCAAGAGTAATTGAGAAGAGATCCTTATAAAAATGAAATTCAACATAAAATATACATTAATATAGATAAATAAATATGGGTGTACGTATTCATATAATAAAGGATAAGTATATATGAATAATGAATAGATAAATTGAGGTAAATAAATAGAATGTGTAGCCCAAATGAAATATATAGTTTTGAATAGATCCCTTACCATATGTCTGAATGTGTTGTGAACATAAACATAATATCCTATAAAATAAATTTATATCCATACATTAATAAATTAATGGCCTCTTATGCATATATTTTATTTAATTTTATTTTATTATATTCATTTATGTCCATTTTTATGAGTAATAAATTCTAATTTATTTTTTCTAGAATCGTTCATTTTCATGGTTTTATAGCCGGTTTACTTGTGTATAATTATGGATCTTCTTTAAAAATCGGAATAATTATAAAGATGTAAAATTATAAGCTCATAATTTATATCCAAAATAATAAATGGTTCTATATATTATTTTTTTAATGGGATGATTCATTTGATATAACATTAATGATAAATGTTTAGGTTATTTTGGAAGTTTCTCAATATTCAAAAAAATGGTTGTTTTATATAATATTATGACTATTTATCTATCAAAGGACCTTGAAATAGTTATAATAAACATATTAAAATATGGTTTAAGAATAATAATGTTTTTAAAACTGTCTTTTATGTTGGTAATGGAAAAAAGATAACTAATTATCCAATGAGATGGTAAACCTCCATAATTTGGACCACTGTTTCGTTTCCATAAATTAGAGGATATGAGGATATTTGTGGATATAAGTTATTCTATTATAAATATAATATTATAAGACATAAATGATACTATAATCATTATACTTTTATGGATGAATGTGTTTAGGAAAATGTATAGGAATAAAATAATTAAATAGATATTGTTTGAGAATGTTATCTCTTGAATATCACCACCTTCAAGGACACCGTAAAGAACATGGAATTTGTGTTTTGTTGAAAAAAATCTTGTAGACACGAGGATGAGTATTGAAATGGGAATTGGGCTTAATATTGAAAATAAAAAAGTCTTAGAATGTGTTACTATAATGGGTAGTGAGAGGTGGTATTTATAGGGGAGGAGAGGGGTTTTTTCATTATTCAGAATGGTGCGGATCATGGATGAAAATCCATGATACCAAAATATTTATTTAAAATATTAATTTATACAATTAAAGGAAGAAGAAGTTAATTTTGAATGATATTATCATCAACAACACCATAATGAAAATGAACATCAAAATTAACCCTTTTTAGTCATCCTCCGCTTCGAGTTAATCCTTGAACTCTCTGGTGTCATCCACTCTTCAATTACATTGGATCCATCCATGTATCATACTAGGAATCCATACTTTTTAAATCATAATCCTCCTCTTAGATATCAGTACCTATAATAAAGTAACTTTTAGTAGACAAAATATAACTATCTTGATTTGTGGTACTATCATTCTAATCCACCTTACTCTTTTCTTGAGAAGAATATCTAAATTCATCCTAAAACAATTCACATAATTTGGGTGTAATAAGAATATAAAATATATAATTTTTTTAAAATTTTTTCCATAAATCAGTTGATTAATGATACCCACCTTATTTCCACCATTCCTTCCTGAGTGACAAGTATGCATATTGAAGTTGCATTCCCTACCTACCCCCTAATACTGTTAGAAAGAAATAATAAAGGGAGAAATGATCTTTTTATAAGTAAAAATATAAAATATTCCTTCATCCCCAATAGAATATACCTCCTTAAATATGGAATAATCATCATTATAGTGATATTGTTAAGAAGTTTCGGTCTCACATGAAGTTGTGTCTGCCTCGAGGGGAGAGTACATCGCCTTCATGGACACTGGCTCGTTGTCCTCAATTGTGACTCCTCCTAACATAACAATTTCATTTGACCTCTATGAGATAAATGAATCTATAATTATTTTATTAACTTTCTAGAGGCCAGAATAAAGGAAGCTTTAATCATGATTCATCTTCTTATACACCTCATTTTACACTGGGTTTTTACTTTTTTAAAGAATCACCTCCACCTACCTCTAATTTTATCATAGGAATCCCATGTCCACTATTTCCCCTAGGAAATGGATGGGACTCCCATGATCCCTACTAGAATCTACCCTCCTATTGGATTCATTCATATTTTGGGTTCCAGGATCCTTAAAAGAAATATCATCAATCCAGGGTTTTGTTTGAGCATCCAAGCCTAACATGAGACCTTACCTTACAATGATGGTGTATGGAACACCATCGGTCATTTAACCCCCTATAGTAGATGTCACTAGAGACCTATCCTTTTATATCCCAAAAAATATTCTTATCGAGGTCTTCTCCAATCTTTTTTCATATGCCCTCAGATTCCACATTACAATCATTTGATAACATTTATACATGTATCTTCATTATGCCTAATCGACCTACACTCATCACATTTATAAGTCCCCTTTTCATACTTTACATTCATTATAATGACAACATCATTGGTAGATAAGATAACCTTTTTAACACCAGTCACTCTTCAATCAATTTCTACCATTATTCTCACACAATGGCTCAATATGACTATTTCAGTCCCCCATTCAAGGGGTATTAGAACTCCAATTGAATTTGATATTTTATAAAGGACTTTAATGTGTAAAAAATTCTATTTGAGTTCATATAATCAAACCCAACCCTATGAAGTGGTGTTCATGACATTGGCCAAACTGAAATCATAGGACCATTCATGAACATGAAATGTAGCAGGATTTTGACACATCAAGCTAATGATCCATTCCTTATACATGAGATACATATTGGTAAAAATACAATGATTTAATCCACATCCATGTGAGACATAAGAAAAATTAAAAAAACCCCTATAGAGTTGAGATCCAATATATATGGTCATACTGTCGCAAGGATCTTTCACCCTTCTGATGAACCGGCCTCCCAACAATCATTTTTCTACACATTGCCAATTTTTCTAAAGCCTCATAGATTTTCTTTTAAATAATAATCGAGGACCCATTCTTGATGATTCATCCAGTGATCAAATATATATAAGAATAAAAAAAATATGAACTGCTAACTTTTTTGATGATTCCCATCAAATGCCTCATTCTCTAGGAGATTTTCATTTGTAGATTGATCAATCAAATATCCACTAGTGATGAGGTACTCTAGATATTAATAACCATATTGGATAAAAATCACTAATATTGTGTTCAAATACCATTTTTTTATTGTGAAGATATCTCTCGTTGAACCCCATTTCTCTAATTGATTATTAAATTCCTTAGATTATTAGGTTGGATCAATACTATCAATATTACTGATTCCTATAACTAAATATTGTAAATAAGTAATGGGTGTTTGAGTTAATGGGTTGTTACATCATACATGAATTATAAATTTATTTATTTAGCATATAATGATAAATACTATAAATTATTGTATTTTACTATTCACTAAAAATTCACCATTGTAAGAAAAATGAAAATAAATTACCCAAATTTTTTTTGACATTTAGATTTCAAATATGGAGTGTATTTTATGAAAATGATTTTCAATATATGAGAAGTTTAGTTTTTTTAATTAAAACACTATATATTAAAAAAATTAATTTTTAAACTATATTCAAATTTAGGATGCATTGGAAAATTATTTGTGGTTACATAAAATAATATTATAATTTAAATACAATATAATATTTATGTGTGATTCTATTTTATGAAAATAATTTTTATTTTAATCATTATATTAATTATATTGTTTTAAATAAACATTTACGATATACAAAAATATCTACACTTAATTTTCCATTTTTTTAGAACATTTATTTACATATTCCGTGATATAAATATATCATATTTTCATTTATATGATACCTAAACATTATTTTATACATTCATAGATGTGTTTAATATTCTAACATTAAGATTACTATTCATAACTGTCATATTAGTATTCCACCAACCAGGTTACTATTCTAAGTGTATATGTTCTTTACTTTCTATGAATAAGTTTTATTTCATTAATTATTTCTTCAATTGTATTATATCATTAGATTATATATTTAATTTAATTTACAAAATGAATATTTTATTGTTAAAATTATGTTTCATTTCTATAAGTTTTTTCATGAGTGCGGTCATTCTAGTCGATCATTCATATCCAAATTTTTTATTATCATTATGTTATTTTCTATTTATTGTTTTATTGTAATATTTTGAATTCTTATTGGTTTATTTTATGAAACATGTATCATTTTTAATTTATTATAAGAATGTTTTTATTTGTTTCTCTACATGATTTATGTGTTTTATGACATAATTTTAAGAAGGAAATTCCATTGATAAAATTTTAGGACATTTTATTCTAACCCCCTTTTGAAATTTCAACCTAGAAATTTTATTTTTCAAACAAATGATAAAATAAGTGAGGGTAGTTTTCCTAGAATTATACCTTATTTCCCATGAATCAACTCAATTATTATGATTTATCCATGGTAAATTCACAAGTTTAGTGGTCTTTTTAGCATAAAACCTTATCTATACAGTATAAAATATTCATTGGATTATCCATATCAGAGATGTTATCTTCTAGTTGTACCACCTCTATGTTAATTACATATGTGTAAAATAGTATGTAATTACAAGAAAGTAATACATGAAATATATCATGTACTTGATATATTATTGGTTGAAGTTCTACTCTATTGGATATAACTTTGACTAGATCAAGAATCTCTATGGGGGATGATATACCTAGGATATAGCTTTCCTTTCTTCCAAAATCCCATGAACCTCTTCCCTTGAGATATGTAGATGTATACCTTGTCACCAACCTCAAACTCTAAATACCATAAATGATTATATACATAGATATTTTATTGACAATGAAAATCCATGACATGTTAATGGATGGTGATTACCTTTTCTTCCATTTCCTCATCTATTGATGTCATAACAGATTATGTTCACCAACATTATCCCAACATTTAGAGTTATGAATCCTTTCCCATAATTATCTCAATATGGATCCATTTATATACTAGAGAGGAAACAATTGTTGTAGGAGAACCTAACCTATAGAATATGTTGATCTAATCCTCCTTTGAATTCCATTGAAAATATTCTAAACATGTATCCCAGTGACTGAATACTCCACTTAGATTGGCCATAAGTTTGGGGGTGATAATCAATACGGAAGTTCAACTCATTATTTAGAGGATTTTTTATAATTTTCAAAAACATGGAGGAAAATCTCATCTCATGAATAGATATGACCAGTAATGGGACTCTATAAAGCATCTCCACTTCTCTATGGTATATCTATTAATGGTGGTTGAGTGAGAAGTCACATGGAATGTCAATAAAGTGATAAGTCATTATAAAATTATCCCAAATGACCCATATAATATTATTTCATTTGGATTTCTTTGTATGTATAGTGAAAAATAACATAGTTATTTTTTATCATTTCCATGTACGTGTACGTAATGGTTGAATCATTCCATTAGAATTTTTTCCATTAATCCTTCACTTTATGACATACCTGACGATTTGTTGTGTTTTTAGTGATCTATTTATTCATATTTTCACACCAGTCATGCTCTTGGACAAATTGATATATCTTTCTGATCCACGGGTGAATAGAGAACTTCGATCTATGTTTATCATTAAAAATATCATTCACAATTTTTGGATTGGATGGTACACATAACCAGGACACAAATATTACAACTCCTTCCTCATAAATTTTGAACTCTAAGGATTTTCAATTTCCAATAGCTTCTACTTTCTTTAAAATATTCACATCATTTCATTAAGCGTCCTTTATCTTCTCTATAGGGAATTATTCAGTAATAATTTTTGTAAGGAATAATTATTTACCTTCTTTTATAATTACCATTTCTATACTTTATAGGTCTAAGAAGATGAGAAACTTCTCAATTATCATCATCTATAATGTGTGTGGATCCTTTGTATGTAGATAATATTCCATTTATTCACTTTACATGGATGTCAGTGGATTGAGAAGTCATAGTCTTTGAGGAGATCGATTCATATTAAAGGTCAAATATTATGTTCCATATATGTAAATACATATTTAAGGATCTTTTTCTCATTATATATCTCCCACATTTCCCCATTGAGATAATGCTCCATGTTTTTTAATGCAATGATCATGGATTCCATCTACTTATCATGTGTGGGATACTGTTTTTAATGAAATTTTATCTAACATGATGTATAAGATGTCATTTTATTATTTTAAGTCATCTCAATTATGAATACCTTCATTTAATCATCATATTATACCACAAATAATTTCCCACTTGTCTATAGTGTAAGTACCAGTGTAGTGATATGCCAATTTTGAACTCTTTGACAGAACCTTCGCATTCACAAGTCCATAAAAAATTACTCTGTTACAAGTCATCATGGTTACTGGGTTTCTAAATTATGAGAAATTCTTAAATAATAATTCATAATACATAGCTAGACCAATGGAACTATGAATCTCCATCAAAAATGTTTGTGTGGGCCACTATTTGATATCTTTACATTATTAGGGTCCACTGATATCTCTTTTCTTGTGATAACATGACCCAATAATGGTACTTACTCCTTATATAACTATGATTTGCTATACATTGCATATATTTTCTCTCTTCACAATGCCTTTAACCCAATATTCAAATCCTCTTTGTGTTCCTCCTTTCTCATGGAGTATATCATAATATCATCTATAAGGAGTAACAAAAATTGTCAAGGTAATAAAAAATGAATCATTGCAATATGTAAATCAAAATTAATAGAGAATTAGTGGGTCTGAATTGACTCATTCTGAACTCATAGTGTCCCTTCTTTATTTGGGAGGATTTTTTTGCAAATATTATCCTTATTCACCATTAATTGGGGATATCTCGACCAAAGTTCCACCATATAGAAATAATTATCCCCATGAAGTTGATTAAAAAATACATGGCTAGTATTAATTATTATTAATAATAATTTAAATTTATATATTTATAATATATGTAAAAAAATTAATTCATCTTTTTTCCTGACGTAGAGGACTGGTGCACCCACTATGTAGCACTCTGATGCACAAAACCATTTTTCCAAATTCCCTTCTAACTTATTCTCCAGTTCCTCCAACTCAATGAAGGCCATTATATAAGGAGTTTTTTAAATTCATAGATATAGATGTATAAGATCAATTGATAACACAACCACATGGTCAAGAGAAAGACCAGACAATTCTTCAGAGAATATGTTAGACTTTTCCTTTATAATGGAAATATATATCAAAATGAGCCTCTCCTTTATCTAGATTATTATATATATATATGATTTATCATAAATAAATAACATCAATTTGGATGTTTATTTAATACGTGATTCATCATCCTTTATAGAGTTTTATAGAATTGGGGGCTGCCTCAAGTTGTAAAGAGTGATCACCTATTCCTGACCGTTTATATTGGATTTATTTAAAGATATCTAATCCATGACCAATATAGACACAAAATCCACCAACGGAAGTAAGATAAAATTTTTTTGGGAGGTTTAGTCTATAAAATAATTAACTAGCGAGGATTTATATTTTTTAGATAAAATAAAATTTTCATTCATTTTTTTACAGATAACTAAAATATCATATTTTGTGGTGATTTTTGAATTGTTATACAAAACATCAATTAGATGAGCAAATGTATACAACCAGAATAAAATAGTATATTAACTATTTATTAATTGATAACCATTATACTTGTCATGACATCAATATCAGGATCCACCTCTGTAGTAGGGATATAATGATTCATTCCATTCTACCTTAGAGGCTTACATTGTTGATTGTCTTCAATAACCATAGGCTTAGGGAGTTGTCTCACATAATATCATGTTACTTGTAGTTGAAACAAATTACTATAGGTTGAATATTAATAAAAAACTTCATTGATTTTTTTCATTAGTGTTATTACTCAAATACAATCATCGATAATTTTTTTGATTCCCCACTCTTCCACATTTTCATAATCTCTTGGTTCCCTTTAGATAGTTCATGGGAAGAATCTTCCCAAAATTTTGACATGTGGGATTTTGGGTTTTCATTCATTCATTGGATTTAACTATTGATCCTTTCATATTAAAATCAATTTTCATATTTTTATCTCTAATCCAACAAGACCACTAAGAGTCCATGATCTCTATCACAACCTTTAGGGAACATCATACTATCTCATTATAGCTTTCAAAGTCTAGATTTTCCAATGGTTTTTCACAAAGTCAACATTAATCCTGTATAGAAGAAATCCATGTAACTATTAGTGTTCATAAAAATAGGGTGAGGGATATCATTCGATCATTGTATATTTTTCCTTGTAATCCTCGAGAGATTCAACATTCATATTTTCAGTATTAGAAACACCCCATCTATTATAAGACATAGAGTTTAAGGAAAATATTTATTGAAAAATATTTTTCTTGAATCCTTCCCAATCCTTGGAATAAATTTACTTCCCCGGAATTGTTTTCTTTAGTTTCCACCTCTAATCAGCTTCCTCATCACAATTATAGACTTCCAGTATAACTCTCTCCTATTCTAAGAATGTATGGATATAGAATGTCTTATCAATGGAGTTAATAAATTATTCTATGATGAGGGGATTTTAAGATTCACTAAATATAGGAAAACATTTTCTCATAATGTGTTTGACTTAATCATTATCTTTCGTAGTAGAAGGAGGATGTTCTACCTTATTCTATTTATTATTAAAAACTAGATCTTATTGCGCTAGTACTATCATGATGTTCTGAACTCCTTTTCCCATTAGGGTTGTCATATAATTGGGTAAATAATCACATTCTATATCACATTGATTGTTAGAATGGGTTACCCTATTTACCTCCTTTTACTATGGAAAATAAATAAAATACAATTATAGGGATTCAATAATCACATAGTGAGCACATAGAAAGGAAACTATAAACATAGAAAGAATAAAAGTGATGGTTTGACGAGGTTACCTCTTAAATATCACCTTTTATAAAGAACCCATAATGAACTTTGAATTAGTAAATTTTATGTTAATAATAGCTATTTTATGTGGGGAATATCCTATACAAGTTAATTGGGATTAATATTGAGTCGATTCAAGGCTTATATTGTTTTAGGAAAAGGGGTGTTGATGGGTGAAATTTATAGGGGTGAGATCATTTTTTTAAATATTACATTTATCCATTTATTATTTTGGATCAATTATATAAATAGTGTTTAATACTATTACTAAATAATATAAATAATAATTTAGGGTTCAATATATTTGGATCTTACATCAACTAGGATTAAAAAATCATTTATTTAGCATATAATGTTAAATACACAAATTTATTGTATTTCACTATTCACTAAATGTGTTACTATTTTTGAAAATTCCAAAAAAAATCATAATAACCTTTTATCTATTAGTAGATCTAGAAAATGTAATCCATTTTATCAAAATAAGTTTCTAAATATGTGTAAATTAATTTTTAAATAAAATCATCATTCATTAAAAATATAATTGTAATATTATAATCGATTTTATGTCCCTTAAGAAAATTATTTATAGTCACATAATTTTATATTATAATTATAATAAAACTTATAATATCTTATGAATCTATTTTTATAAAAAAAATTTCATTTAAATCACTTTATTAATTAAAATAATTTCAACAAGAATTTACATTTTACCAAAATACCGACACCAAATTTATCATTTTTAAAATATTTATTTACTTACACCATGATACAAATTTATCATATTTTCATTTATAATATACCAATGTACTATTTTATACATTAATTGGTGTGGTGACTATTATTATAGCTATTGTTCTATTCATAATGGTCATATTACAATTCTAACAGCTAGGTTACTATACCAATTGTATTGGTTCCTTAATTTTTATAAATACCTCTTAGTACATTCATTCAGCAATCACTTGGGTTTTCTACTAAGGTAATATATGTACTTTGATCTCCAAAATTAATATTTTATTATTAAAATTATGTTTTATTTCTATGTCATTTTTCTTGAGTGTATTCATACTAGTGGATTGAGGAGATCCAAATTTTCCTATTCTTGTTATCTTATTTTATATTTATTATCATGCTATAATATTAAGAATTATTATTATATTACTTACAGATAATTATATCAATATCAATTAAAGATAATAAGGCTATTATTGGATTATATATTCTATTTGGGTGTTTTATGATATAATTATAACAAGTAAATACCATTTATAAAATTATAGTTTGTTACACTTCTTGCAGTCAACACCTCTCTTATCCCCTATTTTCGGGCCAGGATGGGTTCCTTTTAAGGAGTGGTTCTTGAATAAAAGAGTAATAAATAATATATTTTAAAAATGTTTAATATAAGTATGAAGATAAAAAAATATATAGTTTGATTCCAAAATAGTAAATGAGAACATTGGTTTGAATATTGGATATATACATGGAATAAAAAGTTCTTATTTCACGTGGATATGAATTATTTTTCGAATCAACATATTTTATGAAGAAATAATTCCACAATAGAATATTTACATGATTTTAAAAAAAATTCACAAGAAAATTAATGTGGAAGTATTTATAATATCTTTATAATATAGGATAAAATAATCTGGTTTCACAAATGTCAATAAAGAATAATTATGAACCCATAAAAGTAGATAAGTCAAGAAAATCACTTACAAATTTGGTACCAATTAAATATAAATATTTTTAAAGAGGGATTCATAAAATGAAATTTTAAATAACATAAACAAAATAATAATATAAATATAATCTAATTGCGAATTCTTTACACTGTACAAAATAATAATAGGTACATAATCTGAAAATATGCCTCAATGAATGAAAATTGAGACGAAAATCTAGGTGTTTTACTTTCAACATCCCTCAAATATATTTAACCTCTTATATAATAAAAATAAAAATATAAATAACCTATTTCGAAACCATATTCATATTAATTACCTTATTTACATTAAAATGGTAATCATTTATTATATAATTTTTTTATTTGTTATACATGTTTTTGTTATTTATTATTTATTTTCATCCTCGGATGTTAGCAATTTTGATGGATTTAAACATGATTTAAAATGTTGATGCCAATACCTATTCATTGGTAATGAGTTTTTCTTTACATTATTATTCTAGGTATTGAAATGGAAGATTTATAATGATTTATCATTTTTCAATTTCATTCCACAAGAGTTTCGAGTAACAATTTGTTAATTTCGTATCAATGACAATCTTGTTTTGATAATTTTTTTCAAAAAAGTATGTATATTAATAACTATTAAAATATATGAATATATTCTATAAAAATTTAATAATGTTATTATAATTTTCTTTATCAAATAAATAAATTATTATAATCATTAATGTATGGTGTTGATGAAAAATGAGATATTTCATTTAATAGAGGTAGTATCATGTACACAGAGAGGACATTTTCATTTTCTATAGAACAATATGAATGTAGAAACTGGTTCATCATAACGTAATGTTAATCATGTCATAAATATAATATTTATTATTAAATTCCCCTTTTATTAATATATTTAATGTAATTATGAAAAATAATATGCATCATTCAAAGGCGTTGTTGTATGCACGTAACACCATTAATGTTTTAATTTTTTATGGAAACATGGAAAGGTAGTGAATAGTTATTACATTAATATATAAAATTTAAATATATAAAAATAAAAATTTAATTATATGATATTGGGTGAAAAATATTTATAAATAATTATAAGAAGACTAAATGGAAATTGACTATAGGAAAAAATATTCTTATAGAATAATTTGATTTCTTTTTAGAAACCTTAATGATTTATCAGTGAATTGGGAAATACCATGTAACAAGAATCTCAATAACATGGGATAAGATTACTTGTGAATAATATTAGGCTTATTATTGTGAGAATCATAATTTTTTGGGCTGATTTTAAAGGGTTATGATAGGTGAGTTTTATAACTAAAGGAAATGGAATATTTATACATATTCATAACTTTATATTAATGGTATGTCATTTTGCAAGGAATTTCGATCCAAAAATGTAAAATAAGAGATATGGGATCATTTTTGGTAAATAAAAATTTCACCCATACGAATATGAGAATGATTTTAAGATATTTATATATTTATATTTATATTTTTACGGTAATTAAATTTTATCATAGTAACAACATTTTAAACCACGTTGACTTATCTTTATGAATAAAAACAAAATTGTTAGTATTACATAATATTGATATTATAATTACAAATATGAAAACCATTTTAAAATATAAAATTTATAAATGTTATAAAAATTAATTTTAAAATAAAATAGTTATAATGCATAAAACACATTTTGGAATACTATTACTATGGATCAAAAATATCAATTATAGGATTATAAATTAAAAATAATATCTTAAATATATTATATTACATATTAATTATATATTTATCTAATAAGTATGGGTTCTAATGTTTTAAATCCATACTTTATTCTAATATTGTAAAAAAAGTTGTTGTATTTATAAAAACAATATTTTGTATTATTCACATTAAAAGAATTCATTTTGGTAATTCCTAAAATTAAATCAAAAGATAATATTGTTATTTTGATTCCAAAAGTCCTATTCATATTATCAAATTAACATTCGAAAATTTTGGAATTTAGGATTTAAAAGGAAAAAAAATATATTGGAAGAAATAATTTTTCTACAATTAACTATTATTATTATAACATCATATCAATAACTGGTTAAATATTTTTCTACACGTATTAAAATCACATAATAATAATAATTTAAAATATCTAAAATTAATTTATTCAAATAATCAATTAATAATTTTTTTTTAAATTGGTTATTTCAAAATAATCCATTTAATGTTATCATGTTAATTATATTTAATATCATGACCTTATTTTTATTCATTAAAAGGGAAATGAAAATTTTACCTAATTTAAAAATTATGATTAAAAACATGAAAATAAATTTTCCTGATTATATTTATAAAATTGGTGGAATATATTTTAAATTTAAGTCCACATAACACATAAAATCATTGTTAGGAAAAAATTATCTTCTACTCATCAAATAAATCTATTACAAGCTAAATAATAACAATTAGATGGATGATAAATTATTTCATTATATATACATTGAATAAAATTTGTTGAAATAATTATTTAACCATAATATAATAAACTCATATTTATAAATAGTTAATTATTAAATTATATTATTTTATATAAAATGATTTTATAAATTATTTACCTACACTGGTTTAATTTTATCAAAATCATATTATTAGAAATGGGCATTTTTCCTTTATAATTAAAAATGAAAAATGTATAGAATAGTTTAATACATTTTTAATTTGTTATTTATATCATCCTAACATAAAATTATATAAACCCATAAGATCTTTGCATAATACATATAGATAATATATGATCTAGTCGTAGTCACAGGTGGTGGTTCAACAAAAATGGATCTCATTGAAATTTCAATGAGGTTGAAATTATAATTCAAATTATTTCACTCAATTTTTTTATTGGAGTTTTTTTGGGATTTTTCTAGGTAAATCACATTGAATATATCTCACTTAAAATCTCAGAAAAATGATATTTAGAAGGAAAATGTCTACTACCATATTCGATTTCATTATTTTTTTCTAAATATATTTCATAATTTGGTTACTAATATTTATACACTCTAATTTGTTGGATAAATTATTATTTTAAAATTTAATAGGTTTATTTTAATGTATCATGGTGTCTTTTTAGTTGGTTGATGTATATGAAAATATATATTCGACATAGTAATTTCTTAAAGGAATGATTAATTCTAAAACATTCTCGTGATATTTTAGTTCTAAAAGATAATATTATTCATAACATGGTGAATTAATGGAGGTATTAGATTACTCAGACTCTTCATGAGGACCTGATTTCTTGGGATGTGTTTTAGTGAATTTTTACAAGATTTCTACACTAGAACTCTAGATTTGTGCGTATTCATGTGATTTTGGAGTGACTGAAGTATAATATGTGAATTTCTAAGTAAGTATAAAGATACATGAATCTCACATGGCTTACCATAAGATGATTTTTACTAGATTAATCTAAGTATTAAATTTTTATTTAGGTACCTATAGATACATCTCTATTAAACTAGTACCTCTCTATATCCCAAACTATAGAATAGTGTTGGAGTTGGCCATAGTGATAGCTAAATTTTTAGAAGAGGATTGAAAAATAGTTTCTCTCGATAGTAGACATACTATAATATAATTTTCATCAACAGATGAAAGTTGTTTGACCAATGATTCATGATTCATGAGACCTTCACATATGCAAGATCAATAATTGGGTTTAATAGTTCAAGGATCGCATAGGGGATCATGTTATCCAAGAGGTGGATGTCATTGTGCCTATGAGGGCCATGGTTCCCATGAAAGTGGCATCTGGGACCTCTATGTAGTTGAGGGTGTAAAATAGTTCATAGAACCCCATGTAGGTGGTTATTACATGAACGGTGGAATCCCATAGGTATTATATTTGGTCCTCATATAGGTGATTTAATTAAAGTTGTCGATAGTGATCTAGGGAGGGGGGATATATGAGGACAATATTATGACCAACTTCCACCAATGTTGCCCTTGGAGATCCATGCTAGTCTCATAGGGATAATAGTTAGGGGCATGACCAACTACATGAGAGAGATATATTATTATGTTATGAATGGCATGAATCAAGATAAGATTTATTTCTTATTTTGTTTTTTGCCACTAATTTCACACAAAATCAAGATCTATTTTTTAATTTTCATATCCCTTGTTTAGGAGATTTATATTTTAATAGATCCTCTATCATATCCTATAAAACTAGAGACTCATAAAGGAATATATAACATATAAAACACATCTTCCAATTATTTAATATATTTATCAAAAGAAACCTGATCAAGTCAGATCTATTTGGAGATTCAATGAATTGGTTTGACACCATCCTTTGTATTTACTCAATGTCTATAGTTCACACCCAGGTAGAATATCTATCTCTAGGGGTGAGGTTCCATCTAGTAGATTTATTGACGTTTTCCTCTATGGTTTAGTTGGATTTTTAGTTAATATAATCTTATTTTATGGATGGGAAGGTGTATCTAATCGCTCACTAGTTAGTGAGTTTAACCCTTGAGGTAATAAATTATTCATATATTCATCTCCCAATTGTGGTGACTGAATACATGGATGTATTCCCTGAGAATGTACCAAGATTAACTCCTCAATATAAGTTTGAATTTTCTTTCTATTTTAACCTGAGACCTACATTAATATATATTTTCATCGTATCATATGGACCATACCAATTCATATGAGCTATGATTGTAGTTGGATAACTATTAGGGGAAAAGTACCATTAGACCTTGTGTGTCACCAAATAGGGCTCTGATGTTGCTATCTAGGAAGGAATATGAGAGATAAAGGATTTTTGTTGACTACCATCATCTAAATCTGGTGACAATTAAGAAAAAATAAATTATACCAAGGATTGATAAACTCTTTGACCAACTAAAAGATTATTGTGGTTATCAAATTGAATCTTATATCTAGTAAGCATCATCTAGGGTTACATAAGGATAATATCCCAAATATGGAATTTAAATTCCCCGTTTAATTCTATTACAAATTCAATTTATAAGAATAATTCCCTAGTTTCATTCATGGGACTTATGCACAAGATATTTTACCCCTAATAGCCTACTTTTTATGGTTTCCATTAACAAAATCTAAATTTTCATTGATTAATAGATAAAACATGTGGATAATTTAAGGATGATAACTAACTAGTTTTAAGATATTTTCATATGAAAAAAATATTATAATGATTCATAGTTGGAATATAAAGGTCCAATACTCTTGAAATATTACCCTTGAGGATGTATTGTTCATAGAACTAGTTAATATCTAGGTTATTCTAGTGTAGGATCCACCCAAGAGCATATTTGAGGTGTAATGTTTCCTTGGGTTTCTTGGGTATTACGTGAGGTTCGTTGAGGAATCCTCCAGGATTTTGGAAACCTTTTATTAAATGACCAGAAATGGGTATCCCTTTTTTATGACTCATGTTAAATGTCATTTGAAGATCTAAAATCGATATTGACCAATGATCCTATCTTGAGACAATGAATTGTTGGTGTCAATTATGTATTTTCTTTTGATTTAATTAGGGGTTTTCTTGAATATTTATTGATGTATAAGTAGGGGATGATTCTATATAGTTCCATAAATTTGAGAACTCATAATGCAATTTGTACTAATATTGACGTAGAGATGGTAGTAATAGTGTTCACCCTGAAGTATTAGACGAACTATCACCTGGTTAACCCATTTTTGGTCTACTCAGACCACCATAGTATTCGGTATATCTAAAATAATATAAATAATATGTATTTATTTTTAATTATATTATGATTTTTGAATATTCTATAATCACGTATATAGAAATATTGTGAAATATGCCCATAATAGGAAGTATCATCCTTAATTGATGAGACAGGTGACAAAGCAGTTGGTGTTGTTTTAATTTTCTTTGGTTGATGTGGTATAAGTGGTTTATCTCTAATCGATGGTGGTTTCCCATTTTAATCTTAATAAAATATGGTTTTATCAACTCAGATAAATCTATTATGATATTATGTGTCATCATACATTCTACATAAATTCAGACAATTCATTTTTTAAATGTGGAGGACATGTCACCCTCTTTTGAGAACATAATAAAGTATAAAAAAATTATGAGATTAGTTGTTCAGGTACTTATCTACATCCCCCATATAGGTACATAATTGAGTGTTAAAATTATACTGGGACCATTAACATCATTTTTCATATGTAGGAATTATGTGTAGTATCACTAATATTTTTTCTCAATGCCTTAATTGTCTGTAAGTGGAGACAGATCACCATGTCATAATAGGTTTTTCCCAACCCCTTGATATTTTAGAGTGTAAGTTGTATAGATTATTTATGTGATATAGATTCCATGATCAATAAGATTTCAATATACTATCTAGGTGATTATTGTCTAACTAAACATGCAATACAACTTCCATTCAATTTAAAAGTATTTTTTAGTGGATAGGTTATGGAACATTAAAATGAATTTGATTTTCAAACTATATGGGGTGTCATTGATGATCGTCTCTGACCATAACACTCTATGAAATACCTTATTTCGGAATGGTTTGAATGAGGGTTTTGGGACCAACCATTAGATGAAAACAAGTCTACACCCTCAATCATGTAGTAAGAATGAGAAAAAAATTCAATCATTGGGTTATTATGGGAGAATATGTGTTATCCATTTGAGGATGTTTTTTACATATAAAAATAGATATCACTAAATATATTTATATGGTCATATTTTATGCCAAATATAGATGATAATAAAAGTCACCACTATATTTTATATAGATGGGTTAGTCATTATTCGATGAAACAATGTTGGTTTGGGTGATTATAGAGAAGTTACAAGTGAACCTAGAGCATATGAATACTAATAAAATCTATAAAAATTAATTTATGGACTATATATAAAGGCCCTTTTCATTTGTAAAGGGAGATTACATATTCCTTATGTTTTGAACAAGGTTTTTTCCAAGAAAAATATGATGTGGTATGTTATCATTTTTATTTATTATTCTATTCCATATCATGCACATAGTGGGTGATGTTTCATATAGCATGGATTTCCCCCCACAGTTGAATTGAGGTTACAATATCATCCCTATGTCATAATTGAGTTGATACATCCATGAAAAGTCATATTTCATTACCTGGGGAGTGTTTAATATTGTGTAAGGATCCACATTATTAGAGTATCTCATTAAAATAGAGGATCTGAAGGAGTGAAACATCCATTGATGAGATATTCTTATTGTTCACATCCTCTAGTAGCATGGAAACATATTTTAGGGATCATGGGAGGGATGGGAGCTAGATATAGTATCAATAACCTCACCAATTCATTTTCATTAAAAATATTGAGGTAAATTTCCTTGAATAAAGGGTATATACAATGACTCATATTTTTCACTATTAAACCCTTTGAGTACTTTAAATAATATTTCTGAAATCATTTTGGGAGATGGTTTCAAATTGTGGAAATTATAGGGCCCTGATATTTATATATTTAAAATAATATATAATATACATCCATACAGATATATATTTGAGAATTTTTTCCCCTTCTATATAGTATCATATATGGAAAAACTAACAGCATGGTTTACTTTATAATAGGGGGTTTTACCCAATGATTGTATATTTATTATCTGCAAGGTGGAAAAAATATTAATCCCATGATGGAAGTTTGTTTTATTAAAAATGAATTTAATTCAAAATAATGCAATTAATTCTTGAAAAATTAATTAAACCCCCTATCACTAATCACAAGGGTTAACTACACAACCTTAGTATATTCATAGTATTCTATGTGGGAGAAACCTCAGAATGTTATTAAAAAGAAATTAAAAGAATGATGAAAAACAATATGTGAATCACAAAAAATACCAATTTAGATTAATTATTCTTCATTGAAAAAAATTCTTAATGTATGCATTCACTATTATTGATTGTTTCTCTATTATAAATTTTCGGCATGAATGGAATGCTTATTCTATAATTAATTTCCATTCTATATGGAAATGTAATTTTATGAATTGTAAATTATCATGGATTGTTTTAATTTTTTAAAATATTACAACATTTTAGGACATTGATCAATTTTTGAGTTCACAATTAACATCTATGAATACTATTTTTATTTTTTATTTTTATTTCTACCACTATTCCACATGTATATATTTTCAACAAAAAATTCGATTAGGAATTTCCATTGTTGTCAATATTTGAATCATTTTAAAATAACATTATTTTGTTCTATTTTTGGATTTCGATAATAGAGTCAAAGAAAAGTTGGATGATCTTCAAGTGTCAATGGATCATAATGGTTCAAAGTTATGATTTCCTTTCCATGAAATAATTGTCAGGGAAATGTGCGATTCTTAGGGTTGTCAATTTTTTTCATTGTCAATGATTAAAGTCTTGGAATTAGTTATTGGATGGGATAAACCACTGATCATGGAAAAAAATAATCAAGTTTGATTAGAGTAGAAATTAGATAATACAGTCAAATTTAAAAGTCTAGGTGATGAATATAGTTTGAAATTCATGACTAAAAAATTAAATTTAAAAAACACACACATAGTGTATCTCAAAGGTGTGGCGGTCAGGATTTTGGTTAGAGTTAAATATATAGAATTTTATTACCTAATTCAAAAAAACATGTACCCCTAGTCAACCTACATGGAATGTAGAGAGATTATAATCGCATGTTGTTTTTTATCATTACAAGTTATATATTAGTGGAATTTGACATAAATTCTGGTTGTATACACACAGTACCCCTCCGGTCTGGGCACACCTTCAAGCTCAAAAAACACCTAGAGTATGTGGACATTACACAAAATTTATTTTTCCATCAAACAAACTTGTTATGGATTTGGGGATACACACCATGTTCCTAACATATCATGTTTTATAATACTTATATACCTTGTGACTTGTCATATCACCTTGATTGGGTATCATATTAAGGCATGTAAATATCATATTATTATATTTTTCTATGGAAAATAGAATTGTGACTTTTCCATTAATATCATAGATGATACATGGGATTATTAGAGATTTTTATCTTCCATTAGTTTCAGATAACTAATAGAGAGGTTTTGGTGTAATATTGAAAGTAATATTGGACTTAGTACCCCATGTACAGATGTTTTCTTACAGGACTAGGTAACCCACATCCATTATATATATTGGTTCAATATCCCAACGTACACACCAAGGTAATGGGTCCTAAATCTGACAAGTCAATGTCCCCATATCTAGGATATTAGATGGGCTATGGGTTCTCTATCAGGGTAGGTATCCACTCTATTGTTTCATATTCATATGTAAAGCATATGAGCATGATTATAGATATAGATAAGATATGTTAATTGATGAATTTGTTAGTTCATATTTGTAGATAATTGTTCATACTTATCCAATGGGTGTCTATGAAGAATGAGAATACGTTTAAATTCTTAGGTTTTTATCCTTTGATCATACTTGGGTACATCGTTTTGTTTTTCCTTCACTTTTATTTTTATGAACTAACTAGTCTATTGACACTTTTGTTGTTTTTTGGAGGATCATACAAAGTACGGTTATACTCACCAACCTATGGTTATCTTTCAGACACATGTTTCATATTATATGAATGAATTGTAGTATGGAGGGGATCTTAATGAACCTTTTGTTGGTCGTGTGTAGTTGTAATTGGTGGTTGTGTTAAATGATGGTGCTATAATATTTATCATTTGAAGGGTCCTTACTCACATTAGTTATTACATTAGATTTCTTATTTTCATTAGGAATATAGTTTTCACCATTACATTATGGATCGTGTGTTTTTTTATAAGTTATGTATCATGGAGGTTGATCAAAGAATTTATTTACATTCATAGTGGGATATAATATTATCCTACATTATTATATATCAATAGAGGTATTCAATGAGAACAAATTCATTAAAATAAGGATTCCAATTTGAGTGTTTTTAAGCATCCCATGGCCTATTGGAAGTTATATTGTGGTGTAACGCTATTCTTACCCCTACCTAGAAGGGGCCCTAGTGGGTCAGATTGTGCCACAAATGGAAAAAATACTAGTTCCTATATTTTAGAACACAACCAGACACTCTGTTGTTGGGAAAGTGGGGATCAACACAACTCACCTACTCCATTTGAAATATTCTGGCTACAAATTCCACCATGTCCATGAAGCTCCAAACCCAACAACTCCACTAGCCTGACGCCAACCTATATATACATCGACTTGTTATCCATATGCATATACACATTAAGGGTTTGTAAAAATATTGTGATTGGTGTGTATATTTATACTTTGTAGGAGGGACTAGAAATAAAAGAGAGGTCAAGAAACTATTCAGCATGCAACCAAGGGCCAAACAATACAATTATCCAACTCAAGTAAGTGGAAAAATAGCTTCTAGGGAATAAGCTAATAATTCACATGTTAATATGATCATTACCCTATATAATGTGATTATAAAAGGGATGATTCTAAATGTCAACATGTTTAGTTGAATAAGGAAAAAAATAACACATCTATTTTCTCATAAGAAAATCCCCTCCATGGTCATAATAATTGGGGGGAACAATTTTTTTATAATCATAAATAAATATGCCTCATCTTTCAAGGGTAAACACCTTTCTAATTCTCAGTGACCAGGATGACCAAACCACAATGGTTTAATTGAGAAGAACATAATAGAAATCAATAAATCAAACCATTGGTATATATTTGTGAAGATCACATACGTAAATAGATAATCATCCATGAGCCACTCCTCGTACACATGAATCATAATTTAACTTACATGAATAGTGAACATAAAATCTCATAAATAAATCATTTCCTTGATAAATACCCATCTAGATATCGAAATCCCATATGAATTTCTTACCCACCAATGATAGAATAATTTTTCTACATGAATTGGAGGACCACGCCTCAAAAATGATACAATTCATGAGGGGGTTATAGTCCCCATGGATGGGTGGCTCAAACCCCATACTATGGGAGAGTTACCTAGATTATCCATCTAAAGGGAATACATGAAACCATCCATGTTATGAAAAAAATGCGGAGTAATGTAACCTATTTATTCACAAACAGTGATTTCAACCAACCACAATTTGAATCCTCACCCACTCACCCCAACTCTACATGTGAGTCAAACCAAATGGGAAAAACATGGTATGTCCCATACACCATAAGCCAATGGGGATCTTGAATTTCCACAAGGAATTCATACCACCAAATTTAATCTATCAATCTGATGCAACAAGAAGTGACTTGTGTCATACTGGGGTACATAGACTATGATAGGGAGTTAACAAAAAATGTATCCAAATTGTCTTCACTACTCAACCCCCGAAACCATCAAGTCAGCATTCCCAAATGTATTGGGGAACCAATTCCTTGTTACAGTATATATGATCATGGTGGGAGTACTGAATATTTCTTTCCCAACCTAGATTTTATTTTGTAATTGATGATAAATATAATATATCTATGGTGAGGATCATCAAGACCATTACAATTGAATCAATTATTTGTTTACATGGGAACACCAAAATCATATTCAAAATCATGACTAAATTATTTATAATTAATTTGAATAGAAAAATAATTACCTTGAATGGAATTCGTTATTTGTTAATTAATTTTAGACGATCATTACATATTATTACTATTAGATCATGGGAATTTAGTGTATAAAAACTATAAGTGTTCTACATGTGAACTATGAACCTATGAGTTATCTCATTGAAATATTGGAGTGCAAATGAAGAATATCCTAATGCCAATACGGTTTATTTACGATCACCATGACAGTTGACTCAATGGACACTCTTTGATATCTATATAATAGAGAGGGGTAGTATAATATGCTTAATTTATATTATTTAGATAATTCATGGAGAGGATATCGCTTGGGATTGAGATGATTCTCTAGAGTTGTTTCTTATAACCAAAACCAAGTGTTTTCATTTTGGTTAGAAATAATATATTTGTTTTTAAATTGTAATAGTGTAATAAAATAATAATTATACTTTTGGCCCAATAATTTCTTTAATCCAAATGAAACATAATCCCTATAATAATATTATTATTATTTCAAAACCTACAAAAAAATAATTAATTAATTAAATATATATTATTGAATAAATTGTTTAAAATTTATTCAAATATTATTTATTATACATTATTTATCAACAGACCCTTAAACATGTTTTATAATTCCTCCAAAATATATTCTAATAATTGAACAATTACAATTTATATAATAAATAAATATAATTGAATTTATATATAATAAATAAATAGATATTATGAAAAAAATATCCTCTCAAATAACTAGTGACTGATAATTTTTTTATCAAGAAAAAAATGAATAATTATGAATCCTTATATAAGAATAATATTTATTAATCACGTTAACAAATACATCATATTTAATATTTGACTTATGTTCAGGATAAACATGATGCATAACCCTGTTGGCCTTTTTCTTAGTGGTATTAGGTAGAGCCTCTCAGAGTTCAAATTTAGTGTATAGCAATATTCCAAAGAAACTATACCGAAAGAATATAATTTATCAATAACATTCAAAAAAATTGACTCCACACATTAAAATATATTATCTTTATAATGATATCTATAATCAATTAGGCTGAATGCTGGTGTCATCAACATATGTTTTCAATGTCTCTCTCTTCTAATATCAATAAATGAACCTACCCAATGAAAATTTGGTCCATAGATTAGTTTAGTATGTTCTATTCATTTATATGGTTCTATGATATCATGTTTTGTTAAATAATAGATGTGAAAAATAATTTCTCAAATTATTCATTAATGAGATATTACAATTAATGAAGCCAATGTATCATACATTATTGCGGACATTTGTCCCCATTGTTTTTATAAATACATATAATTAAATATCTAAAAATTTAAATTTTAAAAAAGGTTAATATATAATTATATATAAAAAAATTCACATGTATAAGTATCGAATGACACAAATAAATATTGATTTCTTACATTCAGAATGTGTAGTCCTAATCCCTTTTGTAAAAAATTAACAATGGTGTACACACTATGAATGTTCCTTAGATTCCAATGAGTCTCCACCTCAGAGGGCCTATATCTTTTTTGTCCAATAAAATGATATCTTTTAGACATATATCTTATATTTAATAATATTCTCATGGGTCTTTTAGTTTTTTCTCATATAATGGAATTAATGTGACCAATAATTGTGAATGTTACCCTTTGAAAATTATCACATACTATATCACATAGAATAATAAAAATGATTTTAAAAGAAGATTATTAATATAAAAAATAATGAATATACGTTATCATAACACATGTAGAAGCTCGTTATAGGAAACTAACTCCAATAAACTCCAACTTTTACTAGTTCCGTCTTCTAACAACATTAATTCTTCGAGATCTCACATGATTCTCATGCTTCTATTTATATAATGATTAATTGGAGGGGAATATTATATTCTCTTCCATGGAAACTATACTCACTAAAACTTCACACATCTATGAGAAATACCTCAAAATGTTATACATTCATATAATGTTATTTTTCTGTTGGTGTGATAATAAGTCCATTGAGAGATTCACTACTATATCATTGTCAAAATATTATTTGATAGAGTAATTATAATAATTTACTACATAATTGTATTAGAAAAAATTTAATGTGCACATATTTTATTTTGATGTATTATAAGATGATTTATAATTAGAATCAATTGATGAATTAGTGATAACTAGATTTTGTGAAATCCTCTATCTCACAAACCCTCTATTAATACAAAATACACATCTTGACATTGAATTAGTATAATTATATCATGTTTGAAACCTATCACTACAATAACACCTGACGAATGGATCTTCATTTCCTCCATAAAAAACCATAACCCTATTTAATCTCAAATTTTTAATAATATCCTTAAAAACATTCTAATGATGTTCCCCTATACCAACTTGATATATTCCTACCATGATCAAGGCATATGTAAAATCAATCCATGAATATAGCTTGGAAAACATGATAAATTATATCAGAAAAGCATATACTATCTCACACATTGTCCATTACTTATCCTATGTTTGATGAAAAAATTTCATGGGAATATGTATAAGATGTGATACCAGAACCAATAATATTTTGGATTGTTCCATTAAATATCTACTTAGATTATAGTCAACATATGTAACTTGACTTATCCCAAGAAGTCTCTTCTATCTGTAAAATATGATCCTGGTATCAATAAATTATGTTTCTTCACTTATTACCTACATGGAGAATTGATTTTTTAACCAGACCTTAAAAAAATATAATAGTGGTATATAATTTCATGTATAAAATATTTCATCAAAATATACTTCTTGGGTACAACTTAAAAATCACCATAATTATTGTAAAAACATGTCTCACAATCCCTTTTTGCAGAAAAAAATCATTTATAGCTTTATCAAATATAATTTTCTATGAGATAAATTATTGATTCAATCCATTAATAGATTTATATATCATTTAGTAATTTTTTCATAACACTGAGTCACAAAACCTTTTGGTTGTGTTATATAGACATCCTCTTAAAGGTACCTGACGAAACCCTATTTTTTCATC
The DNA here is from genome assembly GCA_963277665.1 of Viscum album. Classification (NCBI taxonomy): domain Eukaryota; kingdom Viridiplantae; phylum Streptophyta; class Magnoliopsida; order Santalales; family Viscaceae; genus Viscum; species Viscum album. Next base: position 401,684,835 of record OY728160.1, on the reverse strand, counting down.
AATTAGAAAAATTTCATAATCTGGGTGACATGTTATAGTAAAAAGAATTTTGATGGATTTAAAAATTGAAAAGGGAGACTGTGTTGTTTTGTAGTCAGTTCCTTGACACTATTTAAAACCTTAATATAGGTGCTATAATTATCAGGAATTTAATTTACCTTTCATTTCTAGTTTTCTATTGAATATCGATTATCATTGAATAGGATTTAGAACAACTTGTGGATCAACCAGAACCCAAACATTTCTCTGATACAGAAAATCCCAATAAACATTTATAGATTATTAATATCTTCGAACTTATTATCTCTTCACTGGATCTTTATAGGATAATAGTTAATTATTGTGTGATAATAATGAGTCACTCTTATCCATATACATAAAAATATGTTTTTATTATATGAAGTCTCGTGGAATCTATTCTTATACCAAATCATGTGTATCAGGAGCATTAACTTCCACAAGGTCAATCTTTCTCTCTCTATACATCATGAGGATGTGCAACTTGTTAAAAAATATAGGTTTCCTTGTGACAGTCATTTTATTATATAATGGGTTATATATATAATATCCATTTCTTCCATGGGATATATTATAAATATATAATTCATTCCTTGGTGTGCTATATTATTTTAAAAGGTTTCCTAAAACAATTTCACACATCCGTATACACATGTATATAAAAAAACATTTCTTTCAACTCTATAACTCAAAGGTAATTTTATTTTTATCAATAGTTGGTACTCAGTTTGGTTACCACACCGTGGATTGTAATGAATATCCCAAAATAATATTGTAAGATCTTCATGAATCATTATCGATGTCACCATGTCAGGAAAGGAAAATTTTTTCATTTCTAAATCACTATTCCACTATGGTGTATAATGTGGAGTGTGTTTAGATAGATTCCAAGAAAAATAGAATGTATATAAAATCATGGTTAATATATTCACCAACTCGATCTGGTCAAATATACTTTATCTTCTTATACATTTTGTTCACTTATTTGATTATTGATTTGTTTGATTTTTAGAAATTCGTTAGTGTTACACCTCATCAAGTGTCCATGTTCATATCAACTGAAGTCATCAGTTAATGTTAAAAACTAAAAAATACCTACCTCTAGATTTTATGGGAAATGGTTCACATATATTACTGTATACCAATATTAGGAGCTCTATGGCCCTTTCACCCTATACACAAAATGGTGGTTTAGTAAATTTGATTGTGATTTATTAGATATGTATTGTTTATAAGACCAATACAGTTATTCCACCACTATGAGTTATATTATTCATATGAACATGATTCATTACATATTACCAAAAGTAGTTTTTTAAAATATAATACAAAAAGTTCATTACTTAGTAGTGTTATACAATAAAAATATTTTCTTTATAAAATATTCATTATTTATATCCAAACTTTTATAATAAAATTACATTAATTTTAGGAATTAAAACATATATTATGTTTAATGTAACACATTTCACCAAATTATACTTAGTTAAAACCAAAATCATTCAAATTCAAAAAAGAATGTCGTAGTCTTCAATATCCAAACTAATGTTTAATTCTACATTAGATGCTTGAAGATCCAAATCTCCTCTAGAAATCATGGGAAATATATTTTGTTCCAATTTTTTGATATAAATATGAGAATCACAAGACATATATAATATCTAATTTGTAAATATTTAAATATTACCCTCTATAAAAGAATAAATTTTATCTTCCCCTTGCTTTAATGCATAGTTATTCTTCCAATACCAAGTCCTACCATATGAAAGTCATACACTATTATTATCCTCCATCTGTCTATGGATATTATTTTTCTTGAAAGGATATCCCTTAAAAATGAATATTTATTTTTTTTCCTTGACACATATACATTTTTTACTTTTCTTATTAACTATTAGGGTGGTTTCTCTTCCACACCCCATGTTCAAATCAATATAGAGAATGAGATTAAGAAGATCCAAGATATTCTTTTGGTTATTTTCCATGTTACAATTGATAATAAAATTAGGGAGATATTGTAGACATGTGTAAAGGATTATATGTTTTTAAAAATCATCAAGTAATTTAATTTCCAAGATGTATAAAAATATATGGAGCCAATAATCCTGACTACATGAGGCCGATATGGTGTTGAATCTCTATTCTTTCATGTGTACAATATATTTTATATCTCATATATCAATTCTCTACACTTATTTTCCTAGGGATCTAGAATATGAGAAATCATATTATACAATCCATATACTCATGATTCCCTAGCATCATATTGAATGTAGATGATTGAATGAAAAAGTGGGTATTTTTGAAATCAGACAAATGTTTTTCATAGATTGAAAAATATTCGGTATAGGCCTTAAGGTCAAATCATTGAAGAATTATATTTTTTATAATGTAAAACATTCCTTCATGGAATTGAATAACCAGGAAGGGACATTTACAATATTAGACATTTTTAAATATGAGAAGGTTATCAATCTAAAATATTTATCACAGTGATATGTTGGATGTCATGTTTAATTTTTTTTCAACATGTATGAAGATTATGATTTTATTACCTCATATAATTTAAAATTTAGATAATAAAAAATAAATTTTTTAATAATCAAATATTTTATCAAAACTAAATATTCATTGTCATTGGAATAAAAATATATCATTTCTTATAAATTTTCGTGTAATGTATTTTTATTAACCATCTCATAACCAAGACTCAATGCGGAAAAGTTTTTTGATTTGTTTTATAAAGGGACAATTCTTTCCAAAAGAATTAACTAACAATTAGTTAATCTATAGAGTGGACTCCACAATCTGAAAATAATTAATTTAAATTTCCTCAAAAATTTATTTTTAGTTGAACCATGTACTACTTTTTTAGTCAACCCTTAATGTGATCTATGTTATGATGGCCAAAACCCAAGTTAAAATTTCAATATAATTGAAACCACCCCACCTTTTCCTATAAATCACATTGATATATGGTCAGATTTTAATATATGTAGTGGAAGGTTAAACCCTGGTAATATATATAATTGATGTAATTTTATCATTATATGTAAAAAAAAATTATATTTGTTACATTCTTATTTATGTTATATTGATTTATGTAAGGATTAACCAAGACTTAGTTTTATGGTATTCATAATCCAATTTTATTTTTGTTATATATTTCATGATTGATAATTAATTAATTAATTTTATCTCTATCGAACATCTATAATGAATTTTACCTTGAAACCTGATAGATATTCAATTATAAAAGTGATATGATTATGATATTTTCGTAATTGTTTTATTATCTAGTGGATAATAATCATGCTATTTTTATTGAAAAAAAACATGATCCTTGACTTGGTTCATATAGTAGTTTTCCACATTCCCTCTTGTATCTCATGGATTAGTTTCACCATGGATTTAAACAAGAACAACCTCTACTCACCCGAAGATCCATCCATTTCATAAATTCTTACCCACATGTGGTTGAGGAAATCTGACAGATTGGTATAGGGGGTTTACATAAAATGAATCCATGTTATTTAATACCTTATATAATGGGAGGAGGGATATCACGTGGACCATAAATTTTATTTAAAAATAATTAAAATGGAATACTGTCACATAAAAAGGTCTATACCATTTTTATCATCATATACATGCATGAAATGAATTATGAATTTAATAAACTAGAACTCATTTATAATCATTCATATTTATCATAAATCAAACTCAAATAAATTAAATATTTCATATAATTAAAAAATTATTTTATATTAATTCTATTATAAACTTTATTGAGATTCCAATATGTCATTATTTTATATTATTTAAATAATTTATTTAAATGTGACCACGTATAAAGAATGTAACTTGGAGACAACAGGATGAGTATCGGGCTGAACTACCCTTTGTGTACGATATTTTTGTACTATTTACTAGTTAGACTTGTGTAATACACATATTATCTTTTAATTTAACATCATGTACTATAATGTAAATGGCACTTAAGAACATGTTATTTATATAGAATGTTATATCTAAATATGTAGAGATTAATCATTGTATTAAAAATAATACAAAAAACGTATTTTAGAATATTTCAAAAAAGTTAATTTGATATTTAATATTTATATATAAACCATAAAATGATATGTACGATTTAGATAAATGGCACAAAAAATACATGTTGACATGAATTGAGAAATACAATAAATTAATTTTAAATTATGATCTATCTGGTAACATAGATAGTGTGTACTATCCAGCAACATGTTGTATATAGTTCCTCATCACTTATCCGTTACACATAACTATGTGTTGGGTGTGTCATCCTGTAATGGACATTAATGGTGTAAATAGATTGTAATTGGGGCACATGTCTTCTAGTCTCTAATTTACATAGTTTCCAATCACACATGTTTTCTATTAAAAAATAGCTCATCTTTTCTCAATTTAATACATGTCACACACATATGATATATTCCAAGTAATGAAGCTAACCATGAACCAGGCAAGATTGGTCAACACTTGGTGTATATTAATTACATGAATCATGAAATACAATAATTAATCTGAATAAATTTATTCTACAAATTGATTTTTTTGACAGAGATAAATGATGTGTACAAATAGTCTACACACTATGTATTCTTTTTCTATCTATCCATAATCCATAGCACCACCAAATTAGTTGTTCAAATTATTTTTGATCAAAATTATAAATTTTTCATTATATTTTTAAGAATGTGGCACATTAAGAGGATATCATAGGATTAAGATTTATATAAAAATTAAAATAAAATTAAAAACTAATGATAAATGTGAAAATGAATTATAGATATTAAAATAATTTAAAATTGTTATGAAACCCCTTGTTTATAACATTTATATTCTGGGTGGAGGATAATTGCTTATTGGGAAATGAACAACATAGTTATTTTATCATAGTTGATGATTAATATGATATGTACAAGATGAATAACATTAGGTCCAATTTAATTTAATGAATGATTAATTAACATGATATAATGGGAAATAAATGTAAGATCATCAAATATGTACTTATAATTAATTAAAATAGCTAAATAAATACTAATTGATGAATTATTATGTCATTGATGAATATGACTATGTATCTAAATCATACCATCATACCATCATTACAATCATGTATATATTTCCTCTAATGGTGATCCACATGTTCACTATGAACCTATGAGTTACACCATATAAATCTATGAGTGTTAGAAAATAAGAAACCAATGTCTACATTGTTAAATAATGATCGCCTTGATAATCACTTAAGAGGAGAACTCTCCTTGACCTCTCTAGAATTGAGAGGGTGGAAGAAGAAAATCAGTCTCCATTCATGGAAGAGTTCCTAGAGAGGAGCACTCTACTACTTAATCATATTATCCATATTCATATTGCACTACCAAGACAACTATATAGCGTTTTACATGGAAATAATATAATTGGATTTCAACAATTCAAGAGTTAAAAATAATATTTTCACATGTTCCCTTATGATTTAATTGATCATTATGGAACCTAATATCTATAATATTATTATTTTTATTTCTTCACATGTGAAAAAACATCAACATAATTACATATTATTTAATAAATAATATATTTAATTTTTTTCAAATTATATTTAATATATATTATTTTTCAATGAACCTTTACACATGGTTATTCATTTTTTCATAATATTTATCAGGACATGAATAATGAATATTTATTTATTAAATAAATATCACTACATTATTATCCAATAAATAAATACATATTATATTCAAAAAAGAGAAAATCAATATATATTAAAAATTATTCTCAAAAATATTATCATGAATATTTAGTTATTGAATATATATGATCTAGAAAACAAGAATAATTAGTAAAAATTTAATAGGGATAATATTTATTAATAAATTTATAAAATAAATAATATTTAATATTTAGTTGAGGTTCTGGATACACTTAGTGTGTGACATTCATGGCCTCATTCTCAATGTCATTAATTAAAGCCACCTAATTTCCAAGGTTACCATCTATCAACATTCTAAAAAGAACTTAGATAAAGTAGATTAGGTAAGAATGACATATAACCCCATATGATAACTTACTATGTATTATAATACCTTTTTCATGATATCTTTAATCAAGAAATTTGTATGCCACTGTCATCAACCTGTGTAATCAATGTCTCCTTTTTTACATTCTAGAAATGTAATCTCCCACTGAACACCATGTACTTGGATTTATTTAGTTTTTTTAATTTACATAAAATGGTTTTAGATTGAAAATTTCATTAAATAACCGATGGAAAATTCCATCCTTTTATTGTTCACTAATTCAATATTACTTGTGACACGTCCAACATGGCTTACTTCAATGAAAATATATGTTGTCACGATTTTCATCAATACATAAAATTATGCTACTATTAATTTCCAATAATAATATTAAAGTATAAAGATCAATAAACACATTCAAAAATAGGAATATACAATGACACATATAAAATTTCATTTCATATTGGTGGGTTGTGATCTCATAATCTTCTTCACTAAAAATTACCAAGGGTGTATAACATTAGAAACTTTTAAAAGCCATATGAGTCTTAATGTATGATATCCTTTGTAATATATTTACATCACATGAGTTGAAATTATTGGATAAATTTTTTTAGGAATATAATCTAGAAATATATGGGTTCTCATCAGAGAGGGTAATTATTATGACCTGTATGTGTGAAAATTACTCTTGAGACATTATCATATATTAAGTCACATATAAGAACAAACATGATGAGATAATAAGTTTATGATTATTTAAAAATGAATTTAGTAAATCATAAATTACATAAAAGTGGGTTATTTGGTACCAATTCTATCATAGACTGTAATATAACTATATTTTCAATGATCATTTTTTCCATAGTGTAAACAATATGTAATACCATGTATAAATAAACTAAAAATGTTATTATTTCAATATGATAAATATGACCTAGCTGTTGAATTATTGGGTATTAATATGAATAAAAAATTATTATATATATAAGGGTCCATCTTAATAAAAATTTATTTGTAAATACTTAGTAAATAATTAATAATGTTTTAGTAAAGTAATTTTATTCTATAAAAACATATTTTTTAAAAGAATATTTGAGTCACTTTTTATTCAAATATATAATAATTAATAAATATAATTATTATAAAAAATATTTTACAAAATTTTTTAACTTTTTTAAATCAGTATATCAAATTATCTAAGAGTGAAATTTATGATTTTTTAAGAAGCATCATTTTTCAGTAAATATAGAAAATAAAAATATTTTTAGAAATTACTTTTAATTTCATTAAATAAATAGTTTAAAGTGTCATTTTATCTTAATATTTAAAATGTCTACTTCAATTATTAATAATATAAATTACTAAATAAGAGAATTTATTATTTTCGATTTTGGTATAATTACATTTTTAGGAATAAAAATACATTTTTTTAAAAATAGTACTTCATTGCATATCCCAATTTTATCTTAAGTTAATTGATTATTTTTTCATGAATTGAATCTTGAGAGGTAAATATCAAATTTTTAATAATAAGGTTCCAATATTTTAAATAAGTACCCTTTATTTTTTTTATTTATTCTCGGTAACCATATTAAACATTTGTTACCATAATAAAAGTAAATTCGTGTAATTAAGGAGAAAAATATTTTCATAATGTAGAAAAGTTACCCCAAAACATTCCTACGTTTATTTTTTTGAGTATAATTCATTCATAAAAATTATAAATTTTAATATTTGGACATTTTTTACCAATTTTTTTGATTAGATAATTAGTATTATTTTATCTAAATATAAAGGAAAAATGTCATTATATTTCATTTATTTTCTATAATATATTATGATATGACAAAAATATATATTAATTTATAAATTTTTAATTGAGGAATCAATTAATTTTTTACCATAGTGATTTATTTTTAATTTTAGTGATGGTACACTTGCCTTAAATGTGTACACAATGTAGACACAATGCTTTAGTAAGTAGTAGAATTTTTTTTAATTGTTATCAAAAAAACTAAGAGTAATATTTATTGGGTGTGTTATAGTGTCCATAAAATCTCTCCCATGCTACCATGGAGGTTTTTTATTGCCTCTGAAAACCCTTAGATTAGGGTACCGGTTTGCAAAGTTCGCTAGTTATTTGTAGTTAAAGTAATAAACAATGCATTGAGGGTGAAACAGAGTGTTTCTATCCTCTATCACAGACACTTGATTTATTGTTGGTAGGTAAAGGACTGGTCCCTTATCTTCCACACCTAAAGCATTTCATCATCCCTTTCAAGAAATTTATATGGTGATTATTTCCACATATTTGGAATGTAGGGTGATGGATATTCTTAGAACCATTGGATTTATCTATTGGACTACGAGAATTAATGTCCACCTTATGCTTCTTATCCCCATTATACTCTAGAGATCCACCAATCTCCATTTTGGAATTAAAGAAACATCAGACAATTTCTTCATATCTCTCAAAGTCAATAATCACTGAGGCTTTCTGTATGCTAGGTTTTATCCTACCTAATAAGCATTTACCCTTGCATATAGGGGTAATGACAAAGCTGGAGGTATATCGTGAAAGCCTTGTAAAGTTTTCCTCATACGCTCCGATAGATTCATTATCTTTTTTCTTGAGTGAAGGGAAGTCCGTTTTTATCTTTAATTGGAGAGTGCATGAAAAATATTTATCAAAAAACATTTTATGGAAATCCTTCCTTTCCAATTCCTCAATCTCTTCCTCATACTTCATATTTTTTATCAATGTCCACCATTGTTCAGCTTTACCCTACATACGATAAGCATCCAGAAGAACATTCTTTTTTTAGAACATTGAACTGTGGTGAAGATATTTTCAATAGCGTTGATCCATTGTTTAGAAATTGAGAGATCATATAATCCATTAAAAGTTGAGGGCCTTTGTATATTGAAGCTCTCTATTTTTAATTGTTTTTTCATAGAGGGGTTGAACATTCCTCTTGACCAATCTTTCAATTCAAAACATGATTTAACTAAGGGATTATTGTGAAAAAGTTCATAATTCCCACTTCCATCAGATTAGAAATCTCATTAGAACAGTCGTCACATTGATATTCGCATTGGTTGTTAGCCTGAGTCCTCCAATTACCATCCATTTGTTGGAATAAAAGTAATGTCAGGGGTAATAGATAAAGTGTATTCTAAAGTCAAAAATAGATGACTTATAAATTAATTTTATTTAATTACCTTAATAATTTATTTGAATTAATATATGTTATCCATGAACTACTTCCCAACATATATTTTTAGTGTAATTATTTTTATTCCCTTAATAAAGGTTTTTACTAATCTTATGAATTTACCAAAAATATCTCCCGAGAGTTTCGTAACCATCAAGGCCCATTGTCGGGAACTAGTTCCTATTTGAGTCTATCTCAATGTGGTGTTTTCATGTTTTACCCATAGATATATTTGTGCCAGAGCCACCACTACCTACCCATATCCAGACGGGGATGTATTTTATTAAGAAACCACATAATCAATACTCATCAAAAACTAGGGATTTTTTCATTATACTTGGTCATATCCCTAAAGCTTTCACTAGGGATTTCTAATCTTAAACCCCAAAATAACTAAACCTATCAACCGATACCAACTATAATAACCCCTCTTTTTATATCACACATTAACATAATTTATTAAATAAACTCTTCACTTGATAAAACATATAAAATTGAGAGGTCTAGTGTCTTTGGGTCTTAGTAAAATTACATAACAACTAAAAACATGAAACATACATATTTATTGGAAACTTCATTTACATGACCATACACATTCCTTCGTACATAGAATTACATGCGATAACTTGAGGAGATGTATAAGAAAAGGGTGAGATATAAAGACCCATAAATGATAAAACATGGCATAACATGAAGAATATAAAAAGTTTTAGGAAATAAGAATATCAATGGATTATAAGATAAATAAGAACATAAAGGCCTCATGTAGCATGATTATCATAACATAGAAATGTGGAAACAACATTTAACATGCTACTAGTAAGATATAAGGGTCGTTGAATATGGAGAATAATAAAAAACTAATTTAACTTGAATTACCATGATTAAAACCTCGTTTAACATTACATAACATGATATTAATCTTTACCCATTGAATTGGAGCACTATTAGGGAAAACTATTTCTAATCATTTCATTTCATGCATAAGTTCCCACAAGGATCATACAACATGGAATAATTAAACATTATCATTTATTCCATGATAAGGGAATGTGGAATACATACATGAAATTATATAATCAATAAGTAAATGTTTATAAAAGTGAATACCTTTGAATGTGAAATGGGTATGGTATTCACTACACAATGAGTATTTCGTGAAGAATCGTAGTGCAATTTCGACAGCATAACGACTTGACATAAGAATTCATAAAAATGGTTAATGAGAGATAAATGGTGTATATCATAATATTTAGATTAAATTTATATTAATGGGGTAGATACATATCCTAATATATGTAATGTAATATAGGTGTAAAACATAAGGGAATTGGTTGAACGTAAATGAGAAGAGAGAAATTACTTACAGAATTTCAACAGGGTAACAGTTGTGCATGGGATGAATTAATGGGAGATAAATAAGTATCTCATAATCAAAACATAGGCATGTAAGTATTGGGGAGGTAACAAAACATACCCCAACATTTATAATTGAAAATAAAAAGGTGTTGCAACAAAAATAATCATGGATAAAAATGAGAAATGAAGAAATCCCTTACATGGAAGTGTGATCCCAAAGGATTGAGAGTGGATTGAGAGAGGATAATTGGGAGCTTGGGATCCCTGAGAAGATTATAGAGGGATAAGGGTAGGGGTAATTGATTATTATTTATGTTTTGGACACTACACATTAAACTAATAAAAACTAAAAACCATACAATGGTTTTTTCCCATGATTTTTTCCAAAGGGGAGTAGATAAAAATATTTTATAAGGCCAGTGGATGAACTTATTAAAATATTCGATTTTTTCATCTGGAGGTGAGTAACACTCTAAAATAAATAACTTTAAAAAGTTAAAATGTTTTATAAATACGGGATGGTCCATTAAGGCACCATAAAATAAATCTAAAAAATCTAAAAACACATTATTTTAAATATAAAACATATATTGCCCAGAAATCTCATTTTTAGTATTTTATTAAATTACAATGGGGTCATTATGATGTTGTAAAACACATTATATATTTAAAAGGTGTTTAATTTTTTCCCAAAATTATGAATGTCACGGAATATTACGAAAAATTAACCGTTTAATAATTTCAACATCCTGAATATGAAAATAATATTCATTTTATTTAAATAATTTTTTAAATATTTTAATTTTTTCTTTCATAATAAAAACATACATTTTTCAAAAATTCATTGGCTTTGACAAAAAAACAGATTTCAAAACATAATAAAAATTACGGTTGTATTCATATAAATAATAGGATCATTTATATAAAAATTATTTTTTAATAATATTTTATTAAAATATTATTTAATTCAGCAATCCATTAATTCATGAAAATAGATTTCTTCATTGAATATTAACATTAAAATGTCATTGTGATTTAAAAACCATTTATAAGTAACTATAATAAAATAGATGTATACATTTTATTATATACAGAAATAATGCACATAATCACAGTGTTAATGTCTTCTTACCTAACCCCTTATAAAACCCACAGAAGACCTAATGGTAAGGTGTGCGATGGTGATAGACTCCTGGGGTGGCTTGGATAACATCGCTTTGGTGGTAATCTCTATCAACTTCCACTTCTCCCATAGGTGGTTCTGTTCAAGATTAACATCTTGAAGCTCCCCTTGGGCTTGGTCATGAAAGAAGCCCAATGATGGCCACACCTTTCCAATATCTAAAAAATGGTGTTTGTATGGAGATATTCTTCTCAATGAGCCAATTACTTCCTTTTTCTGTGTAAATTGGATTTGTTAAAGCCTTAAATTTATACTAATCATGTGATCACTGTTCAATGGTAATATTAGAAAAGGAATCAATTTTTCATGGTTTTTTAAAATCCTAAATAGAAAACCAAAGAAAATAATATTTTATATAACTATTTTACATAATAATACATTTATTTAGATCAAGAGGAATTTTCATTAATAAATTTTTGGGTTGTTACAATGAGATGCGCCAGAAAAAAATAAGGAACTAGCTAAAATAGAAGTTACTAGAATAGTAACTCCCACTATCGATAGACCATCCCCACTCTCCAAAATTGTAAGCTTAACTGCATGTAATTGTCCTTCCTCTCTTTGCTATGATGTTATCTGACACCCCTGAGTAGCACTACTCAACTTATAAGGGCGCTCTATCCCTATAGGACCACATCCACTACATCTAATGCCTCATCCTTTATGACTCCAACTACTAGACAGATAGGGTGTAGAAGACCCCCTTAATACACTCTGACTCTGCCTAGCTTCTCCTTCCACACATGTCTATCACTGCGACCTTCATAAATTCTTTATGAGTCCCATATTTTTATAGTAATGACACTCTAATGTTGGTTGGGGACATTTTTTATGATAGTGTCCCATATTACAACACTGATGATAGATCACCCTAGTATGGTCTTGTCCAACAGACCCTCGGGTGTTTGTATACTGCTTCCTAATTCCTTAGCTAAAGTATTAAGAAAGAAAATTCCTTCTCTCAGAAGTTACACCTCCTAATAATTCAATCCAAACTACCTTACCAATAGTGAAATAATACCTCATCTTCCCTTAATCTATGATTTCATAATCTACAACGTCAACAAGATTTGTTAATCAAAGTGTTTGACTTGGTACTTAATATCTCACCAAATTTTTTCATGAAATTGTATTATCGTAGATTCCTCATCTCCTACTAATGTTGGAGCAAATAATTTTTGATATGTTAAGATTCCAGAAGAATCCATCACATATATACTTCCTCGTGTTAGATGCATGATCTCTACATCCTTATATTATCCTATCATTTCTATATAGAAGTGATCCATGAACCTCTCTATGAATTCATACCATTACATATTTTATATTTTTCCAGTTCACATGTGAAAGTCCTGCCAACACTTCGTTGATCCCTATAGCATATAAGAATCCATCTTGACCCTCCACTCAAATGGTGTCTCCAAATAGACAGTTATTTTATAAATGTACTCAACTTAGAATTCTTCTCCCTCATGTCCACCCACTCTATTAGAATTCAGAGGGTGTGGAAACTAAAACTCCATTGTCAAATGAGACATAATTTTCCCATCCCACCCTAGCCCTCTTTCCTGAAATTCCATGAAGCAAGAAAAGTTATCCTGAAATTTCTCACCTTTATTTTCAGTTGTAACCATCAGTGCCTCAATTTCCATAAGTAGAAGATCATTCTTATCAATGCCCCTCGGTTGACCCCTCAATAAGCATCGTGGATGCATATTATATATTATTCCAAACACATGTATTAGGTCTCAAAACATAACATTATAAAAATTATTTAATATAAATAATCACAATATGTAAAAACATGTATTTTCCCCACATATTTCCACATGGTCAACACTGAGGTTCTATTACTACACTTAACTATCCTACTCTTAGGTTTTGGATAAAAAGGGTAAACACAATATCATAATCATGTTTATCTTTAAACACCCAATTATTATTGCATTGAATCATTGTAAATTATTTTTCACCTAATGTCAGCACTAATTTTTTTATATCACAAACAATAAAAATTATCCATGTTCAACAACTTACCCATAATATGTTTTCCCATGCGTGCCTAAAATGATGCACGTCACAATAACCCTGGCTTCCTAGAATAATGCATGTCGACTCAAATATCTTCCATTCAGGGCCACCAGTCAATACAAAAAAAATTTCTCAGAAAAAATAATCACATGACACCACATGTGTGTCACCCAAGGTGAAATAATATCCAATTGTAGCAGAAAATAGAAATAATGACAATACCACACTGAGTACTGAGTTTTTCCCATGTACATATGTTTTAAACACCCATGAATGAGATCATTACAAAGCCTATACTATTCTTAGCTTCCTATCTACCTTTACCCAAATAATAATAAAATAGAAGAAGAAAGAAAACTCCCTTAATACCACCTTTTAATGTCCCAACCCAAGTTCTATGCAACAGTGCCCCAAGCTGATCGGTCACATGAGCTCAGGAATACCTCCCCATACTCGAGAGGATACCAACTAGAATAGAGGGTTTATTAAGTCATTCATGGGGATAATATAACTTCCTTTATCAGAGTAAACGTTAGAAGAATTAATTAATAAATAGTTAACTCATATGTAATAATAAACAACACCAATGTAAAAAGACAACAAAAACATAAAATACAATATTCAACTGATAGATAAAAAATATTATGCCTTGTTAAATGACCAAGTATCTATAATGAAACTGAATATAAAGACACTAATGACTCCCAAGTTGATCCTGAACCTTATACAATTCCATCATCAATATTCCATCCCAAAATCTGCAATCTAATCCATGACCCTTTCTATTAACCTATACTACAAAATTAAAGTCTGTTGGGGTACCGATCAGGTAGCCCATGTAGTGTGTTAGTATAACTTAGTAGGTCGGCACCAATGGTGTCTGAAACAAATCTAGTCTAAGAATAGTGTAAATGGTTTTATAAAGAATAGAAGACTATGCGTAAATAAAAATTTATCACATTATTATTTATTTATTATTTATTCATATTAACTCTAAGGTTCTCTGGGATGCTCGTACCTATATACTAGCGTTGAATTTAAATGGAGCATAAATAATTTCCTAGGTAATATTAAATATTAATACCTACTTGAATAATGGTATAGATCAATGTATTCAAAAGTGATATGATATATTAGTAATTAATTTTACTCTTGGAAATGTTTTAAGTATTTTCATTTGGGGATATATCTTAGAGTGCCTTTCATACCATTATTTAAATTCACACATAAATTCTAATATAACCAATAAAAAATTCACAAGTAAGATAAAAATGTTACCATTAATACATCTCAATATAATGACCATGTTCCCATTAATTTACTCATAATTACAAGGATTGTGTTACCATTTATACTTCTCATTTGAACAACCATGTTTCCATTCCTTTACTAACAAGTACAATGATCATGATAGCATTTATACTTCTCATTTGAATGACTATGTTCCCTTTAATTCACAGATAATTTATTCATAATTTATTATTCACCTAAATCCCATTACTAATTCAACAATTATTTAAATATGTCAATATCCTTAATTACCCCCAAATTAATTATGCTCACCAAACCAATTAATAATTTAATTAACTAATTAATCAATAACACAATTTATATCTAAAAATTAATTTTGTAGAATTAAATAACCTTTTATAAATATGATCTATTTATAAATAATTTTACAATTAATTATCTAGACCATAATATAAAAACCACATAATTAAATCACTATTAATTAAATCAATTTACCCATTTCAATATCTCAAAATTAATCCCCTGATTAACTATCTATATTACATCCCCAAAATCCCCAAATAAACATTACTAAATTAATTACCTAATATGAAAACCTACTAACTTCATTAATAATTCATCAATTTATTATTTAATTCAACAATGTTTCGATAAATCAATTGGTCATTATAATTAACAGAATTTTGGAATTTAATTTTTATGTAATAATAGTAATTCTATAATTTTCCATATTTTGATCAAACCATGACTATGTGAATTAGATTTTAGGCCACCTACCTCAATTCGTGGATGTATATTTGTTTAATGGAAATCCCCATAATTTTGGTAGTGCAATGATGTATATATGAATTTCGGATCAAAATACGTAAATCAAAATCAAGGATATCGAGATCTAATCAACATACATATAGATCTAAAATCCCAGATCTAGACCTCACCAAAATGTTTTAGATAAATATTAATGGATAAATTCTACCTAAATATCATGAAATGTGGGAAGAATAATGAGATAGGCATCAGGATGACATCCACCTACCATGAGAAGAGATGATCTTTGATTTAGGCATTGAATCCTAAATCACTGAGGTTATATGTCCTTGAGACACCTCCATAATGCTCTGAAATCATCAAAAATGATCTAATTCCAACCCAATGTATAATATGAGGGGTTTGAGGGATTTTAAAGTAATTTTTACTGTAATTAAAAAATGTGTGCATGGTTTTCTGGTAAGTGGCACATGGTTAGGTAAACTCTGTGCCAACTGTGCATCCCTCTTTATCCAAGGTCGCCTGGTTACCTAGGTTAGGGTGAAGGGTTTTCTCTAATTGCATACCAAAATTTCACAATCTGTATTCGTCAAATTTCCCTTAAAACTATACCCAAATACAACCAATGTCACAACTCTAATCAATTGGTCTTTAAAAAAAGTACATAATAATTCACCCGACATAACTCTATAAAAGTTCTGAATCTAAAACTTTTGATCCTATTTTTTTTCTTCATGCTATCAAATAAAATATTATATATGGAAAAATAATTAGAATAGAAAAAATATAAAAAATGATTATTAATAAATTCATTATTAATGTTCTAAAATAAGTTAAAATTCCAACATCAACATCAGATGACATTAACATTACATCTATATGTCACATTGGGATTTAAAACCTATCAAAAGAAATTTTATTATGAGGTATATGGAATTATAAAATATAGAACCTTGTAATCCATTTTTTCTTTGCCATAAGAGGCCTAAAAGGCCTCCAAAATGTGGTTTTTTATTATAAGATACATAGTTGTTAGATCATTCAATTGTATATCTACATTCTTTAAGAGGTAATTTTTATCCTATTTTGTTGTTGTATAAATGTATTCCCTTTATTTACATTCTTACTGATGTGATGGTATTGAAATTTTAGAGGTCTTCCCCTTTTTATTGATTAGTTTTTTGTGCATCTTATGTGAAAATGATTTCCTTGGCACAATTAGCCCTAGATACTTATCTCATGGGAATGTGATGCTTATATTTAAATTAAGTTCACGATTAAACCTCAACTGTCATAGATATTATTTATGGTGGTATATTCCTGGTCAATAATTGATCATTTTGTAGTGTATTTATAAATATTTTATGTGTGTATGTATATATATATATATATATTAAATTATCTATATTAATTTATATATTTATTATAATTTATTTATATCTATGGTTTGAAATATATATCTATAAATATTTATATATTTTTTTTAATAATATTTATGTCTATTTATATATATTTATATTTAATAGTGTATATTTATGTAAATTTATAAATATTTATATTTCTATTGAATGTTTATGTATATTTATTTATATAAATTATGTTATTGTGTTTATATTTGTATATTTGTAATTGAGGTCTTACCTAAGTGGTAAATTCAATTCTTAATTCTACATCAATACATGGTTCAAATCCTGATTGACCCCTACATGAGGTTTAATGGGTAGTTTATGGAAAAAACAGAGTCTAAAAATGTAATCATGAACAAAAACAAAAATTAGACACCAATAACATACTAAATAGATGGTGTTGTGTGATAGGCTGCTAGTGTATGCAGGAAACATGTAAGCATCATTGGCGGTGAAGTAGTGACAGGTGCATCGGTTCCTATTACTCAAAACTCTACCCATATGTAATTACAATGTGGGTAGGAGGGGTGACCTATGATGCGAGGATAAATACAATGGAACCAATTGGATAGTATGACATGAAATGGATGGCGAGGTAGTGGGGCACCACACAGGCATCCCCATGTCAGTGTCCTGAAAGAGAGATATGTGTGTTGACACCTATCAATAAACTAAACCCATATGGGGATTTATTATGTGGGATGGAGGATTTTTTTTCCTTCTCTCTAGGGGAATCATGAACTTTAGTTTAGTGATACGGTATGATTATTACTAATAGGGATAACATGGTGAAACCAAATGTCTTATAATGATGTGGGATTCTCATTAGAGCCTCCATTTCATCTCCTTTAAAGGGACATTGGGTTATAATAAGATAAGACATTGGTCGATCTAAAATATCATCTTTCATATAAATCATTGTAATAAAATAGATCAAGTATGTTTATGTCATTCCATATATAGTGGGGTGAGGCTTGACCCACAATGGAATCTGGGTATGTATGTTGTCTGTGTTTTGTAATCACCTCTACCAAATGTGTGTGTGTATATGTGTTTATATGTTTTAAAACACAGAAACAAACACATATATATCATTATACATAATTATGTATAACTTTATATGACAATATATATTTACAGATTATATGTATTTAAATATATTTATAAATATTTATATTTGTATATATATTGTGGGTCTGTGTTTATGTATGTATATACAAATATATGTGTATATTTATATATATATTTGGGGGATATATATATATATAATTATATAATTATATTTACCTATATATATTTATATGTGTGTATTTATTTATATTTATATGTGTTCTATTATATATAAGTATATTTAATTGTATCTGTGCACATAGATATATATATATATATTTATGTTTATAAGTATTTCTGTCTATTTGTGTGTTTATATATATATATTTATTGTATTTAACTATATTATATGTGTGTGTGTTTGTATATATATAAGTACATATATATATATATCTATAAGTTTTTATAAAATTATATTTGATTATATATATTTATATGAATATATATTCACTTAAATTTATTTATATATCTATATAGATATTTAAATCAATTTATTTAAAATTTTAGACATATATATATATATATATTATAGGTAGATAGGATTATATGCAGCAAAACAACACACAGACCTATACCACTCAGTGTGTAAAACCCCATCCCTCCCCATGAGGAATGATAAACACCCACTAGACATATATTATTACAAATGATGGCCTGAAGTCCAATTTCATCCAAGGCCATTATATATCATAATGTCTCGGTATTTTCCCTGAAGGCTCAGTGGTGTAGTGTTCATCATTCCATGTAACCAGTTAAATATTTTTTCATCCCCATTAATAGTCATCGTATTATGTCACCTATCATGATTTTTTCCACCCATTCCACGAAACGATGCATCATGCTACAAACTGATGCACAATGGTCAGGTAGACCATCTAGCCATAAAAATAATTTGGGAAGTTGTAGAATTATTTTTGTTAATTCACCTATATATATTTCAATCCACCCACATATTGATGCCTTGTGTGGCACCCTGCAGCACCAACTATCTGTTATACCACCTCATCTGATTAGACTTACTGATTTATGTAAATATATATATATTAAATTTATATTTAAATTATTTTTCATATATTTTAAAAAAATTATTATTAAATTTGAATAAATATGTATGAAATCTTTTTATACGCATTTATTTATAAATTATGAATAAATACACACATACACACACACACACACCCACACACACACACACACACACACATATATATATATATTTGTTTAAATTTATTTATGTAATGACCCTAACTTTTTAAAATTATATTACCTTTTCATAGATTAAATGCTTGGTAATTATACAAAACTCATGCACTAATTTTGTTTTTTAAATCGATAAAGACCCTGGGAATTAAAAGACTTTCAATCATCTTAATTATTTATAATATAGCCATTGTAAAGGTAAATCATAGAATATTATATATCTAGAGTTATGATAAATTTTAATTTTAATAGATTGATATTGGAAAAGATTATTTATGTTTGATAATGTATAGAATATGCAATACCGAGATTAAACGAACTATGAAATATTATTATTTAAATTAGTCCATTATAACATTTCCATTGAATCAGTTGCTATGAATATGATTGATTAAATTATAAAATACTAATAAAGATCCTGATAAATAAATTTTTTTTGACTAATTCTTAGGTAATAGGCACTCAATTTTTTTAAAATCCAATTTATTCTTTAAATATATTTTTCCTTCAAAATTGTTTTTTTATTTTTGTGAGACAATATTTTTTAAAAAAATTATAATTTTATATTGTAAATTAAATTTTAATTTTAAATTTATCACATAGAAATTACCCTATATTAAACTTTTTTAGTGTCCTTAAATGTTTTATTTTTCAATGAATAGAGAAAATACTATTTTTTAGACAACCTTCTCATTTAAATCATTTAAAAATTAGTATTTTTTAAATGGTTCTCAATGTATCATTGGTTCAATTATATTAATAATAATACAATTTATTTCATGGGAATAAATTTTATGATGAACATTGATATAAAAAATAGTTATATTTTGGGATACTTTTTATATCAAAAACAGCTTTTTGGATTCATTTGTGGGTTTTGTTTGAAATTAAATTCTTCAAATCATTCAATGTAATGTGATAATATGGGTTCCTTATTTTTAATAAAAAATTAATATTATTTTAAAAAAATTTAAACACATTTTTTGTTCATTATGAATTGTAACAATATTAAATTTTCATTACCATAGTAAAAGTAAAATGGATTAATTAAGGATAAGAATAATATGATAAGGAATACAAAATGACTATAAAAATTTCCTAAACTTTATTTAATGAGTATATTTCTTCCACATTCATCCTATAATCAAATATATGATAAATTTTTGTTACTTTTCTATGATTGTGACCTTTATATCTCATTCTATAGGGAATCGTTAAAAATATATCATTCTTACGTTTAATTTATATAATATTTTTTGATAAGGATTAAAATGAATTATGTTCATTTATAAATATGAATTTAAAAAATTAACTATTTATATTCATAATTTAAATTTATTTATAATTTATAGTGATTAAATAATTATCTTAAATTCATACACAACATCGACACTCTATTTAAATGATTAAAATAAAAATATAATGAAAATTATAAAACATTTAAATTTAATTTATTTTGATGGAATTATTTTGTTCCACTTTTGTTTAGATATTTGTATATTTTTTGAGATGTTTTAAATGTATATATTAGATTTTCATCATTTTATTGAATTTTTTAAAGTCAAATTAAATTAATTGTATGAAAATTGATACTCATGAAATTTTATAATAAATAATATTTCATTAATTAATTTAAAAATTTCTAAAAATATTTTGTTCATCCACATGAATAGGATATGATATCAAATATAAAATATGTTCCATTTATGTTACAATTATTAAATTATAGTATCTATATTGACCCCTAAATTGAGAAAAAATAATTATCATGGTGTAAAACTAAAATGGTAAAAGTTATTAACCATAGAGGTATATCAATAATTTTTTTAATTAATGTTACTTATTTCTATTGGAGTTGTTTCATGACCAAAGATCTCATAACTAAATTATTAATAAATAATTTAGAAACTTACTTTTATAGATACTCTATATTATTCAATAGTTTTTGTGATTTATAAAAAAGTTACTCATTCTAACTTATAAAAGAGAAACTCCTCTACACATTATTTATAACATATAAATACATTTTATTAATATATAACCTGACCAAATCCGTTCATTTAATCCCTTAAAACATCATGTAATAATTTTTTTAATCATTAATCCATTTATGGAATATTTTGGTGTCATCTTTAAGAGGTTGTTTGAATATGATATATTGTTCTTTAATGAGAATTTTAGTTATAATTACTTTTCCACAACGTTAAAATATTATTTAACCATCATGAAATAATAAAAATTTATAATTCCATATAATTTTTTGTTTTCATGTTTATTTTAAAACTAATATCCATCTCCTCTTCCATTTAATGGGAAGGAAAATTCGTCATTCAATTGTACGACACACTACCGCCTAACAAAACAATGTTATTCATTTTACATCACTACCTCTCATGAATGGTTATAAATATATAATTAATTATTATTTATATACTATTAGTGAAATATTTTTCATTCTTAAAATATAATATATCATTTACTTTTTTATCATTATATTTATTACGAATTAATAATATCATTTGTCCATACATGCAGGCTACCACCTCCACAAAATGAAGTGATTCAATTTTTATCACCACATCATATTTATGATATTTATATATAAGAATTTTTAATGAAATAATATGGTATTTATTTTATAATTATAATTCTATAACATTAAAATAATAAATACCTTTTTCCCATAATGATCATTCAAAAAAGGAAATGTTACTTGTGTGTGTATACGCCCTACCATATCCATGTTTGTAACGTAGTTCATTTCCATAAACATCATTCATGGTTGGTTATAAAAGTAAACTTCATGTATAAAATTATAGTTATTTATTTCTTATTATTCTGGTGATGACATATTAATGATCCATTTTACCATGATCAACATAGGGAAGCTGTTATGAAATTATGGACGATCATTATCAATGTACCTAAAATGGAAATAACAGATTAAGTAATTAACTAGGTATTTAATGTAAATAAAATAAATATTTTTTGGATATGTTATAAAACATATTAATATTTATTAAGTGGTAAAATAATTTATATGAGTATATAATATATTTTTTAATGGACATATATAAAAATTATGGACTTAATGTATGGGATTTCATCTCAGTTTCCCTTCATTAAGGAATATTTTTGTTTTATAGACATAATATTCTTTTATATGTTTTATATAATTCCCTTTCACATGTTATATCATTAATAATTCATAATTCAGGGTATATTATTTTTCAATTTAATTTATTCTATCCAAGGGGATTTTACTTGAAATGTAACCATGTTTTAAAGGGGTTTTCAACACAATATACTTTTATTGGGTTATAAATCATCTTCATTGAAATTTTTAATCCATGATTAGGTGTTAATTTATATCTACTTTGTTTTATTTATTTCAATTTTTTTCTAGATTTATATTTGATTCACAAAATCTATGCACTGATCACTTATCAATTCAATGATTTTATATTTGTGTGGGTAATTCATCTCAAATTCTATTTTATTTGGAAATAAGTTACTAATATATTCATATATTATTTATAAGGTGTATATACATCCACTTTTACATTTAATATGATTAGTATCCTCATGTTAATGATAATTACTATTATCATTTGAATTTATTATTTAACTGGTCATATTATTAAAAAGTTACCAAATTGGAAAATGATTATTTAAAAATTTTTATTCTTTTTGAGATTTTTTATGTTTAATATTCCTTTTGAAAAAATTGCATAATATTATTATCATTAAATAAAGTATCATTTATTATTCTCTAGTTATGAATGTGTTTAGTGTGTTTAGATTCCATTTCCTTTCTTATTGACATAAAACATCTAAAAAGTCAATTTTAAGTGATACCAATCATTTATATTCTTTTAGATCAGGAATCCTTCTATTCCATATACAAGTTTTCTAAAATATTTTCTATAAAATTATTTTCCAAATATAAATTATTCTCTAAATCTATTCCACATTTTATTTAAAATTACATCAAAAATATTTTTCAAGTATTATTATTATTGTGTTCTAAATGGGTTACTTTTGATTCTATTTTACAAAATGTTTGAGAAGAGTGTTTATTTAACCTTTTTAAACATAAATATAGTTTCATTCTATAATTAAAATTAAGTTTATTCAATGAACCTTTATAAATTTTCAAGTTAATTTTTAATGAAAATCATTTTTACAATATTTTATAAATTTTTTGTTTTGAAAATGTATTTTCCTTGTGAAAATTTTATTTTCCTTATGGTTGATTTTAATGATATTTTAATGTTATTTACATTCATCAACACAAAAAACCCTTGATGTTACATATTCTTTATAGGGGATACTTTTATAGATATCATCATTATTCTTTTTATGGATGTACTTTTATTTTTTTAAAATGATTGTCATGGAACCCATTTCATTTATATGGGTTGGTCATGTTATTAAAGGAATAATGGATATTTCTGTGAGTTTTATGAAAAAACTAAATATATATTTACATTATTTATGTTATGATTCTTGGAAATTTTTAATGATGATGGGTGTTTCCATTATAAACAAAGTATGGGTGGTTCTATGATAAACCAAGTATGGATGGTTATGTTATAACCAAGTATGTGGGGTCCATGATAACCCTATATTGTATTTTGGATCAATGTCAACTATATGGTTATTCCATTTGTAAGAGTGATTGTAATGGTGATTTGGAAATGATATCCCAAGTAACCTACATATTCTATCTATACTAACTATCTGGGTTTTAAAAAATATTATGATTTACCAATGTTGGTTAATGAGTTTATGATTAAAGAAAATTATTTTCTACTCATTATGGGTGAAAAGCTATAGGTTTTTAATGGTTCATCTGATGAAGATTAATATCAAATGGATCATGATAATTGATCTTTATGGATCATATCATTATTAAATATTTATTCCTTGTGTGATAATTGATGTCCCATGTAATTAATTTAATAGATTACCTCATTGTATGACTATTCACTATGATTATGTTATTATAGTGTTTTTTTAACTTAATCTAATAAATGGTATTCAATTGTTAGTTTTTTATAAAAATGTTTATTTATCATTTGACCACAGACTTATTATTCTTCAGTTTACCTAGTTTGTAATTAATTATGATAAATTATTAGATTATAGAATGGTTTCATATACGATGAAATTTTTGGGATATATTGAATACATGATATGGAATATGAAAATATAGGTATAATGGAAAGAATACTCTATTTAGTTCATTATTTTTGTTTGTGTAAGGTTTTATCCAAATTATCTAAAAATATGTACCTAAATGGTCTGTAGGTATATAAGTGTTCCCATATTTCTTTTTGATGTTGTATTGTTTGGATGAAAAATATTGAGCCACATTTATTATTATCAATGATAAAAATTTTATGATTGTGGTTTTAGTACTGGATCCGAGAGTGATAGATTTTGGTCATTATAGTTTGTATCAAAGAATATTTTATTAAAATTTTGTGATTATGTTGATTCTATATGATTTTATCTTAAGAGTTATGGATACCATCTTGGGTTTATAGGTTTATGTTTGGTCATAAAATTGAATTCGTAGATTCCCCTTCGAGATTTTATGTGATGAAGTTTTAATTTGACTAAAGATATTTTGATATATGTTTTATTGAGTTCACAAATATATTACACTTTTAATTAATATGAATAATTGTTTATAACGAATTATGTTACACTTTTGTTTATGTAATGTGAATGGTATGAGATAACTAATGAGGTTAAATCAATAAATAATTTTATGAATTGGGATATAGGGTTATTTATTTATGAAAAATTATTAAAATATTTGGTATAATATATTATTATAGATTATATATTTCATGGTATATGAATTTATGGTTTATTAATGGAATCTAGATATAACCTCAAAATTAATTCCATAAGAACTTTTGATCGAATGCTTATGATAATTTGGTTCTAAATTATGTGGAAATATTTTAAATAATTTGAAGGTTAGTTATTTATTGAATGACATCAATTTCACATTAGGTGTTATTGTAGATGATTCAAATATTAAATTTTTATTTCATCATATAAAAAATAATTTGTATTTATAATTATCATACCTTAAGCTAAAATTTTATGTTTTTATAATATGTTATGATAGAAGGAATATACTTTCAACCTTGTTATTTGATATGTTGTCTATTAGATGTTCATTTTAGTGAATTTGATATAAAAACATCTTGAATACTCATTATTTGTAGAAAAAGAAAAGATTACGCTTGAAATTGATTAAATGCTAAAATTAAACATTTCATGTAAACATATTTCCTTGTGATATTTGTCTATATAGTTATATAATTCGTAAAATCAAAGAAAATGATCATTAAATAAAAAATATATAACTTTACATTGATTTTTGATGAATCGATAGTCTTTTTCTAACCTTTTTTCTATATGGTTTTGTGGTCATTGATTTTTCTATGGTCATTAACTTTAATTTAATCTATGATATATATAAATCTCAATAATTATTTATACATTATTCTATTATTCTATGGAAATATTTTTAATTCCCACTATTGTTTTAATAGTTATATTTCTATGTTTGTGTTATTTTAGATGTCCTTCATACTTCTTGTTCACTCAATTCAAGATAATTTTTTATTAACACATTTTAAAATATGGAATTTCAATAAAGGAGTTTTAAAATCTAAAACCATTGATTACTTATTTCAAGTTTAAATTTAATGGAAACCGTTTTTTAATGGGGTGAATGTAATATAATATTTAATGAAGGACACGTTTGATAGCGTATAAAATATAAAACACTGAGCGTAAATGAACTATGAAATATTATTATTTAAAAATGGAAATTAAAATCAAACCATAAAATGGTATATATTTATAGGATTAAATGAATTATTAAATATTTAAAAATTATCTAATAAAAAAAATTCATTAGTTCTTATAAAATAAGTTGTAAATTTTTAATAAAAGATTTTTTTTCATTAAATATTTGTTTTCATTAAAAAAAATTCGTTTCTTTTGTGTGTAAATAATATAAATAGTTTCAATTTTTTTTAAATTTTATTTGATAAAATAAATATAATTCATGAAATAATCATATCAAAATTATCTTATGGTGAAATTTCGAAACATCCTTGAAAATTGTGATTCTTCAATGAATACTATAAATATTGTTTTTATTAGATATTTACATTCAATTTAATGCTTTTAACAAGTAAAATTTTTCCTCAAAGTGGATTAAAATTTATAATTGGTTCAATTTTATTACTAATTATACTATTTGTTTCATTTAAATAATTTTCTTAATAATTTTTTTTATAAAACAATTTTATATTTAAGCAAAATGATTCCTTGGATACCTCTTTTTTAACACATTTATGTGTTTAATTTTAAATTAAATTATTCCTATTATATTAATTAAATTTGATAAAAAGGATTCAATACATGGAATCATCATAATTAATATTATGTAAAAAGGTCATCTTTAGTTCATTATTATAATAATTATAGTAAATGTTTATTTCTATCTTAAAAGAAAAATGATTTAATTAAGGTGAAAAATATTTTCATAAGGAATAAAAAATAACTATAACACCTCTCTAACTTTTATTGTATGATTATATATCTTCCACATTAATCCAATAATATAATATTTTACCATTTTTCATATTACCACGATTATAACCATTAAAAACCTTTATGTCAAGACATGTAGAAAATGTCCCATTCTTGATTTTAATTTGTGTTATATTTTTGTGATAGGGATAAAAACAACTTATTCTTGGTTATAAGTATTCATTTTAAATATAAGTGATGTGTCTTTATCAATAAAATAAATTTCTATTTTTCGTTACAAAATAGTTACATTAAATGCTTACGCAAAGCTGACACAATATTTAATTAATAAAATGGAAAATAAGTAATTGATTTTAAATAATAATAAAGTAATATAATTTTAATTAATGATTGAATTATAATTTTTTTAAATTATAATAATATATTTTTGGTTTCTAAAATATATATATTTGAATTCTATTTTTATCGTGATGTTTTTAATGTCAAATTAAATTAATAGTGAAAAAAGAACATCAAATTTATTTTATAATAAATAATATATGATTAATTGATTTCAAATTTATAAAAATATTATATTTGGACCATTAATTAAGATATGGCTGAAAATATATAGCATTGACCTTTTTTGGGTCAATTTTCTTTTTATATAAACTCTATTGACCCCTAAGGAGTAAATTTTTTTTGTTACATTGGTGAAAACTGAAATAGTAAAAGTGATTAACCATAGTGTTTAATGAATAACATGTTTATCCTTTTTTGGAGGTTTTTCTTGACCATATATTCCCTTATATTCAGTATATATCAATCTTGAATGCACTTGGTCAGAGAGTGACTCCCCATTATTGAATTTTTTTGAGTATTTATTCTCAATTATAAAATGGATCATTCTATCCTCATTAATCTAAACTTCCAAAGAATTATAGATCTTATAGTCCCTACCAAATAGCTTCAATAAATCCATAAACATGTCCTAAAATAAATTTTTATCATATACCATAATAGAGAGTATTTTTGTGTAAACCATAATAGGTTGGTTGAAGAAGACTTATTGTTCTCAATCGAGAATTTTAGTTTTATTTCTTCTTCCACCTACTTCAAATATTATTCATACATACTAAAATAATTTAACCAATATATAGTATATATAAATTTTTTTATATTAATGAATAATCCTATATCCATATCAACCTCTATAAAATGGGAAAAGAAATTGTTACTCGTATGTACGGTGGACTACCACCTTCCAAACTATTGTTAATCATATTTCATAACCACCTCTCACGACTGCTTATAATGATGGAATTTATGTTTACATATTATTATCATGAAATGGATATCATTATAAAAATATAATATATCTGTAAAGACCCGTAAATTCCAAGGAAATTTTTTTTTCTTAATTTTCTTTGGAATTTTACAAGAACGCAGTTTCTAACGGCGCTTGATTCCGAGGCCCGGTGTGCCCGGAATCAATTTCCGAAGTTTGGATTGGGTACATTCAGTGAACGGATGAGCGGGTTTTTCTAACTTTTGAACCGGTGCTCGGAATCGAATTCTGAGGGCACCGATGGAATCGCAGCGCTGGTATTTGCTTAGAAACGCCGCTTCCGGAGTTGTGTTTGCTCGGGTGTGGTTTTTAATTTTCGGGCTTAAAGTTAAGAAATAAAATAATTTTACGACAACTTTATTTTATTTTACTTAAGCCACCTGAAGCCACTTAAAAGCGGCTTAAACTGAGTTGAACCGGATAGGGTACTATCCAGAAATATCTTACCCTCTTGGTAGGATATTTGTGAGGTGGTGCCCGCACGAGCCCCGATGTTTCTTTCCGCTAAGTAACACACCCGTGAAAACCCGTCTTTTTGAAAGTCAACTGACGCATTTTCTTAAATTCTTAACAGACCATTTAATTGGGTGGTTTATTTCGTAAATTAAATGAGCTGTTTCTTTCGTTGAATTAATTCTACGAATTAATGGTTCATTTCTTATCTTTTGAAATTCAAATGTTTAGTTGTGTAAATAAAATAAGGCTTAAGATTATTTTATTTTGGGTTGAAACTTGTGGCGTGGAGAGGATTTGGAGGAAAGCGTTCTTCTTCGGTGAAGAACGCGAAGAACGTGAAGAACGCCAAACCTGCGGAGATCGACGACACGAAGCCTTGTACCGCGACGCCAACGGATCTCCCTTCGCGACACTTCTTCCACGACGATCCAACCCCGCGACAGCCTTCGATCGACAACAACCAAGGTAGGGGGTTGCGCTTCTTTTTATTTTCTTTTTGGATTTCAACAACAACAGGGATTTAATTATTATTAATTAAATCTGTGTGTTCTTGGTCCTCGAAGATCATCGACGCGACGCCCTTCGGCGGTGTGACGATCACCTCCTTCCGCGACGGTCAATTCCTCGACGACCTCGCATCCGACAGCGACGGCGAGGTAGGGATTTATTTTGGGAATTACCCCCCATTTTATTTTTATATTCCCGTAATTTTTTCTTAAAAAATTTAAAGATCTGGATTTGTGAAAAATTTTAAAATTATTAAAATTGTTGTTTCCGTTCAAATAAGGAACCTGTTTTTATGAAACAATTTTATTTCATTAAAAAAAATTGTTTCGGATATGCATTCATGTTTTGAACTTTAATTTCTCCCGTTGTTTATATCTAACGTGGAGGGTGCGCGCCAAACGAACACGGCCCGACAACCCTCCGTCGTTCTTCGTTCTTGTGCGGATTTGACGGGCAACGACGGAACGTGCCACAACGGATGTTTGATGATCCCGCAGTAAAGAACGGAACCCGGGAGGAACAACGGCATAGACAGGAAGTAAAACAGGCCACCGGAGCGACTCCGGCGGCCCGCGGAAGCCGGTGGCGGCGCGGGGCGCCGGCGCGGCGGCGCCGGCGGCCGGAGGCGGCGGCACCCTGCGGGGGTCCAGCGCGGCACCCCGCGGGTGCCGTGGGTGTCCAGCGCGACACCCCGCGGGTGCCGCGGGGTTGTCACGCGGCACCCCGCGGGTGTCCAGGGCGACACCCCGTGGGTGCCGCGGGGTTGTCACGCGGCACCCCGCGGGTGTCCAGGGCGGCACCCCGCGGGTGTCGCGGGGTTGTCAAGCGGCACGTCCGGCTGTCTGGCCGACACCTCGCGGGTGTCGCGGGGGGGTGTCACGCGTGGCGGCGGCTTTCCCCTGCGTCGGCCGCTCGGCCGAGCCGAGGCGGACCAGCCATGGCCAGGCTGGGCCGGGCCAATCGGGTCGGACCCGACCCGGTTCGGGCCAACCAGGGGGGGTCGGGCCGGGTCGGCCCGGGCCCATACCCCCCCGTCTTCGGACGACTTTCGTTCAAACGCCCGTAACTTGAGCTACGAGCCTCCAAACGACTCGCCGTCAGCGGCAACGCAATCCTTGGAGCGAGACGGACGTTTCGGTTTATCGCACTCAAAAGTTCGGATTACTTTGGGTTCGGCTGGGTTGGTTCGTACACGAAACCAACCGGGCCGTCGGAGCGGAAGCGCTCATATCTTGAGCTACGGACGTCCGATTGACGTACCGTCAGCTTTGTTAGTTTCCTCTTAGTGAGACGGATCTTTTGGCTCACTCCGCCCGGGGTTTGGGCACAGGTGGAGTACGGTCGGGTTGGTTTTGCCTTAAAAACAAACCGGGCCCCTGGGACGAAAAAGCCAATAACTCTCAGACCGGGCGTCCGATTGACGCGCCGTCTGTTGCGTTGAGTTCCTGTTGACGATACGGAACTTTTGGCATCCTTCGCCTGAGTTTTGGATACAGTTGGTAGTGGCCGGGTCGGATCGCACCCGAAATCCAACCGGGCCCCTGGAACGGAAAAGCTGATAACTTTGAGACAGGACGTCCGTTTGACGAACCGTCAGCGGCATTGACGATCACGTTGAGAAACGGTCCCGATGAGTATACCCTATGAGAGATCGGGGTACAGTTGAGATACGACCGGTTTTGGTTCGCTCACGAAACCAACCGGGCCCGTGGGACGAAAAGGCTAATAACTCACAGACCGGGCGTCCGATCGACGCGCCGTCTGTTGCGTTGAGACCCCTATGACGAGGTGGTCCTTTGAGATACTTCTTCATGGGACCTTGAGATACATGGAGTATCGACTTGCAGCTCGTGGAGCGGACCCTCCCAGAGACGAGCGTGCGGAGTACGGAGACCGTGTAGCCGACTGAGACCTGACGACTGCTTGACCGACTCGACTTAGAGTGAGTCGACTAGACCAGTGGACGGAGCACTACTTTGTTTGGGTGCAGACCCATGGCCGACGGAGCACTACCTGTGTGATAGTGCAGACCCGCGGTACTCGTCCGAATAGTACCTCTGCAGGCTACTAGGGGGTGTGCACTACTGTGTTTGAGTGACATACCTCGGCGGGAAGCACTACTGTGTTTGGGTGGCTGGCCCGCGGTACTCGACAGGAGGAGTACCTCAGTAGTCTTAGGTTAGTGAGCAGTACCTCGGAGTTGTGACAGGACCACTGTACACTCTAGAGACGGAGCTCTTCAGTAGTTACGGTTTCGATAATGAAAATCCTGGTTTGAGCTAAGACTTTTGACATTTGTGTTTCCTCATGATTGAGATGGGTTACTTGATAACTTAGGTATATGTATGGGCATATACCTATGTAGTGGTTATCCGTTGATCTCATGATCCTTGTGTTTACTCATGATTGAGATGGGTTACTTGATAACTTAGGTATATGTATGGGCATATACCTAAGTAGAGTTTATCTGTTGAGATCTTCTTGTGGTTATCCTTGTTGGATTTAGTGAGAACTTGAGGGTCTCGGGGTCCCTACTGAGTATCGTTATACTCACCCCTGCACGGGCTATGCCCGCACCTCATTGTGTTGGTTGCAGACGACAGGCAGTGCTGATGGAGGCCGAGTGTTCGAGGACTGGACGGTACCCGGAGGTGGACTACATGACAATTCAGTGTCCGGAGGTGGACTTCACGGCGATACGACACTCGTAGGAGGTTGACGGACGAGATCACTGTGGAGGCTATCTGTACCTACCTTTCAGGTAGGATTCGTGGTGGACGATCCAGGAGCTGCGCCATCTGTACCTACCCTTCAGGTAGGATCCGAGGAGGACGACCCAGGAGCCGCTTCCGTCCCTCCAGCTGTTGTCTTTTTCTGTTTTACTTTGTTCAGTTGTAGTTGTACTTTCTTCTGGGTTTGTATTCTAGCCCATTTACTTTTCAACACTTCTTTTTGTACTTAGTGTTTTACTTCCACTTGTACTCTGTGGTGTTTTGTTAGTTTTATAAAGGCAATGCCTTCCCAGTTATCGGGATTTACGCCTTTGGTACTAGTCGCCAGCCCCTGGCCTATGGAAGGCGGGCTTGGGGTAGTCACGGCACGGGCCCTGAGGACGGGTCGTGACAAATTGGTATAAGAGGTGGTCGGTTCTACCGCAGACTCTGATCTTTCTTTCTGTGAAGCAATAGTGTTAAGGGTACCGACTGTGGTTTTCAGTTCAGGGAGTCCAGTGTTGGTGCGGGCGGCCGACGTATCCATACACCAGGACCCTGGCAACTGATTTCCAACTTTGTGCATGAAAACACTGATTGCGTGTGTGTTTTCAAAGGTTTTCCCCCTTAAAACAGCTCAAACCAGGTCAGCTCACCAGGTATAATCGGTTGACCGTGTTACGTTGTTTCTTTCAGTATGCCTTTTCTCGGACGACCAACTAGAGCCCAGAGGGATGTGCGTGCTGACAGCCTGTCGAGTGACGAGGCTTCGGTACAGGGCCCTCTTGCAGTTGAGGCACCAGGGGAGGCGCCATCGGTACTACCATACGTTGGGCCACCGATGCCACCAGCCCCAGCAGTAGGCGATGCCCGCTACTTGAGCGCACTGCATGAGTTCCAGCGCCAGAGGCCACCCAGGTTCGGGGGAGAGACGGACCCGCAGGCGGCTGAGGATTGGCTGGAGGCTGTGGTGGGAGTCTTCAGGCTAGTGGGGACGCCATCAGACTTCATGGAGACCTTTGCTGCCAGCCTTCTTCAGGCAGCAGCAGGCAGGTGGTGGAGCCACTTGTTCCAGTTTTGCGATGGGATGGCTTTCACATGGGAAGACTTCGAGACCTTCTTCAGGGTGGAGTTTGTTCCAGTAGCTCTACACCCCGAGCGTGTTCAGGAGCTGCTGCCTTTACCACGTGTTTTTCGAACGGAAGCCGAGTCATCTGTGGGCAGTAGACAGATGATGCAGAGGTCCAGGAGGACCAAACCAGCAGTTGGGAGATCTCGGGATTTAGGACCGGTGGTGCGGGGCACCCGGGGTGTGGTCAGAGCCAGGCGTGCTAGAAGAAGACTGTGTTACTCGTGCGTTGGAAAGGGGCACCTGGCACGTGACTGTCCAACTCCTCGTACAGTTGATCCATAGGCTTTTGAGGAGCCACCGAGGCAGAGGCAGCGACGAATGCTTGAGCAACAGTAGAGTAGTGTACAAGGCAGTAGAGCTCCTGGAGCAGGTGGACAGGAGAAGAACTAGTGGATACGTCTCTTGTACTTCTAGTTCCATGTTGATGTTGTTTTTGTGTCTTTGTACCATGAGCTGCAATAAAATAAAGACACTTATCTTGTGATGTTTGCCTTCCTGTCCCCTTTTGTGATGTTACTAAGTGGTCCTGGTTAAGACTGTTGACTTGACCCTCACTTTCGAAATTCCTACTGGAGGAGACCCAGTGCCCTCACACTGATGCCGACAGTGTGACTCGACCCTTGGAGGCGAGAGTGACAGTTGGATCTATTATTAGTTGCGTCGAGGCCTTACGACGTCATCTATGGCATGAATGCATCATTTATGTTAGGATTGACTGTATTAGGCAGTGAATGTGGTTCATCCAGGGGATGAGACCAGATTTCTCTTATCGGCAAAGAAGAAATCATAGCAGCTCTTGTGAGGCTAAAGGAGGTGCAGTTCATCCAGGAGCGGATGAAGACTGCACAGTGCAGTAAGAAACAAGGAACCGGTGCCAGTCTTGGAGACTCGGGCGTGATAAATGTTTCAAGAAGAGGTAGCTTTAAATAGAGATGAGTCTACGAAGAGGCATACATGGAGGAAAAGCTAGGAGAGCAGCATGAGGTGGTGTACATCTTAACATGCTACAACCACCCGCCTTAGTTATTCCCGACAGGCTCAGGGAGCTGGAGGGCGAAGGAAGAGTGCGGCTGCATGCAGTCAAGGAGTGTGACCCAATGGCTCTAGAAATGATTCAAGGGGCAGTATATGTCCACTACTAGCTGCTGTAGTAACAGACGTCGATATGAATCATTCCTCGCTTCCACAAATCTTGTTCCAGACCTAGAGTTTCCGGTAAGCCGTGCACTTGACCCTCACGTCTGGAGATACCTTGGGAGGAGACTCGATAATCACACTTACGCCGATGGTGTGGTCAGACCCTCGAGGCAAGAGTTCTGGTTGGAATCTCTTGGTGGCAGCGTCGAGGCCTTACGACATTAGTTTGAGTATGGAATGGGAAATAACTGTTCATACTCAAATTGAAGGTTTTAGGCAAACGTTGGGATGAGTTTTCCTTGGTCAGCGGAAACGGAAACCCCAGGCAGTGCAGGATAACTCTTGCACAGGAGGGTGCGACCGATCACTCTTGAGTCGGTCAACCTTACCCTCATAGCAACAGTCGTTTTGAGTTTTAGTTCTAATAGAAATGGATACCTCTGGAGTTCGAGGATGACGACCACGTCTTCTTATGGGTCTCACATCGACGAGGTTTACGGAGATGTGGCCTGGGAGGCAAGTTGTCTCCGAGGTTCAACGGACCTTTCTAGGTCCTCAGCTGGGTAGGCGAGGTGGTTTACCGCTTGTCCCATCCACTTCAGTTGCACTAGGTGCACGACGTTTTCCACGTATCCCAACTGAGGAGATACGTGCTTGACCCCTTCGCATATCATCGACCATGAGGAGCTAGACGTTGGCGATGAGTGTCTTATACGGAGGTTCCTGTGTGGATCGAGGATCGATAGGAGCGGATCCTATGAGGATGGTCGATTCCTCTTGTGCACTTTCTTTGGCAGTGCGGGAACCTCCAGGTGAGCACATGGGAGCGTAAGGCTCAGATGTGTGCTCAGTACCGCTTTGTTTCCCTAAGTTTGTAGTGAAGCTTTACGGGGACGTAAAGCCCTGTGGTGGGAGTAATGTAAAGACCCGTAAATTCCAAGGAATTTTTTTTCTTAATTTTCTTTGGAATTTTACAAGAATGCAGTTTCTGACGGCGCCTGATTCCGAGGCCCGGTGTACCCGGAATCAATTTCCGAAGTTTGGATCGGGTACGTTCAGTGAACGGACGAGCAGGTTTTTCTAACTTTTGAACCGGTGCTCGGAATCGAATTCTGAGGGAACCGATGGAATCGCAGCGCCGGTATTTTCTTAGAAACGCCTCTTCCGGAGTTGCGTTTTCTCGGGTGTGGTTTTTAATTTTCGGGCTTAAAGTTAAGAAATATAATAATTTTACGACAACTTTATTTTATTTCTCTTAAGCCACTTGGAAGCCACTTGAAGCCACTTAAAAGCGGCTTAAACTGAGTTAAACCGGAAGGGTACTATCCAGAAATATCTTACCCTCTTGGTAGGATATTTGTGAGGTGGTACCCGCACGAGCCTCACCGTTTCTTTCCGCTAAGTAACGCACCCGTGAAAACCCATCTTTATGAAAGTCAACTGATGCATTTTCTTAAATTCTTAACAGACCATTTAATTGGGCGGTTTATTTCGTAAATTAAATGAGCTGTTTCTTTCATTGAATTAATTCAACGAATTAATGGTTCGTTTCTTATCTTTTGAAATTCAAATGTTTAGTTGTGTAAATAAAATAAGGCTTAAGCTTATTTTATTTTGGGTTGAAACTTGTGGCGTGGAGAGGATTTGGAGGAAAGCGTTCTACTTCGGCGAAGAACGCGAAGAACGCGAAGAACGCCAAACCTGCGAAGATCGACAACGCGAAGCCTTGTACCGCGACGCCGACGGATCTCCCTTCGCGACGCTTCTTCCACGACGATCCAACCCCGCGACAGCCTTCGATCGACAACAACCAAGGTAGGGGGTTGCGCTTCTTTTTATTTTTTTTGGATTTCAACAACAACAAGGATTTAATTATTATTAATTAAATCTGTATGTTCTTGGTCCTCGGAGATCGTCGACGCGACGCCCTTCCGCGGTGTGACGATAACCTCCTTCCACGACGGTCAATTCCGCGACGACCTCGCATCCGACAGCGACGGCGAGGTAGGGATTTATTTTGGGAATTACCCCCCTTTTTCTTTTTATATTCCCGTAATTGTTTCTTAAAAATGATAAAGAACTGGATTCGTGAACAATTTTAAAATTATTAAAATTGTTGTTTCCATTCAAATAAGGAACCCGTTTTTATGAAACAATTTTATTTCATTAAAAAAAATTGTTTCGGATATGCGTTCATGTGTTGAACTTTAATTTCTCCCGTTGTTTATATCTAACGCGGAGGGTGCAGGCCAAACGAACACGGCCCGACAACCCTCCGTCGTTCTTCGTTCTTGTGCGGATTTGACGGGCAACGACGGAACGTGCCGCAATGGATGTTTGATGATCCCGCAGTAAAGAACGGAACCCGGGATGAACAACGGCGCAGACGGGAAGGAAAATTGGCCACCAGAGCGACTCCAGAGGCCGGAGGCGGCAGCACCCCGCGGGTGTCCAGCGCGACACCCCGCGGGTGCCGTGGGGTTGGCCCGCGGCACCCCGCGGGTGTCCAGCGCGGCACCCCGCGGGTGCCGCGGGTGTCCAAGGAGAGACCCCGCGGGTGCCGCGGGGTTGTCACGCGGCACGTCCGGCTATCTGGCCAACACCTCGCGGGTTCCGCGGGGGGGTGTCACGCGTGGCGGCGGCTTTCCCCCGCGTCGGCCGCTCGGCCGCTCGGCCGAGCCGAGCCGGACCGGCCCTGGCCGGGCCGGGCCGGGCCAACCGGGTCGGACCCGACCCGGTTCGGGCCAACCAGGGGGGGTCGGGCCGGGTCGGCCCGGGCCCGGACCCCCCGTCTTCGGACGACTTTCATTCAAACGCCCGTAACTTGAGCTACGGGCCTCCAAACGACTCGCCGTCAGCGGCAACGCAATCCTTGGAGCGAGACAGACGTTTCGGTTTATCGCACTCAAAAGTTCGGATTACTTTGGGTTCGACCGGGTTGGTTCGTACACGAAACCAACCGGGCCCTCGGAGCGGAAACGCTCATATCTTGAGCTACGGACGTCTGATTGACGTACCGTCAGCTTTGTTAGTTTCCTCTTAGTGAGACGGATCTTTTGGCTCACTCCGCCCAGGGTTTGGGCGCAGGTGGAGTACGGTCGGGTTGGTTTTGCCTTAAAAACCAACCGGGCCCCTGGGACGAAAAAGCCAATAACTCTCAGACCGGGCGTCCGATTGACGCGCTGTCTGTTGCGTTGAGTTCCTGTTGACGATACGGAACTTTTGGCATCCTTCGCCTGAGTTTTGGGTACAGTTGGTAGTGGCCGGGTTGGATCGCACCCGAAATCCAACCGGGCCCCTGGAACGGAAAAACTGATAACTTTCAGACAGGACGTCCGTTTGACGAACCGTCAGCGGCATTGACGATCACGTTGAGAAACGGTCCCTATGAGTATACCCTATGAGAGATCGGGGTACAGTTGAGATACGACTGGGTTTGGATCGCTCACGAAACCAACCGGGCCCGTGGGACGAAAATGCTAATAACTCATAGACCGGGCGTCCGATCAACGCGCCGTCTGTTGCGTTGAGACCCCTATGACGAGGTGGTCCTTTGAGATACTTCTTCATGGGACCTTGAGATACATGTAGTATCGACTTGCAGCTCGTGGAGCGGACCCTCCCAGAGACGAGCGTGCGGAGTACGGAGACCGTGTATCCGACTGAGACCTGACGACTTCTTGACCGACTCGACTTGGAGTGAGTCGACTAGACCAGTGGACGGAGCACTACTTTGTTTGGGTGCAGACCCATGGCCGACGGAGCACTACCTGTGTGATAGTGCAGACCCGCGGTACTCGTCCGAATAGTACCTCTGCAGGCTACTAGGGGGTGTGCACTACTGTGTTTGAGTGACATTCCTCGGCGGGAAGCACTACTGTGTTTGGGTGGCTGGCCCGCGGTACTCGACAGGAGGAGTACCTCAGCAGTCTTAGGTTAGTGAGCAGTACCTCGGAGTCGTGACATGACCATTGTACACTCTAGAGACGGAGCTCTTCAGTAGTTACGGTTTCGATAATGAAAATCCTGGTTTGAGCTGAGACTTTTGACATTTGTGTTTCTTCATGATTGAGATGGGTTACTTGATAACTTATGTATATGTATGGGCATATACCTGGGTAGTGGATATCCGTTGATCTCATGATCCTTATGTTTCCTCATGATTAAGATGGGTTACTTGACAACTTAGGTATATGTATGGGTATATACCTAAGTAGAGTTTATCTGTTGAGATCTTCTTGTGGTTATCCTTGTTGGATTTAGTGAGACCTTGAGGGTCTCGGGGTCCCTACTGAGTATCGTTATACTCACCCCTGCACGGGCTATGCCCGCACCTCGTTGTGTTGGTTGCAGACGACAGACAGTGCTGATGGAGGCCGAGTGTTCGAGGACTGGACGGTACCCGGAGGTGGACTACAAGACAAGTCAGTGTCCGGAGGTGGACTTCACGGTGAGACGACACTCGGAGGAGGGTGGCGGACGAGAGCACTGTGGAGGATATTTGAACCTACCCTTTAGGTAGGATTCGTGGTGGACGATCTAGGAGCTGCGTCATCTGTACCTACCCTTCAGGTAGGATCCGAGGAGGACGACCCAGGAGCCGCTTTCGTCCCTCCAGCTGTTGTCTTTTTCTGTTGTACATTGTTCAGATGTAGTTGTAATTTCTTCTGGGTTTGTATTCTGGCCCATTTACTTTTCAGCACTTCTTTTTGTACTTAGTGTTTTACTTCCGCTTGTACTATGTGGTGTTTTGTTACTTTTATAAAGGCAATGCCTTCCCAGTTATCGGGATTTACGCCTTTGGTGCTAATCGCCATCCCCTGGCCTATTGAAGGCGGGCTTGGGGTAGTCACGGCACGGGCCCCGAGGACGGGTCGTGACAATATCATTTACTTTTTTACTTTTCCATTCACTGAAAAATGATAACGTAGTTCGTGTGTACATGAGGACTACCACACTACTACAAAACTAGCCTTTAATTGTGTTAGAAATGGTTTTCATCAATTGAAAAGTTCTAAAAATGTGAGAAATGATAAAATACCATTAATTTTATCAGCACTAAAAATGTTCTAATGAATGTGTCATTTAGCAGTGCTAAAACACTCATAAATATGATCTTTATCACCACTTTTAAAAGCCCTGATAAAATACCAATTTATCATCGCATTAATTAAGAGCCACTAAATGAAGTTGTTATCAATGATTTTAGTAGTGCTGATAAATATTATTTTTATCATCTATTTTAAAATAACTAATAAAGGGATAAACTGCAATGTGTTGTAACTACACACTACGGCCTCAAAAACAAATTAGATATCAATAAAAAATTCCAACTCATAATTTAAATGACATTAAATTTTAATCACAAATACCGAAAAAACACTATATTATAGACATGTCAAAAACTGATTTATACAATTATAAAATTACAAATTATTTTATAATTTACAAAATAGTCCTATTTATCAATGTTAAAAAAAATATCTGTTGACATTTTTTATTGAACTGCTTACATTTCATGAGTAATTTCGAACAAACCACCTCAAATCGAAAAAAATAATCCAACTATATAATAAATCAATTATTATATGTAATTATAAAAAAGAAAAAAATTAATAATAAATTTGTAATAATACATTAAATCTATAGAAAATGATTTTACTATGAAAATATCACGATTACCTATGTGATTGAGTATTAGAGGGAACATGAAAGAAAGTGAAAGATGTCAACACTACATGAGTGATATGTTTTGTGAGAGAAGTAGTATGTCGATGTTTTCGTGCAAAAAGGGATGAATTTTGGACAGAGCACCGCCAACTCGAATAAACAAATTCACATGTGTAAGAAAAAAATTATAATGTGAGAAATACTTAAAAAATAAATTAAACCTATATATATGATATAATACATTATTTTTATGGGAAATGATTTTTCTGTGAAAAAATTAATATTACCTCTATAATTGAGTAGTGGAAGCATCATTTCTCTTCCTACAAATATGGTAGAGGTTACCTAAAAGAAAATAATAAATACACCATTTCATGGGTGAATATATTTTAATTGAGAAGGAGCTCGAAAGTAGGATAGATCACCCCCCAAATCTAATAAAAGAATCCACATATATAAGAAAACAATTATTATATGACTAATGATAAAAGGATATAAATTAACCATACATATGAATCAAAAATTAATTATATATACAATGATTTTACTATGAAAATATAAATATTACCCATGTAATTCGGTAGATGTATCGTCATTTCTCTTCCGAAAAAGGATGTGGAGGTAACATGAATGTAAGTGATAAATTCACCACTGTAGGGGTGAAAACATTTTAATGGAGAATGATTGTGAATGTGGGATAGATCACCCCCCAACTCGAACAAAATAATCCACCTGTATAAGAAAACAATTATTATGTGAATAATAAAAAAATATAAATAAGAAAGAATACATTAATTCTATGAAAACATATTTAACTGTGAAAACCTAAATATTACATTTGTACATGAGTTGAGGAAGCGTCATTTCTCTTCCGTAAAAGGCATTTAATGTAACTTGAATGAATATGACAAATGCCCCCCTATAGGGGTGAAATCATTTTAAGGGAGAAGAAGCATGAATTTTGGACAGAGAACCCACAACTCGAAAACACTAATCCTCATATATAAGAAAAAAATTATTATCTAAATTATAGTAAAAATAA
The DNA here is from genome assembly GCA_963277665.1 of Viscum album. Classification (NCBI taxonomy): domain Eukaryota; kingdom Viridiplantae; phylum Streptophyta; class Magnoliopsida; order Santalales; family Viscaceae; genus Viscum; species Viscum album. The sequence continues at coordinate 401,643,648 of OY728160.1, read as the reverse complement.
ATATATTTAACAAAGATATGAATCCATACATTAATTCTATAGGTAATGATTTTACTATGAAAACATCAAAATTATCTATGTAATTGAGTAGGGACAACATCGTTTATCTTCTTTAAAAGTCATGTCACATGGAAAAAATATTCTAAAATAAATGAACTCTACAAGGAATAATGAAAATGAAATCAACATTCCTTTATATAAGATTTTGGTAAAAAAATAGAAAGTAATTTGTAACATTTCCGTTAAATTTATCCAAAGGGTTTCCTTTATTATAGTTTTTTATTCTGAGGGATTGGTAACATCATCATGTGGAGAACACATTATCTCTATTATTAGTTAAATATTTTATTTATATTATGTTAATGTAATAAAGAATATATAATATTATGAGTAAAACATAATACATTCAAAAAACATTTAACATCTCAGTTAACTCCTTTTAAATTATTTTTAATTTTTCATAGATTTTTTCCTCATTAGGTAATCCAAATCCCCTATTTGTGATCCCCTATAATGTAAAATACATTTGTCTATAGTGGTACCAACATGAACTAATTATAATGACCCATTGAAAGGGCTATTCTCGATTTAATTTTCATATTACTCAACATTTGTTTTAGCTGGAAACAGGACAATCGAACAATTCTTGTTTATTGAATCAGAGACTTAAAACACATTCTCATCTTGTGATTCCACTATTAATGGCTCTCATATTCACATTCTATAATAAAATTTTCCTTTATAAAGACCATTTCATCAAGGTTCACTCCATTGATATTGTCATCCCATTTTAAATGGAAAATTGGCACATGATATGTTGTATAATCCACCTCATACTACTATTTGATAATGCCAAAATATGAAATATTTTTATAAATTGGATTCTTATCCTTAAAACCATACATACGCATCCGTTTATCCACAATCATAACATGACTATTTTTCATCATACTGATGTGATCATGTTCTTTTGTATAGAACGTATAACAATTTATTAGAAACATTGTGTGAGATATAACATTTTCATTTGGTCCTATGGATAGACATTGAAGTAATTAGACAATTTAATTTGTATTTTTAGATAAATCCTTATAATTTTGATCTCTAAACCATCCTATAAACTGTTGATTATGTGTATCTAATATCCATATTTCATTTATTGATAGAATCTGATCTCTAAGAATTTAATTATGTACATTAATGTTTGGATAATCAGCTTAAAAATTATTTAATATGTAAATATTTTCTTTCTCCCACTCTGTTTATGTAATTGTAACAACATCTATTCAAAAAATACCTTTTCCTATAAAGAATTTTATATGAGAAGACTTTAAGAGACTGATTCTTTGAACATGTAATAGGTAATCGGTATAGAATTCATTCTCTTCTTTAACAAAATATCATTATGCAATACAACCTTATGGACACCTTCTACTCATGAAATACAATTTCAAAATACCCCCATACTGTTATATGAGAGACATTCATCTATAATAGAGAAGACCACATAGTTGAACCTCTCTAACCAAGTGAATGATTATATAGACTATTATATCAAATAATGGTGGTAGGAGGAAAATTTATAATTCACATAACATGATTTAAATATCCTTATTCATGATGGGAAAATTTTTCAGTACATCAGAATTACTGCATACAGCTTTGAAAATGAAGCAGAGTATGGTTAATGTATGGAAATAATTTTGAGGTAGAATGCAACAGAAGGTAACAGCCATTAAATCATTCATCAAAACACGAAGTTCGTCTGATTTTAGTACTTTGTAACCTAAATTATTCCTTGACATGACATTATTGATATTTTATGACTACCCCTATTGAACTTTTACATTCATAAGGAAAATGAAAATCTGAAAATTTTCTTATCTGGATAGAGTGTAAGCTGATAGAGGCAAGAAAATTCCACCTTTTACTATCACCAGGGATAACTCTTTCTTCATCACTATTTCAATCATGTCCAACATAGCCTTTATGAAATATTTTTTTTCTAGGATCATTTAGTGACATTCCAATAACACTGTCTAATAAATTATTTTCTACATGCATGAAACCAAGAAAATGCATGGTATACAAATAATTCCAATAAGGTAATTCAATATAAATTTATCATTACTTCTAACCAGATATTGTAAGGTTTTTTTAAATGGTTTACTAAAAACAGGGTCAATCCTTTTTAATTTTTTTGTATAGTCGATTTTCCATTCATGAAGATAGTGTTATACCTTGATTGATATTCCCATATAATGTTGTCATCCAGGATTAGTATTTATGTCGTTAGGGAAAAAATTTATTTTCTAAAAACACCATCTTTGAGGAATGTATCAACCGAACCGAGTTTGTGTATTTTTCAAAAATGGGACACTACAACATGCCTTTAATTCTATAGCATGATAAATATCCATAAGAGGTGAATTAATTTATCATTCCAGACAAAAAGGATCTCAATGTTGAATCATTATTTCCTTTAGAATCATACATTGTATCACATTCATCCCTCATCAATTTCATATATTCTATCAATGGGTCCAAATGTAAATTAATATCATTACTGGGTTTCATTGGTCTAGATATATGTAGAGATAACGTAATGTATTTTCACATCATGCATAATCATGGCATAATGTTATAATTTACCAATATGATAGTCAATGTACTATGAGTGATACTCTATACACAAAAATGATTTATTCCATCTGAAGAAAATAAAATATGAATGTTTCTCAGCGCAACTCCAAATCTAGAAAACTCATAATCGATTTTCTTCCACTGAGAAGAATCTTTTAGAGGGTGTATGTTCCCATAATTAATTTTTTTATGGATTTCATGTTAATTTTCTTTTGGTTTCTAGAAATCCTTAAAGTCTTATAAACCATGGAATTATAGGAATGTACCTTATAGATTTCAAAGGACTTGATTCATTTTGATTGTATCGATATACACCACACATATGGAATTTGATGATTTATTCATGATCCATGTGAAATAATATAAAATATATTGGAAAATAATTAATTTTTAGAGATCATTACCATTGAACATAACATTCATTTAGTGCCATATTTTAGGCATGATAGTTAAATTTCTAATATTATCATTTCTATCAAAAGATAAGTTGTTCTGTAAAAGTTGGTGTCACTCCCTTTGATTCCAAATTTAAATTTTAATAACATAAACACAACTGAAAATGTTTTTTATTTTTTACAATTGGTATACAATGGATTCATTGAATAATTATTTAAATCTTTAAATAAATTTTCACAATAATATAAGTTATCATCAATTTTCATTTTCATTTATTCCTTGTGATCTCCATCATCTTTTACCAAGGTATTCATATCAAATGATTCATAAACCATATTATCATTCCTATCAATGACCACATTCAGTTTTCCCATGTTTAATATAACATTTATATCATTGATCTATTTCAGGATAAATCAAATGTTAATCCAACTATTCTAGAATAATTTTCCTTGAATAAAAAAACCTAAACACGGACATAAGATTTTAGAAGGGTTGACATCATGCTCTCTTGCAATCATGATAAACTCTTTAACTCTATATTCATATTCATTTTTCAAAAAATTACCATGCATCCATTTGCAGTTCATATACATCCTATTAGGTTTATAAAAATTTAATTTTATAAATCATATAAATAAATACACATCATATATTATTTATCAAAATTTAATGTTATAGACAATTATAATATGGGGAAATATGGATCATTTCAACTAAAATATCATAGTTCCTAGATATTCCTAATCTAATAATAAAAGATGTCGGAATTTGAAAAAATAAAGAGAGATAAAGGAAGATAATAGATGCTATTATAACTAATCTTTATATATGTAAAGTAAAAGTTCAATAGTTTAATGACCCTAGACAGAATTACCCAAACAACACCGTGTCAGATCGTCTAATGACATTTAACACCCTTCAATGTCAAAAAAGTATGGTTTAAATATTGGTTGTAAAAACAACAAATGTTTGGTGGTAATCACCCCCCCCCCCCAATATAACCAATTAGTACCAGAGGTCGAACAATATTCTTGCACAAATTTCAGGGTCAATGAACATGCAAACCCAAAATGCAACATTACCCGATTAGGTAAACATGTTAGAAAATATAATATGGAAATAAATGATATAGTAGCTATATGACACACATAAATGAAATGCTATAATAAAAAATCGCTCAATAATAGTCGATAATAAATTTCAAATAGATAAAAACTGGATATTCAAATATGAAATGAACTAAAGGAACCATAGTGATTCAAATGTGAAGGTTTGATGTGATAAAACCGCATATACATAATTGGGGATGGCCCCTTTGAATTTGAACTATAATAAAATTGTGGATACCAGTGAATTATAAGTGGAACTAGATCCTATGATATATGTATCCAATATAGGAACATATTCAAATCCACAAACATGATTTCAAAAAAATAGCATCTAAAGTTGCATGTCTTCTGAGGTGTCCATGAAAGGTGTTAGCTTATATATAATCATTAAAGAATCACCAGTTTGAGAAAAATTAGTAGTTAATAATCAAGAATATACATGAAAATTTCAAGACATATATATACATATATGAAAAATTATTTTTTAAGAAGATATAAATCATAAAAGTAAAACAACAATGAATAAATCCAAGGATGAGTGTCAGATATAAAAAGCAGATCATACATCTAAATTCAATACAAACAACAAACCAAAAATAGTTCCCTAATCAACAGATAACAAAAAAATCATGTAAAATAGACCACAAAATTTCCCCTAAAAATCGACCACTTACAAATCATAAACAACAGATCATAATGAAATCATTTAATATGAAATCAAAAATGAAACAAAAATACACAATGAAAATTAGAACGACAACCGTGCTAGGTTGAAGAACATCTAACAACTAAATCAGATGTTGAATGAAACATTCAAAGGTAGTCATGTGGTGTGATTCGACCTTCGATTCATCTAGGAGGAGCACTGGGAGTGGTTGGCTTCGGTGAAAAGCTCCAATATCTTGGTAGGTTCTCAAATGGTTTGGGGTTTTAAAATTGTTCGGGATAATTTTATCAACCCTTTAAAATAAGCACTTATATAGGTAGTTCTTTATCAATGCTAAAAAAATCAATGATAAATACAATATATATCGGTGAAACTTTTATAGCAATGATAAATGTTAATTTATGAGTGCTTTGTTTATTGATGATAAATCATCATCTCTATCAGTGTGAAAGAAGCGACGATAAATATTCATATATCATTGCTCATTATTGAATAAGTACTAAAGGATTTATAAATATAATTATAATTATATTTTTGATATTTATAAATACATAATAAATATATATAAATATAAATATAATAAATATATTCATTTTTAAATATAAATATTATAATATTATAATAATTTATTTATAGTTATAGAAATATTGTTAATAAAATATTATTTTTATCATTATATATTTATATAATTATATATATATATATATTAAATATATTCCTTATTTAAGGAACTTTATTATATGTTTAATAATTATTTTAATATACATAATTATTTATTTATAATTCTATAAATAATTTTAGAAAATATTTATTTATTTCTAATTATGCATATATAATTGTATAAATATAGTGAATGTACATTTATAAATATATATATATATATATTGTTTTATAGATATATTTTTTACATTATTAATGAATATCTTATTTTTGGTGCATTCATAAACATAGAAAATGAGTGAAATTGAACTAATTAAGAATATTGAATAAATGTATATGTTCTGTGCGTGTCAATATTGTCTATAAAAATGAATTAATTATATGTATATGTGAAATCAATATTATAAACATTTTATCTATTTTAAATTGAAAAATAAAATTTCATTCAAGTATATGTTGACTGCTATGAAATTAGTCAATATTATAAATTCATATTAATTTTTAATTATATACCATAAGTCAATAAATAAATGAATATTTAATGTAAAGTGCATAAATAAATTATATCATATAATAATATATATATACATTAATATATATCAATATATATGATATGCATAATTTATAATCATTAATTATCATAATTATCTTATTAATAAAATTTTAATATTTAATAATGTATAATAAATCAATTAATTTTAAACAATAATTATTTAGTTAATAAAATTTGTAACTTTTTTAATAAACACATTATTAATTTTTAGTACATTTTATTATTTCATTTTATCAATGCTAAAAATTAATTGATTAAATAAATTTTTATCATTCCAAAATATAAATTTCAAATAAATCATAACCTTTATCAACGGTAAAAATAAATCACTCATAAAGGATACCCATTATCTGTGCTAAAACTAAAGAACTGATAATGGATATCGTTTATCAGCCCTAAAAATAAAGCACTTCTAAAGAATTCTATTATTAATGGTAAAGATAATATCATTTATAAAAGGTTTAATTTATCTTTTCATTCATTAGAACTGATAAATATTCCATTTATCAACATTTTCTTTTAGTACTGATAAATAAAAGTGTTGTTATAGGTGATTTTTGTAGTAGTTTCACTTTAACAAATAGATTTTAATCATTTTTCCTCAAAACATCACAAGGATGATTTATATATATATATAATTAGGTTTATATAAATTATATGAAATTTATGATATAATTATAAAACTATAAATATATAATAATACATACCTTCTTTCTATAATGACCATTGAGAAATAATGAAATTACACATACATACGTGCAGCCTACCATCTCCATAAGTGTAACATAGTTAATTTTTCATAATAATTATTCATCGTTGTTTTATAGTATATTTTATGTATAAAAATTATAATTATCAAAAAATTAATATTTTTGAAATGATGGAAGAATGACCCCTTTTACCAACATCAACACAACGATGCTGTTTTAAAAATATAGACATAACGTTCTCAATGTACAGGGAATGGACTTGACATATTAAGTAATTAACTAGGTAACTAATATAAATTACAATTGGTTTAAAAATAATTTATTTAACAAATAATATCATCATAATAAATGAAATAATTGTTATGAATATATTATACATCTTTTAAAGGAAATATTTACCGAGTTCGGACTCGTGGTAAGGTATTTCGTTCCAATTTACCTTATCTGTGTCATATTTGAATGTTACGCACAAAATTTATTTTATATAGTGTTTATAATACACATTTAATTTTCATATCATGAATCCTATATAGATAATGGTATTTTATTTTTCAGTTTTAATAATATTATCTTAGGGAATGTGACTTTAAAAGTTACCATGTCGTAAATGTTTTCTTAACATAATTTCCTTTTATTGGATTGTAACTCTTGTATATTTACTTTATAATGCCATAATTATCTATTAATAGATATATAAATTGTAATATTATTTTTTCAATTAATTTTGAGTGGATTTATAAATTTTTCAACTAATTTATCAATTTATTAATTTATAATTACATGATATGATATTTGTTAGGGTAATTGGTCCCAAATTGTATTTCTTTGGAAAATATGTTTAAAATATTCACCCATATTATTTTATGATTTTTATGTAATACCCATTTTACATGTCATATAAATAATATCCTTATTATAATGATATTTTTGGTTTCATTTTATGTTAGTCTTTCATGTGTATTATTATTGAAAAGGTACAAATGTGGTAAACACTTTATGTTAAAATTTCATTTTCTTTTTGATATTGTTTATATTTATGGTTCCTTATAAGGAAATAATATGAATTTATTTTCTTAAACCAAATATATTTTATTATCCTATTGTTAATAAAGTCTCTAACATGTTTAGTATTTATTTTCTCATTTTTTGATTAGATAATCATCAATAAATCCATTTGTATTTATATGGATCATGTATCTTCTTTTAGATCAGGATGATTTCTCTTAGGTATCCATATTTAATAAAATGATTTCAAAAATGTCATTTTATATGAACATATTATTTTATAAATATTTTTCACATTTTCTTTGACCTCATTTTAATATGTTTTCATAATAAAATTTCTTAACAGTTTCAAAATATTTCAATCTGGATTCCCTTTTAAAAAATTTTGAATAGTATGTTTATTTTTAGAATTTTCCACATAAATAATTTTTTCTAACATCATGCCCAATATTTTATTGAATATTAATTTATATTCATCCAATGTTATTTTCAAAAAAATTATTTTTTAAATATTTTTTATATTGTTTATTTTTTAAATCGATAATCAAAGTTAAAATTTTATTTTCCTCAATAATGATTTTAATTATAATTTAATGGTATGTGAATTCATAAATAGAGATTACACATTATATTAATTATTTTCAAAAGGATATATTTTTATTTATTTTATCCTCATTATTCCATTGGATATATTATGAATCAGTCATAGACATTGGCATAGAACATGCTTCTTTCTCGTGGGTTAATCATGTTATAAATGGGATAATGGATTTTTCTATGTGTTTTATAGTAAAATGAATGAAATTTGTACATTATTTATGTTATGATTATTTTTAATTGTTTATGATGAAGATTGGTTCCATAATAAAATAACGACATGTGGTTGTATTATAATACAAGGTTGAGTGGTTAGGTTATAAAAATATCTTGTGGGTCCATGATAACCATATAATGATTAGGTAGGGAATTAATCTATAAGGTTATTACATTTTAAAAGTTATTATAATAGTGATTTGGAAATTATTTCGCAAGTTACATATATGTTATATCAATGATTACCATATATTTTTATATAAATTTTATTATTTTAGTAGGTAATATAATGATTTTATATTTAATTAAAAGTATTTTCTAGTTACTGTGCATAAAAATATGTGTATTTTTAATGATTCATTTATTCAAAATTTTATTTATATGGATAATGAGTATTGATTCCAATGACTATTAAATTTCTTAAATCATTATTCCATGTTTTATGATTTATAATCCATATATTTGTGGTTATGGATTCCTTGATTTCATGCTCATTAACTTGATTATGTCATCATACCCTTATTGTCATCTTCCACTTATGAATGATATTAAATTGATAATGTTTATGCTTACCATTACTGAATGTTTAAGCTCACCCATTATATTCTTTTATATCCCTAGGTGATGAATAATGAGGAAATATTATTTTATGCTATAATGGTTTCATATGTGAAGAAATCTATAGGGGTTTTTAAGAAAAAATATGGATTATGAAGATCTAGGTATAGTAGTAAAATTACTCTCTTCATGTCTAGAGATTTTTTGAAATTATATCTATATTCTCTAAAATAATATCTTAAAAGGTCCTTCATTATGTATCTTATTATATATTTAAATATTATTCTATAAGGGTTTGATGAATTTTTTTTAACACTTGTCAATATAAAAGATATAAATATAAAAAAATAGCATCATATTCGAGAGTGAAGATTTTGGTTCATTACAAAAATAAAAACAGATGAAAGAAGTGTCAGTATCAACTAGTGGGATCATACCCTATGAATCCCATTTATCAGAACATCTGAGGAAGATTACATCACTAGGTTTCACAACTGACAAAGCCTAGGATGGGATTGAACATAAAAATCATGAGAGAAATCATTTATAAGATAATTTCAAGCTTATCTATTTCACCAACCTAACTATGTTCATTATAACACCCCAAGAAAACACTAAAATCACACACCATACCCTTACTGTGTATACTGATGTAATATGGTGTTATTTATATTGACTCTTGTAATATGAATTTTATGTTTTCTTTTTATTGAAATAAATATTATATTTATCGCATTTTATTATTTTTTTCTCACTGATTATGTAATGTTTTTGTTAAAAATTAGATTTTGAAATGAAGAAGTCGTCATGGTATTTTTTTTAAATATATAGTTTTATTTAATAAAATATTTATCTAAAATAATTAATTATTTAAAATAATTAAAATTCTAATAAAATTTTATAATTATATAATAATTAATTTAATATATAAGAAAATATATTTTAATGATTCCCACTGTAATTTATATTTGGTTCAAATGGTGGTTAATATTGTAAAAAACAGTGTTTTCTGGTAAATAAATAATTTTAATGAAAAGTAAAAATTATTATATTTTGCAAATTATTTTTATTAAATAAATATTAATTTTGATAATAGCATGTTTAAATAATTCAACGGTTAATTTTTAATAATTTTCTGAGATAATATATTTTTTTTGTAAAAATTAAAGAGAGTATAAATATATGGTCTCTATTTTGATATCATAATGGTCAAAAAGTGATTTAATAAATTCCATAAAAGTCATCCATGGACAAATATATATGTATTCAATAGATTATTTTATTTTTAGTTATTTTATTTTATTTATTAATCAATAATGAATCCTTAAAAAGTTATATTATATTTTAATGTTTGAAAATAAATTATTTATATACATTACTCACTTATACATCACCAATGGAATTATTTAAATATTCTCAGATATTTTACATATAAAATACTTAAAACCACTATTATTTTGAAGAAAAAATGTGAAAAACAATGGGGGGATTTATGGTTTCAATTATTTTATCATATAGATCCCAAACAATTGTTCATAAATTAATAATGAAAGCCCCCTATTTTTCGATTGTTACCCAACCAAACTACCACTTATTCCCAAACAAAACCCACTGAAAATTAATTTAATCTTCTTTCTACATCTCTAAATCTCTCTAATGGTGTTCCCAAACTCTTATCGATCTCTTATCATGATTTTTGGATCACCCTTTCAATGTAAGACACTTATCTCCCCTTCTTTTGATTCAAGAAATATATTTAAATGAAGTGATTTTATTTCTATTTTATCATATTGTAATGTGTTTTTAAACACACATTTTACTATCTATATAATATTAATGTAATTTTATGCCACCATACACTCTCTTTAAACCCTACGATGAATTTTTATGTACACTCAATGTGGTGCTTAGAATATCTTGCGATATTTTCATGAAAAAAAATTGTGTAGTTAATAACAATAAACATTTCCACTCATGTTTAATATCCCAGATGTACCTATCATTATTTTATTATGCAAATACATGTATATAATCCACACTCTTTAATAGTAGGATTAAAATATATGAAAGACATCCTTATATTGTGTGAGTAATGTGCCACATAAATGCATGTAGATGATATAAATGTGATGTGTGTGATAATCATTATATAGACATTTGATTACATTGGTAAAGTTTCATCTCATCTAATAGCAAGTATAATGATGTTGGAGAGGTTGTAGGTAATTTTTGTAATTATGGATTGAAGTTGCGGTGCTGATGGTCAACAGGTTCTCACCTATGATATCAGGTGAAGTTTTAATGATAAAGTGGTTCGACTCTTAGTGTGAATGACTCAAGGATGATTGTCTCTTGATAATCAGTGTCACAAGGTGTTTTGGTTGTGATATGATTGGTGCAGGAGGTTTGTTAATTTCAAATGTGGTTTTTTATTACTGTTTTAGAGTTTAATATCCTTATTGGAGCTGTATGTATTGAATTTTAATGTGTTGTTTCCACATAACTAGAATCAAGATTTTAAAGATAACAAAAAATGGTTTTGGATCTATTTATGATATCTTATTGATTATCCATTACATATGCTCATGAATATATTTTTATGGTGTTTCAACATTCAAATGATTCCTTCAGGTTAAAATATTATATCATACATCAATTTTTATGTTTATAATTCTAACCCCTTTTATGTCACATTGATATGACTTTAGAATAACATGTATTACTTTAATCATGTGATTATTTGATTATTCCTTTATTGGGAATTTTATCTCACCCCTTTCTTATGTACATACCGAGGTTATCCACTTAATTTTTAAAATATTGAGGGATTATAAGGGCATTTTATGTAGTTTTTAATAAATATCATTGAATCCATATTTCATATTTTCTAATTATCCAACAACACAATGAGTTTCCCTCATTTCTTTTTGTTTTATGTGCGTCTTTATGTAATAAATTGTGAATTAATAGTTATAAAAATATGAGTTGTCAAAGTTTGTATCAGGGTAAGGTCTAGTAAATTTTGGGGTTTATGATTATACAAATATAGTTAAATACATATGGATATGTATAAAAATAGGATAAAATCTATAAATCATGATAATGTATTGATTATGTGGTTTAAAAAATATATGACTAGATACTACATGTGGGTGTGTCTCTTACACAGTTGTACCAAGGGGTAATAACCTCGAAAAGGGTGTATTGTATTTTGACTCAATCATTACTTTTTGCACAACTAATAGAAATTTATATACACCTATTCTAGAACTCCCTTGGAGTATTACATGGTAAATTCACAAGATCCTTATGATCTATCATGAAAGGAATAAAAATTTCCATCAAATTATATATAAAAAATAGACCAATGATAACATAGTTTAAAACATATAAATTCATAGGTTATGGAATGAATGCCATTTATTAGTTATCCAATCAATTTTCATGGTTTACCATTTATTTTTTTATACTTTGTTGATTCTCATTCATATGTTTCAATTTATTTTTTAAAATGGATTGAAATAGGAGGATCTGAGTTAACGACCAATGTCAGGAAAAATACCAAAATGAGATGCAAATCCACATGGGAGTAGTAGTCAAGAAGATCATGAAAATATATACTCAAATACCCAAATTTATAAATAGATTTCTGAATTTGGGTGGGAATACCCTTATATGAAACATCATGTTTTAATTTGGACCATTATGTGATGAAGTCCAATTCCTTTCAAAAGATCTTCTAGTCCATTAACTATGGAATCATAGATGAACTCAATTGAAAAGATCTTCTCCATCATTCAATATTCTAAGAATGATAAGATCATATTATTTATCATATGGAGGGATAAGTTGATCAATAGTGGTATTTGATCAAAAACATGAAGCTATAGGGGAATATAGAAGCGATGGAGTTGAATGAATTTCCAAATTTTTTCCAGTAAATGATTTCCTCACACTATCCAACATAAAATAAGGATGTATTTTATATCCTTAATAAAATAGTTATGAATTCATTATAGACTATGAATCATATATCAAAATAATTTCATGATACACATCTTGCATTTTTTTGACATAGAAATTAAATTTGAAATCTTTTTTAGAGAGGAGGTAAATTATAGAATATGAAAAGGGTTGGTGACTGGAGACATTGAAATCTATTTTAAATTTTATTGAAGTCCCCTTAAAGTCAACAAAGAGATTATAAAATATCAACAGTCTCCATTGTTACAATATAGGAAGAAGAGAATGGATTTTGATTTTTCTAGTGTATTGGGGAAATATCATGATGGATGTAAATTCCAATATCTGAATATTCATATGTTTGAGAAGAAGAAAATTGTAAATTTCTTTATTGGGACATAGAAAATATTATTTCATAGGAACGAGTCAAACCTATATTGATAATTATAGTGGTATAAAACCACAAAATTTATTAAATAAAGGTATTATATAGTCAACCCTCATATTACTATCAATATTTTAATATTTAATGAACAAGAATACTATTTGAATAAATTTAATAAGGCAATTTTTTCGATGATAAGTGTTTACAATAAACTATATAGATTATAGAGAAATTCTGATCATGTGTCATCACAATAGATATGGTGGATCTTGAAAATGATGCGGTGATAGGTATTCTAGTAATCTATTTAAGAATAGTTAACATACTATTTGATTCTAGCTTTATTAATTCTATCATATCATACATGTTTTTAGAATACTTAAAGCACAAATACAAAACATGGAAGTGGAGAAATCTATTGATATTGAAAATGGGGAAATAATTGTATCCCAATTATATACAATCACACTTATCCAAATTTTAGAGTCAAAATTCAATGAAAACATTTTGGTACTCCCTTTAGTGGAATTCAATCAAATTATCTGTATGGATTCTATTTCCTTAAATAGAGTGGATATAAATTGTTGAGATAACGAAATAACACACCGTATAGAGAATCTCTCTCTGATTCCATATATAATTCCCCTTATTAAACCTAAAGAGATGAAGGAGAAACTATTGGAGAATAAGGATAATGGTTTTATAAACCTAACTACATTACCATTGGGTGTTTTAGTTCCCTTCACAAGTATAATGATGGCTCAATGCACAAATACATTGATTATAATGATCTTAAAAAGATCACAATAAATAATGTGTATCTACTTCCATATATTTATGACTTGTTTAGTCAGTGATGTGTAGCACAATACTTTTCTATGGTGGATCTTTAGTCAGGATATTATTAACTAAATGTGAAGAGGGTAGATATTCCAAAACCTAATTTTCATACAATGTAAAGGATCATAGATTTAGTGGTGATTATATTTGGCATTTTTAATGCTCTATATATATTCACTTACATAATTAATAGAGTCTTTAGGGATTACCTCGATAAATTTTTGTTATTACTGAAAGAAAATATTCTTATCCAATTTAAAAGAATGGTGGAATATGTGGAGCATTTGAATTGTTTTACTAATGAAAAATTGAATTTGAAAATTATATGTGATTTTTAGAAAATGTGAATATTATAGATAGAAATTAACATTCATGGGGAACTATATCATTGTGAAAGGGGTATCACTGGATCCTACAAAATTAAATTCAATTGAAGGTTGGTACAAACCAAGATCTATGATGAGATCCATATGTTCCTTGGATTAGTTGGGTACTATCATTGATTTTTAATAAATATATCATAATTTACAATTCTATTAACCAAGATAACCTGAAAGGAGATGAATTTTATCTTGAATAATTAATGGAATAAGTTAAAAAAAGAGTTAAAGATGAAGATAATCACTGCACCAATGATCATAATACCCACTAGTGGTGAAGGATTTTTTATCTATTTTGATTCACCCAAAGATGTCTTGGGTTGTGTATGCATGTAATATGATAAGTGATAACATATTAACAACTATAATTTATGATCCTTGACTATAAATACTCATCCCATGATATATAATTGGAAGTAGTGAATTTTGTATTGAATATTTAATAACATTATCTCTATAGGGATAAGTGTGGCATATATATGAATAATAAAAACCACAATTATATATTCAGAAAGAAATATCTCAATATGTGAAATCAATTGTGTTTTTTTTTTCAAATAATGGATTATTACTTCTGAATCCCTTACTATCATGCTAAATTAAAAAAAAGTGGCATATTCTTTGTGTAGAATGCATCTTGATACCCTATCTATGATGGGGATTTAAGGGATCCAATATTCTAGGAATAGAAATGGATGTAAATGGGAATAATAAAAGAATTATCATCCATGATTTCTCAAATAACTTCTTAACCATCCATTTTTATGTGGATCAAGGAGTTCTAATAATATTACATTGATCTACAACAAAATGGGAATATTCCAATGTTAAATATATCTAAATATAGTGTTATAAATTTTGCAACTTGGATTTTCTTCCCATCAAAAACAAGAACTTAATTGGGATATTTTAAACAATACTCATATATCATCCTCAAATATTCATCATGGAATCACAAATATGTATAGAGATATGAAGAAAAAATTCTTGTGAGATAACATGAAGTGGGGGATTTCAGAATTTTCATCTTGATGATTGGTATACCAACAATTTGAGGATGAATTCTAGAAGTCTAATGGTATGATGAAACTATTACCTATACCATTATTTAAATGGGAAAACATAACCATGGATTTCATCATAGGACTCCCCAGGATGTCTAAATGAAATAATGTCATATTGGTTGTAGTCGATCATCTTATTAAGTAATTATATTTCATTTTTATCAATTCTGATTTATCTCTTGATATACTCGCTGATATATACATAAGTGATATTGCTATACTAAATTGAATTCCACTCCCTATTTTATCTAATAAACATATGAGGATTACATTGAGGTTTTAGATAATACATAAGAATGAATTGTTTATAGAGACGAGTCTTGGTAAAAATTATCACCCTCAAATGGTTTAGAGAATCGTTCAAAATCATGGGGATGTGTAGATATATTATTCAATGGATTTTAAAGGATGTTATGACCAACACCATCCCTTTTTAGAGTTATCATATTACAATAAAGTCTATTTTATCATTCAAATAGAACTTTATAATGATGTTTCTTGGATTAGGTGTTAGAATCCCAACTGAAAGGATGAATTTAGAGAGAGGAAGATTATGGGACCTAATAATATCTAAGAGATGAAAGATATGATTTAAACTGTTCAAAATTAAATTAAAAATTTCACAAAATTAAAAGAAAATCTCTACAGAAAATCAGTTAAGATACCATGAGTTTGAGGTTCATGATACGGTGTTCCTTTATATATCTGTGTGGAATAATTTCATGATGTTTGGGGGGAAGGGAATTATTATTCAAAGATACAACAACCCCTTTATATCCTTTATTGGATTGAATTTGTATTATATCGATTATAACTCCCACCTAATTGTTCCCATGTAAATGATGTTTTCCATGCATCCATCGTGATAAAATACATACCAGATCCATCATTTTAACTAAATCCACATTTAGTACCTTATGATAATTTTATTTCATGTGTGAAGTCGCCAGTGAAGATCTTATTTCATAGGGATGATTTTCTATGAGATAATATAAATCACTAACGTAACATGTTGTGGCATAAATATAACTTTGAGGAAGAAACATGGGAACTATAAAAGGTGAAAAAAATATAAATATCCTCATCTATTCTAGTGTTAAAAATATATTTCAAGAGTAAATTTTTGGAAGGATGAAAGAATTTAATGACCTTGATTTTTATAAATGAAATTTACCTTCGATTTAGTAAATTCTATATAGTTATAGAAATATCGGGAAATAATTTAGTTATTTTTGAATGATATAGAATGTTGTATAAAAAATACCATTAATAATCATAACTACCACTAATAATTTTTTTCCCAATTATTTTTATGATTAGAAAATATTATGTGTTATCATAAAGTCCAATAGAAACAAAAATAAGAAACAATAGCCTCTAAAAGTAGAATCGTACACTATGAAGTCCATCATTCGGAGCTTCCAAGGGAGGTGGAATAACTGGGGTTTTTCTTTGACTAATCTTAAAATGATACGCAATAATTCATACTAAAATAAACCATTTGTGGGATAACATTATGATTGTAAAGATCATTCCCCAAACTATGCTTCCTCAGCCACCCAAGAAAGAACTATCATCATACACCTCACCCTTAAGTAGTACATTGGTGTTATAAGGGGTCATATATCTAGACCATAGTAATGTTATTTTTTAATCTTCTTAATGAAAAACTGATTATATTTGTATCTTTTAATTATTACATTTACAAAGAATATATAATTTCATTGATAAAATTTAGATTTTGAAATGATGAAATCAAAATGTCATACATGAGAAATAAATTGAGCAAATTATAACACTATTGTGTTAAATTCAATCATTTTATAAATAAATAATATTTTAATAAAATATTATTATTATATGATAATTATTTAAATATAATTGATTATATAATTTAATGAACTCCAATGTAATTTTTTTAGGGTTAGAAAGTGGTGAATTACATCAAAACAATTATTTTCCATTAAATATAAATTTTTATTTAAAATATCAAATTCTCATATTTAGAATTTTATTTATATCATCAAATTGAACCTATACAATTTGTAATTTATCATAATTTTCTAAGATGTTATATATTTTGGGAAAATATTGAATATGATATATATATATACACAAAATGTATTATGACATCATCACGAAGCCAAAGTTATGTAATAAATTCTATAAAGTGTATCAATAAACAAATATGTAGTTCAACCTTAAAAATTATTTTTATGTTATTTGATTAATTTTTTAAACTCTTAATGATTATTCAAAAAACTCTATTATAATTTGATGGTTTATACTCAATTATTTATTAACATGAATCACTACCACATCACCAATGGTATTGTTTTAATATGATCAGATGTTGGATTAATATACTATTTAAAAGAACTACTATTTTGAATGATTTATTTGAAATTTCTATTTTATTTTTTTTATTTTTTTTTATTTTTTTATATATAGTAAAAAACCCATGTTGATAATGTAATAACAAAAAACCCTAACTTTTGATATAAATAACCACCCAAAATCCAACTCATCGCCACTAAAACCCATTGATCAAGGAACGTATCTTCCCATCCCAATATAAATCCGTCCCATGGTGTTCAAAATCTCATAGTATTCTCAAATCATTCTTTTAGAAGCAATTTCTCAGGATAAGGGGACCCTCTCCTCCTCCTCTATATTGAAATTTTTTCTATTATGATGTTTTATTTATACTTTTTCTTACTGGAATATGTTTTAATGTATCCATAACACTATAATTATGATATTAAGGTAAGGATATTCCTCTTTTATCTCTCATTAAACCCTTCTATGAATTGTTATGTAATCCAATTATACTGCAAATAATATCCTATGTTTTTTCCATGGAAAAAATTTGTGTTGTGAATACCCATACCCATTTCCATTCAAGTGAATTAAAATATATATACATATTGTTAATTTAGTAATGAATTCAATTTATTTAACCCACACTCCTTAACCATGGGATTTAAAATTTTTATATATATGTTTATTTTGTGTGATCAGTGTGGTTAAAAAATATGTGTATGTGATATGATTGTTGTAGTACCCCCTGTTTCTGGTATGAAACCATTTCTTGATGATTTTCATGGTTTTATAGTTACGAGTGATGAATGAGAGAGTCATGAGAACTTGAATGATGTTTTGAGGAAAAGGGTAAGTCGCATGGACGGTGTACGGTTTGTCTAAACCGTGTGTAGTTGGTCTTGTAGGTCGTATCTTCCGCACAGGTGGCGCAAGGTTTGTCTAACGATGGGACAAAACCATGTGTGGAGTGTCTGTTGAGGCAGTGGCTAATGCACTGTTAGCGCACGGTTTGTCTAACCATACGATAAAACGGTGCGACCACTTAAACGATATCCTATAAATGTGGATCTCACGAATTTTTTCCCCTAACTGGATCTTTTTTCCTTATAAGAGGCCCTAACTTGGTATTTTTATTCTCCTCAGGTCATAAAGGTTTCTCCCATCATTCCGGAGGTGATCTAAAGGCTTCTCTTGGGGAATCGAAGCGAGATTCTTGAGGTATGTGATCGTTCTCCATCGTTATTGATCGGTTCCTTAGATATACATAGATCTAATTCTCCTCTTCTCTTGGTTTCATAGATCTATACCCGTTATGGGTTGAATGAAGTGTGTGGATTCCAAATATAATGAGATTTTGTCTTAATCTTTCAATGAGAAGAGATCTACGACGGGTTCTTGGAGAATCAACCCGGTTTTCTTGAGCGTTCTTGGACCGTTGTTGTTTTCGTCAAAACCATTGAGGTAGCTGGCTTCACTCTCCACTTCCTTTGTTATAATTGATTGGATTAGTTTCAAATTGTTTTATTTGAATGGTTTTATTGTAACAATAATGGAATAAATATTATATAATAATGATTTATGGTTTTGATGTAATTGTGAAATCTTGGTGAATTGTTGTGCAAAGTGGTTTGGCTTCTTGAATTTAAACTGTTGATTTTAAATTATGATTTCTGAAATTGTAAAGGGTGTGATGAAAAATGGGTTTTAAATAAAAAGAGAGTTTTATCAAAATGGTGTAATTGAAATGGTTTGAGAATGAAATGACTTTGATGGATTTGGATTTCAATAAAAAGGGAGTTATATTGAAGTGGTTTGGATTTGAAATGGATTGGATGGAAATGGTTTTCAATAAAAAGGTGAATTTATTGAAAGGGTGATTTGGAATGACTGATGGGCATATGTGGTGTGCGCTCATTTTTTTTGGGACGGACGAGGGTTAGAAGCATCCCCCATCATGTTTGAGATGGATAAGGGTTAGGGCTCTCCCCCATAAAATATTCATATTGCATTCGGGACATATAAGGTTTAGGACTCTCCCCCATCAGTGTAGGGATTGATAAGGGTCGGGGCTCTCACCCTTTAAGAATTCATGTGCATTTGGGTTTGATTAGGGTAATAAGTCTCCAAAATCATTGTTGGGATAGATAAGGGTTATGACTTCTCCCCTCTTCCAGGTATCATGCATGGTTGGTTGCATGGGTTTGTGGAATAGTTGGGCATGCCAAAAATGAATTTTTGTGAAATGGTTCTTAATATTAATTGGTAATTTTTTTGGAAAAATAACTTGCTGGAAAATTGGTTTCAATTTATCTTGGGTTTCCTTTGGTTTTGAATAGTTTTGGAAACTTGATTATATTTAGTTATAAACTGCTTTTGAGAAATTTTTTTATATAAACTGTTTTTATATAAATGTGGCTAACTCTTCTATCCTAGTGGTGTGAGTAAAGAAGTCACTAGGGAAAACCTACTGAGTTTTATACTCACCCCTGCTTTGGAAAATTGGTGGATTTGAAAATTTCATATTTCGGGACACATGTAAAGGTAATGCATCTTATTTCTAGTGGCTTGTCGTAATTCTTGGGAGATGTTGTGGAGCTTGGAGATTGTGGAGCATAGAGTTGTAGTGTCTTTTGGGAGTCTTTATTTGTTCATCTGCTGTGTACTTTGATGCTTGGTTTGGTCTTCCGTTTTTGTGTACTTTGATGTTGATTGATATAAATGACGTGTTTATTGGTCTTACATTTGTTCATACATCATATAGTTAATGTTTGGTTGTGGTAGGTTTATGGGTTTATTTAATAAATGGTAAATCATCCCCCACTTGTACTTGAAACCCATCGGCATTTATTTCTAGCCTTTGGTGCCTTGTGGATGTCGCTTAAGGCCTAGTAATGACTCGTGGTACACTCAAGGCAATGAGAATTGGCGGGTCATTACAATTGTGATGGGTGGTCATGAAATTATATAGATATTCAATCCACTGGGTAGTGTTATATCACATGAGATAACATTTATGGTGAATGGAATTTTATCCTAAGCACAATATGTTACAATTTCATTTATATTATCCATCACTTATTCTTATTATGTAATGTTTTATGTTGTTTCCACATTCCTATGTTTTATTTTTGTTATGATATTATATCATGCATGAATGATCCTGTTTATTATTTTCACCCCATTTATGTCACATTGAAATAACTCTTAACTAATCTGTATTACAGTGAACATGTTATTATTGGATTATTCCCTTAATGGGATTTATAACACGAACATTGCTTTTGTACATCTACGGTTTGTCTTTATAAATTTTAGATTATCAATGGAATCTTAGAGAATTTTAATATTTTTTAAAATAATATATTTGTATATATGTTTTCGGTTATGGTTTTATGTATATAATTAAAAAATTACAGTATTAATTTTGTTCTTAGGGGATTCTTTTATGTGTGTATTTTTGTAATTAATCGTTAATTAATGATTATAAGACATTTGTTGGAATTATTATATATATATATAAGTATATTATTTTCTATTTGTTAACAACCTGAAAATATTTCTACTGTTGTAAATTATTCATAAAATAAAGAGAATATAAGTGGTTCAAGCCTCTCTCTACACATATATATGTTTAATTTTTTATTAATAAATAGATAAAAATAAATTTTAAAAACACTATAAAATAATTAGTGGTTGTTTTGAAAACAACCAGTAAATTATTTTCTTAAATGTTCAATATAAAAAGTAAATACAAAAAATATCACTAAAACATTAAATCAATCAAGAAATTATTTTCAATATATTTTAATAAAATAATTCTTAACATTGAAATTTAGGAAGGTAATGAAAATTTGTCATTTAACACCAAAATAGCTGCTAATTGTGTTTTTTTCATAGTGTTAATTTTTACCCAATTTCTATCAAATTGGGTCATAGTAATTTTCATATTCCTAGAATTAAAAGGTTATAGGGAAGAAATTGATAACAAGATACATTTTTATAGTCATCGGAAGCTGAATAATGATTTTCAATATAAGGACCCGACCATAAAACATTACATAATCTTGAATTAAATGAATATTTCACATTGAGGAACTTTTCAGGTTTAGTGTTTTAGGTAATTATGACATAACTATTACATCTCAATGATTATAAAGTAGACACATCTACTCAGTTTCCATTTTTTTCACAAAATAAGAACTCTTGATCCAAAGATTCATGTCTAGTTATATGTTTTAGATAGCATGACATTTACATGATCCCATCCTTGACCCTATTCCACTTTATGTCCTATGAAAAACATTTCAAAAACATGTTATGAGCATAAAAAGCTCAGTAAGGGATACACGAAGATAGAAAACCTTAGATCATCAATATATACATAACATAATCTTTTTAACATATCCCATGAGATCATAATATTTTTGAAAGACACATATAAATAATAAAACATAAACATAAATTGAGGCATTCATAACATTCTTACGTAGGGAGTAACCCTCACGGTTACGTTCGGAATACCCCTCACAGTATATTCCCTAAATATCTTCAGAGAAAACATAGTGTTTAACTCCTTCACTTTACCCAATGCATTGGAGAGCTATCTCGGGATCACCCTCCCATAGTTTATCATGGAACCACCCGACTTCATAAACAATGCCCAAGAACCATAACATAATTGTATCACACAAAACATGCATAAAAGAAACATAAAATTTACACATTTCAATCAAAGATATCAATACAACACATTGATATAATCAAAACATTATCAAAACCATTATAAATTCCAAAATAAAATAAAAGTAAAACATGGTATTTATTTTTATTTTAAAAAAGTTATGGCTTGTAGAGGAAGACAAAACTCAAATAATGGTCACGGAGACAGAGAAGTCGTTGTCACCACATACGTAAGGCAAAAAAAACATTCCCTTTATCATTTAGTAAAATGCTTCATGTAAAAATATTCCTTTTGAAAAAAATGAAAATTCAAAAGGGTTTTATACCCCCTATAAAATAAAGTCATGTAGAAATTAAAAAGATGCCTCAATGAAACGAGAATGAGATGAAGACCAGTACAAAGACCGTATCTTTAGATTAGGTAAAATAATTTAGTTAATTATGTGTGAAAAATATAAATACACCCAATATAAGTGGATATTAAGTGTAAAACAATAATATTTCTTCCACACATTTTCAAAGTACGACATAATAAAGAAGTAGAGGTTTACCACAAAGAATTGAAATTTTGTTGAGAAGTTCCCTTACAGAAAATCGACTGCCTAACGGTGTCACTTTAAAATTTAGAAAATGATTTTATGAGAGAGAAAAAGGGCATCTCATTACTTCGACATAAAATTTACAACAATAAAGATATATAAGAACATATCCCAACATTAAGAAGATATAAATTGAAAGACCTAACAAAAATAAGTCTTTTAAAAAGTGGAGGATGAAATGTTCCCTTACTGATTTGGGTAACTTTTGAAACCTACACCCCCAGAAAGAAGGACTATAAAATGTTGATGTAAATACCCATAAACGAAATTATATTACACAAAGAGTAGAATAATTGGAAGTACATAAACCACTAAAAAGTGATAGTGACAAATATAGCATGAATCTCACAAGAATAAATAGTGAGATAAAACCCCCTTACCTCATTGTAATAAATAGAGTCGTATGACCAAAAGATAATAAGAACCAAATTAATCACATAATACCATGAATATAAATAGAATTATGATAATATATATCAAAGGTAAGTACACAATATACCACATTCAATAAATAATTGGTGAACAATGGAAATCTCACGAAATTAAAATTGAGATAATAAATCCTCTTACCTCAAGTACAACTTGTCTTGTTAATTTCGTTATATTCCAAAATAATAAAATTAGGTAAATTTATAATTTCTTAAGGACTTCGTTTAATGTTTATTATTCAATTCATATCACATATTTTCATGTTAAAATAATTAGTTAATTGTGTGAGTTCATATCATATGTTTTGTCGATGTACGGTAGATGAGTCAAAAAATGAACTTGTTTGAAAAAAATTTCCGATGTAGTTTTAATTAAATCATCTTCAGAAAGGTATTAATGATTTAAATATCATATATATCTAGTATATATTCATTTTATACTATTCCATAACATTTGGAGATAAAAAATGAAATGCACCGTTCATGGAGACGGTAGGCCGTACATACCCATGAATGATACTTTCATTTCTTTGTCATATTAAAGGAATTAAAAATAAATTAGAAATATATATCATATATAAATACAGTGACATCATAAGGGCCACCATGGAAGGTGTTAAAAGAAGATTGAACAATCATCATTTCGTGAGGCAGTAATTCACCAACCATAGAAACAATATGTTCTTTAACCATTAGACGGAGGTGTGTGTAAGTGTAGGTAGAATACATATCATAATAATATCCTAGTATATTGAGGATATTGGTGTTACTATGGGATAAAATAATAAGAATATAGTGCTGAGTGAAGAAGGAAAATAAAATAAAGATACTCTATAGAAGACATTACCTCTAAATCGGGTAACTCTTTTTGATTTAAGACAAAGTCTTCCTTAGAAAGACATCTGTCCAATGTGAGGATTCTAGGAGTAATAGAGGGATTTGCAGAGATAATATGAGCACAGGTTGGACAAGCCAAGGGCTTGATAGGTGTGGTTAAGGGGGTAGAGGTGGGGGCCTTTTATAAGAGGGAGGATGGTTACTTTTGGATAGTCATGAAATGTTACTTTATTATAAAATGGTTTTCAGATTTTAAAGGTTCCACAATGATATATTTGGAGGATAAGGTGGTAATGGTTCTAAATACACCCATCAAATAGGGTTTCAACATGTTTAAGTCTTATATTTTACCTTATATTTTCATTTTATTTAAATCCTTCATTAAAGAGGTAATCACTACATCATCATGGTGTCATAAATAAATTTATTTATTTAATGAAAAAAAATTATAAAAAAAATCATAATGCAGGAAATATTTTTAGCTTTAAAATGATTATATATAGGCTAATATATCATTTATGTAAACAAAATTAAAATTGTTTTACTTAGGATATACAAACCTTTGTTATATTTCTGTTCTTTTAAAAAAATAATATCATAAATGTCACTATTACACCCATGTGACTCAATGGACCATCATGTTAGGTAAAAAGATTTCCATTATCGTCCATGACTCAAAATTGATGATTTGGATACATGTTGGGGTCATTTTATATTATTATGATATTATTTTATTACCCTTAACTACCGATTACTAATTAATCAGGATAATTAATGATAATTACCATCGTTACTATTCATACTGTCCAAAAACAAAAGACTCTTAATTACATAATTTGGACCTTATGAATCCAAATATTGGATCCATTTTACCAAATTTGAAACATTGAAATTGAAATAATTAATTTAAAACTAATTCCCGTTGTCACAACCAATGATGGGTTTTTAAGATTTAAAATTTATCAAAAGATTGACTTGGTTTTAAATCCAATTGATAAGTGAAATTACATCCGCTGAATAAAATTGTATTAGGTGATAAAAAATATAATTCAATTAAATTTTAAAACCAATTAAAATGAAAATCTAACTATATAATTCAATTAGATGAAAAAGTAGTTTTGAAGTAAAATGCAGTATTTTTCACTATTCATTTCAAATAGACATTTGTCAGAAAAATACCAAAAATTTATCCAAAGTAAATTTGATATTACAAATTCAAAAATGATTTACTTTTTACAAAATTCAAAACATATAAGTTTCATTAATTAATTTTATAATTAAATCCCGCTGTCAAGACAAATAGAATCTTTTTAATAAACAATATCCATCGAACGATTGACACTTTTTTATGTCCAATTTCAATGTGAAATTAATTCCAATGACCACCATTGGATTAAATGGTAAAAATATATTTTAACTACACTTTAAACCCAATTATAAAGATAATGTAATCATATAAATAAATTATATTAAAAGGAGGCTTTGAATTAAAATACAGTGTTTTCCCTATTCATTAAAAAATGTACTTTATCGAAAAAATACAAAAAATTTACACAAAGTAATTTTTGATGTCTTGATTCTAAATAAGGGTTATATTTTGTCAAATATAACATATAAAAGTGAAAAAAAGTATATTTAATAAGTGTTTTCCATCAAAAGGTGGTTAATCGACCTTTTAGAGAATATTAGAATATTTATGCTTAAAATTGGATTCATAAACAATTGAGGCCGCAATCATTTATTAGTTAATTGATAAAATATTTAACCAAACATATATAATCATTTTGTAGTTATTTATATTCATTCCAGCCATTACAATGGCTAGGCTTTTACTACCATTTAAAATAATATTATTATATTATTACTGTGAAATGAAAGATTTCATAGAAACTCGTTGTTGCATATTGGGTACGCCATCGAACATAACACCCCCTATAAAGTAATATTAATATTTCATTCACAAATATTAATAAATATGATAATTCCATATTCTTTATTTACCGATGATGTTACATTCTTCCCCCTTTTGGGAATTGGGTCCTCGCAATTTTAAAATTGGGCTCGAAAACTTCATTTAAAGCCCCATATCGGAAAAGGAGTAAATTAAACTATCACATTAAAAGATAGATAGAAAATTACAAAGGTCACACAAGACAACAGATACTAGGATTCCATGAAAACATGGATATGTAAGAGAAAAAAAGGGTCGGGTTTTGATGGAGAGTGATAGAAAACATTTTTAAGAGATAGTTAACTACGAAAAAATCACAAACTTGTGATGGGTTAAATGGTATTTGATTCCCCAGTAAGAAAAGTTAATAGACAACATTTTTGTTTCATGTTACTTTTCATTGTGGAATTTATTTATGATCTTAACTAAGTCATGAAGAAAAAATACTTACTTGTCATGTAGACTTTCATCTCTTACTAGATTTCTTTCACAAACTCATATTTTCTCCAAACGATGAATATTTAGGATGACATGTTTACATTAATAGTGCTATAATCAAATTCTTTCGAATCACCAAATCCAAAAATCATGAACTATATATTTTCCATGTCTTTAGACCTTAACCAAAACCAAAATGGTTAGTACAAGATCAGATAATCCCAAAAAGGATAATATTTTACAAAAAGAAAAACTACTCTTAATCTCTCAAAATTTGTCCAAAAAAACCGAAAGTTCATTAAAGGCCATTAAATAAACAACTGTCTATAAAATTATTTCATAGTAATTCAAACTGAGATTGAAACCCAAATCTCTGAAGCATTTAATCACACAGTCTTCCAGGGTATATCTTAGCATTTATCTCCAAATAACATCAGTTACTCTTAAAGTATCATACTGAAAAGTAATTAACCTAATCACATATCCTCCATGATATGTTAATCATTTCCCAAAAACAAAACTTATTCTTGATTCATAATATCATCTAACTAAAAAGTATTATTCATACTAACTAGAGACATCACGTAGTCAAGTGGTAGGTGATAAATACCAGTCACACTTTGGTTGTGGGTTCAATACCCCCTGCTCTGTTTGACGTGATGGGTTGCCATGTAGTTTGCATGTTGTCCCTTTTTAAAAACTACATAATTTTATAATATTCCCAAAAAGCGATAAATTCATCAAAAATAACCATAACATATTTTAACCACAATGGTTATCTAATAACATTCATTTTTCATCCCAAAATGTTTTTACCAGTAATTACCTAAAATTAAAGGATCATATAAACCAAAATGGTTCTTTATAACTATATCCACAAAAGAAAGGATAATTATTCCTTGAAAAAAAAATTCATATAACAAACATCAGGGTTACACATACTATAAAAATTCTTCTAATGTAATCTCATCATCAAAAGAGCCTTAATACGTTTAATAATTTCACCATACTAAAATCTACCATAACACTTGAATCCCTTATATGTTGTCTTCTTACTCATTCAACATTCTTCATGATCCATTAACCATTCCTTTCCAACTTATTTTGAAATACATCTTTCTTACAAACAAAATCATGAATTATATTCTAATATTTCAATAGTAGGAAAACATATGTTCATAAATAATCCATACCTTTCATTGGTCATTGTCAGTTTATTCTTCCTCAATCGAAATGGAATTAGGTATTGGTAAACAAATATTTGTATGATCATGGTGATCCTATTCCCGAAACTTCTTCGTAGGACATGTGTTTGAATGATGACCATGCCCAAAACTTTTAAAACATTCAATTGATCCTTCAGAAAGAACTTCTTTCCCTTTCCTATAGTCAACTAGATGCTTCCTTTTTCCATGGAAGGTTTTTGTTTTATGACCGTCATTTCCACATCTATAGCATCTTTCTGTCCCATTGAATAATTTTCCAATGTGTTTCTTTCCACGTCTTTGACACATAGGTTTTTGAACATACATAACTTTATGATTATTACCTGAACTTCCATAAGGATTTTTTTCTCCCATATATGATTCCTTATAAAAATTACTAAGGTTCATGTGGTCATTCATGACTCCATATAGTTGTTTGAGAATAACCACAAGAGTTCTCATTGTAGCTCCCATATCATTCAGTTGCTCATTCAGAAAATCATCACAGTTTTCTTCACATCCACTATTACTTTGGTTCCTGCCAGATCCAACCATTTACTAAAACCAAAAAGGTCAGTGTGAGTATATCAGTAAAATCATTATAAAATACTAAGATATAATAATTCAAGTTATCTTAAACTCATTCACTTAATAAAAATCACTATGACTCTTTCTAAAATCCTAACCATTATGGTAATGTCACTTGTGCTTAAAGAATACCCTAACCTATAAAGTTATCTAAACCGACCTTTGATACAAACTATAAGAACCCGACCTTAAAACATTACATAATCTTGAATTAAATTAATTATTCCCATTGAGGATATTTTCAGGTTTAGAGTTTTAGAGAATTATGACATAACTATTACATCTCAATGATTAAAAAGTAGACACATCTAATCAGTTTCCATTTTTTTACAAAATAAAAACACTTGAACAAAAGAGTCATGCCTACTTCCATGTTTTAGATAGAATGACATTTCATTGATCCCATCCTGGACCATATTTAACTTTATGTCTTGTCCAAAACATTTCAAAATCATGGGAGGATCATAAAAAGCTCAGTAAGGGAAACACAAAGAACGAAAACATTAGATCATCATTATATATATAACATAATCTTCTTAA
The DNA here is from genome assembly GCA_963277665.1 of Viscum album. Lineage (NCBI taxonomy): Eukaryota > Viridiplantae > Streptophyta > Magnoliopsida > Santalales > Viscaceae > Viscum > Viscum album. The sequence continues at coordinate 401,614,311 of OY728160.1, read as the reverse complement.
CATATCCCATGAAATCATAAGATTTGTGAAATACACATAGAAATAAATAAAACATTAAGGTCACTTGAGTCATTCATAACATTCTTACGTACGGGTTAACCATCGTGGTTACATTTTGGAATACCCATCACAGTATATTTTCTAAATATCTTCGGAGAAACAATATCGTTTAAATCCTTCACGTTACCCAATGCATTCGAGAGCTATCTCAACCTGACCCACCATTAGTTTATCATGGAACCACTAGACTTCATAAACAATTCCCAAGAACCATAACATAATTTTATCACATAAAACATTCATAAAGGAAAAATAACATTTCCATATTTCAATCACATGATATCAATACAGAACATTGATATAATCAAAAAAAATTCAAAACCATTATCAATACCAAAAAGAAAAGGAAAGTAAAACATGGTATTTATTTTTCTTTTAAAAATAGTTATGTCTTATAGAGGATGCCAAAACTCAAATAATGGTCATGGCAGCAGAGAAGTCATTGTCACCGAATAAGTAAGACAAAAAAACATTCCTCTTGGCATTTAGTAAAATGCTTCGTGTAAACAGATTCATTTTCAATGAAATGAAAATTAAAAAGTGTTTTATACACCGAATAAACTAATGTCGTGTAGAAATCAAAGGAGATTTAGGTGAAGACCCGTGCAAAGATGGTATCCTTAGATTAAGGATAATTAAATTACATAATTATGTGTGACACATGTAAATACAAGAAATATAAGTGGATATTATGTGTAAATCAATCTGATTTAATCCACACATATTCATATTACAACATAATCAAGAAGTAGAGGTTTAACCCAATGAATTAAAATTGGGTTGAGAAGTTCCCTTATAGAAATTCAACAACCTAACAGCGACAATTTAAAATTTTGAAAATGAGTTGATGAGAGGTAAAAAGGGCATCTCCTAATTTGGACATAAAATTTATAGAAATAAGGATATATAAGAACATATCCCAACATTATGAAGATGTAAATTAAAAGCCCTAACAAAAAGAAATCTTTTAAAAAGAGGAGGGTGAAAGGTTCCCTTACCGATTTGGGTATCTTTCGAAACGTACACCCCATGAAAGAAAGACTATAAAAAGTTGATGTAAATACTCAAAAACGAAATTATATTATACAAAGAGTAGAATAATGGGCATTACATACACAACTCAATGGAGATAGTGAAAAATATAGCATGAATCTCACGGGAATAAATAGTGAAATTAAAACCCCTTATCTCATTGTAATAAATAGAGTTGTATGACCAAAAGATAATAAGAACCAAATGATTCACAAAATACCATGAATATAAATATAATCATGATAATATATATCAAATGGATGTACACAATACACCTCATACAATAAATAATTTTTGAACAATGTAAATCTCGCAGAATTAAAAGTGAGATAAAAAATCCCTTTACATCAAGGCCGACTTGTCTTGTTCGTTTCATTATATTCCAGAATAATAAACCTAGGTAAATTTATAATTAATTAAGGAAATCTTTTAAAGTTTATTATTCAATTCATATCACATATTATCATGTTATAATAATTAGTTAATTATTTGAGTTCTTATCATGAGTTTTGTCGATGTTTGGTACATGAGTCAAAAATGAACTTGTTTGAAAAGAATTGCCCATGTAGTTATAAATAAATTATCTCCAGAATTTTATTAATGATTCAAATATCATATATATCTAGTATATATTCATTTTATACTTTTCCATAACATTTGGAGTTAAAAAATGGAAATCCTCGTTCATAGAGATGGTAGGTCGTACGTACGCATGAACGCTACTTTCATTTCTTTGTCATAATAGTGGAATTAAAAAAAATGAGACATATATATCATATATAAATATATAGATATCATAATGGACACCATTAAAGTTTTTAAAAGAAGATTGAACAATAATTTTTTCATGAGGTAGTAATTACCCACCCACAGAAATAGTAGGGTTTTTAACCATTAGACGGAGGTGTGTGTAAGTGTAGGTAGAATCATTATCATAACAACATCCAAGTATATTAAGGATACTAGTTTTATTATGGGATAAAATAATAAGAATATAGTGGTGAGTGAAGAAGGAAAATAAAAGAAAGAAACTCAAGAGAAGACATTACCTCTAAATCGGGTAACTCATTTTGATTTGAGCCAAAGGATTCCTTAGAATGACTTATGCCCAAAGTGAGGCTTCTAAGAGTAATAGAGGGATTTGGAGAGAAACTATGTGTAGAGGTTGGAAAATAAAAGGGCTTGAGATTTGTGGGTAATGGAGTAGAGGTGGGGGCCTTTTATAAGAGGGAGGAGGGTCACTTTTGGAAATTCTTGAAATTTTACTTTATTGTAAAATGGTTTTCGGATTTTAAAGGTCCCACAATGATATATTTATAGGATATGGAGATAAGGGTACTAAATCCACTCATACAATAGGTTTTAGACATGTGTATTTTTAATATTTTACCTTATCTTTTCATTTTATTTAAATCATTCATTAAAGAGGTAATCACTTCATCATCATGGTGTCACGAATAAATTTATTTATTTAATGTCTAAAAATTATAAAAAAATACCATGATGTAGGAAGTCGTTTTAGATTTCAAATAATTATTTATAATCTAAGAGATCATTTATGTAAACAAAATTAAAATTGTTTTACTTATGATATATGAACATTTGTTATATTTCTCATCTTTTAAAAAAATGTCATAAATGTAACTATTACACCCATGTGACTCCATGGGCCCTCAAGTTTGGTAAAAAGATTTCCATGGTAGGAAATGACTCAAAAAAGAGGATTTGGACACATGTTGGGGTCATTTTATATTATTATGATATTATTTTATTACCCTAAACTACCTGATTACTAATTAATCATGATAATTAAAGATAATTACCGTCATTACTATTCATAATGTCCAAAAAACAGAGTCTTAATTACATAATTTGGATTTCCTGAATCCAAATATGGAATCCATTTTACAAAATTTTAAACAAATAAACTAAAATAATTAATTTAAAATAATTCTTGTTGTCACAACCAAAGACGAGTTTTTATGAAGTAAAATTTATTAAAAGATTGACTTGTTTTTACATCCAATTGAAAAGTGAAATTAGTTCTAATGAACAAAATTGTTTTAGGTTATGTAAATATAATTCAATTAAACTATAAAAACAATTAAAAGTAAAATATAACTATATATTTAAAATAGATGAAAACGCAGTTTTGAAGTAAAATGCAGTATTTTTCACTATTCATTAAAAATGAACATTTTTCAAAAAAATACCAAAAAAAATTTCAAAGTAAATTTGATATTCCAAATTCAAAAATGATGTCCAATTTAAAAAATTCAAAACATAGAAGTTTTATTAATTAATTTTATAATTAATTCCTACTATCAAGACAAATAGTGTGTTTTTAAGAAACAATATCTATCGAAAGATTGACAGTTGTTTATGTCCAATTTCAAAGTGAAATTAATTACAATTACCACCATTGGATTAAATGGTAAAAATATATTTTAACTAAACTTTAAAAAAAATTAAAAGATAATATAACCATATAAAATATTAGACCAAAAGGAAGTTTTGAATTAAAATACAACGTTTTCACTATTCATTGAAAATGAAGTTTATCAGAAAAATACCAAAAATTTACAGAAAGTAAATTTTGATGTCCTGATTCTAAAGAAAGATTTTATTTTGTCAAATATAACATAAAAAATTTACAAAAAGTATATTTAAAAAGGGTTTTCCACCAAAAGGCCGTTAATCGTCCTTTTCAAGAATATTATGATATTTATTCTTAAAATTGGATTCATTCACATTTGAAGCCTATATAATTTATTAGAAAATTGTTAAAATATATAACAAACATATATAATAATTTTTTAGTTATTTTTAATCATTCTCACTACTATAACGGTAAGGAATTTACTTCCATTTAAAATAATAATATTATATTATTACTGTGAAACCTAAGATTTCAAAGAAACTCGTTGTTGCATATTGGGTACGCCATCGAACATATAATCCCCTATAAAAAAATATTAATATTTTATTCAAAATTATTAATAAATATGAAAATATCATAATCTTTATTTACCTGGGATGTTACATTCACATCTCTTAGAACATTATTTAACTGGGTATTTTTTGACCATAATTTGAATATATATGTATGCATGTATGTATATATGTATATGAGTGTGTGTTTTTTTATTTTTTTATATAAAATTATTCAATTAATTATAATTACAAATTATTAATTACAAATTATGATTTATTAAATAATTATTAATTAAAACATTATTAAACATTAATATCGAAAAGAAATTTAGTTTTAAAATAATAACTAAAAATAATTATGAATAACAATGAATTATGAATTAATAATTATTTAAATTTTTAAATACATTCATATAAATTGCTATATATAATATATATTTAATATTAATTAAATAATAAATATTCATAATTAACTAATATTTTAACTAATTATTATTATTAATTATTAATTATGATTAATTTCAAATTTATTTTTTAAAAACCAACACTACAAATAACAAAATGATTCATATTTAGAGAATATTTTAATTTCCTCTAAAAACAAACACTATATTTGCTGGTTTTTAATAAATCGTCACTATTTAGAAATCCTTTTCTAAAACCATCGCTAAAAATATAAAATGAAACTATTATAATTTGTTTTCAAAATCATTATAAAATGAACTATTACTTTGTTTCATGTTGGGTATATTTAAGAATTATTGTGTTATAATATGTTTGAGTATTTAATCTCAAAATATAATAAACCTTTGGGTTTTGTGATGACTTGATTTGGTGAAATGTAATGTATAATTATGTGAAATGAGGTAATATCAATATATGTCATGCTCATGATTATTCATCTTACCATGGTTTAAATTGGGAATATCATTTTTTATTTAATAATCTAATTAGGATAAAATTATTTCTTCACCTTTAATTATTTTGGATTCCCCAAAACAATATATCTTATCTAAAATTTTCCTAATTCTCATTAAATAATAAAAAATGTTCATTTAATATATATTACCAGAATTAATTTTAATAGAATAAAAAAATAATAAATTTTGATCATAAGCTAAGTCATTCTCAGAAAGAACCTATACTACTACAATCTCCCCACCATTAAAGAAAAATTATCCTAAATACCAACATATCTAAAAGTAATGGTTATTATATCATCATCTGCTTTTAAACACTATATTTTCATATGGAAACTATGTTATTTTAGAAAGAAAACAACAAATATTTAATCTAGTGAATCCTAGTCATAAAAATATCTAAAATTTTTAATCCTTATATCCTTGAAAATAAAAACCTAAAAATAAATTAATTTCAAATATACATCTAAAAAAAATAATGTGAAAATGTTGATCTTGACTCTACTCCTATTTCCTTCCTATTTGTCTACATGTGAAATGTGAAACATAAGTACTACTCTCTGCCACAATATCTAGGGAAAATAACATCATATAAAGTATATATAATCATCATATGTTGTATAATAAACACCATTATACATATAGTAATAACACATGAGCCAAAAATAATAATCTTATTATAATCATATTTTATGTGGGAACATCTGTATAACCTTCCACTCATATTAGATTGACATTTATTTTAATATACTACACACATTATCCTATTTTTTTAATCCATTAGTATCTAGTCCTATAAGGTTATGATTATTTTAAAAATAATTTCTTTATCTACTATGGATCAAAAATTTTTATGATTGGCCATCTTAGAATATTTTTTAAGTACAAAAACATATTAAAAATTCCCTAAAACAGGTTCACATTAAGGATTAAAATTATTTAATAAATAACATTAAAATTTTCTAAATCATATAAATTTATTTTAATATAAAATATTATTCATTTCCATTATTTTTTTAAAATTAGATTAAAGTTTCTTGTCTACTCACCTGTTTGAGAAAATAGAAACTTACTCACAGATCGAAATATTTTCTAAAACATTGAATGAATCTTACTTATTTGAAGATTTGAACACTCATATCAATAAAAGGTTATCATTGATATAACTCTATTAAAAAATATATTATTTATGTACAATCCTCTCATATAATCCATTTATTCTAACTCCAAAATATTATGAAATGATAATACTATAATGACTATTAAAAAAAACATAAATGGCATCCAAACCATTTGTAAAAAGTAAAATATTTATATGATATAAATTTTTATAAAATATCAAATTCATCTGAGGGAATCATGGTAAGTCTCATGGCCCTTGTAAAATATCATAACTTTCTCTTCACATGATAACTCATATGGAACTTATATATGACTGTCATTTTACTTAAAAGTTTAATTAATACATATATTAACTAGAACCCACGGTACAAACATAAATCACTCAGTTATACAACAATCCAATAAGGTGCAAAATATTACTGATACATTATTCATAAGTAATGTAAATTTCGAATTCAACCTCAAAAGATAAAATCATGCACCCTTCGTTTAATAATAAATCTTATGGAACATCACATGAGGAAACTTGATTATATCAAATAACACCACCAATGTATTCTAATTATACCAACTATTCATAATAAATAAATAAATATGTTACAAGAATTAAGTGTAAATAATTAATTTCTTTATTTTTTAGCATAACTACATGTATTGTCAAAATATTTTTTATCATTCACACATTTTTTTAAAAAATATCTATAACAAGTAAAACCTCATTCCTTTCTTTGTCTATATCATATAAAATATTATTTTAAAAACATGAAAATTATATAGAATTAATTATAATATATTCAAAATTTCAAAGTTTTCTTTTCTCACTAACTAAAATAGTACACGGTTAATCCTCACCAAATAAAAATATTTTGTCATTATAACATTCAGATAATATAATCCATGATAATTTACTTCTGACTCATAATAGTCCTTCATTTTCAACAATCATGGGTGTCATATCAATTTCTCGAAGTCATTTCATGATAGAAAACTCCAACCACATAATTTCACCAATTATCATCTCACCATACACAAATAAATTCCTTTTAACATTCACATTATTTACTTAAAATATTTAAAATTTGAAAATTTGAAAATTATTGACCTTAGGTATTATTCCTTCAATCAACTGTACTCTGTTCATAATGGTATGGTTGTCATCAATAATCTTATGCAATCTACTATTTAAGAGGACTATTAAATAACAAAAAAATTGACCCATAGTTTAATTTTCCCCACTCAACATATTATTGTTCTATCGAACTGATAACTATAAATATAGGGAGCTATACATCCATGTCTAAAGTTATTGATCCTATTTATAACTATGTGACCACACTATTTTCCTTATACCCTAGGATTATACTTATCGAATTAATTAAATTATATGAAAATCATAAAAATCACTCATTTTAAATTAAATTATAATTGAAACCTAGATTTTGTGTTCTCTTATATATGAAAAATTATAGAAAATAATTAACCAAGAAAAATTCTTTTATTTCTATTTGAAAAAAACATCCATTTCATCGCATTAGTAAGACGTCACTATAATATCTCTCTATAACATCCATCATTTAGTTTATCATCATTTCATTTCATATAAATATAACTAAATAGTCTCTACACTTGATAGATGTACTCTAATTCCAATATTACTACATGTTGAAAATAAATAAATGTTTTATCTATCATTATCTACCATAAATCCATGCTCTATTGATGATCTTCTTCCAAATCACTCATCCAGAAACCACAAACTAAGAAATATTTATATATAAAATTTAAATCGAAATATATTCTATAAAATTATACTTTTAATAAAGATTCATCCAAATAACATTATTCGGTATCCTAGGAATAAATAACCATCCCTCACACATTTATACATGATTAATAATAACCAAAATACAAATCAAAAAAACATATAACTCATACAATCACTCTCTTATCCAAAATAAGTATAACCACCTATAAAAAAATAAATACTAAACCAAGATCAAATTACTCACCTCTTGTGGAAGAAATTATCTTCATACACCATCAATACAATAACTGTGAAACAATATCACTGGGAAATATATATACGACCCCCTATATAACTCATTTGAAAATTTATTTTCATAAATATCAACTCATAATAAATTATAATCTAAAAGAAAAATAATAATAAAAAAATTCATGATCATAAAATTAACATAAAATGTTTAGTCCAATATATTATGTACATAAAATATAAAATAAAACTATTAATTCTTGAAAGGAAGAGAAAAAACTAATCAAGAGCCCAACCATTACGGAAAATAAAATGATCATTCCCATAGGAAATCATATTACAAATATAATAGATTTATATGTCTCTACCTTAACTAATGAGAAACATTAAACACTAAAAACAAATATAGTTTCATTAAAACCTTTTATCTTACATGATAGTAATATTTTAAATATAAACCAATTAAAATAACTCACACTCAAGAATATGGATAAATAAATCATCTTATTTGTGATGTCCCATGACTGTAAATGTAATTGGTATAATCTTGTTTACACATAATTAATTATTATATATATAATAATTTATATAAAATATCACATTTATAATAAGTCCATAATTTATAAATATTTTAAAATATAATGAAGCGATATAATTTTAGCAGATTTCATTGAAATTTAACAATTATCCATCCCAAAATATTTTCATTATTTCTTGTAATAATGTGTAATGATTATGGCATATTCACTATAATATTCATATACTAACATAACATTGTAATTAAAATTATACATTATGTAATTCCATTAATTATCAAATGAATTGAGTCCTTGTAAAAGAATGGGTCAGGCACCACACCCCATGTTGGGCTCCCTAGCATGTCAAACTGAACTCCAATACCTCTAATATTTTTTCCCCAGTTTCTAAAAAAACCGCAAATACAAAAACATAAAAGTCCAACCTAACTCCATGATATAAATATTCTACATACTATCTCACTAGTATGTAATCTACTCTAGATCACCTCTACTAGGCCAATGGATACTGACTACCACTAATGTATATTCACACATAATAGGAAATATTACCTCTATATAAACTTACCACCTTCTAAATATTCAGTCCCATAGACACTAAAAAAGCTAAACATATACATCTATTGAACATTCTTGAATGTTACAACTTTCATTAATGAAATAATAAATAAACAAAACTATAAAAACTCATAAAGGGTAAAAAAATATAACCAATATCAAATAAAAAATAATTTCTAACAAATGATACCATGTTTAAGCATTATTAAAGACTAAATTTTAATACCACCAGGTCACATTTCTCATAAATTATCTTCTAGCTTCACCTAATGATCATTGTGAATAAAATAGTGAAACTAAAATAATGTTCTTGAAAGGATAAAAAATAACACATCATATGGTTATTCGGTGATGATAGCTATAAAACCCATATATATAAAGGAGTTGAGAATGAAAATTGAATATAGGGTAGAAGGTACATAAATTAATAATATCCATACCATGGAATTGGTGAGAAAATGATAAGTAGATGTATGGGGAGGATGACATTCTTTTTACATACCCTCATTTTGAAATTACAAGAGTTGGCCCATCATATATGCATGGTAGGATAAAATAGGCCTTAATCCCTCTAATTAGAGCCCCAAACTGATATTAAATGGACTAAATATACTATCGTACTAATTTATACAATATTTTATTGAAGAATTATCCAAAATAAAAAATGTGGTGGGTCACTTGTCTTCAATATCCTGGTGGGAATCTTCACTGTCTTTGGAATATTTCTAAGAAAATAATATTTGTCAAAAAAATTTCCCCGAAATCTATATACATGTTTCTAACAAATTCAAAACAAATTGTTTAAAATTTAGGCTTATATGAGCTAGGTTTTTGACATTTTCATATCTCATATTGGATATAAATACCCACCCTCATTGTATTCCATTTGCATAATTATGAATTTTAGTTTTTTCAATCAATTATATTTGTATGTTCCTTACATTAATAGGTGAATATATGTATAGAATATTAAAGGAGTGATAAATCATTATAGAATGTTAATAATTATATATTTAATGGTCAATTATCCATATGTTCTTAATTGATCATGATTTTCGCCTATAATATCTTCTTTTTTACATCTATTTTACATCATACATTACATAATTTCAATACATTTAATTTATTAAATTTTAAAACAAATATTTTACCCATTATGGTATCATATCATTTGGTATCATAACAGGAGAAGGGAAACTAGATTAATTTATTTTTATAATTTATTGTTTCATCATCATAATCTTCTTATATTATTTGGTCATCACTAATTCTAGCTACAATATCATTCTTCTATTTCATCCACTTTTTCTTTTAGAATTTTGATGTATGGTATGAATTTTTTTTAATAATCATATCTTTATTTTTTTACAAAAACAATTAATATGATATATATATATATATAGAGATATAGGAGATCTAACACATGAAATATATTTACTCTTATGAAATTTGACTATCGTTGTATCATATTCCAATCGAGTTTGACGTATAAATTATATGACACTATTATATATTTTAAATAAAATTAATTCATTGAAACAAATAAATCATTTATATATTGAGAACCACAAACATACACTTATTTAAACACATTAATTTATTTTTTTACATTCAAAAAAATTATTAGTAAATAAAATTTAAGAAAAATAATAAAAAATATCATTTAAATGATTGTGTTTTCTCATTTAGTCTCCTATATAAAAGAGTATCCATACACCCCACCCCCCCTATGATCATTTTTCTCCAAAAAAATTCATTTCCATCTTTCTGTTATTCCTTTCATATTTTCCTGCACATTATCGACAGAAAACCATTTAAAATTAATAATATTAATGTTTTCTGTAATGTGATTTCATATTTTATTTTTTCCATAATTATATTTAAAAAAATGTGTCATAACCATGTTTATTTTACCTTAAAACTATGATAAAAACGTTGATAGATTAATAAAAGATAAAAGGAGGTTATAAAGATATCAAAAAATGGTGAGTGATCGGAAAATAATTGAGACCAAACAGAAATTTTTCATAGAAGCTTTCACTAACCAATTTACAAATTTGAATGCAAGATTAGATTATATGGAAAATTCCTCAACATTATTGGCACCACAAAGACATGAATTTGATGAAGATTATGTTGAATAGTCTAATTTATAAGAATCAACACGTAGGTGTAGGAAACATGTTCCTATAAGATATATATCCAAGGGTAAACCCATAATTAAATTGGAGTTGGTTCCCTAGAACCAATAAATAAGTACCTCATGATTTCATGTATTCATCTTCTGGAATATTCATTACATTTTGGATCACCTCATGATTTTTGAGCTGCATGACATATTATATGATAATGTTCAAAGAATATCTATCGCATAAAAAGGTCATATTAGTTCTCCACTATGATGATAACAAAGAGGTGATGTGATAGTATACATGAATATATAGGGTTTGTGTCTAGATGATATTGTTTGAAAGGACACAAATGATATGGAATATCAAGGGTCAAGAATCAAATACATTGAGGTAGCCTTTCATGGTGTGTTCAAATGGTAATTTCCAGAGAATGAGATTATAATAATGAGACCTATTAGTAAGATATCCATATTTATATGTTTCATTTGATATTTCTATCTATGGATCTATGTATTGATCCTTAGACTTTAAAATTGTCATTATTGAATATTATCTTTTTTATACTTTGATAAATTGTTGAAAACCATGAAGATGTATGATCATAGTGAAGTGGGATATATTTGGTACATCATGAATGGTAAGTAATTGATGGATAACTTGAGACTGGATTTATCCCCTATGTCCTCTATTTGAATCTCATATCATAGGCCCTTTTATGAGATTATGACAACTATGATTAATCAATTTTGATGGTGTTTATGGGCATGCTCTTTTATAAAATGTCAAAAAATAGATATCAGGAACATAGGTTGATGATACCATCATGTATCCTGATTTATTAGGGATATCATTATTAATAGATTATATTACAATGTGAGTCTTAATATGAGGTTTTATATCATTTTGAAATTAACGCATTTCTCAATGCATGCATTGGATTAATATAAAACACTAACATTGGACTTGAAATTTCTATTTATTTTCACTATGAAAGGGGTATAATGTGTGTCCCACCATGCATGTTAGAAATTAATTGTTAAATTCTTTGATGAATTTATAATATATGAATAAATTTTATTCTTTTTTTAATATTTATTCAGTCGTGGTTTATCACAGATATTTAATCTCATGATATTAGAAAAAAATTTAGTAAAATAATAATAATAAATATTTGTTTTCTAGATTTTGAAAATATAATATTTTTTATATTTATCGATGAATAATGAAGTGATATTTTTTATGAAATAAATATTCATTATTCACATTTCATTAAATATTGATCAGGTTATGAAAACTGAGTTTAATGGTTTGATTTTTTATGATATAAATGATATTAATTTATTCGTAGGTGATGCACATGTTGTGTGATTAATATTTATATTGTTTTTAAGATGTGGGGATAACAAACAATTTCAGAATTGGTAATGGGGATTATATGAAAATTGGAAACCCTATCATTTCATTAATATATATCTAGTTATATCTCATTCTGAAGGTATATTGGTCATGCATAATGGATAGAGAGAAATCTATTAAACCCTATATGGATTTATAGATATTAATATGGTGATTTCTTCTCCTCTTTTATCAACCAATAATTAGAACACCATGCATTTTTAATCCTCAAAAGTGAATTATGCTACTATCATCCATCAATGAGTCAAGTGATTAGGATCGAACATTCTAGAAATAAGAGATTCTATAGTGAGGTTAAGATATTTTTGTGCATTGTGGATCTCCTCTAGATAGATTCTTTACTTGGATCCAGAATCATAATAATGGAATGAAATGATTTATTCAAAAGCATCACCAATAAATAAATAATTACATGTGTAGGTAACTATTGATATGATTACAAGTTAATCATAAATTACATTTGGTGAACCACCTCTTCTAGTTTCAGCATTCATGGAAGTTAATCCTCAAATTAATTAAATTCTTCATGACATTTTTGTTGTGTACATATTGAATTATTTAATGATTATGAAATTTTTTTGTTGGACCTATCTAAAGGGCCCTTCTATTGCACTTGAAACCTAAAAGTGGTATCAGAGTAGTAACATGGTAAATTTATAGTATTTATGAATTATTATTTGAATAGTATACATCTGTAATTTCTCTTATATTAGATATATTAATTAATAGAATCCAATAATTATTTTATATTGCATTACATCATTATTTTATTCATAACTAATAAATAGGTTTACATAATAAAAGGAAACATCTGAACAAATTATCTAGATATTCCAAGCATTCTACTGAGATATTATAATACAACCCACCATTTACTCAAATACTTTCTGTATAAATGGTTATTTGGAATGTATCTAACATGGTTATCATATTAGTTTTATGATATCTTGTTAGATCTAGTAAATTTTACTCTATATAAAGATAAACAAGAATGAATTTAGTTTTGAAAAACTACACTCCATGTAAATCATGTACATGACATGTAGTCTTCATGTTATTGTGGTGGAGGACCTGGGGTGTCCAAGTGTGCCATGTATCTATAACTTGTCATAGGGACTAACAAACCATGAAGCATTGATGCCTCTTATAGTGTAGGAATATTACACATCGTTCAACTCATAAATCATCATGGAAGACTAAAATTCTTAGTCCCTAGGTGTTTGTTTTTGACACAGAAAGAATAGATCTCCCGTTGTATAACTTGGTACAAGATTTATAATATCTCTCTTCATGTGTGCTAAATATAACATTAGGGGGAGAATTAATTATATAATTAAACCCATTCAAATGTGTTTCATGTTTCATTTTTTTATAGTACATTCATTATATAAGATTACTAATTATTTAATAAGATAATTTTCATGTTAAATTTAAAATCTACAAGTTGTGTGTGGTCTTATCTGATAGTGTACTCCACATACTTATTGAGAATCATATGTAGTGCAATTCACATGTGTTAAATGTGTCATTTGTTTTATAGTGTGTGGCATGACATTACCTACTATATAATGTATGTTGGATTCTAAGGTAATGGAAAATCACAGGGAACATAGAAATTATTTTGGATGAGTACATGTTGTTGAATCCAAGTACACATGTGTAACTTAATAATTTAAAATAAAAATAATTTGACTTAAATTATGGATGATATAAATTAAAAGATTAATGGATTGAATAAATATGAATTTAATTAGTTAGATTAATTATTTGAGTTTTATCATAATTAAATAATAAATTTAATTAATTGATAATCTGATTGAAAATGTGTGTTTTTTGCATTCAATATTGTTGATCATGAGCAGAGACATTTCCCATGTCTGTGATTTCTTTTTTTTAATATTTTAATTAAATTAATATGAAGGAATGTGTGAAATCCTTTCCTCTTTATTACCTAAAGGCATGCAAACCTATGAGTTATTTTATGTAAACCCTTTTATCAATTCTATTATATCCCTCACTTTCATGGGACTAAAAGATTATATAAGGATGGAGAATACATGTGATAGGAGTTTGGTTCAGTTCTTAATCTAAGGAAAAACTATCTAAGGTGATATATATATATATATTGGTAGAATCATACAACCAGAAACATGATGTAGTTCAAGGTTATTTGCCATATGATGAAGGGTTAGTGTATCATCCTCAAGATAAACTAACCATTAAATAATATCATTATCATTCCACTTATATATTCTTTCTATCAAATTCAGGGATGATTATTTATGTTTTTTAATATATATAATCATGTTATAAACTAATCAACAATCATGTACTATGGAATAAAATAAAATTGGATTATGATTTTTTTCATAGATAGTTAATAACTTAAGTTATATACACTTAATATTAAAAATTCATGTGATTAGATAAAACTTGTATTTTATTCATTATAATAAAAAAATCGATTAATATTTTACTTCAGGATATCCATCCAAAAATTAAGAAATAATTGTACCCATTTTTCATGGTTCTTGACCATCCCAAGTTGGGGTGCCTTAAATTAGTTGGTAACTTTTTCCTTAAAGTGTTGGGTATACTTTACATGGTTCACATAAAGGGTTGACTATGCAAGAAAATGATGGTGTAATTAAGAGGAAACTATTAAGGAAATATTTATCGTGGATTTCACTCTTATGGATTCCACTCAATAGATATAAGAACTATGAATTAATTTAGTTTATAATTTAGGCTTTTTTTAAACCCTTTAAAAATTTTGTTAAGTACAAATATCAGTTATGAACATAATAATATATTCCATTAAAACCAGAAATTATATTTAAGAGGATATTTAAATAAAATTAGGAGCACTATTTATTTTTGAAATAATTATAGTATATTAGAAAACTTTAACAAAATTTAAATTTATTAATCTAATTTTGTAATCATTGATGAATTGGTTATATTATATTAATATTTTAAAAATAGAATACA
This sequence comes from Viscum album, assembly GCA_963277665.1. Classification (NCBI taxonomy): domain Eukaryota; kingdom Viridiplantae; phylum Streptophyta; class Magnoliopsida; order Santalales; family Viscaceae; genus Viscum; species Viscum album. The sequence continues at coordinate 401,598,617 of OY728160.1, read as the reverse complement.
ATATATCCTTGGCTGTATATATGAACCACACTATAGATGGATAACCTTATCACTGTTTTGATTTTCCAAGAGTGGTATAATGTCTTAAGGATTATATTATTCTATAATTGAATATTATATTTGTTTGAGGCCCCACACACTAAGTCTCTTACAAAATATTCTAGTAAAGAAGAAGTATATCTCTACTTGAACAAGTATAATACATACTAGATGTCTTATGTTTCATGTTTTCCTCCATGTTAAGTGAGATTCTAAAGAAATATGAGGATATATATTCATATATAAAAAAATCACCATCATGGTCTTTATCATGATAAGGAAATACATGAGAGATATGATATATCCAACGCACTATTTACAAGAAATATTAGAGAGTCGGTTCCAGTTGGGCCACATGTAGTCTAAATGATTGGTTACATAAAATTATAAAACAACATTGGGTTTAAGATCCATAATGAGTTGGAAAAATTACAATTACATCCAAACTACCTAATCCATTCGTTGGTTTCATTTTGAAGAATAGTATTATCAATAATTAGAAGGCAACTTCAAAACATATTATGCCAATTTTCCATGTAGATAATACACAGGAAATGAAAAACCAATAGTCTTTATCGTGAATAAGAAAAGGAAGAACAAGTAAAGAGTTTCAAAAACTCCTTCCAAGTTTAATTCTAAAAATCACCATTCATTCCAGTAGATGAAGGTCTATTTGAAAGAAAAGTATAATAATGCATTGTGTTTTTTATATGGTAGAAAATTCCACAAGAAGTGGAATTGAACCCAACCAATAATGAAAGATGAATATTTAGGTGTATTTATTAGTGAGTGTGATATTTCGGTATCTATAATTTTGGTAATATATACTTAATGTGATCATCACATTCACATTCAAATATATGAACAATATAGGTTCCAAAAGGTGTATAAATGTGATTTGGATCTACGAGATAACAATGGGATGATGTTGGATGCTCCACTCATTAGAGAATACCACCTCACATTATCAAAAGGAATGATTTTTTGTTTTAATGAAGTATTATTTTCTGCCTAGGGTTACTAATAACACATCCATGTTTCTTATTTAATGGATTTTTTAATTTTCAATTTTGGAAATGCGAGTTACTACTTTTATAAATATATCATATATTACGATGTGGAATAATTGAATAATGGTATTTATATATTAAATTAACAAATCCAAATATTGTAAAGTAATATTGAATCAAATTCACAAGACTTGTTTCACACCACGGTGTGGCATCACCATCTTAGTCATGTAAATGATAATCATTTGACAAAGATATATCGAGATGGTAACTTAAACTCTTTTTAGATTAAACCACATGAGATATGTATTCTTATTTACAATTTAATATTACCAAACCATCATTTGTTGGTCAATGTGAATGGGGTATAGAGCTTGTACAATTCACACTAATTTTTTAGACCATTTTATGTAAATATGAGAGTTGGATTCTTATATTTTATGACTTTTACATATTATTTGAGTAGGTGTGGTTATGTCTACTTGAAGAGGTATTAGTATGAATCCATTGAGAATTTAAAGGAGTTCAGGAATGATGTATATAATGAACATTGTAAAAAGGGAAAGCGACATATATTGGATAGAGTTTGAAGATATCTCACACATGATTTTATCTACCTTATATTGGAGTATAATATTTTATATCAATTAAATACTTATATTTTTAAATAATGGAATAGTTTTCATGAATGGGGGAAAAATACCTTACTAGACATCATAAGTTTGATGATTATTCATGCACCCTCTATTATCCTTTTGGGAATATACATTAGGAATGGTAAAATAGATACTGAACTATGTTCTATCTAAATTGTAAATTAGTATTCTTATTCAGTTATGGAGTTGAAAAGAATGTATTTTGTCTCATATTCATGCATGGGGATATGAAGTGATTGTTAGGTCTAGTTAAACAAAAAAATGATGCATCATGGAATGATGAGTATATTTATAGGTTACCCCAAGGAAATAAAGAATAATGTTAATATAAACCTTCAGATAAAATGTTTATATTTAAAAGGAATGGTGATTTCATTGATAGGGAAAACATCTTTAATTATGATAGTTGGAGCAAGATTAACTTCAAGGAAATTGATTCTTGAGATAAACAAGAGTTGGTTTGGTAGTAGAATACACAATTCATTGTAGAAGATGTAGATATCGATATACATGTTATATATAGAAGCGCCGATGAGGTTAGAGTGTTTGAAATATATGTCATTCTAGTCACATAATTTGATTACATGTTATTGTTTTAAAATAATGACCATTAATCTTAAAAAAGTAAATAGAGTGCATAGATGTTGATAATGGAATTAATCCGTGAATTCTGAGATGGATACCATATACCAAAATCATTTCAATGTTTTGATTGATCCCTTATAAAATGAAAAAAATGTCAGGTTCGAATGGGTAATCAAGAAAAATATATAAATTGAAGGTTATAATAGTAAAAATGAATCATATATAGTGTATAAAGGGTTTAGAAAACATCCTGTCATAGACTATGATGAAAAATTTTCTCTACTTCGTTGGAATAAATATATTTCTTTTGTTTTTATAGATGCTTCCAATGAATATTATATTTAGAAGATGGATGTCAAAACTGCTTTCTTTAATAGAATCCATCATGTATTTGTTTATATGACACAACTTTAAGGATTTTTGAATCATGAAAATTCATAAAATTTATACAATTTATAGAGATCCATTTATAGATAAAATAAAGAATCTTGGTCCTCGAATATTTGGCAATATGAAGCTAAAAAATAATTCTGTTTCATTAAGAATTATTTTGATTCATGTGTTAAAAAGAATTTTAGTTGGGGTGCCATAATTTTCATAGAATTATAGGTTGATGACATATTACTAACTAGAAAAAATATACGATACTTACAAGAGGTTATATAATGAATAATAAAGTGATTATCTGTGAATTTATTTAGTGAATTAGTCTATTGTATACAGAACATGATCATGCATGATAGTTCAAAGTGGAAAATTCGATTAAGTCAATGTAAATACATTTAATGGATAAAAAAGAGTATTGGTATTGATGTATCTAAGAGGGTATTGGTTTCACTATCATGTGGTATACATCGTACATAGAATATGTGTTATAATATAAAATATTAGAGAGATGAAATTAGTAAGATCACATAGGATTTTATGACAGGATATGTCATGAATTCCATGTTAGTTATAAATATTTATGTTTATTATGCTTTGAGAATGGCTAGTAGATATCATGTTGATCTAGTTAAACAACATTGAAATTAAATTAAGGATATTATTATGAATCTAATGAAAATTAAGGATATGTTCCAAGTGTTTAAAAGGGATGAAGAGATTGTCATCATAGGTTAAATAGGTTCAAGACTAAAAAAATAACAATATAAATCTACAATAAGGATATTTCTTCAGTCTCAATTGAAGGATCAATTGAATGGATGAGTTAAAAGTAGTTAGTTTTTTTATTCTATAATTGAGTAGGGTTATATTATGGATTCTAATGTAGAAAAAGAATTTTTCTAGATTTAAAATTTTTTCCACCATATTTATGTGGTTTCTTAATGTTATTATCATAATATAATTTACTAGGATAACACTATATTGGTGAATCATTTCAAAAATAAATGTTCACATCAAAGGAAAAAAGCATATACTTCAAGATTATGAACTCTTGAGTGGTTTTTATCAATTAAAATATGATCAAGTGAGTATAGTATCCATGGAGAAAAAAACTGGAGGACCCCTTGATAATGGTTTTGTCTCAGCATATGAATGAGTTTCTTATGAGATCTAATAGACTAAGGATTTTCAACTGTTATATCTTGTCTATATGGGGTTCTATTGGATTCTATTCCAAAAAACAAACATCTAAGTACTTTATTATTTAATGTATTCAATTTCGAGATTATTGATTATTTTTCTTATCACATCATGATTTTTCATCTGTATGGCATGGTATGTGATAATGTCCTATGAATTTCAGTCACCCAGAAAGGCTATAGAAGTTCCTCTATGAGATGATAACCTAAAGGATCCATAATAGTATTATTTAATATATATAATATGTGTCTAGTTGATATAATTTTATAGGAGATAAATGATAAATTATATCAGAGGTGGAGGATCATAGGATTATGAAGAACCCTCACATGGCTTTAGTAATTTTCAAATCAAGACATAATTGGAATGAGTCCCATTAGTAGGAAATCATAATTTTTATGTGTAATTTGATGTTCCTATATGTGGAAATGTTTATATATCCTTGAACATTAACATAATAATAATCTAATATCAAGGGTTGTTTACTTTGATGTCTTGATGAAAATTTGTATAATGTGTTATCATGGAAGTCGAGGATATGTTGGGTACATAATGAGTGTGTTTCATTAAAGAATAACGATATAAAGTAATCAACAATTTTGTACATTAATGGGCATTGATATCTTAAGCTCTATTATGGGAATGGAACTACTTAGATAAATCCAAGGAAATATTGTTTTGTAGGAATGATCATTTATAGATTTTCAATTAAATTGATGTCAATTATATAGGTTGATGACATAATCATGAACTATTCTTAATTAGAGATATTGAGACTAAGGTATTATATTTCATTGTGGGTATTTGTAGGATGTTTTAAATAATTAAGAAATTATGTTCTTTCTATATGGATTCCTTCACATGTTTCTAGATGATAATGTTTTAATCTTGGAAGTTTTTTCTAATTCCATTGAGAAATGGAAATTGGGGATCACACACTAAGGGTATCCCAAATCTCAGTTAGATTCTGTAAATAATTTAACATGTGTGAATAAATATTATTCTTCTTTTGTGTTTTAATAATTTTTTATTGGTTAATTCTCAATATTCACTTGTATTCTATTAGAAAAAATCAATATGTTATATAATAATAATTATTATTTATTTCGAATGTCTAGAGAATATAATATATATTATATTTATTGAAAAATAATGAATTTTAATTTATTTATAAAATAAATAGTGATTATTCAATGATCAGTAATTATCATGGAGGAATATATGACTAGGTTCAATTTCCTGATTACAAATTATATAAATGATATTTATTTCTTATTAAGTGATTAACATGTTTAATTAATAATACATATATTATTATTTATAAGATATAGGGTCTGCTAATAATTAAGGAATTGGTAAGGGGGTGTATATGCCAATAAGAGACCATAAAATATTATAATATATTTCTAGTTAGATATCATTCCAAAGGTAACTAGTATTTTAAAAAAAATTGATAGAAGTTTTATTAAACATTATATAGTGTTTAAGATATTGATAGTATTCTCTCACCTCTTTATCTCTTAGGCCATTGAGAAAACACCAAGAATTATTTTTCATTAAAGAGAATTATGATGTGATCAAACTTGAATGATGCAAGTTATTATGATTGAATATGGTATCACCCATAGATTCCATGGGGATGTTAAGATATATGGGGGCATTTTGTTCATATCTACAGAGATTATGCTCTTGGATATTTCAAAGAAATGTCGGTATGATGAGATAGATTAAAATGGATCATGAATAAAGAAAGAATAATAATTTTATAAATTCTATATCTTCTTATATATTTATTATGAAATATATTTGATGATCCTTCTAGTATTGTTATATTTTTAATGTTAGTTATGCCTTGAATTAAATCTATTGTCCATGATACTTTAATTGTGTATGACTTTGATTATTAAATAATTATGGGAAAAAAATTTGTTTTCCACTCCCAACATGCTCTTCCTCTATTCTTGGAACCAATATATGATAGTTCCATACTTTAAATGTATGAATGATCATGAAATATACACAGTGTGGGTGAGGAAGTTTGAATGCTTGCTTTGAATTCAAAACTACCCAAATGGGAATAAGTTAATTTTAAGTACATTATTTTATTTAATAGCTATGAATATTTTTGGGGGTGGGGGATAAATGTAATTCGACTTCATAATAGAGAAATTATCAATAGAACATGGGAAAATTAAGATAGTAATGTATAAATGGAACATTTCTTGTCATTTATCTATAGATTACAGTTTCATGTTAAAATGAATTATACAATAATATATATTTGTAGATGAGTAATATATTTAAATTGTGATATTAATTATTATAGAAATGTTTGAGGAGGATCAAGAATCTAAACATAAAATTTTCATTAATGGATTAAATATAGAAATCCATTATGTTGTGAAACATCAAAACTAAATTTACATGGATGAGTTTCTATATAAAGTAGTAAATGATGAAATTAAACTAAAATCTTAGAATATTTAAGTAAATCCCCACATTTTTTGGGAATATGAATGGAAACATCCAAAATATACCTCAATATAAAATGAAAAAAATTGATTTGAAATTAGTTCTAATATAAAGTAAATTGGTCAAAAAAAATTCATACTTTCAATCCCAAAGGTAATAGAGATAAACAAATTCCTTATGAAATACCATTATATTAAATGTATTAAGTGTTAAAGAAATTAGAATATTGTATCTCAATGACCAAATAATATGATGATTATTTTTTGGACAATGGACCTATTCTTAGAGAGATATCTAGTAAGGATGAAATAAAAGATTTGGAGGAGTGTTCTGATGTGGATGTTAAAGAAATCATACATCCATATGCATTAGTTTAATGAATATCTCTAATAATTATACCTAATATAACCATAATGAGAAAGAAATATTAAGAATTTTTTTACAAGATTTCACATCATGGAGAAGGTATATATCATGATCATTTTTAAATGAATTGTACTAATTTTCTAGTAATGTTTTTGAGGAGAAGATAATTTTCCATATATTAATCATCCTAGACCATATAGGAAGCAATTTTTAAATGATAATGGGCATCTGAGATTCAAAAAAGACCATATTATATTTCTCTATCGAAAGATATATTAATGATTTTATTTTCGAGGTTTCTACAATATAACCAACATGTTTTATTCTTGGTATACAATGGATATTTAATATTAGGGTTATATATAATGGATATTCTAATCACCTATCTATTTATTTCAATAGTAAAAAAATATTTTTTACTCTATTGAGTTCTATAAAATATTGTATAGATCATATAAGGATAGAGAATGAATGAAATATAAATAAATAAATTAATGAAAAATATTATCCAAAAAGTATAAATCATAGTGAGAAAAAATTGTGTGATGAGTTGAGAAAAAAATAGTTAATGAGTGATAATGAATGGAGTAAAAAATTTAATGGTGAAAAAATAGATATGGATGAAATGAAGATAAATTTGGTAAATAAAATAGTTGACAATAGTAGTGTCAACGGAAAAGTGAGTTTTCTTATCAAAAAAGGAAAAAAAAGGTGATTTATTCTATAAGGAAACATTTTGGATTATATGAAAGGGATATTTCATAATACTAATTCTCTTAAAAAATAAATTATGATTAGTTATTTTTACTTTTATAGTAATTTATTATATCATTCTGGAGGATATCCCCACATAATAACTTCTCTTGGGAGGTATTGAGTACCCCATCAATTTCCATCTTGGCGAAACACATAAAATCATTTGTAATTCCAATACAATCATGTTTAAAGAAAATAAATTTATTGGAAAGTAATAGATTTTAATAATTAAGGGTTTTTAAGAGAAATCATGAGTCTTTCTATGGTATCGGTAATCCTCATTTAAAAAATATATTATGCAGAGAATGTGTTTTTATTTTTTAGTTATCAAATAAATAATTGTAATGTATTTTTATCTCATACCAAATTTCGATGATATGCTTGAAAAACTCTGTGGTATAAATTTTTTTACTAAAAATAACCTAATGGGTGGATATAATAAAATTATAATGAAAGAGGGAGATAAATATAAAACCGTATTTAAAAATTAGTTACACTTGTATGAATGTTGAGTTATGTATTTTTGGATCACCAATTCTCTAATTATATTAATTAAATTTATTAATCATTATTTATGTCAACTAATTTGTATATTTGTGTTTTTTTACAATGATAAAAAACTATTTGAGTTTTAGAACATTAATATTCATCATAAACATTTGAAACATGTTTTTAAGATACTACATAAAATTAAGTTGGTTGATAAATTAAATAATGTGAATTTTATTTAAATTTTATTATTTTCATGGTTTTATGGTAGGAGTTGATAGAATAAGTGTAAAGTATGAGAAATTTATGGTGATTCAAGACTATTTGACACTAAATAATGTCAATGAGTGGATGAGCTAAATTGGACTAGTGAGATTGTAATAGATAGTCACGAGGGAATTTTCATTGATTTCTTCACCATTGGTGGAATTTGTTGTAAAAATGTGAGGTTCAGGTGTGTGAAATCACAGGAAAATATATTCTCTATACTCAATGATAGTTTAACCAATACCTCATTCTTAATTCTTATTGACTTTTTCTATGGTGTTTGATGTTGAATTTGATGAACCTATAATTGGAAGTCGGTATTTTTAATTCTTGTCTCTATGTTTATAGCTTAAATTTTTGATAAACATAATGGGGACTCATTGAACAAATCTACTTATGAAAATGAATTATATTCCCTAAAAAGAGCTTTAGAAACATATAAACACTAATTTTGGAAAATTAATTTATTATTCATTTTCGTCATTAATAATTACAATTTCTAATGTCTTAAATAATGATTAATTGGTGTAATACATGATTGAAGGAATTTATTAAAAAAAATCTATATCATTATAAATAAAAAAGAAAGTGAAAATTTTTCTCTTAATGATTTTTTAGGGATTATTCAATTATAACTTCTAGTAATTATATATATATATATGTGTTTTTCAAATTTTGAATATCATTTATAAAAATAATGTTGATTTTCACAAAATATAACAATTTTGTGGAGAAAATGGGAAAAATGGTATTTAAAACATGATGGATTTCTTTTTTAGATGAATAAAGTTTTTATTCCATCTTGGATCCATGCGTTTATTTATTATTATAGAAACTTGTGGTGGTGGATTAATGAATAGTATTTCAATCGATAAAACTCTATCCCTATTGTGTAAAAAAAAATTTAGATCCATATACATAGAAATATGATCACTATTTATTTAATTTTTAATGTTTTTAAACATGATAAATCTTAATTTATTCTTCATGGTTTGTATACCTCATTGGTTGTTTATTCTAATCATTAGGTTGACTTCCCAATGTATTTTCATCTCATATTAGAATGATCACAAACAGGGAATGATACCCTTTTTATAGTAGTAGATAGGTAAAATATATCATCAATTGTCTATTCTATAAAAAATTATTCTATTCTTATAAATGATTATTTTAGGGATCTTATTAGTTTTCATAGACTATCCAAGACAATTGTGTGTGACTGGAATGTAAATTAAATAATCAGTTATAAATAAAATTATAGAACAAACTACGAAATTTTTTTCTGCAATACTACACACCAATGAACTAAGGGTCAAACTGAGGCCGTCATTAGAAATATTTCGACATTGTTTCATTCCATCCTTATATAAAATTTGAAACATTGGGAAATTTTTTTATCATACAATCAGCATTCTTATAATTTATTGGTCAATTCTGCTAGAAAAAAGATCACATCTGAATGTCGTATATGGTTTTAACTCCTTAACACAATTTGATATTTTTCCTTTACTAGATAATGAGTATTATAATCATGAATCTGTGAAAAAGTAAAATTTTTTACATGAGTATTACATAAGATAACAAATCAATAAATTAGTGAAAGAATGGAAAATTAATGAGGTGTAGAAATAATTCTCAATGAAAGGTGGTTTTGGAACTAGGATAATGGGTATGGGTTTACATATGAAATTAGAGGCTCTTAGAGGAAATAAAATATATAAATAAACCATAGTGAGAAAAAATAGTGTGAAGTGTTGATAAAAATAGTGAAAAGAGTGATAATGAAAGGAGTGGATAAATTAATAGTGATAAAGGATAGAATATTGGAATAAAAATAAATTTAGGAAATAAATGAGTTTACAATAGTATTGTAGTCGTAAAAGTGAGTTTTCTTCATGAAAAAGGAAATAAAGAGTGAATTATTCAAGAAGAAATCATTTAAGCTTATCTGCAAGTGAAAATATTTAATTCTAATTCTCTTAACAAATAAATTCTTTTTAGTGATTCTTAATTTTATAGTAATTGATTCTATCATTTTGGAGGATATCCCTAAAAATTTACTTCTCTTGGGTGGTATTGAGTACACTATCAATTTCATTCTGGGTGAAACACATAAAAATCATTTTTATTTTCATGCCAATCCTGAGTAAACCAAATATATTCAGTGTAAAGTAATGGATTTTTATAATTAATGATTTTAAGTGAAATCATGAGTCATTTTGTGTTATCAGTAATCCTAATTCCCATAAAATATGGTATGTGGAGAATGTGTTCTGATTGTGGAGTTATCAAAATAATACTGGTAATGTACATTTATCTCATACCTAATTTGCATGACATAATTGATAAACTCCATGGTATATGATTTTTTACTCAAAATATCCTTTGTAGTGGATATCATAATATTATAATAAAAGAGGGAGATAAATATAAAACTGAATTTAAAAATAAGTTGCATGTGTATGAATGCTTAGTTATGTATTTTTGGATCACCAATTACCCATTCATTTTAATGAACTTTATTAACGACTATTTTTGCCAATTAATATGTATATTTGTGGTTTTTTACAATGACAGCATACTGTTATATTTTTAGAACCTTAATAATCATCATGAACCTTTAAAACATGTTTCTAAAAGTATACATAATAATAAGTTGTTTTTTAAATTAAATAATGATAATTTTGTTTAACTTCTATTATTTACATGGTTTTATGGTAGGAGTTGATAGCATAATTGTCAATGATGATTAGTGGAATGTGATTCAAGACTAGATGACAAAAAATATTGTCAATGAGTAGAGGAGCTTACTTTGACTTGTGAGATTATACTAGATATTCATGAGGTAATTTTAATCCATTTCCATACTATTGATGGAATTGGTAATAAAAATGTTAGGTTTAGGTGTGGGAAATCACCAGAACATGAATTACATATACTCAATGATAATTTAACCAATACCTCAATCATTATTCTTTTTTACTTTTTCTATAGTGTTTTTTGTTGAATGTGATGAACCTAGAATTGTAATTGTGTATTTTTAATTCATGTATCTTTTTTTATAGCAAACATTTGTCAAAAACATAATGGGGGTTCATTAAAATACTATACATGTTAAAATTAATTGTATTCCCTAAAGAGAACATTAGTAGAATGAAAAATTTATTTAGAAAATTTTAATTTTGATTCATTAAAGTCATTAATAATTAAAATTTATAATGTCATAATGAATGATTAACTAGTGTCATATAAGATTGATTGGATTTATTCAAAAAAATTATAATATCATTAAGAGTAAAAAAATAGTGAAAATGTTTTTGTTAATACTTTTTTAGGATATATTAAATTATCACTTTTAGTAATTCTAAAATATATGGTTTTCAAAATTTGAATATCATGTATACAAATAAATTGGATTTTCCCAAAATATTAGAATTGTGTGGAGAAAATGGGAAAAATATATTGTAAAATCACGATGGATTTATTTTATAGATGAATAATTTATTTTCTTCTTAATCCATGAGTGATTTTATTTTTAGAGAAACAAAGGGTGATAGATTAATAGGTAATTTTTTTATCGATAAAACTTTATCCATATTATGTGAACTTTTTTATTTTCCCCATATACGTAGAAATATGATCACTATTTATTGAAATTTCAATGTGCATAATCATGATAAATCTAAATTTATTCCACATAGTTTGCATAAAAAATTGGTTATTTCATCTAATCTTTAGGTTGAAATTTCAATGGTTTTTCTTCTCATATGTGCAAGATCCCAACCAGGGAATGATATACTTTTTATTGTAGTGTATAAGTAAAATATATCATCTATTGAATATTCTAAAAACAATTATTCCATTCATATAAATGATTCATTTTCGAATATTATTAGTTTTTTTATTATCCAATACAATTGTGTGCGATTTTAATGTCAAATATCATAATTAGATATAAATAAAATTATAGAAAATGCTGAAAAATGTTTTTTCTCTAATAATACTCACCCATGATGTGATGGTCAAACTGAGTCCGTTAGTAGAAATATTTCAAAATTTTTTATTCCATATTTAGCTAACATTTGAAACATTGGGAATGATTTTTTACCTAGATTCAGTATTCTTATAATTTATTGGTACATAATGCAACAAAAAAACTCCCATATAAATGTCGTATATTATTTTCAAACAATAACATCAGTTGATATTTATCCTTTACTAAGTAATGATATTTATAATATTAAATATGTGGAAAATAAGTATTCTTTACATGATTTCCTCATAAGTTAAAAAATCAATTATTTAGTGAAAGAATAGAAAATTCAATAGGCCTAGAAACAACAGTATATAAAAAGTGGTATTTCACCTATCATAATTTGTAGTGGTTTACATATGAAATGAGAGGTTCATAAAAAAGTTAAATCTAGAAATAAACCATATTAATATTTCTCATTATTAGTTTTATAGAGAATAAATAATAATTCTTATAGGATTATCATGACCGATGGTTTTGGGAATATATGTTATTATTTTAATATTAAAAATATATCTCTCTTTGAATTAGTTGATTTGATGGTGAATCCTTTTAAAGAGGGATGGGATTATGTGATTCATGGAACACATATACATCTAGATGTTTATAAAAAACATATAATATAGGGGTAAAGGAACAAAAATTGACAGGAATAGTTTCCTAAAATTTGTGGTCTAGTGAAAATGAGAAGAATGAGGAGAATGAAAGAAGATATACAATCCATTATTTTAATTTTACAAGAGTATGACAAAATTTATGCATGTGATGTGAAAATAGTCCAAAAATAACTCATATTAGATCCTAAATCTGAACTTAAATAATCCATAAAAATTATTCTAGTAATTTAAATACACTTTCATGAAGGAAAATTCCAATGTAAAAAGAGATGGGAATATTTACTTAGAGGTCAAGGGGGGATATTTAAGGTCTTTTAGAAGATGATATAGAATATTAATAGTTTAAATATTATCTGATAAATCCATGTATATGTGTGAAAATGTAAAAAAAATTTGGCTTTCGAATTTTATGAGCATGAATTTTGATATTTGGAAAATAAAACAAAACCTTCATATAATCTATTTGGAAAATTATGAATTTAACTGTTTTACGGTATTCATATGGTTTTGTTTTTTATTTTCTTATGATAATATAATTAAGGGTTGTAAATGTAGTTATCATCTTTTTTAGAATATTTATAATTATGGTTTCAAGGGGTATGTTCCTTAGAGTGATACTTGAATACCCACTTCCCCATGAATTTACCCTTTTCAATTCATGAATTCTTATTTTCCTTCATATCCATCACATTCGTTTCCCAAGAAATGAAATAAATAACCCACGTTTATATGGTATTGTATCATCCTAGGTAATGATATAACTACTCTGTTAAACTAGTGAATTAATACATGATAAATATGGAATGTTTAAACCAAACCCAATACCCAATCATATGAAAGGTAACATCAAAATTCATCATTTTGTGACTAAATTAAGTGTCATATTTCTCATCACAATCACACGCACAAAATAATAATGTTTTTGTGTAATAGAGAAATTATAATAATAATAACATAATTTCTGTTGCGACCACATTGTATATAAGTTTGTATTTGTTTTTAATTTTTTTTAATGAATATCAAAATGAATAAGATGAAGAATAACTCCAATGAAATGGATGAATGGAAATTTTGGAAATTGAAAAACTCATCATAAATTTAATAAAAAAATATCAATGGTTACACATTGTTTACAACAATGAAGAATGGTGAGGTATCATCCATATGACAATGATTGAATAAGAATGAGTATTTAAAGAACACCATGAAATTATTCATGATTTTATTAAAACCATTAAATAGATTACTTGAGGAATAAAATCTTATGACTTTCATAATGTATAGAATGAGTGTTGAAGAATAAGAGAGAGTGTCTAAGGGCATGGAATTCTAAGATGGCCATGAATTTCACATTGTATCTAAATCTGACAATGGTTTTCTTATTTTTATTTCCTAACAATAATAAGTTTAGAGAACTGTGATGCATGTGTTTTGAAAGAAAGGGTGAGTAAAGATAATGTGATCATAATCTAGTTATTCATTGAAATATTGTTTCTCATGAATGATAAAGAAAGGATGTGAATTTTAAAAATGATATTATGAACTATGTACAAAATTACCTAATATTTTATGTTCAAGTGGATTTTTAAGATTATCACATAAATATTTACCAACGGAATGAGGTTCACAAAAACCAGATCTATACCAAAAAAATTGGGAATGTGCGTGAAAAATGTTGTGCATGAAATAACTGGTTGTGTTTTTTCACCGAAGCAGTGCCTCAAATAAGAAATATTGAAATCTTTCAAGGAAATAGGTGCACCAAAAATATGATATGTTCATGAAATGTGTGAAGAAAATCCGACATGGAATGGTCGTATGAAAAATAATCAATGTTCATGCAATGTGCATGGAAATTATGACTTGTGCAGGAAAAATTGGTTGTTCACAAAATGTGGGTTTGAGGTTTTATGTGCAAGGGGTTCCTCCGAATTAGAAATTAGAAAATAGGCAAAGGCATGAAGTGCATGAAATAATCTTGGATGTGTGTGACTTTGGAAGTTGAGTTAAAAGTGGTTTGAATTTTTATGCACAAGAGAGGCATCAATCTCTGAATGATAAGAAATTGAAAAGTCCTGAGGTGCATGAAAAATCACAATGATGATGGAAAATAAAATAAGTTGCGACAAAATAATGAATTGAGAGATGGTTTTACATGTATGAATGGGTTTTATGTCATGGTTAAAATGAATATAAAAAAGAAGTGACCCCATTTCATTTGGGGATGCTTGACACATAGAAACATCCTGATCTCTAATATTTGAAAAAGATGAAGTATAGAGTCGTGCGTGAAAATGAAGTAGTGTTGCATGAAAAAGAAAATTTTGTACGAAAAATGGATGTTCTAAACGAAAAATAGGAGTTGTGGGAAAGTTATTTT
Organism: Viscum album; assembly: GCA_963277665.1. NCBI lineage: Eukaryota > Viridiplantae > Streptophyta > Magnoliopsida > Santalales > Viscaceae > Viscum > Viscum album. Next base: position 401,583,360 of record OY728160.1, on the reverse strand, counting down.
TTAGCAAAAGGTTATTTTTATGAAAAAGCTTTATATTTTACATGCAAGCCACTCATGAAGGAGCTCGAAAAATTTTGGGGGTCCTGCATGACTTTGATAGGTTATTAGCACTCTCAAAGCAGCTTTGCGAAAAGAATGTACCATGAACCATTCAATTTTACCACGAGAAGTAGCACCACATAGACATGACTGGTGTTTAACACCATCATTGTGCTTTGAAAATAACAATAGATGCAACTTAACTCAAATCTGTAGAGAAAGAAAAAATTATATCAATACACTTAGGTTATGGTATCTGGGAGTTAATATAAAGGGAGAACAATAATAATTGAGTGTGCCTAATTGAAGATTGAGAATTATTCTATGTAGTACAATTGTGATGATGATATTCTAAGATGATCTAACTTTATTGAATAGTCACATAATATTTTTGGACTCTATAGAATAAGAGATGAAGGAGATTTTATACATTCAGTTATTTCAGTAAATGAGTATATTGAATACAAAAGAGGAACAATTCAGAACCCCAATGCATGAAATATGTTATACTAAACATGTTTCAAAGACTTACATTCTTAATTTTTGATGTCACCTTCATGTCTATAAAATGAGGGAAACTTCACCCAAGGAAGTGAGATTGGGGTCTTTAATGGGAGTGACCTGAGAGAAGTAGAGAGCTATCCCTAAACAACAAGGTAGTTATCCTGGGATAGAGTGAATGTGACAAAACCTATGTAATCAACAACTAGTGAAGAATAGTGGAATTGTGTATGACCAAAAAACTATCAATGTATGCTCCTTAGACATATCCCTTAGTGGTGAACCATGTAAAAAGTGTCATGTAGACCTTATACATGTAAATGTTTTAATTACTACACATATTCATCCTAAATTTTTAAACAAATTCCTACCAACATGGTAACTAGATCTAATAAATTATTGAAAACGTTGACACCCTTTTTACCCCCCCCCCCCCCATCAAGGTGGTCTAGGATCCTTAAATTGGTATCATAGGGAAAAGGTTAAAGTATTTTGGATACTATACCGTAATTTTATCTAGTGGGGGATTTAATTTTTCTTTTTTATGTTAACAATGAAGCCCAATTTTGTTGAATATTCAGTTACCTATGTGCATATGTTTATATCTATCAAGACCTTGACGAATAGTAAAAAGAACGAGAAGTAGTAGTTGAAGAAGTCCATCTTATCTAAATAATATGCCATATCTGGTTCTCTATCTCCTTCTTATAGTGAAGAAATATCAGTCTTGTAAATTAAAGAGTAGGTGGCTCAGGTAACCACCAAACACAAGGATTTCAGAATAAGTGGTGATGTTGATGCGACTCTTACCTCACATGATATTCCTAGTGATCATGAAAAGTTAAGAAACTATCTATATGATATTCCAAAAGAATTATTTGTTGCTATTTTTAGAATATTTTAATACATGCAGGATGAGATCACTTGACTGGAAAGAGAAGCTGATAATGTGGAAAAGGGATTAGTAGGAAAAATTTCACAATGTTTATAGCTCTCTAGATAGATTTAATTCTTTGAAATGAAATCAATGATCAATAGGACTCTAAAAGAAAATATCCATGAACATGAAGATGATCTGAAGAAGATCACTAAAGTCAAGAGTTTATATTTGGATGAAACATCCATGAAATTCATGGAACTTGACTCTTTGTTAAAAAACAAAGTTACGATGCATTAAGATGAAGTTGAAAGATTAAAGAAGGCTTTTAAAGAGAAGATGACTATGATTGAAGAAAAACAAATCTTCCTCAATATGTTATGTATAAAATTTGAAGCTCAATGTGACAATCTTAATAATACACATATTTACCCTTCAAAATAGAAGGTGGTAATTTATGCTGGTATTTAATGTTATTGGAAGATTCTAAGGGTGAAGGAACTGCAACATGTGATAAAAATATCATGACTTCACTCATTGATCTATCACAATTAGCTAGGAATGTTCAGGTACCATCCATTCTATTTTGTAATCTTTTTTCTAAATTTGTTTCAATAAAAACTGCAGGATGGAAGAAAAATTCTAAACATGTATGGATAAGGAAAGGTGATAAGATACCATCCATCTTAGCTAGGGTGGTTAGGAAGAAGATTTTAGAAGATGATTCCCCACAGAGAGAAAAACATATCAAGAATAAGACTCAATAACCTTATAAATAAGATATCAAGAAGTCATGGTTTGTTGGTCAATCCTAGTGGGGTAACAGATTTGGTCATTGTGAATTATATTGTTGGTATAATACATTAAATGTAAAATCAGATGCAAATCCCATATCAAGAGAGAGAATTCCAAAAAAGAAAAAGAAACATACACATATACATAAATATCAGTACACTTAAAATAGATTTGGTATTTTAGATAACATCTGTGTTGTGTGAAACATTATGGGTCACATGAATGGTTCATGTTCATCTCAATAGGTACCCAATGATGATAAAAAAGGAGACCACATGAGCTGGAAAAGAAAGATGAATAATCCTTCAAAATTAGTCATAATAATGTTTTAAAGACAAATTCTCCTAACAATAATCCATAGAGTAATGTTGAGAAGTCATTTTATATAAAAAAAATAAGGTAAAGGGCGGTGCATCCAAAAGAACAACTAATAATGATTATGCTAAGAAGAATCCATATAGAAGATCAAAACGTGATGCCTTAGTATCTAATGATATATTGGTTATTTGGACAAAATATTTCGAAAGAATGAGGGAAATGGAAGATTCACAGCTAAGACTACTACTAAAAAAAGAAGATTCTAAATGAATACTAAAATGTTATGTATGTGAGGTGCAACAAGGATGGTCACACTATTAGAAGGTGTTTTGAATTTATTATTTCCCAAGAAGAATTCCTCATGAAGATGAAAGATGGACCATGAGATTATAATTCTTTGAAAACCTATGAAGAAAGAAGATTCATACATATAAATATGGAAGAAATATTAAGGTCCACATAATCCCAATTAGCATTGAAGATCAGTTGTGAAAGTGTTAATAATGGGGCATCTGGGTAGAGAAAATCATCTCAACCATGTTGTTCCCATTGATAGAATAAATAGTATCCCCCTTATTCCCTTAAATTTTTGTGTAGTGTATTTTTTCTTATAATATAGGGAATTTAAGTTAATGCAAGAAATCAGGGGGGAGAACCTATGATATAATGGTGATAAGTGTTCCCTTGAGGGGGAGACCCCTGAAGAAGCTATCATAGTTATTATCATAATAGCTATCAAATTTAGTTGGTATTTAATTCAACTACTCTAATGATTAGTTTAGGATCATTTCATTGGTAATGTTATGTCATTTATCGACCTTGGATACTCAGAATAAAAATTATTTTACAAAGAGGGAGTAAAAATGTTAATCAGTGATATAATAAGAATAGAACTGCCCCAGGGACAATTATCATGCATAATGCACTGGAAAGTTTATTATCTGTTTGTTGAAATGAGTGTAAGAGGTTCAGGTTGATAATATCATATCACATTTATTATCCTCATCCTATAATGAAAGTGGAAATCCCTTGAAGAAAAGTATACGAGTTCTCATATCATGAGGTATCATGATCACTAGATAATGGACAACTCTTTTGTCTAAATAAAATCCTCTTGTTTTCTAAACTGTGCATTTCATAAGTAGACTTAGAGTGATATTATTGATGGAACAATAATAAAGTTTTAACTGATACCCTCTCTACCATGAACTTTTTATTTCTTTTCAATAAGGGGGGAGAATGTGAATTGAAAGTTTGAAAGGAATAGATGAGAGAGAAGATTCTCTTTTTGACATTGACGTATTCATTTCAAAATATTTTTAATGTATTGCAATGAAAATACAAAGGGGATATTTTTGGGAATGATTTATGTTAAAGGTTGAATTTATTTTCAATAGTTGTCAATGAAGATCAAACTGAACGAAATGAATAATAACTCTAATGAAATAGAGGAATGGAAATTCAGAAGATTGTTGAACTGATCATAAATTCAAAGAACATGTGTCAAAGATGACACATTGTTTACAAAAAATTTAATGGTGTGGTATTATCTATATGAAGATGATTGAAGAAGAATTAGGATTTGAAGAAGGCCATGAAATTATTCATGATTGCGTGAGAACTATGAAAGAGCTTACTTAAATAATATAATCATATGATTTGCATGATGTAGATAACGATGGTTTAAGAAAAGAGAGTGTGAAAGGGATTGGTATTTTGAGATGACCATGCATTTATAATTGTATATAAATCTGATAGTGCTTTTTGGATATTTATATCCAAAATATCAGAAGTTTGGAGAACATGGGATGAAAGTGTAATGAAGGAAAGGGTGAGTAAAGATACTTTCAGTCATATTCTTTTTATTCATGGAATGATTATTGATTCTGAATGATAGGGAAAGGATTTGACTTTATCAAAAGATATTACACAAAAGGTACAATATGGACCAATATTTTGAGTGCAAGTGGAGTTTTAAGTTCATCAATTCAATATTTTTAAAAGGAAAAAGGTGCATGAAAAACTAGAGTTGTGTTCCAAAAAAATGGGATTGTATGCATAAAATGTTGTCTATTAAATAGATGGTTGATTTTTTTAACGCAAGTAGTGCCTCGAATCATAATAAATGAAAATATTCAACGGTAAGAGGCAGGTGAAAAATCAGCGATGTTCACATATTGTGCGCGGAAAATAAGACTTGTATGAGGTGAATGAAAAATTGGAGATGTTCATGTAATGTGCACAGAAAATCAGACTTGGACATGAAAAATTGGTTGTGCACAAAATGTGAGTTTTTGGTTTTTACCTCAAGGGGTACCCCGAGACTAGAAAGTAGAAAATCGACAAAGGAATTAAGTACAAGAAATAATCTAGGATGTGCTGGAAATTAAAAGTCAAGAAAAAAAATGATTCGATGATTTATTTACAAAATATGATTCAGGCGCAGAATGATGAAAAATGGAAAAGTCATGAGGTGCACAAAAAATTCAGGTGATGTTGGAAAATAATTGAAGGTGTATGTTATATAAATAAGTGAAAGATAGTTTTACATGTATGAAATTGGTTTTATGTGTGGGTTGAAAAAGTCTTATAAATAAGAGGTGACCCCCTCTCATTTGGGGATTCTATAAACATAGACAAATCTTGAGATCTGACATGTGGAAAAATTGACATATAGAGTGGTGTGCAAAATGAAGTAGTGTTGCATGAAAAATAACATTTTGTGAGAAAAAAAGGAAGTTCTACACCAAAAAGAATAGTTGTGTGAAAAGGATTTCTCGCACCAAAATGTTTGTTACAACTAATGTTTAAATTTTACATTCAAGCCTCTTATAAGGGTTCACAAAAATTTTCTGGGTCCCACATGACATTGATAGGTTCTTAGCACTCTCGAAGCAGGTTCACGTAGAAGGAAGTATCATGAACCATTTTGTTTTATTATGAGATGTAGTACCACATACACATGACTAGTGTTTGACACCCTCGTTGTGCTTTGCGACGAACATACGTGCAACATAAATCAGATATGCACAAAAATAAGATAGTATACTGGTACACTTCGGTGTTTGTATTGGGAATTTATGGAAGAGAAGAAGATGATGATGATGAACAAAGTGTTTCTAACAGAAGATTTTGAATTGTTTTGGGTAGTATAATTGTGTTGGTGCTTTACTGAGATGATCTTCATTACTTGAACTATCATAGAGGATTTTGTGATTATATACAAGAAGAGAAGAAGGAGATTTTGTGCATTCATTTATTGCACTAAAGAATAATATTGAATGAAAAATAGAATCAATTTAGGACTCTGATGAAATAAATGTCTTATGATGAATAGAATACAAAGACTTTCATTCTTGTAGGTTGAAGGGACATTCACTTCTATAAATTGAGTGAGACTTCACCCATGGTAGTGAGGGAGAGGGAGTCAACATGAGTGACCAGAGGGAAGTAGTGAGCTATCCCTGAACATCTAGGTAGTGAGCCTAGGACATAGGTATTCTTCCCAGACCTATGTAATCCTAAACTTGTGATGATCATTGGAATTAGGTATAACCAAAAACCTCTCAGCGTATTCTCCTTGGATGTAGCCGTTAATGGTGAACCAATTAAAAAAGTGTTGTCCTTACCTTTCATGTGAATGTTTTAATTAATTTCCATATCCATCATATTGGTTTAAATAAGTTATTACCAATGTGGGGATAAGTTCCAATAAAATAGAGAAAAAGATGACACTCTGATTCACCCCTACCCCTCTTAGGGTGGTCTAGGGACCTTAAATTCCCCCATTAACTACATACTAATAGAGTTCACTTAAAAACCCAAAACAAAAATTCATATCTGAAATAGTATATATCTATATTATGGTGACTTTTTATAACACTATATTATTCCGAAGACCCCTCAATGGATGTTGGAACTCACCCACTATATGTTTGGATTATAGTTGTATAATGTGATGTATCCAATAGGTTTTATTTCTAGACCCATCAGAGAAAATAATACCAATAATCCTATAAATAGATAGCATAATATAATATTATTACATATCATATCCGGTATTCCAAATATTTTATTTATTCCACTAATAGAATAACATTTTCCTCACATTATAGTGGAAATCAAAAACTAGACAAACTAAAACCCAAATCTATGTTTGAGAAAGAAAAAATGAACTCAAACCAAAATCATCATAGCCACATCATAGAATAAACTATTTTTTTTTGAGTACAAAATCTTTATATCATTAAAAAAATACAAGAACAGTCTAGGATCCCCTCAAGTAAAAAAATATTGGAAATATCTCAATAAATCCTCAATAGTCATTCAAAAAAAATCAATCTCATGTTAGTAAAACAAATCCTTCAAAAATAATATCAATGAATGAAATGTGATTCATTTTTATGTTATTCCAAAAATCCTATGATCAAAATCCACATCAATCCATATTATATAAAATTTATTTTTCATTAATATGATTAGTCGACTTTATAATCAAATTTTATCATCATAAAAATTATAATCCAATTCCACCATTTTAGGTAATCTAAATAATCATTATGATAGGTCCCTAAAATAACTAAACAATGTTCATATCATCATCAAAGGAAGTCCTTTTAACATTTAGAAATTTTTCCCTTAATCAAATCAAAAATTAAATAACATTATGAGAAGTCCACAATATCATTACCACAATTCTATGTTATTATCATGATCATTCTATTGAATATCACACATTGGTACGTAATCATGATCCCATAATCATTTGTTGAAGTAAAATAATTAAATTTATCCATCAAAATACTTTAAAATTTCATAAAAAATGGTCCAATAGTTTTCATGGGTAAAAAGGATCACAATAAAATTCATGGATTAAAAATTGATTTCTCATGATTCACCCACACACTTATCCCATTTTAAAAAATTATATAGATTCATCTGGTGCCTTATACATGCCATCATGTATTTATTAATACACACATTTCCTAGATCAATCTCGAGTGTCTAATTCGTATAGGTCATGGATCAAATAGATATCTGGAAGTGGCTCGATGTAGCCAAGTCCCCTCCTCATAACCATTAATCTCATGTGATCAACGTCCCAGAATAAAAGGCATGGACTACACCACAATGATTATAGTTTAAAACCCAAATATGATACAAGAAATATTTATCACCATCTCATAAAATATCATATGACCAAAATAATATTTCCACCCTTCTACCAAAACACTATCCCACCACCAAACAACGTCATTATACATCATTTCGTTATGCCTAAAATATTTATAAATTTACTTATCACCATAAAATTTTAAATTAATAACATTATAATTAAAATAATCAATGAAATAAGTGTTTCATCACATAAACCGGATTTATGTTTATAAAAATTTATTGATAATTTAAATTTTATTAAACTTTTTTTATGATAAATTCATTATCTGACTCATGTTTTCATGTTCTTGATCTTTTTATAAATTCATATTATGATAAATTCAATTGGATGTATTTCAGAACTTTTGATTCAGCCCTTATATATTATTATCTCACCATTATAAAAAGTTACATTAAAATGTGTCCAAATAATATAACTATAACTGTACATTGGATCTTCAAAATCCTTATAGTCATATATTTTTTTCTCTGATATCATTTCATTGGTACATGATAGAGTTAATGAATCATATACTATATGATTTTCTATAACATTGAAGAAGGATAAAATATAGTGAAATTTAAAAAAATTTATTTTAACTAAAAACATACATTTTTGTTGTACTATGAAATAACTCTAGTGATATTTTCTATCTTAATCAAATGCCTATATTGAGAGATATTATAGAAAAAATAGGTTGTGTAATTTTTTTAAAAAAATATATATTAATAGTTTAATTAGTTTTCTAATCACCGATGTCAATAAAATATTTATACATATCAGATCAACACTAAAATCCCATTATAATAAATTCTCTTATTTCAAATTTAAATTCCCAAAAATTTATCAATATCTAGAACTCTATTTAGGATAAAAAGATAGTTTTACAACTAATGAGGTCAGAATCACGATATGAATAACTATCTTCCAAAATTATCATGATAATAAATTAAAAATTTAGAATAATACATTTAATATATATTATATTCAATAAATTAAATATAATTGAAATAAATTCCAAACTATTCTTATCGGATAATTTATTCTTAAAAATATCCTAAAATAATACTAGAAGTCACATTTTCATATCATTGCTTGTGTTATAGAGAATCCATGAATTCTATTACATACATATGTAATAGAAAATTTTCATTGAATATTTTTTTATGTTTTATTTAAATTTAGTGTTTATGTTTTATGTGTTTCTAAAAACTATCATATCAAATTGGGATGCATGTCTTACATCACGATTCTATAAAGAAATTTTGAATTCAATGACTACTTGTTTTTTGATAAATATGACCAATCATTCTAACAATGATGGGAAGATAGGTCAAGGTATATATATTATTGAAGATATTCTTTAATATTTATTTTTGAATTTTGGTGGATCAATCTTAAAGTATATTCTTTTAATTGAATTAACATATAAAAATAATTATCATGCAGTAGAAGATATTTAAATTTATTGATAATTGTATGGAATATGATTTTGGTCACCAATATATTGGGGTGTGATAGGGTAGAAGGATCTAATTTTTACTAGTCTTGTATCAGAGGTGATGATTATATTCATTTTAATGGGAAGAGATTGATGGAAAATGGTATTAAATCCTAGTTTTTGGGGGCCTTATGTGGTCAGGTAATTGACCTATGAAGTAGAATATCAACAAATATTTTCATTTAAATTGTGACATCCTAGACCTAGATGCCACATAACGGGAGCCTCGATCCCGGTGGGCCACATGGACTCAACCACATCTTCTCGAATGCGAGAGGCTAATGACTAGCATTGAGGGCCTAGGGTGTGTATGTTGGAATACTTTTCCCACATTAGCTGAATGTATCACTATAGAAGATATAAAAATTAATAGTAAACAATGGAAGCAATATGAATAAGTAGTAGAAGCAAACTGATTGAATAGATAAAAAATAACAACAATAACAGTATCAACTGGTACAATGATGATGTAATGTCATGTCACTGGAAAACTGGAAAGAAAGAATACCATACAATAAGTATAACATGTTCTACAAGGTAAAAAGAAACAATGTCTACTCCAAGCATCCTGAGATCCTACTCGGTCATCTGTTATCAAGCTCCATCCTATCAACACCCAATCACGTATTGGATGCTACATTCTTCCCTTTGTCAATAACTGCAACCATGTAATCTAATCTATGTACTAAACAGTGCCTAGAGAGTGATTGAGATAAATATCAGTGGTCCACCACCAATGGTGTCTATATAATTCGGCCCATGAAATGGAATATAGTAGTGAGTAGGCATATCTGTAAAGAAAAACAAGTAGTGCAATGTAATTAAATAACCAAGTACCTTCTTCAGCCCTCAGTTCATGTCTGAACATGTAACTAGTTCATTAATTAATCAATTACCATTTAATGTTAATAGGTCACATGAGACATAACCATCAGTGACACCACCTCATGGTCGTATAAGTAGTGAAGGTCCCAAGATGTATCAAGAAACCAGACAATGATATCTACCGAGGGTGTTCCAGGGAAAAAACAAAGGTAATATAAACTCATAGAAAGATATCTCAACAGTATTTGAGTATAGATTAGAGGAAAGAGTATAAGATATGGATCGTGGTATATGGAATTCCATAATAAGTCTCCTACAGAGTCCAAGGTGATCGACTAAGGTAAAACAGGGCTATGAAAATATAGGGCCCTATAGGCTTTCATGAAGGAACATACTAGTCAATGCAAGATCCAAGGAGTTTATCAAATGTATCCTATAATAAATAATGGGACCCAATAGTAGATACCATGCATCAAAGGATTAGAAAATAACCTGATTCTAGGTGGATGTCAACCTAAGAAAACTATATCCTTGAATCAAGATGGGGTTCCAGAGACCGCAGGTATTCTCCACTAAGAATCCAAGGCGAGGTCAAGTTATTTTTTTCCAATTTGATATTGTAATCATTTAGGGATTTAATTGTTTCATGTATTCCATTCCATTAGTGTGTATAGGTCAAGTAGAGTTGAAACCATTTATTTATTGGTCCATGCCTTTTCTTTCATTAGTGTGTATAGTCAATTTAGCATTGCAACCATTTAAACACGTCTTAGTTGGACATTAAGGAATATTCAATTATTAAGGTTCACCCTGCTACCATCCATCAATATCTAAATGGTTGCTATGGATATGAAATATTTATTCAATTTCCTTAAATAAGGCCAATTTATATACGTATAATTCCCATTTTAGAATTCACATTTCACATTTAAAAACTATTTGTAAGTACTTACCTTAAGGGGGTTAATTGGTGAGAATACATGGTACATGCCACTATGAAATTATTTGTAATAATAAGAAATTTATGATATAAAGACTTTCCTTTAAGAAGTTCAATTAAAGGCGCACCTGAATGATGGCTCAAATGTGCCGAAACACTAAACCCCAGTTATGGAAGAACCTTCGACATGAGGTGGAGTATGTTGTGCGTGAAACAACTAATAACTAATCACTTATTTGAAATAGTATAACCTTACAATTATAAAGAGTATAATCATGGAATGTTAATTTAAGATATTGTTTCCAATGAAAGGGGTGGGCCCCACAGAAACATTCCAAAAAACTACTAACTTTGGGGGTGAGTAATATACCACCCACCTTGGGGTTCTCTAAGAATAATCCTCAGGTATTGGCCTTTTATTTTTATCAGATCGAAGTAGATCTAAGAAAATGTGAAAAATTATCACATAGGGATATCTAGGTCGATACTGAAAGAGAAGAAGTATAGCTAAAGAGGACTCGATTACTTACTATTGTGCATTCAATGTAATGAATGGAAGCCTGTCCAGATACGGGAAGAATAATAACATTCGATCCCTAGATTTTGCCTTCAAAAAGCTCTAAAGGGAAGAAAAAGGAGGAAACCCCCAAAGGTCTTCGAATCAGGGTTGATGGATAGGATTAATAGATCACTAAGGACATTTTTTTCATTTTACATAGGTTTTTAGAGTGGAAACGATTTTTCGGCATGTTTTTTAAAACCGTGTGAAAACAATGTGAGATGGTTCTGCCCAATCCTTAGAAAAAGGGGTGTTTAGCTAGCTTGGTTACATGGTCATGCACCAACTGTGCATGGTTCCACTGCCTGAAAAAATAAAATCCACACGGTTAGGAAAACTGTAATCTAATCATGCGCAAACTGTGTAACTTGGAATCTTTTCCCCAAAAGATGTTTTCTGATCTCGAAACAAGACCCAGACACCCTCAGAACAATTTCTAACCTATTAGGCATCTATAATATGTCCAAAGTAATTATTTAAACAAATTATTTAAGGATCTATAACTGATAAAAAAACCTGGTTCATACAGTCTTCCCCCCTTAAAAGAACTCTCCACCAAGTTCTCCTTCCCAGGGTAAGGAAAAATTGTCTGAGAAAAAATCTGGACACTGAGGATGTACATCAGCTTCAATCTATGTTGTCTCATCCTATACTATGTCATGCTTCCAAAACAACCATAGAGGAGGGAAAATCAAACCCATAGAGCCTCTCTGATATGACCAACGATGCGTAAGGGATATTCCTTAAAGGTAGCAGTAGTATCTAACTTAGCTTCCTCAGGATCAATGGTATGAGATGGGTCAGGATGCCATTGGAAAAGCTATGATACATGAAATACATTGCTCCTATCATGGTACCTATGAGTAAGTAGAAACCTAAAGGTTATAGGCCCAACACTCTATAATTTTAAATGGTTCGACGTAACGAGGTGATAACGTACCCTTCTTTTGTAACCTTCTCAGCACAAGATTGGGTGATACTTGAAGAAAAAAATGATCCCCAACCTCAAAATAAAGTCATTATTGAATGGTATCAACATAATATTTCTTTCTACACTTATCAGTAGACATAAATTTTTTCATCAGCTAGACCTATTCTAAAGACTCTTGAATGTGACGAGGACTTAGTAGGGCTTCCTCACCTGCCTCTATCTAGAACATGGGTGAATGGAATGACTTAAAATATAAGGAAACAAAAGGAGACATCAGATGCATATCCTGGAAACATTTATTATTGGTGAACTCGATGAGAGAGATATGCTTCTCCCAAGAACTTCTAAAATCAAGGAAGTATGCTCGAAGCATATCCTTCAAAACCTGTATTGTATGTTCCTATTTTCCATCGGTCTGAGGTTGAAAATGTATTCTTTGAATCACATGAGTTCCCAAATCATTCTTCAAACCTTTATAGAGTCGTGATGTGATACGAGAATCCCTATCTGAAATAATAGTACGTGGAACCCCGTGTAGTCATATGATCTATCAGACATACAGTATTCCCATCTTATCAATTGAGAATGTCTCATGAATTAGAATAAATTGGGATGATTTCGTTAGTCAATCAATGACTACCCAATTATAATTTCTACCCATTGATGTCCTTTGTAAACTTACTATAAAATCTATAATAACATCATTCTTTTTTCATTCTGGTAGTAGAAGTGGTTGTGACAAGCCTACAGGTCTCTGGTGCTCTGCCTTCACCTGTGGATAGGTGGAACACCTGTTGATGAAGCCTGCAATATGACATTTCATCCGAGTACAACAATACTAGTGTCACATATCTCGATACATATTTGAGATGCCTGGATGAAGAACCCACTGGAATGAATGGGACTTTTTCATAAACTCCTATCCCACACATGAAGAATCCCAAATACATCCACATAGGCGTAGGACGTCATCTCTATCTACAAATCAATCCGGAGGAGGGTTATCTCTTGATATACTCTCACAGAGAACCAAACCATCATGATCTGAAAACTACCTACTCTTTAACTTCTCATGGAGAGAATAGGTAACTATTAAAGACGAGAGGTATGATTACTCATGACTATCGTGAAACTCCAGATAAAGTTCAAAAAATAGGTCCATTACCTTTCATTCATCATTGTCTTCCTGTACGACTTCCGTTTGAGTTTTCTGACTCAGTTCATCTACAACCACATTTCCTTCTCCAAACATATGGGCCTTCTCAAAATCAAAGGATTGTAGATATTTGACCAATCTTCAATTTTGGTGCTTCATGTCACACTTATAAAATATATAATTTAGGCAATTGTGATCATTATACACCACAAAGTTCTAACCAAAGAGATAATGTCTCTAGAAATGTAAGTTATGGACAACTACAGCTAGCTCGAGGTAATGTGTCTGGTAATTTTCCTCATGATCCCTCAATTACATAGATCCTTATGCCACAAATTTTTCCTTTTGAATTAACACTACTCCTAGTACAATTCCTGATGCATTGAAGAAGATGACATAACCATTACCAGGTTTTGAATAATCAGAATTGGTTCTGTGAAAACCGTCCCTTTCTTCACTTGAATGGATTTCTCACATGCTTCTAACCACAGAAACATAACACCGTTTTTTGTAATTCCATTAATAGGTGAATAAATATGTGAGACGTCCTGTATAAAATACCTATAATATCTAGTGATCCCTAAGAAACTTTTGATATCAAACACATTCTTAGGCTACTACCAGGAGACTAAAACAGAAACCTTTTTAGGGTCAACAGATACTCTTGATTATGGAATAATATAACTCATGAAGTGGACCATGTCTATCCAGAATTCACATTTATAAATCATGGTATAAAGATAATTCTCTCTCAGTGTACTCAGAATGATCTCAAGATGGTTGGAATGGTCGTTATGTGTGAGTGAATACACCAATATGTCATCCATAAAGACCATGACCAAAGATTCCAAATAGGGATGTAAAATATTATTCATCAAAACCATGAAAACAAAAGGCATGTTAATAAGACCAAACAATATAACAGGATACTCATATACACTATACATGCTATGGAATTTTGTACGAGGAATGTATGATGGTCTGACTCGAACCTGATGATAACCCGATCTTAGGTCGATCTTTGAGAACACCTTTGCTCCTCGAATCTGGTCAAAGAGATCATATATTAGAGGAAGTATATATGAGTTATTGACTATAAGTTGGTATAGGATTTTCTAATCCATTCAAAATGGGAGAGTTTCATCTACCTTCTTAGAAAAAAGCATGGGTGAACAGTAAGGGAATGTACTAGGTTGTATAAAGACATTGGCCTCTATGTTCTCTATCTACCACTTGCTCTCTTAAAGCTCAGTATGTTCCATGCTGTATGGAGGAATGGACATAAGAGATACTCCTAAAAAATATCAATTGTAATTTATACCTCTCATTCAAGAGGTAATTTAAAAAATTCATCAAGAAATGCTTCCCTGAAATAATCAACTACTACAGGGAAAACAGTTTGAAGCAAACCCTGATCATCGATAAACATTTTTAAAATCTAAGTAGTCATGTCAACTAGCCAGTGATGATTTGGCCCCGCTCTCCCAGCTGTGATAACCCACTCTCCTTGGAAAGGATATTTGTTTCCTTCCGATATAAAAGAAACCCTTCAGTGATAACAATCTACAAAGGCATGATATTTGACCAACCAGTCCATCGTGAGAATGACATCGAAGCCCGTCATCTCAAGAATGATGAGATTCTACAATAACGTGTAACATCCTACCTCAAGTGGACCGTCTTGAACTGGCATATTCCATCATTCTATACTCCCCATGGCGTATTGAGGGTGATTACACGATAATGATATTGTATCTCTATTCTGAGACATTCTACAATAGATATAGAGGTAAAATAGATGTAAGCACATGTATCACACAAAGTAGAGACAATAGTAGAGGATATTAGGATAGTACCTCGTACTGTTGATGGTCCCGCTGCCTAATCCTTGGGTATCAGCTATAAGGGATGAAACTAACCTGATCCACAACCTTGTGCAACAGATGGACTACAACAACCATAACTGCTCTGCCAGCACTACTGGTGATCAGGGATCAGACTACAATGGCCACGACCTCCTCCTCGGTTAGACCTGCCGGTGCTACTCCATCTTCCTAATGATTATCCTTTTTTCACTCGATGCTATTGTAATGGTCCTGAAAAAACTTAAATATGGTCTATAAGGCCACAAGCCCGACACTCCACATGGTCCCTATAACACCGGGACTTCTTATTCCTTAGTATTACTTACTGATGAAACACTACAAAGCTATAAAATTGGATACTATAGCTTCCACTACCCAAATGATAATCCTCAATGGAATGTTTCCTACCACCGGAATAACTATTGACCTCACACGACACTATTCCATTAAACCCGGTACTCGCTCCGTCCCTCAGGTTGTGCTTTGTGATAAGGGCCTGATGAACTATTGTAGAGAGGGTAGCAATTAAAAAAGATTTCACTTGTGTTCGTATGGAATACACAATCCCATCCAAAAAATGTATATCACATGAAATCTCATAACCTGATAGAAGTGGTTCAAAGAACTGTAAATCAGAGAAATGAGAAGAATATTCCATAACTGACATGGAACCATGCTCGAGGTGCCTGAACTCTTTGGCTTTTTCAACTCTCTGTGTCTGAGAAAAGAACTTATCATGGAAGGAATTCTTGAAGTCAACCCATAACATGACCTGATGAAATCCGTCTGGGGTAACGACATCCCACCAATTCTTGGTCAAATCCAGATGCATGTAGGTGTTTCTAGATGCTCAAAGATACAAAGAATGGACTCTATCCATGACTCAACTTCCTGAAATCTACCATCCCCTAAAATAGTTGGAGGATGATGCTTTTGGAACTCACGAGTTAGATCATCCATTATAGGTGCATCCCATGGATCACCAATCAGGGACTGCATCATATGTAAGAAACTATCACAGACATGGGAATCGATGCTCAGGTTAGGTACAATAGGAGGTGCCTCAAGTTTCACTCCTAAAAGTAAGATTGGTGACTTATGTTCCACCATATCTATAGCATGGTTTTCACCACCCTCCTGGCGAATGACACGAGGACATCGGGTGGAATTGGTCTAAAAATGACAAACACACACCTTATAACAAGTTTAGAAGAAAAAAATATAACATCAATAATAGAAAAAGATAGTATGAAAACTCACTACCAAAGTTTTACTACCCAAACTCCCATATTAGACGGCCAGGTATCGGTAAGTGCTAAATTATAAGTTTTATTTCACTTGGTTGCTAATTCATAGGTTCAAACCATTATCTTTCAAAAACATGACAAAGTGTAATATGGATGGGAGAAAATTTTATTTTTTATTTCAAAATTCAATTTTTAATGGATATCCATTTCTGAAGAATCAGTTCCCATACAGCTATCACAAAAAAAATGACACCCATTTACTTATAGAATAATGTCTTGACTCGGTAAATTACTAATTCTAACCCATAAGGGCCCATACACCTCACTAATTGAGACAGGAAATCACTCAATCGAAGCTAAATTAATACAACTACATGAAAATATGACAACATCACTCAACAATCACAACCATATCATGTAATTAAATGTACTGAAATACACTTACATGGCATTGAAATATGCAAGACATGTGAATTATAGGTGCCTATAATGATGCATGTACCAATAATCATATCCCACATATCATCGGGCCAAAGATTAAGTAAATTTGAAAATAGTAATAATCAAAAAAACCACACAACATGTGAGTCACCCAATGGTGAAATAATATCAACAATAATAGGAAAAATAGAGAAATAATTTCATTATGGGTAACATGGATTTTACCCAAAACATGGGTTCAAATGGCCCATGAATAGCTTAAGACCAAGTCCTAAGTGTTCCAATTATCCAATATATTGCCATCAAATAGTCAAAAATGAACAAGAAGCACCTTTGATACCACTTTGTGATGTCCCAGACCCAGATACAACTTAACGGGTGCCTATAGCTCGTTGGGCCACATGGCCTCAAGCACATCTTCCCGAATGCCAGAGGCTGCCGACAATCAGCGAGGGCCTAGGTTGTGTCAATGGGATGAATATGCCCTTATTAGAAGAGTTTAGCATAGTGTAAATGATATATATGTATAGTAAACAATGGAACCAATATGGATAAATTGAAAAATAAAATAGATTTAATAGATAAACAATAATGAGAATAATTATATCAACTAGAATAGTGATGATGTAATGTAATGTCACTAGAAAACTGAAAAGCATGAATACAAGAAAATAATTATAACATGTTCCATAAGGTAAAATAAAACAAATTCTACTCTAAGAATCATGAGATCCTACAAGGTCATCTGTTATCAAGCTCCATCCTATCAGTGCACAATCAAGTATTAGATACTGCATTCTTCCCTTGGTGAATACCTGCAACCATGTAATCTACTCCGAGTACCAAACAGTTCCCAAAGAGTGTGTGAGATAAATATCATTGGACCACCACCAATGGTGCCTATAACATCTGTCCTGTGAAATGGAATATAGCAATGTGCGTGCATATATGTAAAGTAAAACAAGAAGTGAAAAATAAATAAATAACTAAGTACATGTTTCATCCCCCGGCTGGTGTTCGATCATGTAACCAGTTCATTAATTAATAAATTTCCATTTAATGTTAATAGGTAATTTGAGGCATAGCCAACACTGAATTCACCTCATGATAGTATCAGTAGTTAATGTCCAAAGGAGAAACAATTAAACTAGACAATGATATCAAGTGAGGGAGTTCCAGGGTAAAAACCAAAATAAGGTAAACTCATTGAAAGCTAACTCTGTAGTATCTGAGTCTAGATAATGGTTAAGAGTGTAATGCAAGGATATTAAGAAAATTCATTTCAAAATAAATAAAATATTAATTCAAAGGTTATTTACCATGTTAAAATGGGGATATGCAATGACTGGAACCTATGGGCTTTGCTCTCGCCCAAATTTACCCAAGTTTTAAGGGTCAAGTGGTTGCTTGCAGTGTAGCATGAGTTGTCGAATCCTCGGAGACCTAAGCAGAACCTTTAGACACTCAATAAAAAGAGATGGATTTTTGGCTGTGAAGTGGCCAACTTGGGATGATTTTAGATGGTTTTAATATATCACTAAATGATCTATGTGAATTAAAATTAGGAGAAAATGAGTTGATCCTAGGTTATTGCTCGGGGTGGATTGGATGAATTATCGTTTTCTTTTACAATTTCAATTTCATTAACATGAAATGAATTCATGAAATGAATTCAAAATACCATAATCACATACTGATTAAACACCACCACAAACATATACTAATCACCTATACACTTATAGAATAATTTTCATGATCACTCAAAGGTAAATAATCTAATTAGCACATAAAAGTGGGGAGAATAAATTCAATAAGGAAGTGGAAGAGAGAAAATCATTTAATGAAAGAAACTAAAATAAAAGAAATTAATAACATTTAGAGAGTAATAAAAAACATCCAACACAACACCATTCTACCACCTTGAGGAAACCCACAAAAGAGATATCCCTCCATTGATAACATGTTTTCTATGGAAGTGGGAAGTATACTTACGATGGTGGAATTGAAGAAGTAAAAACACAAAAATAAAGATCACTTCCCCGTTGTGTGACAAAAATCACAAGGATTGGTGTTAAAAAGTTCACACCATAAGGAAACAGAATTAAGGTGATATGAATATGAACAGAACAATAGAAGAAGAAGATATTTTATTGAAAACAAATATGATCTGAACAACTTACATGAGAAGAAAAAAATCTACAAATACAATTTGGCATAATAACATTACAATGAAAACAAAGCTCCAATATCCTTCAAATCCTCCACCACTACAACCTTAAATAGGCATTTTGTATGTCTTTGGCTGATACCCCATCATCACATGTGCATTTAATTAATTATCTTGCGGAATGGTGGGTGGAAAATTAATGGATATGTGACTCTTCAATTCTTTCCCCGAAGTGGCATCCAGCTTGCATCCATCAGAAAGACGAGCATAAAGGACCTTCTAGAAGGCCGAAATTGAGTGGGCCATAGACGAATTAAATTCAGCCTCGGATGTCCCCTAATAGACTATAAATTTCATCCCAACATAATAAGCCGTTCGTGAGATATGATTTAAATGGTGGGCTATTTTTTTGGGCCGCAGAATCTGGCCCAGAATTTCATCTTCAATTTGGGTTGCCTTAATCACCACCATGTAAGACGAATTAGCATTGGATACAGAAGAATTATTTGTTCCTATATATGTCTTATTGCCTCCCAATAAATTTGGGCTTTATTGGGCCTGTATTTTTGGCCCCGCATCCCCATCAGTGGGAAGATATCCAATCTACCTTCTCCAGAATTGTTTCCTTTCATCGCCAAATATCCCCATTATCCAATATGAATCCTCCATTTATCTCTGAATGATAAATGTTCATATTTAAGTTTATACCCATTTCCAAAAGTTTAAAATTAAAATATAGATAATTACAGTCTTTAATATCATATTAAACATTGGGCCTAAATTAGTGCATATTAGGCATGAAGTGCACAAATGATGAGACCGGATGTTCAAAAATAAAATCTACTAACTCAGGCCCATAAGATCAAAAATGAACACTTAATATCATTAAAATTTAATCAAAATATGTGTTTTTATTGGCTATCAGGCTTCCACCATGGCACCTACTTGTCAATAATGGGTCCAAGGAGTGTATATGAGGAATCCTGTAATAAAGAAAGGGACCCAAAAGTAGTATATCAGGCATCCCATGAATATACAAGAACCAAAGTCTAGGTGGGTATCATCCTGAGCATATCATATCCTGGAATCGTAATGGGGATCCCGAGACCCAATGTATTCTACTCTCAGAATCCAATGCGAGCTTGAGTTAGTCCATTCCAATTTGATATTGTAATTATGTAGGATTTCATTTGGTTCAGGTCTTGGATTCCATTATGGTGTATAGGTCATGTATAGTTAAAACCATTTATTTATTGGTCAAAGCCTTGTCTTCTATTAGTGTGGATAGGCCATGTAGTTTTTCTACCATTTAATCAAGTCATAGTTGGCCATAAAAAAAATTCAATTATTGAGGTTCCCGCTGAAACTTTCAATAAACATAGAGAGGGGTGCTATTTAAATTCAACATTTTAAAAAAATTAATATGGCCAAGTTATATACTTAGTATACTTGTCATTTTACATTTTGTATTTCACATTAAATAAAGATTTATAATCACTTACCATAGGTAGGTCCAGTGGTGAGCATACATGGTATATGACATTATGTAATTCTCAGAAATTACAAGCCATATTTTGATAAGAATAATTACCTTTAAGAAGTTCATGTAAAGGAACACACGAATAGTGGATCAAACATGCCAAAACACTAAAACCCAATTATGGCATAACCTTTGAAATGAGGCAGATTGAGTTTTTGGTGAAACTACTTAACACTACTCCCATATTTAGAAATAGAATAACCATAAGATTTTAACGAGGATAATCTGGGAATGTTAATATAATAAATAGTTTCAAATGAAATAGGTTGGACCCATAAGAAAATTCCAAAAAAAATAAAAAAGCAATAGGGATATGTTATAGAACACCCAACATAGGGTTCTACAATCTTTATCCTCCAGTATCAGCACTTGAATTTCCCCAGATTTAATTAGATCTAGGAAATGGTGAAAGTGCTCACATGTTGATATCTAGGTCGAGAGTGGAAGAGATGATGTATGTATAAGGAGGACTCGAGTACTTACTGTTGCACATCCAACATGATGAATGATAGCTCAATCACATACCAAAGGAAAGAGAACACTTGATACCATGATTTGGACATAAAAAGGATAAAAAGGGAAGAAAAAAGAGGAAAATACTGCAGGTCCATAGATTATGGAGTACAGAGAAGATTAATATATCATTAAGGTCATTTTGGTCATTTTACACAGGTTTTTAGACTATGCATGGTTTTTCTGCATGGTTTGTCAAAACATGCACAATCTATCCTAGATGGTTCTACCTGATCCTGGAAAAAATGGGTATTCGCAAGGGTTGGTTTCACGGTAATGTTCCAACCGTGTGAGGTGCCACTGTCTGAAAAAAAACACAATCAACGTGGTTAGAAAAACCATGCACTAGCTATGCACAAACCGTGTGACTTGTCCTGTTTTATGAAAAATCGGTTTTATGGGCTTTAAATAAGCCATAGAAACCTTCACAACCTTTTTTAACCCCATAGTCATCTACAATAGGTTAAATATAATGATTTACACTGAATATTTAAGGATCCATACTTGACTGAAAAACTAGGTTCTTATAGAATTTATGGTGATTAGTTATATTTTTCATATATTTTCTATTAAATTGGAATAAAATATATTTTTCACATGTGATTGACTGAGAAATATTTGAATTTTAACAAGATTTGATTTAATTAGGAAACAAATTGTGGTCACTGATTAGAAATAAAATATTAATAGGGAATGAGGTATGCAATTAGTTTGAGTGTCATTATAACATGATGGGGTTCAAGAGGTGAGATATAAAGAGAAAAATGTGATATATGTGTATGGATTATATATATATTATTGAGAAAAATTACTTTTCTGTGTAGGAAATTACAATAGTATAAAAAATTGTGAATTCCCTGGTTTTATTATCATACATTTCTTCGATTTTGGAATCATTCTTGTTCAATAAAAGAGGATGGGAGATGTTTTAAAAAAATTGTAGATTGATGTATGAATAAAAAATTTCAAAGTGTAATGATAAATTTAAAAAAGGTAATAGTGAATGAAATTTAGGAGAATATATCCCTAAAATAAATATTTATGGATAAAAATCCATTTTTACACTGGTGGGTCACCGTGGTAAAAATAAATACACTGGCTATATGAACAAATGAGATAAGAAAACCCTAAGCATAGTATGCCCATAATAATAGAGGTAACACATCATCTCTTCGAGTTGATGACGTGTAAACTAGGTTAGGGCTTGATGAAAATTTACTATAAAGTCCTTCATTCCCCCCATTTTTGTCTTTGAAATAGGATATTTGAAAGAATCCAATATAGTGGAAAAAATATGCAATTTAATAAATATGGAAAAATTTAAAATTCATGATATGATTAACTATTTAATAAACCTAATTATAATCACTTCATTCATAAAAAAATGGAAAATGAATAATTTAATGTTAATAACATTATCTTATGACTATATAGTCATGAAATGTTAATGAATAAGTTTTTAAAACAAAAAAAAATCTTAAATTTCTATTAAGAGATACAAAATATAAATAGGGACTATTGATAAACTAGGGCGATTTTGAGGTCTTCCCACCATTTTGAAATGTATTTCTTATGAATAATTGATAGATTGAACATGTATTGAAATTACGGGATCCTTGATTTATAATTTTGGTTGATATCTATATTTCTATCTAACTTGAGGAATTATACATATTTATTGGATCATTACTGGAATGGTAGTTATATTAGATCTCTTGATGATACGTATTGATACATTCTATTTGGAAAGTCAACACAAATTATATATTTATAGATTTTAAGAATTATTGTCTCTAAGGTTGGTAACTTCAATTATTTACTTTGTTATTTAAAATCCATTGATGTGTTGATTGATCTGTTTTTCTAAATGATCTTATTTTTTGAAATTATCATATAATTTTATAAATAAAATGGATATTTCAAATAATTTAATAATTTTTTTTTGGAAAATTGAGTTGATATTTATGGAAGTCATGGAATTGAATATAATAATTCATGGTATTTTTATATATATACTACAAGAAACCATGTTAATTGTTTTTAATCATTGATTTTAAGGAAATTCTCAAAATGTGTTTTCCTGAATAGTTGAGTCTTTATATTAATTCATGATTATGTTTAAAATAAAAAATATTATAAATTTTTTTAACTATTGAATTTCATTGGGAACAATTTATGAGAAAAAAAAATTTCGAAATTGAATTCATGTACATATATGAGTAATGATAGGAAAATTGTTAAAGAAATATAATAAATACCATGGAAATGTCCCTGAATAATCATGTAAAGTTGGTGAAAAATACCACAACATATTTTTTAGGAATATTTAATTTAAACACGTAGGCGGATAATGATTCACTTTGGGTGATTCTATGATCATAATCACATTTATATTGTTTTTATAACTCATTATGCCTCTGATATTGCAAATGTAGTCCAAATTATAACTAATGAGATTTTTTTATGTTGATATTATTTTTAATAGTAATATGTTTGAACAGGGTTGGGTTTATTTTGTCATGATGAAATTTAGCCATGTTAGGTTGAAATTATAAAATTTTTCTTGTGAATTTTTTAAAAAAAGAATTCTTTTTTTAAAGTGAAAATTATTTTTATAAATTGAATTGATTTATACATTGTCGATATATCATTCAAAAAACGAATGGTATTAGTTTACGGGAATCCTACTAATTTTTTTACGAATATTAAAATTCATACCTTAGATTAAATATTGATGATGTATGTTATGATTTTAGAAAATGGATGTATTTTTTGTTTATTAGTGATTAACCTTATAAGAATCTATGTAAGATTGATTTGATGTTGTAAAACCACCTATTGGTTTCCAAGGTCGACTATCCACTATGTTTGTGAATCTATATCATTACACATTATTTATTTATATAGATATGTTGTTTGCGTACATAATTCATGTTAAATTTAATGATTATTTTAAAAAAATGGTATTTTTTAAAACATCATTTCATATAACATGTATAGTTTCTTTTAAATTCGGGGAAAAAATATTCCCTTGATAATTTTACATTATCTCTTGGAAATAATTTTTTTCATATGGTAATTAGTGTATATTATAATGAATGTATAATAAAATTGTAAAATCAACCCATTGGTAAAACTGTAAAACCACCTGAACAAGATGGGTTAAATTTTTTCTTTGTGCTATGTTAGGTTCGGTACTGTGATGTTTTTGTTTAAATGGGACAACCAGACCCACCTTCCCTATGTATAAAATGATTTTAAATTTTTAATATTAAAATTTTAAGAAATTTATATAGTTTTATATTATTTTTGGAAAGAATGTTATTCCTTAGTTGAATGATTAGAATTCAAATTGGTTTTGTAAAAAAATCATTTCTTTTGTTTTATGTGTTTATAAATAATGATTTTACGTGAAATTTAATTTATTTTATTAGGTAATAAATGATATATTTAGTTACTAATTATTACAATTTAATTCCAAACAAAACCAAACAATCCTTTATTATACTTTAATCTACCATGTTGTCATTTTTTAACAAGTCACAGCTTATTTTTGAACCTGGGATGAAAATTTATCACCTAACTAAGATGTGTTTTATGATATTATTTATTTAAAAACTAACCCAATACTATTCCTACTGTAATATTCACATAAAATTATGTGTAATCTGTATTTCATGTTTCTAAATTTAGGTATCTCGATTGGTTGATATGATAGAGTACTGGATATGCATACGACAGTATTGGAATGAAATGGATGTGAATTACTATAAAACATATAAGGATAATAGTTATGTTAAATATCTATATGGATGTAACTATATTATGAAATTATCTATGATCATAAGTAAATAATGAATTTTTTAATAGAAGATGCCTATGATTTTTAATTATCTTATTATTATTGTAATTGTAGTTTTTTTGTGATTTACATATGATACTAATTTCGGATGATAGTATCATTGACATTAATTTGTATCGGTAAACATTATTTTGATACTCGTACGTTTTAAAATTATTGGGTAAGTTTAATAATTTCTTTATTAGGTAAAAATTAATGTTTTATTTATAACAAAATGGTTTTATATAAAGTTATAATTTTATAAAGGATTAATTATTTCATAAAATTATATTATTTCGAACATGTATTGATTAATAATAATTTAAAATTCTTTGTAGACATTAAGAAAATACTATTGAGAAAAAAAATCAACATTTATATGATTTTTTTTGTACACATGTAAACGTTATATATTAAGATACATGAATGGGGTTATATTAATTTTACATAAAAAATATAATATATTAGATGTCAAATATGATCTATGTTCCAATGTTTTACCACATGTATGATGAATGATTTTGACTACCAAAAAAGGATGGATTCCAATTTTATATTCATTTTATTTAGTATGTCAAGATACATAAGTTAGTTATATTTACCACTATATTAAAAATTACTTTAATGTTGGAATAATGAAATTTTTTAATGAAAGTGAATTGTTTTTTAGACATCAATATTGATTTTAGGGGAAATATTTACTCATATTTTTATGTTTTATATCTCAATAGTAGTTGATAGTTTCATGAAATCATGAGTTATATTATGGCCTTATGGAATATTCAACTATGATATTGAATTCTATATTTTGGTTCAGTCGTTATAAAACATTTATAAAACTTTTTTTCTAAATCATATTTATATAAAACCTATCTAAATTCATGATGAACTCCTTTAAACACTTAACTAACTTCAAAAATCTCATTTTACCCTTGATTAGAAATAAAATAACATATATTAAGGTATAACAGTTCATGTAATTTTTTTTCTTAATTTTCATTATTTCCAATAAATTTATTTAGAACATTAATAAGATAAATCAATGAACTTATATGAATATATTATCAAATAAATATATGAATAATATGTCTTTAAAAACTATATATATTTTTCAACAAATTTCTTTCATACCCATATGAATGCATTTTGTTAATGTATTTAATTTAAAAATAATATTTATGTGTAATAAAATGATAATTAACACTCTAAAATATATATTAAATCCATTAAAATATATCATTTAGTAATTATATACTTTCATTTTTATCATATTTAAATTGAAGTCCACTTTTATTAAAAATATTCATAAAACTAAATGAAATGATTTAATATTCAAAAAAGTATGTTAATAAGTAGTATATTAGTTGTATTTCTATTTAAAAATAAAATTTAATGGGTATGATTTTATAAGGGTATTTTGAAAGTTTATTCAATATGTTTTATGATATTTTTTAATTTTAAAATTGACACGTATTTGTAAAATTAAGTTTTGACTATATATCAAATGGATAAAATATTTTCCAAATGATGTGTAAGAGTGGTTTCAATTATGTATAAGAGTTATCTAGAAATATTTTCAATATATTGGTGTGTACTGAAAAATATAATATTTAAAAAAAGTTATTTAATGGAACTAAAGATTCAAAATTGAGGATTTAATTTTAAATTTTAAATTTAATTTCTTGCACTTATGAAGTGTAGATATATAACAATAATTGAAGATTATTGAATAATGTGAACTAGACGATCAGGTTTTTGAAAAAAAAATCAAAAAAATTTTTTAAACCATAAAATAAATAACACAGTATTTTAAAAATATTTCATAAGTGATATTTGGATATTTTTAATAGTATCCTTAAGATGTTTGTATTTTATCGTCTAAAAATCATTTGAATTTTTTTAAATCATATAAAGATTTATTTTTATTAGAAATTAAGTAAATATTTTATAAAAGTTTCTAGTTATTGAAAATGATCTAAATCTTGACATAGTCAGTGGGGTGGGGACTTTTATGCCCTCTTTATAAGATTCTATACATAAATCGAGACTTATAATAAATTATGTGATAATTTATTTAAAAAAATATTATTGAATATTTCAATGATAAATTGTATAAATAAGTCAAATTTTATAATGGATTAAAACACATGAATAATAGAAATGTAATAAAATCATTATAAATGCTTCATGTTTTTGTGTTTAACAAAGAAACAATATACAAGTAAGTGCTCCTTACATTATTTATGTATGTATCAATCTAGAAAATATCAAGATTAATATCTCTTTGATATTATTAATTCATTTAAATAAGGGTGTTGAAATCCTATAATTGTTGTTAAAGAAAGACCTATTAAATTTTTTTGCGATTTCATATATTTTTTATTCCTTAAGAGGAAGGAATTAACTTATTTTTAGTTATGTAGCTTATTAAAACTCATTGGTGTGAACAGTATCATGGGAAGTTAGGTATGCATGTTTTCCATTCATTATTTGTGTTTATATCATTTTATATCGATAAATATTTTATGTTTGGGTTTTTTTAATTACATTTTGGAATTATGGTTTCCATTAAAACCTAGTAGTGATATTATAGAAATCTCTATTGTAAAATGGTATAAAATTCTTTTTTTTAAATTTATAAAAAATAAAATTACCCAAATAATAATTTATTAATTTTATTATTTTTATGATGATATGTATAAAATTTATAAGGTAGTAAGATACATGAGAACTTTGTATTGTACATGGCATAATGATCATTGTTGGGAAACACTTCATACATCAACTATTGTTGAAATTATTTTTCTCACTAAAATAGAGCCTCACAACATTTATATTTCATTCTCTTTTCTCAATCTGTGTTATTAAGAGAAATTTTCATAATATAAAATTTCTATTAATAAATATTATAGAAGGAAAAAAATAATGAATGATATGTATCATTCAAAACAAATTCTTTTATTAAAGTGTTATATAAAAGAATCACTGGTAATAGTTATTTTCCATCAATGTAATAGAACATTTCCACTTATATTCCATTTTTAATATTAATTTATAAAATATATAATGTTTTTTGATTGAATTTATAATTATATTAGATTTTAGGATCTCATGATAACTATTTTAGTTATTAATTTATTAATTTATAATCTGAATATAATATTCTAGGATACACATTTTTCTATTTTGATAATTTATATGCATTAATTTAAAATATTAATTTTTAATTTTATAATATTACATCTGTTCTTATATGATTAAAATTCAAGGCATTCCATGAATTTTATTTATTTTTCATCCAGGACTATAATTTTTTAGTTATAATAATAATTATAATGGATTATTATGTTTATAAATATTACGTGTTCTATGAGTTGAAATTAGGCTATCTTTTGAGTATTGATATATTGAATGTGGCACTTTAGGACCAAATTTCCACTAAACTCGGATCTTATAATTTTATTTAGAAATTTTAGGGTTATATATTTTATTTTAAATGCTTGATCATGAGAAAATTTTGTTTTTACATGATTATAAAAAAATACATGGAAGGGTTTTATAAACATGATGAATGAGATACATTTGGATATGTGTAACTGTAATTATTTTTTATTATTATGTATGTAATGTAAATAATTATGTGTATAAAGTGATACAGAATAATATGTTTAGAATATATTAATTTAGTTGAAATTCTTCTATACAAAAAATATTTTTTATTGGCATGAATACAGGATGTGATTTCAGGAGATGCAGTGACATGCATGAGATTCATATGAATATCATGAGACTAGGAAAATAAATTTAAATACAATTAGTGAGATTCCATCCAATGTAAACACTTTTGGATAATACAATCATTAATAATGGGTGTCCCTATTTTTTAGGTTCCAAAAAATTATCTAGTGTACAGAAAGAAAATTATAGGTGAAAATAACTACTATTTTATTATAAATAATTTCTGATACATTTATCTAGGTGAACATAACATTTATGTTCTTATAAAAAATATTATTAGGGAAAACACAAATAATTTACTTGTGTTATTATATACACACCCAACAATCCAAGATTTATATGTCATTTGATTAACATGATTTTTTACCAATATAGTCATGCCTTAAGATATATATTGTTTAGTGTTATTTCAAAAAGAAATTTCGATTTTTGGACCAGTAATGGATATAATTTATAGGATAATCATTTAAATGGGATTAGATTTCATAAAAGTCATCATTAATTTAAAATAAATCATTGTACTCACCTAAAAAATATATATTCTTATAGATTATCATACACATCATGAACATTATATTGAGGAATATTATTAGTTTGAAAAATATTTTCATTAATTTTTATATATTTTTAATAATTTTTCACCCAAAAAATATTACTAGAGATAAGGATTTTAATGTTATATAAACTAATTTCTATAATTTCATCCAATGATAATTTGATACTAATTATACATCAAACATTTGAGTCGGTGATAGTAAACTCATAAATGTGAGGGAATTAATAAATTATAATTATATGTATATATTTTAAATGCGTTAAGACTTAAAATAGTAAATATAATAAATTAAGAAATATATCTTATAACTAGATTAATTATCAAAATGGAAAAAATTTTACTGTGTTATGGAAAAAATAAATTGATTTCTATATCTTGTTTCAAAAAGTGTAAATTTTCATTCATGATTAAGAACAAGGGTTGTTATATATTCTTGAATAAAATGTTTTATTTCATTTAAAATATTAGGAATTTTTTATGAATTATTGATATGTATAATCTATTCCATACATTCAAGAGAATAATTTTTTGGTAGTTTACTCTAACAGCTTTTATCTTCTGAATTATAATAACATGCATATAAATGATAAATTCAACAAATACTCCATAAATATTTATTGTTTGAATCATTAAATAATGATTTTTTTGGTAAATGTAAATTCTTTTTAATATGTGAGATTACTAAATAACTTTTTATTAGAGTATTGAGAGGATTAATGTAATATGATACATAATATTCATGATGTAAATAAAATAATGTGTACACAAGAAAGTGGGGTATATAGGTACATTATAAACAATTCTGATGATTTTATTAGGTGATAGAATGTTCTTCTTATGAATCACATGTTTCAAACATTTTAAAATGTTTAAATATTTTAAAAATAATATACAAAACCCAATTGTAAAAAAAGAATATTTTGATCAAGTTGTGTATGTGAGTACATAATCAGATACTCTACTGATAAATAGAGATATTGCCAGTTTTTTTCTCAAATAACTCTTCCTAAAAACCCATAATATAAGGATGTGAATTTGATGTGGGAATTTTTCATATTATATTTATATATCAATATAGTGTTTTGTTATAAAATTTTAATCTTTCATATTAAATCACATTTAATTTTATGTTTTTATAAGGACACCACATAAGATATTAAATAAAAGGAACCAAAATTTTTATATTACAAGGGTTTGGGGTTTTTAATCATATGTACAAAACTTGGATTGTAAAAAATTTGGTCCTAAATTATACAAATTTTTTTTTCTATTCATAAGAAGTATTGGGATATTATTTTTATGAGACTACTTAACACAACGTGTTTGTTTCCCAACATGGTGATATCTTCAAAAATGGTAATATTTATTAAGTAATTAGTAAGATATTATTTTTAAATTATATAAGATTAAACATAAGAAAAAAGAATGGTTCCAAAGATAAAAAGTGATCATATTTCATAATATTTTATGCTAACTAAACCAAATTATTTTATATAATAACCTAAAAGGTCTAGTGTGACTCATCATGAGACTAAGAGATATATATTCAATATTAAAAAATAACATAAAGTATTATTCATATAATAACAACATAATTCTTACTAAGATACAATTTATTATTTTGAATATGAGAGATGGTTAGAATCCATTATATTTGGGATCGACTTAATGTACACCAATCGAGTTTTAAACATGGTTAATAGACTTGGTGGTGGAGATTTGTAGGTTTCTTGTAAGTTTTCTAAAAAAACTAACATATATTGAATAATTTCTATTAATAGTACTCATTTAGTGGTAAAAGGTTTAAAAATATCTTTTTAATAGATGTTAAAAGATTTTTTCACAAATATACATGACAAATTATTATTTTTTATTTTATCTATAATGATTCATTTTGTTTACAAGATATTAAAAAATAGATATAAATATTGATTCCCTCTAATATAATTTAATTTATGAAATTTATATGAAACAAATTTAAGGAATTAAAATATAAAATATACCACTAAGGTATAAAATTTTCAATGATCATTTTTTTAATAAAACATTCATGGAAAAACATTGTTGAAAAAGAATGTATTATGTTTATGAAAATATATAATTATAGTTAAAATTGGTTTATTGTTTTGAGATTTTAGTATACATTAAAATGTTTTAAATGGTTTAGAATAGAAAACATAATGATGGGGTTTTTATGAATATTATATGTTGTGAGTCTTATGAAGACCCAATATATTATTAAGGATTTATAATGTTAATGAATGTATTAGATTACATATGATTAAAACAATTCATCCATCACGTATTCTATATTTTTTACATAACTAGATATTTAATTTTATTTTATAATTTGGTGTATATATTAATCTAACCCTAGAGAGAGACACTAGATATTAGAAATTAAAATCCTTATATACATGAGAAGAATTCTTGATTGGTTATTATTCTTATGAGGTAAGGTAGATCTCATTGTGAAGGTTTAAAATAATTCTATAATATAGAATAACATCAATTATTCATGATATAAATTTATTTTTTCTTCAGCAATGGAGTTATTAATTATACGGTGGTTATCAGAATAGATGAATAGTATATTATGACATCAAATTCTATAAAGAAATTTATTTTCATTGAAATATTTAACATTGGTCTTACGGTGGTTAATGGAATATTGGGAGTAAAAATTCTATACCATGAGAATAATGGATTAATTTCTCATTCTATGGAATCTTGGTATTTTCAATGGTCAAAATACATCCTTATAGAATTTTATCTTATTAATGAAATCATTGAGATGGGTAATGTAAAGATATTTTGGGTGGATAAAAGCATAAAATAATGTATTTATTTACAAATATATTAACCTAGTATAATAAAAACTATTATATAATGTCTTTGCGTATTATATACAGGTATATTAGTACGTCATGTTTATTTTCACTGTAGATGCATCATGTTTGTATAGTAAACTCAATATTAATTTATCATTTACTGAATTGTACTATATACATTATATAAATCAGGGAATAATAAGAATTTCCTTTTATATTATGACATTGAATTGTCAATAATAAAAGACAATCATAATATATTATGAATTTAATGATTTGGTGAGATTATCATATATGAAATTTAGTAGTCTTATGAGATAATTAATATTAAATTATTGGGACAACCTAAGACACACCCTACTATATTGGATGCTAAAAACACAATCTTTATATTTCTGGAGCTCATACCAGTAATCATTCCTCAATTTTAACCATTTAAAACATATAACACCAAATTAAAATTTTGGACCACATATATAAATGTGTTAGTTTTTGTTTTATGGTTTTATATAATTAATATAAAATATTAAATAAAATCATTGATTCATAAAAAAATATTCTACAAATATCTGCATCATAATCCACTATGATCTTCATATCTAGGAAAATTCATTGGTACAACATATTTGAAACAATTATTCACTTATTAATTGAAAGGAAACA
This sequence comes from Viscum album, assembly GCA_963277665.1. NCBI lineage: Eukaryota > Viridiplantae > Streptophyta > Magnoliopsida > Santalales > Viscaceae > Viscum > Viscum album. The sequence goes on along the minus strand of OY728160.1, from coordinate 401,550,358 downwards.
TAATAATGGGTAACTCAAATGACAATTAAGTATAAAAAAACCATTAACAATTGAATTTCATCATTTATAAAAATATAATCATATGGTAATGATGGCATAATCAAAGCATATGAGTATAAAATAAGATAATTGATACAAATTAATATCTGAATCATAAATCATGAAACATGTCATAAATATTTAATAAAGCAAAGATCTATAAGAATAAAAAAATAATGATCCATTTGATTTCAATCATGATCAAATGAAACATTAAAATCTCATGGAAAGCATAAAAAACAATTTTGTATCATAGAAAATTATCTTCATAACTCATGTAAGAAATTACTAGAGCCTAGAGAAATTCAAAGTGGACGAATACTCGGTTAAAATACTTAATATTTCAATTTAATTCAAGGGAAATTGCTCAATTTGTTATAGAGATATATTGGGATCATACATTTTTATAATTTTTTGGAGGATCACTCATTCGTATAACATGTAACGAGATCACCTATTAATATAGGCTCTATCGGGATCATGTTTTTGTATAATGTATACAAGGATCTCTCATTTTTATAATTTCATTCTTGATCGTCTATCATAAATAATAACATCCAATTATTTTTAATGAATGAAAAATTTATATTATTATTTTTATACCATAACTCACTTGAAAACAACCATCATTTCTATATATCTTGTTTAACTCATTGAATAGAAATTGGATTTAGAGAAACCTATTTAAAATAATCATCATAATCCATATATATAAATGATGTAGGTGACATCATTAAAAAAATATCCTCAGTGGATCATAACTAAAATAAAGTGTTATTGTCTATAATTAATATAAATTCCATTAAAACACTAAAATAATTCTTGAGAAAAAACATTCAACATTTAAATGAACTTTTAAAAAGTATAAATTCTATGAACATTATGAAATATATTTATTTGAAAATAAAAAAAGAAACATGTAAAGGAATATTAAAATCATTGATAGTCTTTTTGATTAGAAATTATATTCATGTATTAATAGTTAATTTTTTTTATTAACATAATTAGTAAAAAGTAAATTTTTAATAAAATGAGAAGATTATTATTTTTAGACCCTTTTGATATGATTAAAATTTAGTTAAAAATAAATTCAAACCATCATTTATGACTATTGAAATAAATTCTTGAACACGTTTTATAAAACCTGGATATAGAAGAAAATATTTTTCAACTGAAAGAGGAGATATAATATCATATTTTACTAAAAACATTTTATGTACCCTTAATTGTTCCGAAGAGAGTAAAATTGAACAAAAACATAAATGTTCCATAAATCACTATGAGTTATGAAAAATGAAATCTTATTATCAGATAAGTATCTTTTAATTAACTCAATTGAAGTTAAATAAAAAACAATACAAATTAAAATGGGATTAGAAAATAAATATCTTACAACTATGGAAACAGTTGAATCATAACCCCATTAAAGAATAATGAAAAATAAAAAATTAAATATGATTATAATAATGATATTAATGATATAAAAATTTCATGGGGCAGTAAATAGGCCTCATTGAAGAATATAGAATCATAACATAAATGTATGTTCCGAAATAATTGAGATCAATAACCCTTACAAAGATCATATCATATTATTAAGAATTAATATATAGGGTAGTTATGTGTAAAAAATATAAATCCAAAATAAATAAATTTAAATAAATAATAAATAAAAAATCAGTTATTAATCATGTAATAGTGACATAATATAATCATTTAATAAGTGATATAACCCAATAAAATTTAATTTAGTTATGAAATCCCTTACCACATGGTGAAATTCAAGTCAGATCACCTTTGATGAAATATTTTTTATATGAAGCGAAAAACTCTATAAATTATATGTGATTAATTATATAAATCTTAAAATTCAATTTTTTATAATGTATAAAATAAATTATGTTAATAACACTAAAATATGACACAATAATATTAAATGGTGATGAAATCTTCTACCTCTACTCTGAAATAGTTATGTATGTCTATTAATGCATGTATAATAAATTTATATAAATAAATATACTCCATAAAAATATTTATATTAATAATCCATTATCTCTAATCCATTTATTTCATTTATTGTAATAAAATATTTAATTACATTAAAGGTTTTTTCCATGTCGGGTGTTTTGAAGACATTTGGTTCATAGTTGTAAAACGACTCAAGTATCATGACCGTGGTAAAAAAGGTAATTGTACTATAATTTATAGAATATGAAAAATGAAATATTTATCATTTTTATAGATTAATTATACTTTTAAAAACAATAATTAAATATTTTTATGAAAAATTAATTGTGTTACAATCATAGAGATGGTAGGTCCAACATACACATATGTAAGGTTTCCATTATTTAATGATTAGGACGGAAAGAAAGAAAGAAAGTATGATTTTATTTTCATAAAAATTTATTATATAATAAATATAAAACTATATATTTATATAATTTATATATATCATCCATGTTATATAGCGATGAAAAAAAATCACATCGCTTCGTGGTGGTGCCAATATCCATGTACACCCAAATGACATTTTCAATTTTAAATGAAGGAAAAGGTATAAAAATATATGATATATTATATTCCTATAATCATAATTATATAATTAATAACATTTATATACATTAAATTCATCACTATAAGTTTTTATAATTTTTTGTAATGGAAAAATAATTACATCAGTTCATAAGGTGGCAGTCTTTCATAAACATTAATGATGGTTTTGATTATTATTTGATGTAAAGGGATATAGATAGAGGTAATTGCATTAACATAATAATATATAAGTGTATGTAATATACTAATATTATTATTTTATCATTATTATTAATATATTAATGAGGTATAATAAGAATAGAAACTAAATATTTATGTTAAAATCTATACATCATCTTTAGACATCCTCTTTCTCATTGCACATTAAACCCTATAAAGTAGGTATAAATCCAAAAAATTAAAAATATACAATATTTTATTTATTTTTTAAGATTTTTTAATGTGCTCTATGAAAAAAATGAATCATGAATTTTAAAGAAGAGATGAGGTGGGGATACCATTTATAATTGAGGGGAGGGTCAGTCTTTGAATTACGTATAGTATTGAATTAATATAAATTAATTTTTTTGGGACAAAGGATTAAAATTGATTAATTTTAATATAATATGAGTATTATTATAAATAATATTATAAAATAAATCATTCACACTTTATATCCATATTATAACCATTAAATTTTAGTTTTAACCACTCATTAACCCTTTTGAAAATTACTATGAAATAAATGTTTTGTAAACATTTGGGATGAAGAATGTAAATAAAAAAAGGGACAAAAAATAAGTAACATAGTTGATATATATTACCATATACCATTCAATTTTCTAAATATATATGTTCTATTAATTTTAGATATTTTAATAAAATATTGTTTATTATAAAATATCATTCAATTCATTTTGGGAACTATGCGTTTAATTCAACTATTAAAACAAATGAAAGTTAATTAATTCGAATATAAAAATTTAAAACATCCCAAATTATATATATTTATATATAATATATATTGGAAGGTATTAATCACCCAAAAAATTGCATTTATAATTTTTTAAATAATTTACTTGATTTTTTGACTGCTTGTACAAGCATTATGTAAACATTGCATAAACTGTTATGTTTCTTATTTAACCATAGAAAATTAAAAATAAATTAGGATGATAAAAAAATATTTTTTTTAAAAATAATTTTCTATTTTCATAAATAATTAATATTTAATCCCATATAGGATATCAAAAAAAGTTTAAAATGTTATTTTTATTTCTCTAGCCTTGCACAATAATTGCACAAGCATTTGGATATGATTATTGTTATGTGACTCTATAGATATAAAATAAAAATAAAAATAAAAAATATACATAATAGTTACAAAAATAATCATACATAGAATTTTATTTCTTCATTATGATCATTATATTACCATATTTTATTTTCTAGTGTTTCTTAAGCACTTAATCCACATAGAAAAATAATTTCATATTTATCACATTATAAATCACTACTTATATGTTTTGATTTATTTTTATATGATATTTTTTTATATTATAATAAATTATTCCTTTCATAAGATTAATAAGATTTTATATAATATTTTTCCCTTGGAGATATAATAGAACATAATGTATTTTATTGAAACTATTTTTTTTACTATTCACCAAAATTTAACTTCATCAAAAATATATCAAAAATTAACACTGGAGTAAGTTTTAATTTTTTAGTTGAAAAATTATGTTATTTTTGTAAAAATATATTTGTATAAGTTATAGATATTATTACTAATTTAAATTCAAAAAAATGAAATGAAATAATTTTTTTTTATAAAACAATTCTATTACAATCAAAAGTAAATTTATACCTAAAACCGTGTTTAATTATATTTAATATGTAAATAATTATATTTTCTAACCAAAGTATTTTTATAATAATATAATATCATGTTTAGTGTATAACATAACTTATTAATGAGAGGAAATTATAGTTTTATCAAAATTAGTGTTTTTCACTATTCCCTAAAAAAGTAAATTTGTTCAGAAAATATTCAAAAAATCACTATGACATAAATTTGAAATTTGGATTATAAAATTGATATACTTATTTTAAAATAATATGTCAAAAATTTAAATAAAATACTTATAATATTCACTCAAAAAATAAATAAATAATTTTTTTTAGGAAAACGATATTCTGAAGCATAAAATGACATTATTGAAAATTCAGTTCTTAGTACATATGAACTAATAAAAAAATTTGTATTTAGTAATACCTTTATATATATGTCTATATATATTATAAATCATTTTATCTTGTTCATACCATTCAATTTAAACTTCATTTTATAATTATAACATATAAATATTAGTATTTAATGGTTTGTTTGAACTCAGTGTTGTGTGTAATATATGCTATCATACATATTTTTTTTTTCAATCCTCGAGGTGCTATACACCCCCCCCCAGAAAAAAAATTTCTTCAAAATTTAAAAATGATATTGGCAATCATGAATATGATTTGTGATAATACCTTAATTAAAAATTTAAATTGTAAAAATGTAGAGTAAAACTTCTTATTGAAATGGGATAATGATAAATATGAAGGTTATCTTTAAAAAAATATAACTAGATTTCAAAATAAGATAAATTTAGTGGGAAGTGTAAATATTGATATGGATGAAAAACTTAATGTCTAGATAATGATGGAGAGTAACATAGAACATTGATCACAGGAAATTGAATGACCAACAGAAAATCAATGTTCACAAAACTGTAAACTATTTAAAAGTGAAAAGGACCAACAATTCATCAGAAATGAATGTAGTATAGATTTTTTAATTTTGATATCATTATCCATGATTTGAGAAAATATTTTACAATCATGATAAAACATAAAAAATTATGATTACATTATACATATATTTAATCCTTTAATATATATCAACAATAATATCCATTTTTTCTCCAAATGATTAGTCTTTCAGATGAATATTTCCATCATCATAAACTAAAATAACCTTATAATTTATCCATCAATCCAAAAAATATAATAAGTTATTCCACTGATCATTAGACATTATCTAAGATAAAAGGGTTTTTCATAAGATAAAATAATTCTACAAATGATTAATCCTTAATTTTATGAAATACAACATTAATCTATAACGTATCAACAATAACACCCAATGTTCATCAAATAACAATTGATAAATAAATAACTCTTTATTATAAATACCCTCAATAAAATCATTATTTAATATGTTATTACCATAATGTTTAACTCATAAAATTCAGTATATATTCACAAAATTGTAATATCATTATTACAATATAACTCTTAATATTAAATAAAATGATAATCGTAAGGATTCCATCTACATCATCCCAACAAATTTTATCCTAAAATATAATTATTCACCTTAAAACATTAGAAGGGGTTTCTATAACTTTTAAATTATGATCAACTTTAATATTTTAAAATTTATGATTTAATCCATAACTCTTAATATAAACTCAAATGAAAAATTATAATACCAAAATATATCTAAACACTACTATGAAAACTAAAATAAAAACCCAATCCTCGTACTCTTGTAGCTGATTCTAAAAAAATTATCTTTTAATATATGTATTTGATACCGATAATGATGACCCAAATTTAACCCATTAAACTAAAATATTGGATCCTGTACTTACAAAAAGGACCTTTAAGGTTTAGAGTTTCATATAATAATTACTAACTTTTACATAAAAACATAAATACATAAACAACTTGTTCATAACTATATATATCATCTTCATGTAATTTCTTCATATATAGTAGAATTATTAGGCACACCTTACATAAAACTAATTTCACAACCCATAGAAAATGAAAAATAAGAAAGGTGGGACCAAATAATTATCAAGGGTAAACATAAGTATTAATAATTGTAGGTCATCAGTGAGAATAAGATGAACAGTAGTGTATGGAGACATAATAAAATTGAATGGGCATTAAATAATGCAATTCAAACCAATAAATACATGGATCATCAATCATAAAACATTCAATAATTCTTAAACAAATTAATTTTCATATAATTGATATTATAAATCATGTTATGCTAATATTGAAAAAATGAAAACATCAAAAACTCGTAACAATCATAATGAAAATGTATTGGTACCATAGAACAATATCTACATAACCCATTTTAGAAATAACTGATGCCAATTAAATCTATAGGATAAACCTCAAATGTTAACATATTATTTCATTACATTGAAAACAACTAATATTACCCATTTAATTAGAGAGCTATATTAATACCACACATTAATAAAAGATGTATTAGTATCACATATTCATATAATTTTTATTGATCTCACACATCCTTAACAATAGTTTTCAAGTACCATTACTGAATAAAACATTTAGAATGTTTCACATTATAACATAACACCCTTTTAGAAAACCATAATTTATTTATATCTCAATTATCTCATGGAAAAAAATTGGTTCCCAGATAATCACTACTAAAAAAATCATAATACATAATTATATTGAAGATGGATGGTATCTTTACAATATATCCCTGGTGGATATTTAGTAAATTAATGGTTTTTTCATTAATTAATATAAATACTATACAATATCATTAAAAATTCATAATAAAAATACACGTTCTATAATGAAAATTGTATTTAAAAAATAAACATTTTGTGATTATTATGAAAAAAAATTATTTTAAAATATATATCAAAACTTATAAAATATTGTTCAAATCATTTACTAGTAATGATTGTGGGAAATTTAATTCATGTAGTAATTATTAGAACATTGTAATGTCCCATATTTTCTGTATAATGTTTTTAGTTATTTGAAATTATTTCGAGACTGCGTAATCTGAAGGTGCATGATTCCGAGGCCTGGGGTGCCTGGAATGATCTGTTGATGTTTTATTAAACTTTAAATAGTGTGCATAAACATTTTTCTTGAACAAGTCTAATAAATTTAAATGATATCTTGGATTAGAAATTTGAGGGCACCATTGCGCTCAGGATGGCGGTTTTACCCAAGGCGCGACTTATGCTTAGTCTTCGTGGGCCTCCTATGATAAAACCAAAAAATGGCATAACCATAAATAAAATAATTAATTAAAATTATTTTTATTTTCAAATACTTATAACTCATGAACGGTAACTCAGATAAAAAAATCTGAGACCATCGCTGAACTCATGAGGGTATCCTCTCTTTAGGTGGTTACTAACATTGGTTGGTGCGGGCTACCAGTGAAAGTTAGTATTTGGCTGTAAGAAAACTAATTAAATAAAAATTATTTTATTGAAAAAATACATAACTTTTAAACTGTTACTTGGATTGGAAATCTGAGAGTACGGTTGGGTTTTTTGGTTGTTTTTCACTTAGGCAGAGTCTGACCTAGATCGCCGCAGGTCGAGGGTGACTATTAATAATTTACTGAAATGTTTATCGGGTACATTTAGTAAACAAGTGAACGATGTTATATAACTTTTGAATCATTTCTTAGATAAAAACTTTGATAGCACTGTTGAATCCACAATGCCATAATTCACTTAAGGGAGGATTCAATTTGACTGTAGTAGGTCCAAAAAAAGATAGTTTTTGTAACTTTTAAAAGAATAAATAAAATAACATTATTGTCTTATTTTTATTCTATTCCCCCAAAGAACAAGTGATATGGGGTGAATGGCGATGTGTCAAGCCAATAAATGGCTTGAACATCCAATTTAACTAACAAAAATGTTGGGGGGAATTAGGGAGCTTTCTAATTAATGAGCCATCATTAAATTTTAACGTTGTTACTTACCCTCCACATCCCCTATATTTATAGAGCTTGGTGGGTGGTACTGGCACAACTTCACAAAGAAACTATGTACTGAAGGACCACCGTGACGCCGGACCCATAGAAGATGGAGCTGACCAAGTGGGAGGTGACATGTGACACAGAACCATGAACTAGAAGGCGATGTACATGTGGTGTCATTGGGAAACGGTTGTGCGGATGAAGAAAGCCGACCCACATTCAAATGAAGATGCTCTCCAATGGGTTTTCGAGGTAGGGGTTATTTTCATTTGTGCATTTTTTTTATTCCCTCTTCCCCATTATTGAAATTATACGAAGAACCTGGGTCAACCGACTAACGGTTTGACCCATGATTCATTCGCCTTTATGGGAGGTTGTTGTGGGGAGTCTTGTCGGGTTTAACTTGTTGTTTAATTCAATATCTTATACAACACCGTTAAATATATCCCCCTTGTTTAGATGTTAATGCGGAGGGTGCAGGCCTAATGAATAGGGCCTCAACCATCCGCCACTTGGTACATCCTTTTGTGTCCACGGTAGACTGACGACATGAAGAAACTAACCATCTACGTGATGGGAAGGGCGTCAACACACACTGCAAGAGGAGGCTACGATAGAAAGTCACGGTGGTCATCAGAGTGGTCGGCACTGGCCGAACGTGGAGGAGGTGTGGCACGCCGATGGTGTGCAAAGATGTCACAGATTTTCCGTCGTGAGTATCAGAGAAGGTGGTTGGCTCGTCGGTCGTCCGCGGAAGGGAAGGGTTGTGCAACATTTCCCACCCCGAGGAGTAAGAGACCACGGCGGAAGCGGCAATGGATGAGGTGGAACCCATGACTCAAGTGGGTTCCACGGTGACTGGGTAGCGTCCATGTGGGACCACCCATTCAAAGGCTGAATGGACTTTGTCCGTTCAGGATCTCGTGGGAGAGTATCCCCCGATCCGCCTGGCAGAAGAAACACTGTTCGTGCCCTTCGTGGCCGGACCACCCTCCTGCGGGCTACTGCCAACGGGCTGAAATGCCTTCTTGAGGGCCGCTGCCAGCGGGCCGGGCATCAACTTTGTGGGCCCCTCCCTATAAATCTCAGTCCCCCCTTGCGAAAACCCCTTCTTCTGGGATGGGCATGACCTTAGCCTAGTAGGCCGAGTCAGCCACGACACAGCTCATACGAGGTCGGGCCTGGTCGGTCTGACCGGGTCGGACTGAAACTGGGCCCAGAAACACTTAAAGGGCCTTGTCTTGAGAACCAGATGTCTGATTGATGAACCATTTGAAGAATTATGATCCTTGTAGTTAGAAAGTCATTTTGACTTTATCTATGTGATTTTTGTTGAATCTTGGAGTACGGACGGGTTGGATCGCACCCGAATCCAACTGGGCCCTCAGCACTGAAATTCCAATAACGCACGGATCAAGCGTCTGATTGACACGTTGTCTTTTGTGGTGTAACCCTTGTGAAATTTAGGATCATCTAGTTACTTCTATTTGAGTCTTTTTATCAATTTTAATAAGATTGATGGCTTCAGTACTGGTTCTCCCAAGCGTGCTACTTACGGAACCCAGCAGCTGGATGAGACTTGAAGACTGCTTGACGATGGCCAATGTTGGAAGCGGTTCTATGTGACCTAGCAGGCCCATGGTGGGAAGCGGCTCTGTGTGACCTAGCATGCCCAAGGTACCTATCCTGAATGAGTTCCAAAGTAGTTCACGGTTAGTGGGAAGTGGATTTCTGTGGCCCGACTTGCCCACTGTAATCGATAGAGGAGGAGTTCTCTAGCAACGGAGAAGTTCGAGGTTTGTGATAGACTATGCTACAGTTACTACCCTAGAAAATACATTGTGGTGACTTCCATGTATATCAAGTTGCAGTGATTGGCTTGATGAGCGGTTCTCCAAATCAGGCTACGTATGGAACCCTGTGGTTGGCTGAGACCTGAAAACTACATGATTATTAGCCTAGAGGGAAGAAGCTCTCTAAGAACCAACATGCCCACGGTGGGGAGCAGCTTTGTGTGACCCAACAGACCCATGGTACTCGATAAGAGGTGTACCTTAGTTCAGCCAAGGTGTGAAGCGGCTCTGTGTGACCCGACATGACCAATGTGGGAAGTGGCTATGTGTGACCCAAAATGCCTAAAGTACCCTTCAGGGATGGGTACCACAACAGTTCATGTTTAGTGGGAAGTGACTCTGTATAACCTAGTAGGCCCAGTTTACTTGATAGAGGAGGAGTTCTCTAGCATCCGAGGAGTTCGATGATGTGATAACCCTTCTACCCATGACCTAAAGTGATACATAGTCTGATATGACTTGTGTTGTGTAATTTTGCATCATGATTTTTGGGTTTTACTTTGTGGGACTATAGGAGACATACGGGGGTCTCAGGGTGACAACTGAATATTGTTATACTCACCTCTGCATGGGATTTTCCCAAACCTTGTTGTGTTTGGTGCAGATGACGTGCAACATTGATGGAGACTGAAGGAGCTAGGACTAGGCGATGCTTGGAGTTGGACATTGTTAGTGTGATATGACACATGTACTTAAGACCGTGATTTGTACCTAGCCTTTAGGAAGGATCTATGGTGGACGAACCAAAGCTGTCTTTCACTTTTCAGATATTTTTTACTTTTTCGATTGTACTTGTACTTTTCCAGTTGGGCTTGTATTCCAACCCCCTTTCCATTCAGCACTCATTAATGAAGTTGATTAAATCACGGTTGCTTTTGTTGTGTTCTAGTCTCGGTGGTTTCCCGTTGTTGCATTCTACTCTGTGAGTTTTTATAGGTTTAAAGGAAATTCCTTCCCATTGTAGGGATATGACTTTTCGGTGCTAGTCGCCAGCCCCTAGCCCCTGGAAGGCGGGCTTGGGGTATTCATGACACGGGCCCCGAGAGATGGGTCGTGACAAAGTGGTATCAGAGGTGCTTTGTTCTATCAATGAATTGGGACTCTGATATTTACAATGAATAAATAGTGTTATGTGTTATGAGTGTGGTTTTCAGTTCGGGGAGTCCAGTGTTGGTGCAGCAGCCGATGTATCCATACACGAGGACCCTGAATTCTGATTTCCGACTCAAGGCACGGAAACACTAATTGCTGTGTTTTTTAGAGTTTTTCTTATGATTCTTTGGATCCATTTAATAGGTTTAATTTAATGATAGTGGAATACCTATTCATTATCAGGATGTCACCGCGTAGATAGCCATCTTGGATTCCTGAGAGAGTACATGATGACACCCACAGATCAATTATGCCTTGGTTTAGGACCTATTATGGTGTTAGCACCTTCATGTGGTGCACCAGTTGCACCACCACCCATTGAAAAACATATGCCAATGGCCCCACCATCAGAGGGTGCATGCTGACTAAGAGCATTTCATGAGTATTAATGGTAGAGTGCTCTGGGGTATCGAAGCATGACAGATCCCCAGGCAGTATTGGACTGGATGGAGTTTGTGGCTAAATTATTCTTCCTAGTTTGGTCACCATCAGATCAGATATTGATCCTAGCTTCTAGTATTTACCAGTGTGTGACCATGAGGATAGTCCACATGATAATGAGGATTTGGTACACAGACTGTTTCCTGAGATGGTACCTTTCAATAGTGTACTAGTTATAAAGCTACTCGTTGTTCAAAAGTTATAATTTCCAGTACTGGTATAGGAAACATTTATGCTTAGTTCCTTACACGTGTTTCAGCAACGGATGCCCCTCAGGTTCCGAGATGTGGCCGACTCATAGGCGGCTAAGGACTAGCTTGAGGATGTGTCTAAGAGTTCCCTAGAGACTCAACAGCTTGGGTTGGACGACATGTCGGTAGCTAAGTATTCATCAAGGTGTACCGACCATCGTAGGTACTCGATGAATATAGTATGATCAGTTCTCCATATCTCGGACCTCCAAGAGAGGTTTGTGTAGGGATATCCAATCCAGTATTAATCCTCTATGCATTCCTACTTATGTTATGGTACTAGAGGGAACCTTTGGGTTTGAATGATATTTGGCTGAGTTAATATAGCCAGTGGATGGTAGTAGTATGAAAGTAGGAAACTAATGCCAGTCTCAAAGGATATGGCGTCTAAAATGTTTTGGGACAAATGAGTGATAAGGACAGATGAATCTACAGGGCATCAGACCTGGAAGTGGAGATACGAGAGTAGCATGAGGTGGTATACATTTCGACATGTTACGACCACCACCTAAATGTGGTCCCCACCAGGATCAAGGATCTGGAGGATAGGGGAAGGGAGTATCTGAATGCAGTCATGGAGTGTGACCCAAGGACTCCAGGGATGATTAGAGGTACGCTATGTGTCAACTACTAGCTTCTGTATCAATAGACATAGGTACCAATCATTCTTTCCTTATATTAATCTTGTCTAAGACCTAATGTTTCTGGTGAAACCATTGAATTGAACCTCACATCTGGAGATAAATTTTGTATGATACTTGATAATCACACATACACTTATGGTGTGATCTGACCCTTGAGGCAATATTTTCGGTTGTATCCTCTTGGTGGCATAGTTGAGGCCTTACAATGTTAGTTTGGGTAAGGACTAGGCATCCACAGTTCTTACTCATATTAACTGTATTAGGAAAAAATGATGTGGTTTATCTAATATGTGGAAATGGGGTTTTCCTAGTTCAACAAATAAAGAAAACTTAGGAAGCACCAGATAAACTCATGCATATGAGGGTTTATCAGATCACTCTTGAGTCATCCAGACTTACCCACATGGTAGCAGGAGTTTGGAGTTTTCAGTTCCAAAAAGTAGTGGCAGAGCATGGGGACATCTTTTAAAATATTTTTCTAGGATTACCACCTCAAAGGGAGATGGAAGTCTTCTTTGGATAGTTACTACTAAATATTTGTACCTACCTTCCCCAGGGTAGCAGCACCCTTGTCAGCTTTGAAGAAAATAGTGGAGGCTTTTCTGTAGATGGAGAAGTGTCAATAGAGCATTTAGGAGCGGAGACATAGACTAAAAAGTATATCTATGATAACCATGAAATGTAGTTAGCATCAATGGTCATTGTGCTGAAGATGTGGTGGCACTACATGATAGGTAAACCGTTTACTATTTACTCTGATCACAAGAGTCTCACGTTTATCATCTCATAGAAGGACCTGAAACTGAGATAGCGATGATGGTAGAGTTCCTCCAGGACTGACTTTAAGATAGTCTATATTCTTGGGAAAGAAATCATGGTAGCAGATGCACTCAGTAGGAGGTCTAGTCTGCAGTTGTTGAGTGAGGTGACAAATCAGCTAGTCGCGTTGCAAGAATTATTCGTGGATAGAGATGAAGCTACATACCTCCGGTCTATGATAGTCACATCCCCCCACTTCTTTATAAAATTCATGGGGTCACAGATTGAGACGTTGACTATGAGGCTCGATGTGCTCAGATGTCGTCAGGATGGTCTCCTGACGGATTTTATGATGGTAGAGAGCATGTCTTCCTCTTCATTGGACACACCATGTTACCAATGATGCTTCAGAAGGAGGTGTTGAGTGAGATCCATACATCCCCTTTAATGGTACATCCTAGAGTAGATAAGATGTACCAGGACATCTAGGGTTAGTACTAATGTCCGGGGATGAAGGAAGAAGTGGGTTAGTTTGTATCACGATGCCTCACTTGTTAGCTAGTGAAAACTTCTTAGATCAGGTAAAAGTCTTATGCCAAAAGGAGGAGGGAGACCTAGTTTTTCTCTGTTTCTCACCTCAATGAGGTTTTTGGATATTTGGACAGGGCGGCATGTTATCTCCATGATTCATCGAACCTTTCTAGATTCTCAGAAGAGTGGGCGAGGTGGTGTACCATCTATCTATTTTCCCACAGAGGCACCAGGTGCATAATGTTTTCCATGTGTCGTAGCTCAGGAGATGCGTGCATGATCCATCACCCGTTATCAACTAGGGTTAATTGTTCATTGATGATGGGGTGACATTTATAGGGTTCCCAATGGAGTTTGAGTATTGACAAGAGCGGGTCTTCTGTGGGTGATCGATACTTTTGTTGCGCTTTCACTAGTAGAACGAGAACCTCAAGGATGGAATATGGGAGAGGTAGTCTCAAATTCATGCTCAGTACACCCATTTGTTCCCATAGACTGTGTTTTGGATATTAGGGAAATAATTCTCTATGGTGGGGAGAATGTAATGTCCTGGAATTTCTGTATAATGTTTTTATTTTTTTGTAATTATTTCAAGATCGGAAAACATGACAGTGCATGATTCCAAGGCCCAGAGTTCCCTAAATGATCCTTCAAAGTTTTGTTAAACATTAAATAGTGTGTGTAAGAAGTTTTCTTGAAAATGTTTAATAACACTTAAAAAGTTTCCTAGATCAGAAATTTGAGGGCACTATTGTGCTAAGGATGGTGGGTTTACCCTAGGCACGACTTCAGTTTAGTCGGTGCAGGCCTCCTGTAACAAAACCTGAAAATGTCATAACCGTAAATAAAATAATGAATTAAAATTATTTTAATTTTCAAATTCTGAAAACTGGTGAACGGTTACTCAGATTAAAGATCCAAGACAACCACTAAACTCATGAGGTTATTCTCTCTTTAGTAAGATACAAACATTTGTCAGTGTGGTCCACCGGAGAATGATAGTTTTTGGCCGTAAATAAAATAATTAAGTGAAATTTATTTTATTGTAAAAATCCATCAATTTTGAACAATAACTCAGATTGGAAATCCAAGAGTACCATTGGGTTCTTTGGGGTCTGTTTCACTTAGGCAAAGCCTAACCATGACCAACACGGGTTAAGGATGACTGTTAATAATTTACTGAAATTTTTATTTGGAACGTTTAGTAAATGCACGAGCGGCATTTTCTAACTTTTGAATCGTTGCTCAGATTAAAATTCCAAGAGCACCGTTGAATCTGAAGTGCCAGAATTCACTTAAGGGAGGATTCTCTTTGACCATAATAGGTTTGGAGAAAAAGTTATTTTTTAGTATATTTTAATAGAATAAATAAAATAACATCATTATATTATTTTTATTCTATTCCTCCAACGGACAAGCGATAAGGTGGGACCAGCAACTTGTTAAGACAATAAATGGGTTGTACCTCCAACTTAATAAAAAAATAATTAGAGGAAATTAGAATTATTCTTAATTAGTGGTCACCTATTAAATTCTAACATCATTACATACCCTCCCCTTTAATATATATATATATATATATATTTGTGGAAGTACGGGTATAGCTCCGCAAAGCAACAATGTGCTGAAGGAGCACCATTACGGAAGACCCTTAGAAGTCGGAGCCGACCTAGAGGGAGGTGAAAGGCATCACCGAACCATGAAACGAAAGGAAATGTATGAGTGGATTCATTGGGAACCGATTGCGCAGACAATGAATGTTGACCCCCCCACAAGTGTGGATGCTCTCCAACGGGTTTTTGAGGTTGGGTTTATTGTCGTTTGTGAATTTTTTTTATTCCCTCTTCCCCATTCATGAAATTATATGAAGAACGCAGGACAACCGACTACTGGGTTGACCAGTAATTCATTTGTCATTGCAAGAGGTTATTTTGAGGAGTCTTGTAAGGTTTAACTTGTTGTTCAATTCAATTGCTTATTGAACCCCTTTAAATTTATCACCCTTGTTTAAGAGATGAAGTGGAGGGCATGGGCCTAAAAAACATGGCCCAATTTTTTTTTCACATTTCTACATCCTTGTGCCTCCACGGAAAACTAAAAGTACGACAAAACAGACCGGCTATATTGTGGGAAGAACGTGCATGCACGATGTGAGAGGAGGCTGCCGCAGAAAGCCACAGCGGTCGTAGGAGCGGTAGTCAGAGAAGGCAGATGGCTCATTGGCTGGCCGTCGAAGGGAAGGGCGGAACGCCGTCACGGGCTGCCGAAGAGCATGAGACTACGACCAAATCCGTGATAGAGGAGGTGCAACACGCCCCTCCAGTGCGTTCTGTGATGACCGAGAGGCACCCACGTGGTGCAGGTGCATCAAAGGTGGAACATCCTTTGGCTATTCGAGATTATAGGTGAGAGGATACCCCAATCCGCCTGGCTGAAGCACCATGGGCCACGCCCTTCGCAGCCGAACCACCCTCTAGCGGCCCGCCGCTAGCAGCTTGGGCCTCCCCTTTTGGGTCCACTCCGTATACAACCCAAGTTTCCCATGCGATCTGTGCAGACCTCAGCCTAGCAAGTCATGTTCGCCATGGTTGAGCCCAGACCGGGACGGTCCGACCTGGTCGGACCGGACCCGGGCCCAGAAACAGTTAAAGATCCTTATCTTGAGAACTGGATGTCCATTAGACTAACCATCTACTGCGTTGGGATCCTTGGAGTGAGACTATCATTTTGACCTACTTTATGATATTTTTTGTGAAACTTGGAGAACGGTCATGTTGGATCGCACCCGAATCCAATCCTGTCCTCGACACTAAAATACCAATTACGCACATACCAAGCGGATGATTGACGCACTGTCTATTATGTTGGAACACTTATGACATAGCGGATCATCTGGTTACTTTCTTGTGAAATTATTTACTATTTGTAATATGAACTGTGTGTTGAGGAGTGGTTCTCTGAAGCACGCTATGTATGGAACCATGTAGCTGATTGAGACCTGAAGACTGGTTGACGATAACCAAGGTGGGAAGCGGGTCTGTGTGACCCAGAAGGCCCACAGTGGGAAGAGGCTCTATGTGACCCAGAATTCCCATAGTACCTATCAAGGATGAGTACCACAGCTATTCAAGGGTAGTGGGAAGCAACTCAGTATGACTCGACAGGCCCGTCGTACTCGATAGAGGAAGGGGTCTCCAGTAGCTGAGGAGTAAGAGGCTTGTGAGTTAATATGATATGGTTACTACCCTAGAATATAAATTGTGGTGACTTCCATGGATATAAAGATGCAGTGAGTGGCTTGAGATGCGGTTCTCCCGAGTGGAATACGTGTGGAACCCTTCAGATGGCTGAGAATTAAAGACTCTTCGATGATTGGCCTAGTGGGACTTGACTTTGTGTGACCCAGCATGCCCACGATGGGAAGCAGCTCTTTGTGACCTGGCAGACCCATAGTACTCGAAAGGAGGAGTACCTTAGTTCAGCCAAGATGGGAAGTGACTCTGTGTTACCAGACATGCCCATGGTACCCATCAGGGATGGGTACCACAACAGTTCATGGTTAGTGGGAAGATGATATGTGTTACCTGACATTCCCATAATACTCGATAGAGGAGGAGTTATCTAGTAGCTGAGGAGTTTAATAATGTGATAAACCTTCAATGCTTGACTTAAAATGATACCTTGTGTAAGCTGACTTGTGTTGTGTACTTTTTCATATGCTTTGCGGTTTTTCTATTGTGGAACTCTAGGAGACCTATGATGGTCTCAAGGTCCCTACTGAGTATCTTTATACTCACACCTGCACGGGCTTCGCCCGCACCTTGTTATTTCTGGTGTAGATGGTGTTAAATGTTCATTGAGGCTGAGAGAGCTATGACTGGGTGATTCTTGGAGCTGGACCTTATTGGCATGAGATGATGTAGGGACATCAGACGGGTGATATGTACCTACCTTCTAGGTAGGATCCGTGGTGGACAATCCATAGCTACCCTTCGCTTTTCAGCTTTTTTGTATTTTTTTTGTTGTACTTTTACTTATCTAGTTGGGCTTGTATTTCTCCCCCATTTACATTCAACAATCTTTACTACAACATTTTACTTCACAGTTTCTTTTTTTGCGTTCTAATCTCTATGGTTTCCCCTTTTTGTGTTCTACTATGTGAGTTTGTACAGGTTTAAAGGCAATGCCTTCCCAATTTCGGTTTACGCCTTTCTGGTCCTAGTCGACAACCCCTGGCCTATGGATGGGGGGCCTAGGGTAGTCACGACGAAGACCCTAGGGGACGGGTCGTGAGAAACATTGATTTTTTTACACGTTCAGTAAAAAAACCTTGTTCATAAAACAAAAAGTTTATTCTTCTTAAAGACTTATATAAAAGTAAAACATCCGTAAGAAAACATTATCATATATTTATTATTATTCAAAACCATTTTTTAGAAAATATTGATAACTTATATATTTGATAAATAGTCTTTCTTACTAAAACAAGTGACATGGGATCAAGTTTTATTACAAACATTGTCTAATCCAATTTGTGTAAAAAATAATGTAAAATTTAATAAAACTATAAAGGTTATAGAAATAAACCGGGGTTATGAAAAATCAAATAGATTTATTTGATATAAATAATGTAATTTCCTTAGTGTAATGTCAAGAATAAGCATTGTATATTAAAATGGGATTGAATCATGAATCCCTTACCACTTTGGTAATATTTGAATCATAAGCCCTGTGAAATAATAAATTCAAATGAAACTTTAAATATAAAACAAATAATTATATTCATTATATAAAATATCAAATGATCAGTATATAAATCTCATATAAAAAGGTATGTGAATAACAATTTTTTTCACCAAAAATAGATAATTGAGATTAATAATGCTTCCAATTATCATAACCTTGATTTGAGAATTAATTAATGAAGTGATTATTTGTAATAAATTTGAATA
This sequence comes from Viscum album, assembly GCA_963277665.1. NCBI lineage: Eukaryota > Viridiplantae > Streptophyta > Magnoliopsida > Santalales > Viscaceae > Viscum > Viscum album. The sequence continues at coordinate 401,531,365 of OY728160.1, read as the reverse complement.
TAAAAAACATTAAACACAACATAAATCAAACAATTATATTTCACACATAATTTTGATAAGATATGATCAATGAATAAGTTATATAACCCATTGAATAGAAATTTAGTTAAAAACTCACTTAAAACTTTGTAACATTCATGAAAAATCATATTGGATGAAATAATTTAAATCGAATATTATAATACCATTAAATATGAACGAATCAAGATATAACTTGTAAAATTTATTTATATATACAATATATAATAAATTAGATACATAACATTAAAACATTCTTTAATAGAATAAAATTGAGATGAAATATCTTACCTTGAGTCAAGACATTCTATATTTGTCCCTTAATACTACTATTGTTACCATATATCAATTAATCTAATTAATAATAAATTTTTCAGGATTAATCTAGTATCCATAAACCATTCATTTCCTTTATTTAAATTAAATATTTAATTACATGATCAATTTTACACATGTCAGGTGTTTTGAGGTTACTTAGTTCATTATTGAAAAATGAATCAAATATATTTATCATGGTAAAAAAGGTAAATGTTCTATTATCAATAGAATAATAATCATTAAATATTTATATTTTTTATTAAATAATTACACTTTTATAATTAACTATTAACTTTGGTTATAAAAATTGAATTATGAAAAAATCATGGAGAAGGTAGGTCCTGCAAATTCATGATAAACATTTCCATTTTAATATAGTTATAAATTAAAGAATGTAAGAAATTTTTTACCACTAAAAAAGTATTACTATATCATAAATATCTCAATATATATTTTATAAAATTATATATATAATACATGTGTTGTGGTGATGAAAATTGAATCACAATGCTTCTTGAGGGAGGTAATCTACACTTACAAATGAATGACGTTATTTTTTTCAATGGATTAAGTAGTTAAAAAAGTAGATAATATATTTTCATTAAATAATGACATATTTTCATTAAATACTGATAATTATTTCATTAATATAATATATATATTAAATCAGTCATTGTAAATATCCATAATAGGTTGTAATATAAAATTAATTACATAGGCTTGTTAGGAAACAGTTCGGCGTACACATGAATGATGGATTATTTTCCCAATTTATGAAAGTGGATAGAGATATAGGTTCTGAAATTAAAATAATAACATATAAATATATGGATGATATATATGTTTCTATTTTATAATGTTCAAATAATATTTTAATCGGTAATATGAAGAAATAAAACTACAATATTTGGTAAAAACCTATACATATTCTTCAAATAATTACTTTTTTCACATTAATCTCCCTAGGGTATGAATTATGCCCAAAATAATTCCTCTAGAATGGGGGTGATATTTTAGGAAGTTATTGGGGTTGTTATTTTCTGATCTAGATGGATCATTATGTGTGTGTATAATATAAGAGGGTTCTCTCTTTTAATAGTGAGGCTTGTGGTACTCTTTGAGTTACTTAAATTATTAAATTAATACTAATTAATTATCATGAAAAAATACATAATGATTACATAATTATAATATAATAATATAATGAGTCTAAATAATTTTATTTAGTTATATTTTTACTAGTTTGGGTTATTTTTTAACCGTTATCTCTTAGTTTTAACCCTTGTTAACACTTTTGATAATTATTGCGAAGTTAATGTTTTTAAACATTAATGGTCAACAATTTTATTTTTAAAGTAAAATGGATCCAAAAATGGATTATGGTTTATTTTATAAATTTTATACCATTCAATTGGTTGTGTAAATTTTTTTTAGAATTTTTAAATGATTTAATAAAATATTGTTTATAATAATATATCATTAAATTCGTTTTTGGATCTATTCATTTAATATGAATTTTAAAATAAAATGAAAGTAAAGTAATTTTAATATAAACCATTCGAAAATATCTAATAAGTAATATGTATCTTTAAAATTATTTTGTCACTATAACTGATGCGAAAGATTAAATTTTAGAGTTTTTAAAATCATTTGCATGATTCCTCTACTGCAAGAACAAACATTGAATCAGTGTTTCATAAACACTTAAGGTAATTATTTCATAACAATAAAATTAAAAAAAATTATCATAATTAATATAAACTAATTATTTTTAAGATAAACTTTAATATTTTTCCAATACGTAGATTTACTCACATCTTTGACATGATAAATTATTTAATGGGTTATTTTTACTTGTTTCCCTTGTGTAAGCACTAAAAACTATTTTCGATATTGTTGCTACTATATAACTCCAAATAAATAAATAATCAGTAAATAATAATTTAAACATAATATTTACAAAAAAATCATTAAAAGATTTTTACTTCAATAATTTAATCATCGGGGAAATAAATTTTTCTTTTCAAATGTTGCATAATCACTACATCGATAGTAAAAATAATTCTCATATTTATCATGAAATAAATTGGAATTCATTTGTTCTTAATTATGTATTATATAATCATTAATTATTTTATATCATATTTATTTCAAATTAATATAATAAAAAATATCATATTTCATTAAAAGAGTATTTTATTACTAATCAACAAAAATTTAACATCTATAGAAAGATAAAAAAATAATTAGGTTAGGATAAATATTACATGATGAATAAAAAAGTTAAATTATATTTTTCAAATTATAGTCCTATAATTAAAATATACTATTTTTAATATAAATAGCTATAACTCGAGGAAAACATCTTTTCCTTAAAAATTCATTTTAAAGACGAAAAATGGTTTTATGAAAAACAAATGATAGATATGATTTCTAAATAAATAATAATATAATTAATAATTAAGAAAGTTTTATATTAATTTAATATCAAACTAAAATAATAATGGCCATTTTTTATGAAAATAGATGGCATTTTTTACAAAAATATGTATTTTTATCTATTCATTGGGAAATTAATCATTTCCAAAAATTCTAAAAAGTTCAATCTACGATAATTTTGCATAATAATTTCAAAAATTATATTATTTTTATAAAATATAATTTCGAAAATTTCCAAAAATTATCTTAAATTTTCTCTCACAAAAATAAATAAATAAACATATATGAAGAAAGTGTCTCTTTGAAGAATAAAATGTCTTCAAATTAAATTCAGTTCTTAGTTATTAATCATTTATTAATTCATTTTTATTAATTATAAAATCTATATATATTTTACAATATGATTAATCCTATTAATACCCTCTAATTTAAATTCTATATTTGAACTAAAACATTTAAATATTATTATTTCATGGTTCGTTTAAGCTCATTATTGTGTTCCTTATGAAATTTCGAACATAGTCATGTTTTCTAAAATATTATAGAGTTAAAATTATTATCTATAATATTATTCTAATGTATATAACATGTAATTTCATACATATGATTATTAAGAAACTATGTCGTCAATGATTACATTATCCCTCATTACTTTGCAATGTGATGTTACCATGCATGTAAACCATCATATATTGATACTTTTCTTTTCCCAATTTAGAGGATGAGAAAATCAATGGGGTTTTGGACATATAGTTGATCATGTGTGAGGTATTTTTTAATCAAGATAGGGTTTTTTTCTATTGTATTACAAGTATGGAATCTAGGATCTTGATTTCTTAGACTGAGTAAATACATTGTCTTGCTTATTTGTGTGACATACAATGTTCTCATCATATTATATGAATGTAATGTGAAATATTCATTCAATCCATTTGGGAAAATTTTAGATAATTAAAAATATATGGGTAAACCTATTATATATTGATATACTAAATGTCATGTCGATAAAATCATTTTCATGTATTTATATATGTAAAAAAGGAAGTATAAATATACTATTTGTGGTGGCCATTTTTATATGGAGATATAACTGTACCTCATCCAAAAAAGGTTAGACACCTATATATCTTGGGTAATAGTGATATTTTACTAAAGCCTCTTCTTAATTTATAATTATTTATTAGTAAATTCATAATTATTTTTAGTACAATAAATGTGTGTTTGGTCACAGGATAAGGATTCCTATTATGGATTATTTTTTATACAATTTGTATATCTAAAATTGAGAACGAATATATGATAATCATTTTTAAATAAATTTAAATCTTTTAACAAATTAAATTATAATATAGTTTATGTAGTAGAATGTTGGATATGAAATAAACCATGTCGTATCCAAAAAAGAGAGGACTTCACAAATAATGTTATGATCTATAATGTTAATGCTAAAACAGTGACATTGATGCCAACATTAAATTTTTTAAATGGAATATTATTTGGTTATGAATATTTTATTCCTCCATATATGTTCATAATAAAACTAGATATTATAACACATTGTGTGATGAATCATTTTTTGGATTGTTACTATAAAAGTGTATAATGATCATTTATATAATTGATTTGAATGTTATAAAGTGTTATAATGCATGAAAAAGATCATGGTTTTTGAAATGTTATGAAAGTTATTATTTTTTCTTTTTTAATAAAGAAAAAAAATATAAATAAATGTTTTACAATCTATTTCTTAATTTCCAAATCTAGAAAAATGTAATAAATGGATTCAATTTTTTATTATAACATTAACTCATTGACAATTTTATCATGTAATTATTTTTGAAAAAGGTCTTCCCAATGCTTTTAGAGATTCCATAGGTTGGTGGATACCAAAGGTAATTGAATTTAGTTTATTGTAACATAGTATCAAAATCAAGATCATTAATGTGAATCGTATTTTATATAATAACTAATATATATTTATTGTTATTCATTAATTTTATAATAATTTTAAACTAAATGATTCTAGTTTTTTGGTGTATTAAACACCATTTGTGTATTATTATATCTTTAAAACATAACTCAACCCATTTGTTATTATTGAGAAACATTTAAAATTAATTTTAAATTTTCTACCATAGAGAATATCAATTGTATTATATAAAAATTATAGTGATAGTTGTATATATGTGATAATGGGTGTAACTAAAGAACTTAGAGAAATTAATAAGATATTATATTTCTATATTTTGGAGGAAATGTATAAATTATTCCACAAGGGAGGGATATAGATGATCCTGGTCATAAAAGGAAATATTAACCATCATTTTTTTGGTTTGAAGATGAAATTAATATAAATTCATATTTTTGAGTAGTAGATGAATTTATAGAGAGGATAGTAAGATTTATGTGATATAAAAATATATAAATAAATTTTTGGAATCATATATAAGTCATGAACTGGATAAATTTTATTCAATATTTAGAATTCAAATTATAATGAATTCATCTATTATTATTATTTTTTAATTAATATAAAACACCAATGTTTTATTATTATTTATTATAAATCCATTATTATTTATTATTTATCCTATAATCCAATACAGAACATAATTTTTTATAACATATTGTATGGATACAACAAGTGAGAGACCTTATTTCGGAAGAATTATACAAGACAAGAGTTAAGAAGGAAGTAAACCTTGTATTGAATTACTGTGATTAAATCCTATGATCATAATATCAATAACATGGTGAATAATTTGTATAATAATACCTTTTTGGGTTTAATATCTCCTATTATATCCCATTTGGGTGAACTAAGTAAATTTTATTTCTTGTGTTCTTATTGTTTTAAATGAAATGATTTACATAAAAATTGTGTTTCTAATGTTATTTGATTGATATTTCTTCTAAAAAGGAGATAATATTGAACTTAATGAAAGGTTTCTAAAAAATATTTAATAACCTAGTTCACCCCCACCCTTGAGGGGTATAATTTTTGACCATATCATTAATAACTGGAATCAAATTTAAAAAGTAGATAAATTTTGAATATATTATAACAATAAGTTGTTTTATAAAATATTTATATTGTAGATAATTGTGGAAATAAAAATGGTGTTATAATATTTAATTGGATTAATTATCATGTCTTGAGAAATATAATATAATCACAACTCTAATATCTTGTTATTGTTATTCATGTTATTCCAATATTTGGTATTCATATAAAATAACCAATAGATATATATTTGATATAAATTTAGAAGATTTTGTTTTACAAAGATGCAATAGAGAAGAATAATTTATCTGTATCATTTTCAAATATAAATTTTATAATGACAATAAAATCCTAAAAATATATTTGGGATAAACATTCAAATAATATTGAATAGGAAAAGAAGGTAAAGGAAGTAATCCTTCAATTGTTAGTCATTATATTTTAATAATTTATAATGATATTAAATGAAATAATGATGAATTATTAATCAAAATTATTCATGTGTTTGGTACAGTGAGTGGTATTGGATATATAATTTAATATGTTGAAATTTTGAAGACTATTATAAGAAGACTCTACCCAGTATAAAATAAAAAATGTTTCATCAATTAAATAAATAGACTTAATTTATGTGTCTATTAATAAATTGAAAAGTAGTTTACATTCATATATAATTAGGTTAAAATTATAATTCCATTTTTTTCATTTAAAAAATATGGTTTATCTAAAAGGAAATGAATAATTTAGGTTGAATAATGATTATACTAAATAATATATTGATAATGAATTCATATCTATAACTTTTATAAATATTAAAATATTAAACAGTTTTTTTCATATGAAAAATTACTATATTCATGCTTTAAATATGAAAACCCTAGTCACAATAAATCTCTATGCCCAAGGGGGATTAATAATAATATGTGATGATTAATATATCAAAAATAATATAAACTAACTTTCTTTTAATAAAAAATAATTAATTATTTTTGAGTCAAAGAAAATGAAAATAATATAAATTACAAATTATGAAAGAAATGAATACGAGGATATTAAATCATCTCATGATGAAGTTGAGATAGACTTATATTTAATATTTAATATTTCATGGTTTTATGGAATCATTATAATTAAAATCAACAATACAATGATTTTGACTTGAATGGAAAGATTTAAGTTAATCTTGAGGAGTTTGATATCCATAAGAAAATAAATAATGATATACTGTGTTTATTTATTAAATTATATGATTAATTAGATGTACCTAAAGCTAAAAATAAATTACAAGAACAGGTTAATGATATGAAATCTACCTTTCATAAATTATCATAATACATGAATTAGTTTAAGCAAAAATAGAAGAAAATCTATGATTACTGATAAACTTAACTCTTATATTGGATAAAAATGCAATATTATTTAGTGTCAGGATAGGGATGTGATTATTGTAAGAAGGGTACATGATAAAGAATTAAATTTTGAAAAAACATAATGAATGAAATTGTTAGTTTCTATAGTACTATAAAGGCCAATTACTCAGTTAAAAAGACTAAAATATTATAATATTATTCTAAAATGAAAAGTGTAGCTTTTATAGGGAGAATTATACTTTTATAAACTAGGGAGTCATCATAATAAACTATGTAATTGTCTAAAATATCTAGATTTAGAGAAAAAATCTTGAACGATATTGATGAAAATTAAAATAATAAGTCTTTGAAAATATCTCAAAAATTTAATAAAATATGATGAAACTATAAGAATTAATTGTAAGAAGGTGTTTCTATTCATAAATTTTAGTTTTTATAGATACATCAATCCTTTAATGACAGATTATAATAATTCTAGTATATAATTAAGATGTTAATATGTGGGATTCATGAAAATGAAACAATTTCATATCCTTCTTACAACAAAGAAAAAATATTTTCAATGGATATTATTCAAATTGTTCTAAATGTTGTTATAATTCATATAATTATAGTAATATAAAAATTATTATAGAAATTGAATATTCTAAAAATATAATATATATATATATATCTTCTGAATAATTGTTTGTTTATTCTCTTAGAAGATAATGGTGATAATTCTTATGTTATGAATGGTGAAATTACTTATAGAAATAAACAAACACTATAATTTGTTTAATTAAAAATAAAAATAATGAAAATAAAAACAAATATGGATAAATAAATATTTAAGTCATGAAAAAGTATAATCACATGGATATTTTATTTTGTATTTTCATTACATGTTAACTGAAATATTGATTGTCAAATGAATGTAAGAAAAATTATTGATGGAACTATTTGATTTAAGAAGGACATGTCTTTGATAATCCTTAAAATTGAAGAATAAAAGTGATTATAAAAACCAAAAATATATTTATGTTATTATTATGGGATAATAAGTAATGATATTCTACATTTGTGGAAGGTTTATAAATCAGGTTTAGATTTGGTCTTCAATGAGAATGGATTCTATTATAAAAATATGATGAATATTTCATAGTGAAAGGATGGAGAACTCATGGAATCCTATACGAGGTTAATATTTTTTAAAATGAATCATTTTAACTATTTATGAATAAAATAGGTCTTGTGAAAATATTATGGGGTTTTTACATCAATTTCACATATAGAAACATTATAAATAAAAAATTAAATTTATAAGCCATTTTTACAGTGTCAAAGAGAGAAATATTATTATGCATGTAAGAAACGGAATATAGTGAGTCATCAATACATAACTATGGTGGAGTGAGATAAAAATCATCTTTATCATGTTTACATAGATTTTTGTAACCATAAAACTAAAAATATAAAAAAAAATAATTATATTATATTTTTTTATTAGTTGTTACATTCAAGAAAAATGTATCATATGATATAAATATTCACAAAAGGTGTAACCACAATATTTTGGATTAGAATGAATTGTTATATGTGATGGGACCGACAATGGTGTGATGAACTTCACCATATTATGGTGTTGTGCATGAGTTTTTATGTGTTTTTTTGACAATATGTCGTTCAACAATATTTTCCAACACTAAGCTATATTTTTTTGGTAATTATGTTTTGGGGATAATTTATAGTACTCTTGATGGTATAATTTGGAAAAAATTAGGAGATAGATATTTCATGTTTCATGTTAATTAAATAAAAATGGTATAAAACCATCATGTTTATTTTTAAAAATTTATTAATCATTTTATGTATTCAGGAGTTTCCTCGTTTCATAAAAAAAATAGGCAAATACCATGTGATGTTTTATGAAATTACAATCGTATAATTCTCCTCGAAGTCGAATATTTATTTCTATCCCGCTCTCATTCAATATAACCTAATGATTGAGAAAACATTATATAAAAGGAAATCAGTCCTAATAATCTAGATATTAAAACCTCCCAAATATAACTAAGGATGAAGGATTCCATTGGATTCTTCTCAAGGATTGATATAAAACTTTTGTGTAAGAGCTTAGATAGATACGAATCAATAGAGAAAAAGATACCTTGTTCATTATCTATTCACATAATTCTAATGTAAATTTAAAATCATTTTTGAATAATTATAATTTCTGTCTACACCACAAATAATAATATTAATTTATTATTATGCCCAATTTCATTCTCAACACACAATGTTGAGCTTTTAGTAAGCTACGATAGACTATACAAATTTTAAATAAATGTGATTATTATAACCAACCCATTAAAAATGATGTTTGAATAGAAATTAGAATATTATAAAAAATATTTATAAATTTTTAATGTAATTTAAATTTATATATTACTTCATAATAATTATGTATGAGATTTTTAGTAAATACATTTTTTCTTCAAAAATATGTTTTCTTAAAAAATGGGTTTTATTGTATTTAATACATTGAAATTATAATTATTTTTAAAAATTCATATAAATTTTGTTTGGTTTAATTAATATCATTTTTAAATTAATTTTATAAATATTTTATTTAGGGTGATTTTTTTTTATTTTTCTGAAAAGTATAATTTCATTATAAATAGTGAAATATAATGATTTTTCATTAAAATTTATTTATTTTCAATAAATCAAATAATTAAAAGGCTATATTATTTTTTAATTAGATGATAGATTAAAATAATTTGACTTTATTTTTAAATAATATTATTTATTTTTTAGGAATCAGAAATATAAATGATTTTTTAGGAGTTTATTTTTTGGCCAAAAGTACACTTTTATAAAAATAGTTTTTATATTAACAATGTGTTCTTATATTAATAAATAAAATATAAAAATATATATTTATAATTTCTATTAATTTGATAAAATATATTTAAAATAAAATATTTTATAACTCAACTAATAGATTTTAAAAGGAAATCAATTAAAGTAAATTCATTTTTATGGTGAAAATGCAGTTTTCGATAAAAAAATAATTATATTTTCCACAAATACAGTAAAGTGAATTCTATCCAATAAAAAAGAATAATCTATTAAAAGGAATTTTAAATTTTTAATAATATTAATTAATAAAATTTAATAGGATTAATTTTATTGTTTCATAATGAATGGTAGAAAAAGTAAAATTTAGTTTCCAAGGTTAATGTTAAAACAGGTTTATTAGGGATAAACTCCGAGTTAAGGGTTATAATAAAACATAAACCTATGAAATTATTATTTATTTAATGTTTTTAGTACACATATTTCCGTAAATCTTAGTTCATTTCCACTTGGAGTGACATTAAAATGTATGTGACATGAAATTAATAAAATCTATTAAGTAAATCCATGTGTGTCCCTCCCCTCACTTGTAATGGGAGACCTCTTCTCAACGATTATTCAAATAATTTTATACATATAGATCTGTTGGTACCTACTCAAAAACCATAGCTGTAATCTTATATATTATAGTCCTCTTCAAATTTTAAACTTTTAATTCTTATGGTTTAAACCGAAGGTGGTCACTCAAAGAAGAGGTAATCATATAAACTATATACTTTAATGTTTTTTATTCTTATACATACAACAAATATATTTTACAGATACTAAAAATATGAATTTCTAATCATAAATATAATTATATTTATTATGATTTTTTTCATCCATTTTCCTACACCTTTCTATCCTATAGATAATGAAAACATAGATTATGAGTACGTACAACATATTATCTCGACATACCAATGTAATTTTTTTTATAAAAACATTTTTTTGATTATTATTATGAAAAAAATGATTAATATATATTATATTTTTGAAATTATTATTATTTATAAAAATAATATATCATTTACCATCTGACCCTTACAACAGTTAAAAATGAAAAGGTCACTCGCACGTGCGTGCAGACTTCCACCTTCCTAAAGCGATGTGATTCATTTTTATTTTGCAACATTCATGTATGATTGTAAATATAGATAAATATATATAATGAATATATTTTATAATTATATCATTATTGTTGTTCTTGATTGTAAGGAAACAATATCAAGATTCATGGATAAAAACTACCGAACCAAAAATCATACGAAAAACCAAATTTCACACACTAGTAAATAGAACTAATATAAAAATAAGTTTTAATAAATATGTGTTGAAATGTTATAAGAAGATTATATATTATATTATATGTATTCATATGTTTATATTATATAATTATAATAAATATAAATTTGATATACTATAGGATAAAATCACTTATGAAGCAATTTGAACCTAAGGTAAATATTTATTTCACATTATCATCCATTTTCATGATTTTTTATCTGTAATTTTATATTGAAATAGTTCTTTGAAATTTATATCTTAAAATCCATATGTTTTCTTATACTCTATATATTTATGGGGTTTAAATTAATTTTTCCATTTTTCCCTCATTCGCCCTCAAAGGTCTAAATGAATGTTTTTAAGGAAACTAAACTTTTTTTAATTTCGATTAGAAATAATTTTTATTTATGTTTTTATTTTATTGAATTTTTTTTAATAATTATATTAATTTTAATTTTTGATGTAATCTTTCCCATTTATTACATTCTATAAAATTTTCTAAAAGTAATCTTATTTTCATTTTCTGAATAATATTATTTTTTGTGAATGTGTGTTTTAAATCATTTTTTTAACATTTTTTTCATGAAAAAATTTCCTAATAATTATTACTATTCCTTCAATTTAATATTAAATTATAGGTTTCCATATTTCTTTTTAATAATTTATAACTAATATGAAGGAATTTTTTTATTTGAAAATAATTTATTTCAAAATGAAAAGCTTATTTTCTAAAAAATATTTTTCCACGGATATTTTTAACATATTATCATATATTTCATCATATTATCATGAGTTTCATTCTTTACTAGTGATATAATTTACTTAAAAAATAACAATATAACTCTAGAAGGATTATGATCATATTTCTATAGTGTTTTATGTGGGAGAATATTAAGATTTACTATTATAGTTTTTAAGAATAGTGTTTATATTGATTATGTATTTAATTTTTATTAACTTATTTCACATAATTAATGAATTTGACTTAGTAAGTGATGGTTTTGAAAAAATAAATCCTTTTGATACATCATTAGGTCTCATGTGGAAATTTATTTTGGGAATTTGATATAATCCTTACCTATATATTTATGATGTCTTGGAACATGGAATTGATGATAAGATTATGTTGTCAGACATTATGAATTACATCATTACAAAACAAGTAATTATTTTCCATGGGATTATTTATAATTTTATTTCATACATGTATTTTTTCCCATTATATGATATAAAGTATATATAATATTTTATTATGGTTTTTATCTATCATATTTTTTATGATATATTTTATATGATAGCTTCTATTATAACATTCCCTAATTGAGAATCCAATATCAAAATTTATTTTGTTTTATATTCCACATAATATCAAAAAGATATTTATGAATAATATAAAGGACATACAAGAAGAAATAATATAGTTCACACATGAATTTTAATGTTTTAGTTCATGTTTTCAATGTAATACGAGACTCATATATCTAAATTTTCCTTCAAGACTACTAAACAGATTGATCCTTATGGATGTGTTCACTTTTATTTTGTGACAATGTAGTAAAATAATCATTTTCTCCAGGTTACTAGATTTTGGGTGTTACAGTTTGTTTTTAAAGAAGTTTAGTATAAAGCTTGAGAACTAGATTTAAATATACATAGATTACAGAACATAACTATATGACAGAATCTGACAATAAGTCTATGAATAAGATAATAACATAACGTTTTGATGAATTATATATTTTATGGATTTATTAAAATGTAAATCTATTTATTGATACTTTAAATTGGATGTGGTTGAGGAATAAATGCATGAAAGAAAAACATCTCTGAAAGGTGTGGATTTGGTATTAACTCAATCATCACAAGTGTATGATTATTTGGCATAGGACTGCATACATTGTAATAAACTCCAATGGGATATATTTTGTATGATTAAAATTATCTTTTCAATTCATTATGAAATATTTAAAAAATATGATATTATTTCATGATATTACAAATGATACTATTCTTTTTATTATGAAAATAATTCTACACAAGTTTTCAATTTATATTATTTTTTACATTATATTTGTAATTATATGCTATAATTCATAATTTTTTGAAATCATATAGTGTATTTCTAGATTTGTAAATTGTTCCAAAAAAATGCAATGAAAAACAAGTCAACACCCATAATCTATGTTGGGATTTCTCTCAATTTTATGTCAACATGACTAGTGTTACAGATGAGTAGATTATGACTATTTTGAGATAGTTGATTCACCTTATGACCAATAACCTTTCTTATTTGGAATAACATTTTTCCTCTATATTATGAATCTTTGGTTATGGACTACATAATATGTTAGAAACCTCGACACATTAATTTAACTACTTATATATTGATAGATCGATAGTGGATCAAGTACTTTGAAAAGATACTTATGTAATTAATCAGTAATGAATATGAGAAGTTAATTCTTGTACCGTATAATATAATAGATGATTTTGAGCAATGGTGGTCATTGATTCAGAATAAAAAAAGAATATGAGGAGATAGAGTGAATTAAGTGGAATATGATTATAGAGAAGTTCATTAAAAATGCATTCCTCATGTGAAAATAGTTGATATAGGAATTCAATTACATAATATAAGATGGAAGGAAGAAAAAAGTTTTGTTGAGTACGAGGTTAATATTATAATATTATAATGAATTTTATGGGCAACATGTATAATTTTTAAAGTAATATTTATTGTTTCATTGATGGAATTAAGACAAGCCTCCTAAGGGAACGAGTCTCTCAAATATTTTCATAATATACTAATATGGTATGGAATTTTGTAAGGATAAAGAAATAATTCTATAAGTGATATATTTTCATAGGAAATTAATATATGTATAGGATTATTGATCACTAATAAAATTTAAATGAGGTGCAGGAAAATAAGGGAGGGATAAAAAATTTCACATGTGATAATTGTGGAAAGAAACACTATGGTACATGATTCCAGGAATAAGAGGTTTTTTCAATTGTAGATAAAAATAACTTGAGGCACATTAATAAAATAAAAACAAATAATATTCCAATTTCTAGTGGTATAAATATAAATAGATGGGTCACTACAAAATTATTTCCTAAAAATTTAATAAATTTACCTTATAATGTGATAAGGGGAAAGTCTCGGATGATACAATTACTACATATAATGTTTAAAGATAATATATTTTTATGATAAGTACATTTATAACAAAAACATGATTTATTTTATTCTATATCTATGTACTATTTTATATAATTCATCGATATTGAATCATATTATGATAATATATTGAAAGAATTTCACTCAGTAAACCTAGTGAGAATGTAGTTATAACATGTCCAATGGTTTCTATTAAGATGAATAGGTATTCTCTAGTTTCAATTATAGTTTTTATAACCATTCTTATCTTTGAAATAATCCTTATTTTTGGGGTTTAATTTGTTTTTTGGACATAAGAATTATTATTTGGAGAATAAAATAAAATATATTAAATTAGTTGTATTAAAATTTACAGGATAACTTATTTTATCATTTCTATAAGAATTAGTATTGATGTTTTATGAATTAATTTATTTCATCTTCACATGATGGTTTAATCACATAGAGTATAATATTTACTTATTCTATTATTATTTTTGATATGTGAAATAAATTTTCCTATGTTTTTGGATCTTATGACTCATTAAATATTTTTTTAGTGCTTCAAGAATACAAATTTCACATTTTTCATTCGTCATTGGAATGTGGGATGAAAACTGGTAGAAACTGATTGAAGCATGCAATTAAATAATAAAACATTATTAATGTAGTTTATGAAATCAAGAATTTATTTTTTCTCATATTATATGGTAAAATAATTCCTCAACAATAAGAATATGATCATGAAAATGAAATATTTTTCCTTTATACAAACATTTCTAATTAATTGATGGTAATTTCACCTTCTTAAAGATTTATTGTTTTATAGTAATTAAATTCTTTAAAATTATGTATTATATCACTCAATATTATTGTTTAGAAATTATATTTATCTTCTATTTCCATATTTTAACTTATCACTAATGAGATCTTTATCTATGAACCAGCTTCTATTTTATTTAATGTACCCTTTATGCTTCACACTTCTCCTTTTTATGGAATATTTTATTTTCCCATTGTACTACGAGGGTTGTTAACATTTGTATTTATAAAATATTGAACTCTTTATTTTTGAGATAATAATTGTTAGGAAATAAAATATTTTTGGGGAATTTTAAAATATAGAAATTGAGTTTAAAATAATATTATTCTTCATTTCTTTATTAACATGAAACATTGAGCTTTATGTGAATTACTATATACTATAATATTATTTTATAAGTGTACTATTATAACCTAGATGTTAAATTTGTAGTACGAATTTGAATAAAAAATTTATAAAAAATATGTCTAAATATTTTATATATTTATGTTTTATTTATTATTTATTATTAAATATGCACTCAATTAATATAAATGATTTATTATATGTTAAAATAATTTTTTCAAAAAACGTTTTTAGTGAATTTTATGTGTGAAAACTATAATTGATTTATGAAATTTTTAGAAATTATATTTTATTAAATTATTATAATTTTTTAAATCATTATTTAAATGTTTTAGAGGGTGAATTATTTATTTTTCTGAAAATATTTATTTTTTTGTGAATAGAAAAAGAAATCTTCTTTTTTGTATATCCGTCATTTTGTTTCAATAAATAAAATAATTTCAAATATTTTTTTAAAATTTGATATTAATATAAAATAATTATACATTAATTATATATGAAATTATTTTTTATATTTTAATTATCACCTTAATAGATTTTAGGTATAAGTTATTTTTTTTACATAAAAACATGTATCTAATAAATATTTTTATGTTCGTAATTTGTTTTCATCGTCCAAATTATAAAAATAAGTATTTATTGATAATGTTAAAAGATTTTATAGAATTAATATTAAAAAATATATTAATATTAATATTATAGTTTTTACAAGTCATGGAATAAAACTACGTTTATTTTGATGCTAAAAAATGTAACTTTCTAAAAATTGTTTTAGTTTTGGTTTACACAATTAAATTAAAGTGAATTTCTAAAACCTATTGAAATTTAATATTTAAAAATTTATTTATTATTTTTAATAATGATAATTAATATTATTTACTTCGGTGAATTTAATTTTTTTTCTTAGCAATTAGTTAGATCATTAATCTTTTTTTACCACGGTTAATGTTAAAATGAGTTTATCATGGGTTACACTAAGAGAAAAGAGAAAAAATGTAACATAAACATTTATAATTATTATTGGTTGAATAAATTTCAAGATTAACTTTTCTTAATTTATAATTAATGTCAATTTGGATGTAATTTCACATTCATGTGACCAAATACTATTGAAATCATTTCTGTAATTCCATGTGTGCCCCTTCACTCACTTATGAAATTGAACCTATTCTCCTCCCTAATTCATTATGGTTGAGGCTTCTATAATGGAAAATAGGAGATCCAAAATATTCCAAGATTAACTAACTTCATCGTAGATATTATTTCACTCTTCTAAGACCATCATATGAATGTTTATGTTTTAATCCAAATTAAGTTTGCCAACAAAGAGTTAGTCATCTTTACCGACACTTTTGATGATTGTTTATTATTATACATCCTTTAAATTTGTTGTTCCCATACTAAAATAATTAATATGTTATAATAAGTATAATTATATTTTTTCTATAATTATTTTAAAACCATTTTACAACTCATTCTCATCTTACATAAATTGAAAACATTACATGGGCATAGGTATGACGTAACGTCACCATATAGTGGTGTAATTATTTTTTCATCAACACTGTACATGGATTGTTATAAATATTTAACTAATTAATATATATTATATATATGAAATTATTATTATTATTAAAATATAATATATCATTTCCCGCCTAATCCTTCATCCCATTAAGAAATGTTTATGTCGGTCATCCATACATGCGGGCTACCTCTACGACGAAGTAATGCGATCCATTTTTTATGTCATGATTTCATGGATGAGTCTAAATATTTATATCATTACAATTCATGATATTTTTATCATGAGTAATGTTCAATATATTATGTTACCAAGATCAATATTCAAGGACATAAACTGATAATAGAAACATTCATATAAAACAAAATACTTAACACTCAGAGACTACTATTTTAATAATGAATTATTAACAAACTAGGGTTAAAAACGATATAAGTGGATAATATATAATATTAAAAATATTTATATGGATATATTATAGATTTATAGTAAATTATAATTTATTATATTGGACTTTAAAATAATATATGATGTCTGCCATACCAAAGGTCAGGTTTTATTTCACAATCACATCATTATATGGTATTATTTATATTTATGTTTCCACTAAAAGAATTATTTAATATTATTACATTATAATATATAAATTTTATTCCTATATGGTCATTTTTTGTTTTTTATGTATTATTTCAATTTTTAATCTATTTGTAACTTAGAAGACAAAATTATTTTTTTAAGGAGAATGAAAATATTTTTGTATTTGTTCAAAAATCTTTTTCTTCAATGTCTTTATTTTATTGAGAATATTTTAAATTTTTTTTCTATGACTTATGAAATTAATATTAACCATGTTTTACATTATATAAAATGTTTTAATAGTTTTTTTATTCTATTTTTCTTGATGAGTAATTTTTTACCAAATGTGGGAATAAAATATTTATTTTAACTTTTACCGCATGAGTTGATTTTCAAGCTATAATGACTATTATTTAGCATGAAAATTTATATTAATGTTTTTATATTAATATTAAAATAATATTTTATTTCTAATATTCTAGAAAATTATGATTTCAAATAAGCGAATTCAAAATGAAAATTTTATTTTTATTAAAGAATTGTTTCAATTATCTTTAAAAACCATTTTCGTCTACTATAACATCATTTGATGAATTTTATGCTTTTTTTAGGATATACTCCAATTATAAAAATAACCATATTAAAATATATGTCTTGTTATCATATTTCTGTAGTGTTTTATAAATTAAGATATTAATATTTCATAAGATTGTTTTTCAATTAGAATTATTATATTGATAATGTATTGAATTTTTATTCATTTCTTTCATATTATGAATGTGTTTTACATTGTAAGTGATGGTTGAGGCCCTTCATGGATAAAAGATTCATTAGTATATCTTATGAGACAAACTAGATTGTATTCTTCTTGTAAAACCTACTAATTTATGTATTATTTCTTGGAAAAAATATTAACATTAATGTTGTGATGTCTGGTAATATTAATTATAATATTTTTAAAATAATTATTGTTATCCATGAGATTATTTATATTGTTTTATCATCCAAGTAATTAGTCACCTTTTTTATAATATATTTTATATATAATAATTAATTATTTTTCTTCTCTTCCACATTATTCATTCATTGTTTTCCTATTATGTCTATTTTTGTAAACATTCCCTTACCGAGGATCAAATCTCAACCTTAATTGTGTTTTATTATCCCCTTCAGAATAACAAGGGATATATGAGTGATATAAAGAATTTACTCTAAGAAAAAATAAATTTCTAATTATGTTTTTTTCATTTCATTTTATCATATATGTAATGTGATAATCATGTATGTATATAGTCTCCAAGACTATGAAACTATTCAATCATTTGGGATATTATCCCTTGTATTTTTTTCTAAATTTAGTAAAATAACCACCGACTCCAGGTTACTAATTTCATGTTTTTATATTTTTTATGTATTTACCTATGTTAAGATAAGTTTTATCCCCTTTAAAACCTTTTTTTAGTTTTAGATCATATTCTATATAATATGGTTGATAATTTTAATGGTTGGAGAAACTAGAAAAAATAATATTTCTAGAAACATGGATATTTCATATATAAAATTGAAATGGTTCATAGAATACTTATAAATAATAGTATGATATATATTGAAAAATATGCATGTTTTTATAATTTATATAACAATATTTCTCGTTTTATGAAAACTAGACATATAATAGTTTTACAAAAATAGAGTATAATTTTTTAATAAAACCACATCATGGTCTGTGAGACAATATGTAAAGGTTTATGGAATAATGAGGATAAAACATGATATGGTAGGTATTAACAATTCATGGTGTAAAATAGTTATGATTTTTTGAAATATTATTTCATAAGACTATTAAGATGTAGATGATAATTACATGAAATATAATACCTAAATTATATTTTAAAAATAGTAGTGGTTTATTTTATGATGATTAAACTAAAAAAACAAGGATGTATGTAAATTTTTTGGTGGTTTTTTATTGAAAGTGTTTCCATTTTAAGAATCTCCACACTTTGGTCCCCAATAAAAATAAGCATGGTGTTTGTAATTTTTAATAAAATTATTTTCTGTAATTTTTTTTGAAAAGACTCAACAGAATGATCCAAAAGGGTTTGTGATGAATTTGAAGAAATATTTAAAAAATAACAAAAAAATCATATATGTGGTCTAGTTTTAAAGTGTACATAAATGGTTGAATTGTTTATAAATTTCTTATAAATTTTAAAATAATGGAAGACATAAATTATTTATATTAATATATGAATTATCTATAAATTACATCATATAATATTTACATTGATAGAAGTTATTTTGAGAAGTTTTTAAACCATGTCAAAAGGGATTATAGATAATTTGATCAAAGATTTAAATAAGAAAAAATTTAATACATTTAATTTTTTTAAAATTTATAATCAAAATTCAAAATTTTATATAATTATAAATCAAATTATAAAAAAATTTCACATAATTTGAATATAAATTCTATATAATAAATAGAAATTAAATAGTTAATTATAAAGGTTTTATATTTATTATTTATATATAAAGTTTTTTTATTTATATGTAATATAATTTCAAAAATGTATTCATAAATTTTAAATTTTTTATAATTTCATTATTTAAGAAGTTTTTATAAAATGTTTATATGATAACTAATTTTAAAATTTTTCATTAATATACTTTATTCATGGACTTATTCATGTATATAAATTATTTATTTTATAAATTAAATAATTATATGGTTTATATTTGTTTAAAATTATTCATTAAATTATCATTTATTCATTTAATGAGTTACATACAAAGTATGATAATTTTTTTGTGTCATTCTACATTGACATTGTCTTACTCTTGATTTACAAGATTAAATTTAATGGTTTATTATGTTTATTAATTTTAATTGTTATAATTATGATTAAATTCAAGTCTCACTTGAGCGTTGAACCACGGTGTGTGGGAATTTGGGTTAGATGATTCACTGACACGGGAGCATAGGTTCTGTTAGGAAATGTGAAGGATGGGAACCTCTTTCATCATGCATAATCTCATAGGGATTATTAATGTAATTTTATTTTCTACCATTACATGAAATGGTTTTATATAAATTATTCATGTGATGAATTTGGAAGTGTGAAAATATATATGGATTCTAATTTTTGATGGTAAGGAAATATTTGAGTTGTGTAAATAGTTACACATAAATATGGGTGGAATGTATTTATTTTATTGAAGGAATTTATATTTTAAAGTAGATCATTATAAGAATTGATAAACCAAAATAGAATATAAGGGATAATCTAGTGATATTATGAAACCCCTTAAAATAATAAATATTAGATTCATTTTGATGTATATATTTTCAAAACATGAATCATTTAAATATGTAGGACATGCCAAATCTAGATGCCTAGTTATTATCTTATGTGTGATTATTAGGTTATAGGTGACCCTAAAGATTTAGTTATGATTAATGGAAAGATATTAGGTTATAAATAGTTGGTATACCCCAATAATTAAGATATTATAAGGATAGAGTTGAGTTTATCGATATGAAATTTTAGGGAAATGAGTTTTCCAATCAAATATATAAGAGTCTTGTGTGATATTATTGAAAGAATAGTCTACTAGATATAGTCATTGATTTTTCTATAAGATTATATGGTAAAATTCATGATAAAAATGTTTTGTATCCCACTAATAGACATGATGCATAATAAATGTTGTTATTATTCTATAAGAGGTACATTTAATAAAGTTTCCATGTGAAGTGATTTTAAAAAATGATACTCATTAGATAAAATAAAATTTTATATATGAAAATGGAATCATAATAATCGAAGATGAAATTAATATATATATTTGGGAAATAAAACCTTCATGATTGAAAATTGATAAATTGGAATAGAAAATTAAGGATATTTTTGAACAAAAAATAAAAATTATTTGTTTTCGAGTAACATATTCCTTTGAAATTGAATATTGATGTTTTTCAAAGAGTATATATATATATATATATATATTTCTATTAGATTCATTAAAAGAATCACATGAGGGTTTAAATATAATATATGGAATATTACTTATAAAATTTTAGTCTATTCTCATTAATTCAATATTATTGGGAATAT
The DNA here is from genome assembly GCA_963277665.1 of Viscum album. Lineage (NCBI taxonomy): Eukaryota > Viridiplantae > Streptophyta > Magnoliopsida > Santalales > Viscaceae > Viscum > Viscum album. The sequence continues at coordinate 401,509,499 of OY728160.1, read as the reverse complement.
TTAATGACATGGAGAGATTTGATGATTCTTTATATGAGGTGATATGGTTAAGAAATTATTTATATAATTATTTTAAAAAAATTAGTAAAAATACTATTTCATTTAAGAATAGAATATCTAATGTTTTCAAATTAATGAGGATCTAGAATGGGATATTTAGGATCCAGTTCTCTATTAAAAATACCAAAGTATTATGGTTTAATCCATAAAAATAATTTTGAAATGTCTAACTAGTATCCTTGGCCATTAAATCCTAACTAAGAAGTTAGAAAGGAGGGGTAGTGTTTCATTGGATAGAATTGTGTAGACTTCCTAAAGGGAAGTAGAATTTTTTTTAAGATTCCTTATTAGCTATTTTTGTAATAGAAATCAATTATTTTATTTGGATGGATTTATGATACAAAATGTTTATCGTAATAATGTTAAAAATATATAAGTGTGAAAAATCAAGGTAATATTTTATTAATATTATAGTTTATATTTAAGTGATAAAGAAAAGTGATGTGGAATCATGAAGTTTATTACAAAGTAATATTTCATGATAAATTTGATCTATATATTGGATATGTAGTTTTATCTTATTTTATATTGTATAATAACAAAAGTTGTTCAGCGAAAAATAATTTTTCATAAAGAACATGAGAAAATGTTTTTAATACAAATTTTTAAAATTTTATCAAATTCTAAAACATATATTAAAAATATATAAGGGTAACATATGTTTTATTTAGGACCAAATATTTTATCCAATATATTTGATAAAATATGATAGAAAGAGTTTTTCCACTAAAAAATGGCATAATTTAAATGAATAAAACCTTAATTTTAGAAAATTAATACAAACACATAGAATATCATATATTATATAGATGTAATGTTTATTTATTAAACATTTTCACTAAAAAAATATGATTATTTTATAACACAATATATATTATGTATGGTAGTGTTATATTTAAGAAAAAATATATTTTCTATGTCTGATGCCACGGACCCGGATGCCACTCATAGGTGCCCCGTGTCTGATCAGCCACATGGCCTTAATCACATCTCCTGAAACCCCAGAGGATACCAACTACTAGTGAGATCCTAGGGTGTATTTGTGGGGAGAATATTCCCCCAATAAAAGTGTGTAACATATTGTATAAATAATAAGATAGGTAAATATAGGAAGTAATATAAGTAAATATAATCCACAAATGAAGACTATAGGAAAAAAATCAATATGTGCAATTGATAAAAAATATAAAAAATATTAATGATCATATTTTAGGTATATAATAATCCAAATAAATCATTTCAAAATAGAAATCAATTAATTCTATACAAAGTAGAAAAATGAATCCCAAAACTATCCCCAGCTTCTTGAGCTCTAGCTAAATCATTTGTTACCCACTTTGTCCCTATAAAGCAAGCAATCAAGTCACTGAAGTAGTATGTTTCCCTTTTTTAACACTTGTATACATGTATTCATCCAAGGAACCAATGGTTCCTAGATAAGGTGCCAGATAAAACATAGTAGGCCACCACAAATGGCTTGTATAACATCTTGTCCTTGTAATATAACATGATATTGTGTAAAATAATGAAAATATAGAAGTAAAGTACTGTATTAATGTAAATACACAAGTACCTAGTTCATCCCTTTGCTAGTGTCTAAACATTTTACAAGTTCATTAGTTTATTAAACTACAGTTTACACTAATAGTTCACATGAGGTAATACCACCACTAAAACTTTTATATGATAGTAATAGTAAAGGATCGAAGGTGAACAAGGCATCAAAAAGTGATAATAATAATATTGAAGAGGCACCAGGGTAATAAACATGGCAACCTTGGCATCAACGGTTTCCAACTTAGTAGAACTACAACCTGAATAAGGGTTATGAGTGTAACCCATGGATTAATTTCAAATGAATTCCACAATATTGAATCCAAAAGATTCTAAGGATTATATCCAATGTCAAGTTTGATAAGTAGTGGTTATAGACAAGGACGTAACCAATGCACCTCAGTCATGTAGAAGCATTTATATTTAAAATGATTATATCCAAGGAATCTTGTAATAGTAATGGATGGATCGTATAGTTCGATATCGGGCATCTTATGATAGACAATGATCGAGTTCGAACATGGGTCTTACCCTTGGAAACTGACATCTCGAAATCAGAATGGAGTTTACGAGTGCTCAAGGTATTCCCTTAGTAATATGAAAGCTATATGGAGTCTAACCATTTATATAATGATGTCAGGGTCCATATACAATTATTCACCTTACAAATGATTCAATTAATTAATTAAGCATTGTAATGGTCACACTATTTAACAAATTCATTTGGTTCAAGTCATTCCTTTCATTTATTTGACAAGGAATAAAGGAACCAAACCATTTAATTTATTCTATATAATTCATAATCATTCAATAAGGTTCAATTTTATATCAACCATTAGAAAAAGAATGTTCTGCAACAGATGTGCAAAACAACCATTCATTTGTAATTCATTAGTCCATGTTATATATAATCTATATAATTTCAGTTTATATTTTATCAAATTTAACTTATTACCTTACGCAAGTCAATTAGAAGTAAACATGGTACTATACATTTAACAATTTACAATCTATTTATTGAAAGGAGGCCTACAATTAGTATGGTTAAGAGTAAACACACCTGAATGATGGATCAGATGCACAAAATTGGCTACTAAAAAATTAATTATAGAAACACCCAACTTGGGTCAGTCAGTATTGTGGATGTAAACACCAGTGATGGATAACATATAGTAATTTGATCTTTGAATAAACTTTGATAAACTACAGGAAAGTAATATTAATTAATTATATTACACCCGATGAAATCAGTGCACACACACAATAAAATATAAAATGATGAATCTTGAGGGATGAGTTATATACCACATTCTTCAAACCAATACTACTCTCTTTATCTAGTATCAACCAATAATTTGGAATGTATTAGAAGATATATGGATAACGAATAAATTCCCTAAATAAGTGGATACAATCTGATATCTAAATAGAATTTTCGATAGAAATACAAATAATGAATGGATAAGAAATAATTAAGTCTTTACTGATACACATACAATGTTCTTGATGGTGATTGAATCAAATATAGGAATAATTCTCAGGATCAATGTCTACTGAAGAGGGTTTGAGTGATATAATGAGGGAGGAAAGAGGTGGATATCTGGTGGAATGAGCAAGGGAGGAGGATAAATTTTTTAATTATATCATTAATGTAATTAATTTAAAAAAACCTAACATTTATCAATGCATCGTTTTGGAACATGGTTTGTCAAACCGTGTGCTAACCATTCACGGTATGCAACTAGAAGTGAGAACCTGAATCGTTTGTTCACAGGTCTAGAAGAACCAATCTTGATTCCTTATTCCCTAATGATATATTGGTTATTTGGAAAAAATATTTCTAAAGAATAAGGAAAAAAGAAGATTCATAGGTTAAGGTTACTACTAAGAAAAGATTCTACATGAATACAAGAAATTTATGTGTATGAAGTGAAGCATGGATAGTCACACAATTAGAAAGTGTTTTTAATTCATTCCAACCCAAAAATAATTCCTCAAGAAGATAAAATTAGAACCCATAGATTGTAATTCTTTCAAATCCCATGAAGAAAAAAGATTCACAAAGAAATATATGGATTAAATATTAAGGACCACACAATCGCAGTTAGCAATGAAGATCTATTGTGAGAGTGTGAAGAATGGAGCATCTAGGAAGAGAAAATCGTCTCAACCTTGATATTCACTTTGATGGAGAAATAAGGATCTACCTTATTCCATTAAATTTTTATTATTGTATTCTTTCTTATAATATATGGAATTGAAGGTGATGCAGGCTCTTAGGGGAGAGAACCTAATATTTAATTGTCATAAGTGTTACCTTGAGGGGGATAGATGTGAAGAAGCTGTCATAGTTATTATCTAAATAAGTGTCTCCTTTAGTTGGTATTTAATTCAAATACTCTGTTGATTCTATGAGGATCATGTTATTGGTAATGTTTTGTCATCTCTCAACCTTGGTTACTAAAAATAAAAATTATTTTACAAAGGGAGAGTAACAAATTTAATCAGTGACATAACAAGTATGTAAGTGCATCAAGGTCACTTATCCTGCCGAATAAACATGAAGGTTTTTGATCTGTTTGTTGAAATGAGTACATGAGTTTCAGGTTGTTAATATCGTATCACATTTCTTATCCCCATACTGGAATGAAAATTTAAATACCTTAAAGACTAGTATATGATTTTTCATCTCATGAGGTATCAGGTTAAGTATATAATGGATAGCTCTATTATCTAAATCAAATCCTCTTTTTTCTACACCGAGCATTGATCAAGTAGACATAGAGTGAAATTATTGATGACATGTTAATAATGTGTGAACTAATACCCTCTCTAACATTAACTTTGTAGTTATTTTTATTATGGGGGAGAGAATGTGAAATGAATGTTTCAAAAGAATATACAAGAGAAAACATTCTCATTTTAACATTGACGTATTCATTTGAGGAGATTTTTAAGGTATTTCCATCAAAATAAAAAGGGGTATATTGTTGGGTCCAATTTGTGTATAAGGTTACATTTGTTTTCAATAGTTGTCAATGAAGATAAAAATGATGGAGATGAAGAATAAATCTAATGAATTGGAGGAATAAAAATACAGATGATCGTTGACCTGATGATAAATTCAAAGAAATTGTGTCAAAGGTGAAACATTATTTATATAAATGAATAATGGTGAATTCTCATCCATATGAGAATGATCAAAGAAGAATGAAGATTTTAATAAGACCATTCAATTCATCATGATTTCATGAGAAATATGAAAGATCCTACCTAAAGAATATAATCATATTATTTTATTGAAGTAGATAATGATGGTTGAAGAAGAAGAGAGAGTGTGGAAGGGATTGTTATTCTGAGATGGTCATGCATTTCACATTGTATCTAAATATGAAAATGTTTTTCTAATTTGTATTTCCAAAATATCATAAGTTTGGAGAACATGTCATGCAAGTGTTATAAAGTAATGGGTGAGTAATGATATTGTCAGATATATTTTGGGTTTTAATGGAAAGAATGTTGATGCTCAATGATAGAGATAGGATTTGAATTTGACAAAACATATTATGCACGAGGTACAAAATAGCCTAATATTACTAGTGTAAGTGGAGTTTTAAGATCAGTATTTCAATATTTGGTAAAGAAAAGTGGTGAATGAAAAATGAGAGTTGTATGTGAAAAAATGAAAACGTATGAGAAATATGTTGTGTGTGAAATAGATGGATGAGTTTTTTTTCATGAAATTAGTTCCTCAGATCAGAAATAAAAAAAATTCAAAGGAAAGAGGTGTGTGAAAAATTGGATATATTCACAAAATGTGTGTAGAAAATCATACTTGTAAAAGGCAGATGAAAAAGTCAGAGATGTTCAAGCAATGTGTGTGGGAAATAAGATCGATGCGTGAAAAATTGGTTGTGTGGAAAATGTGGGTTTGAGGTTTTAGCCTCATGGGGTACCATAGGATCAAAAAGAGGAAAATTGAAAAAGGGATGAAGTACGTGAAATAATTTTGGATGTGTGCAATATTGGATGTCGGGAAAAATAATGGTTTGATGTTATAGGCACAAGAGAGGCTTCAGGATCAGAATGATGAAAAATTGTAAAGTCATGATGTGCACGGAAAATCCATGTGGTGATGAAAAATAATGGAAGGTTCGAATAATATAAATAAGTGATAGACATTTTTGCATGTATGAATGGGGTTTTACACGCGGGGTCAAAAGGCCTATAAATAAGAGGTTACCCCCTCTCATTTATGGGTTCTCGACACATAGAAAAATAAAAATAACTAACGTTCAAAAAAATTGAGGTATAGAGTGGTGCATCAAACTAAGTAGTTCTATGTGAAAAACAAAGTGTTGTGCAAAAAGGGAAGTTCTATGTGAAAATACGAGTTTACTAAAAAAGATTTTTTCATGCCAAAATGTGTTTTATGCATAAGGTTTAAATTTTACATTCAAGCCACCTATAAGGGTTTTAAAAAAATATGGGGGTCTTACATTCCATTGACAAGAGCCTAGCACTCTCGAAGAAGGTTCGCGAAGAAGGGTGTACCGTAAACCATTCAGTTTTATGAAGATAAGTAGTACCACACACACACGACTGGTGTTTAACACCCTCGATGTGCTTTTCAAATAACAATACATGATACTTAAATCATAAATGCACAAAAATTAATAATTTTAATAATACACATAGGTGTTGGTATAGGGAAATAAAGTAAGACAATAAGAAGAAGAAGAACAAAGTGTGCCAAATAGAAGATTGTGAATTATTTGGGGCAGTATAATTATAATGATGCTTTGTTAATATGATATTCATTGCTTGAACAATCATATAGTATTTTTTTATTTTGTCCAATATGAGATGAAGGAGATTTAGTAAATTTAGTTATTGCACTAATGGAGAATAATTAATACAAAATATAATCAATCCAGGGCTCTGATGCATGATATGTTTCATGCTGAACAGGAGACAAAGACTTCCCTTATTATATCTTGAATAGACCATCACATCTATAAACTGAGTGGGACTTCACCTATTGTAGTGAGCTAGGGGGAGTCAACAGGATTGACCCGAGGGAAGTAGTAATCTATCCCAAAACATCTAGGTAGTGAGCCTATGACATAGTGACGAATCTCGGACCTATGTAATCTACAACTAGTGATGATTAGTGGAATTATGTATGACCGACAACCTCTCAGCATATTCTTCATAGAAGTATCCCTTAGTGTTGAACCAAGTAAAAAAGTGGTGTGCTAACCTTATTCATGTGAATGTTTTAATTAACGCACAAATCCACCACAGAGGTTTAAACAAGTTCCTACCAACATGGGAATAAGATCCAATAATGTAGAGAAAATGTTGACACCCTGATTCACCCCCCCCCCTCTCAGGGTGGTCTCGAGTCCTTCAATTCTCCCTCTTATCTACATCCTACTAGATTCCACTTGAAAACACAAAACTACAATTCATCTCCCATATATCATATATCTACTTGGATGGTGATCGGTTATAACACTGTATCAATCTGAAGACCCCTCAATGGATGATTAAACTCACCCACTATATGTGTGGATTATAGTTATGTAATGTGATGTATTCAATATGTTTTATTTTCAACCACATAAAAGAATATAATACCATTAATCCTAAAAAAACATTATATAATAATATTACCTATCATATCCTGTATTTCCCAGATTTTATTGATTACACTAATAGAAAAACATTTTTCTCACATCATAGTAGAACTCTAATACTGGCCAAACTAAAACCCAAATCTAAGTGTGAGAAAGAAAAAATGAACTCAAACCAAAATCATCAGAGCCACATCACAGACTAAACTAATTTCTCTAAGTAACAATTCATTATATCATTAAAAAAATACAATAATGGTCTTCGATCTCCTCAAGTATCAAAAAATATAGAAAATATCTCAATAAATCCTCAACAATCACTCAAAAATATCAATCTCATGTCAATAAAACAAATCATTCAAAAATAATATCAATTAATTAACCAATATTCATTTATATGTCATTGCACAAAACCTATGATCAAAATCCACATCAATCCATGTTGTAAAGAAATTCGATATCATTAATATGATTAGTCGAATTTATAATCCCATTTTGTTTTCTTCATAAATATTATGATCCAATTATGTCCTCTTATGTAATCTAAATAATCATTATGATTAATCCATAAAATAACTAAACAATGTTCATATCATCATCACAAGAAGTCTGCATCACATTCATAAGGAATGTACATCATCATAAAGAAATTCCATAACATTATGAGAAGTCCACAATATCACTACAACAATTCTCTATTATTATCATGATCATTATAATAAATATCAAAATTGGGTAAGTCATTATGATCCCATAAGTATTCGTTGAAGTAAAATAATAAAATTCAACAATAAAAATTCTCTAAAATGTCCTAAAAACGGTCCAATAGATTTCATGACTAAAAAGGATCACAATAAAATTCCTGGATTAGAAATTGAATTGTCAAGATGCACCCACAAACTTATCCAATTTAAAAAATCAATATATTTTCATCTAGTTCCCCATAAATTCCACCATCTATTGATCTATACAAGCATTACATAGATCAATCTCTAGTTTTCGTTTTATATAGGTCATGGATCAAATAGATATTTGAAAGTGGCTCAACATAGACAAGTCCCCCCCTCATAACAATTGATCTCATGTGATCGACATCAGGGAATAAAATGCATGGGCTACACCCCAATGATCCAAGTTGAAAACCCAAATGGGATATATGGAATATTCATCACTATCTCATAAAGTATCTGACAACCAAAATAATGTTTCCACCATCCTACCAAAATACTATCCAACCAGCTGACAACATCATTATTTATCACTTCCTAGTGCCTAAAATATTAAAAAATAGTTATTGACCACAATAAAATTTAAAATAAATCATATTATAATTAACATAATAAAATAAATAAATTTTTTATAACATGAACCAATGTTAGGTTTAAAAAAATATATTGATAACTATAATTTGATAAAACTTATTTCTAAGATAAATTCATTATCTAGCTCATGTTTTCATGTTCTTTTATTTTTTTTTCTTTTATTGAAAAATTCAATTTTATATATTTCATAACTGATTATTCAAACCATATATATTATTATCTCACCTTCATATAAATTTACATTAAAATCTGTCACTAGAATATATCAATAACATTACATTGGATCTTTAATATTATTATGTTAGTATATTTTTTCATTTATATCATTGTATTGGTATATGATAGAGTTAATGAATCAAATACTATATAATTTTCTATAAGATTGAATAATGATGAAATATAATGAATTTAAAAAAAAGATATCTTAATAAAAACATACATTCTTGATGTACTCTGAAATAACTCTAGTGAAATTTTCCTTATTAATAAAATTCCTCTATTTATAGAAATTATAGATAGAAAATAGGTTGTGTAAAGGTGAATAAAAATGTAAATTCCATGTTTAATTATTTTTTTATTCACCGATGTCAATAAAAATTTTCAAATATTTGAGATCAACACCGAACTCCCATTATAATAAAATCTCTTAATTCATATTTAATTCCCAACATTGTATCTTTATCTAGAACTCTATTTAGGACAAAATGATAGTTTTACCCCTAGTTTTTTTATAATCACACTAAGAATAATTTTTCCCCAAAATTATGATGGAAATAAATTCAACATTTTGAATAAAAAATTTAATATATATTACATTCAATAAATTCAAAAAAATTGATATAGATTCCAAACTATGCACATAAGATAAATTATTCATATAAATGTCTTAAAATAATATTATAAGTGACATGTTCATATAATTGCTCGTGTTATAGTGATCTCATGAATTCTTTTACATACATATTTAATAAAAAATTTATTGAATATTTGGTTATAATTTATGTTACTTTAGTGTTATGTTTTATTTGTTAACAAAAACTATCATATAGGATAGGGATGCATGTCTTACTTCATGATTCTGGAAGGGGATTTTTAATTCCATGAATACTTGTTTTTTTAAATTATGACCAAATATTCTAATAAGGATGGGATGATAGGTCGAGCTATATTGATTATTGAGGGTATTATTGAATATTCATTATTCCATTTTTTTATCAATCTTGGAGTATATTCTTTTGGTTGAATTAACATCTAAAAATAATTAACATGCATTGGAACATATTGAAATTTTTTGATCATTTTATGGAATATGATGTTGACCTTCAATATATTAGGGTGTGATAGGGTAGAAGTATCCAATTTTTCCTAGTCCTGTATTGAAGTTGACTGATTATATTCATTTGACTGGGAAGAGAATGATGGAAACCTGTATAAAATCCTAGGTTTTGGGGAATTATGAGTGAATGTAATTGACCAATGAAGTAGAATATCATCCAAGATTTTCATAAAATTTATGATTTCTTATACCCGGAAGCCACTAAACGGGTTCCCTAAGCCCGACGGGCCACATGGACTCAAGCGCTTCATTCCAAATGCTAGAGGCTGGTGAATAGTAGTGAGACCCTAGGGTCTGTCTATGGGAAGACTATTACCTCATTAACATAGTGTAGCATAGTATAAGAGATAAAAATTAATAGTAAACAGTGGAAGAAATTTGAATAAATAGTGGAAGAAAACTGATGGAATATATAAACAAGAATAATAATTACCGTATCAACTAGTACTGTGATGATGTATTGTCATGTCACTAGAAAAAAAGAAAGCATGAATACTAGAAAATAAGAATAACATGTTCCACAAGGTAAAAGAAAACAAATTCTACTCCAAGCATCCTGAGATCATACCCGGTCATCTGTTATCACGATCCATCATATCAACACACAATCAAGTATTGGAATCAGTATTCTTCCCTTTTTCAATACATGCAACCATGTAATATACTCAGGGTACCAAACTTTTTCCAGAGTGGGTGTGAGATAAATATTTTTGGGCCACCACCAACAGTGTCTATAACATCCTTCCCTCTACATGGAATATAGAAGTGAAAAGTCATATATGTAAATTAAAACAATAAGTAAAAATATCTAAATTACATGTACCTTCTTCGGCACTTGGTTGGTGTCTAAACATGTAACTAGGTCATTAATTATTCAATCACCATTTAATATTAATAGTTCATGTGAGTCAAATCCAACACTGTATTATCCTCGTGACATTATAATTTGTGAAGGTCCCATGATGCAATAAGGCACCCATACAATGATATCCAGTGAGGGAGTTCCCGGGTAAAAACCAAGGTAACATAAACTCATGGAAATATAACTAAGTAGTATATGAGTATAGTATAGGGGTAATAGTGTATTCTAAGTAGCATAATCCAAGGAATTTCACAATAAGGATCCTACCGAGTCTAAGGTTACCAACCAAGGTAAAATAGGGCTATGTAAAGACAGGGCCCTATGGTATTTCATCACGGAACCTACTAGTAAATACTAGATCCAAGGACTATATCTGAGGTATCATGTAAGAAATTATAGGACCCAATTTTACTATACCACACATCCAAGGAATATTCAATAACCATATTTTAGGTGGTTTTAAACCTAATAAAACTGTATCCTTTAATCGGAATGGGTTTCTCGAGACCAAAGGTAATCTTCTGTCAGAATCCAATGCGAGGATGATTCAGTCTCTTTCTATTTGATATTATAATCAATTTGGAATTAATTTTATTAATTTCTTCCTTCCATTAGTGTGGATAGGTCACATAGAGTTGTAACTATTTATTTAGTTGTCTAATCTTGGTCTTACATTAGTGTTGATTTTTCATGTAGCATTGAAACCATTTAATATAAGGACCCACACTTATTTCATACATAATCTTGAATTTATTTAAGAAAACACTTCATTATACATTGAGGATCTTTTCATGTTTATAGATTTAGAGAATTAAGACAAAACATTCATAACATTACACATTGTTACATAGTGGATACCATAAAATCAGTTTCCATTATCCTCAGAATATAAAACATTAAAACACAAAACAAGACTCCTTGAAAATTCTTCAACATTTAACATGTCTTCCTTCCTTGTATTACTCATCATTAACCTATGAAAAATCATTTAAAAACTTGGTATGAGAACAAAATCTCAGTAAGGTATGAAAAAGAAGGAAAAATCACATTAGTCCATGAATACGCATGACGTATGAAAACATTTCCAAAAGACATGCTTTCCACTCATAAAATCTTACTTAGCGTAACATGAGATTTACACAAGATCCACACAAACATAATTACAATCATTGAGGTATATTGGGGAATTACTTACACAATCTTGTAACCATCCTGGCTACCTTAAAATTTGTAACCCTCACGGCTACCTTACTTTCTGTAACCATCGCAGTTACACTTGGAGTAACCATACAGCCGACCTCCAACATAACCATACCCAATTTATTGGAGGGAAATATATGTCCCATCCTTTATCATAAACAATGACCAATAACCAAAACATAACCATACAACATAAACAATAGCATAAAAACATTGCTTTTGTATCTTATAAAACAGAATTTTAAAAGAGGATTTTAGAAGAAAATTCCCTTATAAACATTATATACTTAAAGTGAGACTTAATAGAGTGGATGGAATATGTATATACTCTGTAAATACACATAAAGAAAAATAATATAAACAAAACCCATCACACAAACAATTTAAATAGCACATAAATTATAAAGTAGAATGTTAACCCAAAGAATGGAAATCGGGTTAAGAATTCCCTTACCTTGGGCTTGCCTTACTTCAAAATTGTTTAAACCTCCTGTATAATGGTTGAAAGAGTGTTATTAGTATTTTAAAGAAACATTTTAATGTTTATAACATCTTATATGGTCATTTCATAACCTCATTTCACCCCTTTTTTGTTAGTATTTTGTTCCTTGCATTATTTTGGGTGAGTTCTTTTGTGATTTTTACAATCGGTTCATGATGAATCGTTCTTGCTGATTGGAAGTGAAACTCCAGAATTGGAATGGAGTAGTATTTACATAATTACAGTACCATAAATTATACCATTTATCACTTTGGTGCTTTATATGATGATGATTTATAAGTTAAACATTAATTATGTTCGTTTAGATAATTTAAGTGGTTCTTTGATAATTACAACTTCATTTAGTCTTATAAATTTGAATCATGAGTACAAAAAGAATTACAGAACCTTATATGATTCATAAAACATATATTATAACCTGGTTCAACCATATAAATGGTTTCATGACCGGACTTGAAAGAATTAATGGAGATTGAAAATACATCGTCCACGATATCGTTAATTCGACACAAATGGACAATGTTTTTTGATTCTTTAAATAAGTGAGAGAGGAGAGGAATAATGATTTTTAATTTTCCATAAACATGAAAACATCCAGAATATACATGATTCTGGAGATTTCATGCCTCTTGGATAAGAGGGGGTGAATAACGAAGAGAAGGAAATCTTGAAATGAAGAAAACATGAGAAATTTCTTACAAAAATTCGGCAGCCTAACGACGTCTCTTAAAATTTCATTAAAATAAGATTGATGACAGGAATGGAATATCTCATCATCATAAAAACTTTGGACAGTAAGGGGAAATATTTAATGAAATATCCCAACAAAAGACAAAGGGAAAGGAAGAGAATAACAAAAAATGGAAGGAAAGAATGGAAATGAAAGAGGATGTTTACCTCTTGATCTCTTCTCCTTGAGATCCTTCTTAAGGGCTTTGATTTTGGACTTTTGGTGAGACCAGCAGCTCTAGGACGTGGGGAAGAATATTGGGGAGGGAATTTGGTAGAAATTAGACAGTGTTCAATGCTTGAGAGGTGTGAGAGGAAGAGGGGAGTGAGGGTGGTATTTATAGTGGAGGAGGGGAGGTATTTTAGATTATTTTAATTATTATTATAATATTTTTATCAAGACTATGAATAATCTCAAAAAAAGTGGCCTTAATTAGTGAAAATATCAAGTGAGTTCGAGTCAAGTGGCCTTTCATCACTTATGATGTCATAAATAGTGCATTTTTACTGATAAATTGATTATACGGTATTTTACCGTATTTCACTATTCACCGAAAATTCAAGAGTTTCAGAAAAATACCAAAAATTTACCCCAACCATTTTTCGATGTTTAGAATTCAAAAATGAACTCTATTTTTCAAAAATAATTTTCTAAATACTATTAATTTAATTTTTAAATAAGGTCACAGTTAATTCGAAAAATAACAATATTTGAGTGCAATTAGTTTTATGTGACATTGGAAAATTAATTAAGATCCCATTATCCTATTTCCATGGGAAAATAAAATAAGAATATTATTTACTATTCATGATGTCATATTACTATTCATATTACTATTCATAAGGGCATGTTACTATTCACCAAAAAAACAAGTTTGTTTCATCAGACTCTAAATAACATACTGAACCCAATTGTAGATGACAGTTTCTTGAAATTCAAATCATAGAAGAAATAAAATTATGTTTAAAGAATACTTATAAATATATACCTTAAGAAAAATTTCAAGCAATTTCAATTTATTTTTAGAAAACCTTGGGATGTTACATTATCCACACCTTCTTGAAATTGCGTCCTCGCAATTTTATTTACTTATTAAACAACTGAGGGTATTTTTCCATCATAGCATTTTCAGACTCCCATGTTGCTTCTTCAACCATGTGGTTTCTCCACAAAACCTTTACCTGGTGGATTACCTTATTCCGCAATACCTGTTCTCTTCGATCAAGAATCTGAACCGGTTTTTCGTCATAAGAAAGGTTCTCTGCTAGCTGAACTTCTTCCGGCCTCAAGACATGTGATGATTCTGGAACATACTTTCTCAACATCGAAACATGAAAAACATTGTGTACCTGAAACAAGCTCGGAGGCAAAGCTACCTGGTACGCAACTGTTCCAACTTTATCCAAGATTTCAAAAGGACCGATGAACCGTGGACTTAGTTTCCCTTTCTTACCGAAACACATGACACTTTTCCAAGGAGATATTTTAAGGAAAACATGGTCACCTACCTTGAAAGAGAAGTCTTTCCTTCTGTTATCTGCATAACTTTTCTTCCTGCTCTGAGCTATCCTCATGTGTTGCTGGATCATCCTCACTTTCTCATCCACTTCTTCTACTAATTCTGGCCCCATCAACTTTCTTTCACCTACTTCATCCCAAAACGCACGAGTCCGACACCGCTTTCCATACAAGGCCTCAAAAGGTGCCATCCGGATACTGGAATGGAAACTGTTATTATAAGAAAACCCAACTAATGAAAGATGTTGATCCCAACATCCCTGATAGTCCATTGAACAAGCTCGAAGCATATCCTCCAAAGTTTGAATTGTTCGTTCTGACTGCCCATCTGATTGAGGATGAAAAGCTGTACTGAAATTCAACTCTGTGCCCAAACACTTCTGAAGTCCCTTCCAAAATTTAGAAGTGAACCTGGGATCTCGGTCAGACACAATGGAAAGAGGAACTCCATGTAACCTGACAATCTATTTGAGGTACAATCGAGAAAGCTGATCTAATGTCATTGTATGTCGAATAGAAAGAAAATGAGCAGACATTGTTAGCCGATCAACAATAACCCATATCGCATTGTTACCTCGAGAAGTCTTTGGTAGTCCCACCACAAAATCCATGGATATATTCTCCCATTTCCATTCTGGCACTGGCAAAGGCTGAAGCATCCCCTTCGGTAACTGTCGCTATGCTTTAACCTACTGACATGTCAAACATTTCATTGTAAAATCAGCAATATCTCTTTTCATCCCATTCCACCAGTAATACTCCTGAAGGTCTCTGTACATCTTAGTACTTCCAGGATGAACAGAAAATGGAGAACTATGATCTTCACACAACAATTCATTCTTCAGCTGGGAATCACAAGGCACACACAACATTTTTCCAAACCATAAAACACAATCTTTATCAAGATTAAATTCTGGAAACGTACCCATTTTAACCAATTCTACCTTTTTCTGTAGCTCACGGTCTTCCCTCTGTGCTTTCATAATTCTGTCTGACAACGAAGACTGCACTGAAACCTGAAACAAAACAGATATATTCCCTGCACCAACAACTTCTAAGCCAAAATTTATCAAATCATTAATCAAGGGATCACGTTCCAAATGTAGCATGGTTAATGATGCATGATTTTTCCGACTTAAGGCATCCGCTACTTTGTTTGCTTTTCCAAGATGGTAATTAATCGTGCAGTCATAATCCTTTATCAGTTCTAGCCATCTTCTCTGCCTCATGTTTAATTCCTTCTGAGTGAATATATACTTAAGACTTTTATGGTCAGTATATATTTGTCATTTGGTTCCGTATAGATGATGCCTCCATATTTTCAAAGCAAAAACCACAGCTACCAATTCCAAATCATGTGTGGGATAATTCAGCTCATGAGGTTTAAGTTGTCTCGAAGCATAGGCAATTACCTGATCATTCTGCATTAAAACACAACCAAGTCCCTTCAATGAAGCATCACTGTAGATGACAAACTCACCATTTCGGGAAGGTAAGGCCAAAACTAGAGCATTCACCAATCTCTTCTTTAGTTCCTGAAAACAAACATCACACTCCTCTGTCCAAACAAATTTAATCCCTTTCCGTGTTAACTTAGTTATTGGGCTAGAAAACCGTGCAAAGTTCTTAACAAAGCGTCGGTAATAACTTGCTAGGCCCAGAAAACTATGAATCTCTGTAACATTTGTGGGTCTTGGCCATTCATCAACTACTTTTGTTTTGGCAGGATCAACTGTTATTCCATCCTTATTTACAATGTTCCCAAGGAAAGAAATCTGTTGCAACCAAAAATCACACTTGCTGAATTTTCCATATAGTTTCTTTTCTTTTAACGTTTTTAAAACAACCCTTAGATGTTTTTCATTCTCCTCTTTATTTTTACAAAAAACTAGAATGTCATCAATAAATACAACCACAAACTTATCCAAGAACTCATGAAATACTCTATTAATAAGATTCATGAATATAACAGGTGCATTAGTTAACCCAAATGGCATAACAACAAATTCATAATGCCCATATCTAGTACGAAAGGCTGTTTTCGGGATGTCATCCTCCTTCACCTTCAGCTGATGGTATTCGGATCTCAAGTCAATCTTGGAAAAGTACTGAGCTCCCTGGAGCTGATCAAACAAGTCATCAAAATGAGGAAAAGGAAACTTGTTTTTAATAGTTATGTTATTCAAAGCTCTATAATCAATTCAAAGTCTCATGAAACCATCTTTCTTTTTAACAAACAAAACAGGGGCTCCCCATGGTGAAGTACTGGGATGAATGAAGCCTTTGACAAGAAAATCCTACAACTGATTTTTCAATTCAAGAAGTTCTATTGGAGCCATATGATATGGGGGTTTTGAAATTGTCTTAGCATCAGGAACTAAGTCAATTGTGAATTCGACTTCTCGTTTAGGTATGACACTGGGTAACTCCTTAGGAAAAACATCAAGGTATTCATTCACCACTGGCACATCATTAATTTGAATAGTTCCCTTGTTTTCAACAATATGAGCCAGATAACTTTCATTTCCATATTTCAGTAGTTTCTCAGCTTCTTGATATGTTATCAATTGTATGGGTTCATTCTTGTATACAAACTGAAACTCTTTCTGAAAAACAACTTCTTTAGCTCTGCAGTCAATCTTAGCATGATAATCAGAAATCCAGTCCATCCCCAGAATAACTTCAAACTCGACTAAGGGTAAAACAACAAGGTTTGCAGGTAAAGTATTTCCACATACCACAATAGAAATATTCTTATAAATCCTATTTGCTATAACATTTCCCCCTAGTGTTTTAACAACATGTTCGGGTATCATTTGTTGAGGTGATATTTCCAATTTACATGAAAATTCCTTAGAGATGAAGGAATGTGTAGACCCCGTATCAAATAAAACTTTAGTAAAATCTGAGTGAACAAACAAAGTACCTGATACAACTTCATTGGATGGCCCAACATCTGCTGACGTAGTCGCAAAGGATCTCACTACACCTTTCTGCTTGTAGTCTGGCTTCTTTGCATCATTTGGATCCCTCTTTGGACAGGCATTTGCATAGTGACCCATCTCACCACATTTAAAACACTTTACAGTTTTCTTATCAGGATTAGTCATTGTATCATTTTCATTGCAATCTCGGGCCATGTGTCCAAACTTACCACATTTAAAACACTTCCCAGTTTTGATAAGACATTCCCCAGGGTGCTTCTTGCCACACTTTTCACAAACTGGAAACTGTATTTTCTGACCATCAGATTTCATTGGTTGATTCTTACCCATTGCTTTCCAATTTGACCTCTTCTTCTCTTTGTTTCCAAACTGCATGTGATCGTCAGCAAACTCCATCTCTACCCTCTCAGCACATCGGACAAGTTTCTCGTAACTTTTGAATTCACGGGAGGCCAACGCCCTTCGATACCTTGGCT
This sequence comes from Viscum album, assembly GCA_963277665.1. Classification (NCBI taxonomy): domain Eukaryota; kingdom Viridiplantae; phylum Streptophyta; class Magnoliopsida; order Santalales; family Viscaceae; genus Viscum; species Viscum album. Next base: position 401,491,355 of record OY728160.1, on the reverse strand, counting down.
TCAATCCTGAGTAAAAGTGGTTGATTTTGCTATCGAGATCCAAAATAAGATTTGGAGCATACCTCGCCAGTCAGGTGATGTTCGCCTCATACATAGCCACTGAATCTTCCTCCTTTTGTTTCAGTTCAAGGAATTGTTTCTCCATTCTAAGTCGCACCACCTTAGGAAAATATTTTTCAAGAAAAATACTTTTAAATTAATCCCATACTAAGGCATCAAAATCCTCTCTAACCCTGATATTCCTTACCATTGACCACCACGGATCAGCTTCCCCTTCAAAATGATAAATGGCAAGACTTACCTTTTGATTTTCCAATCATCCCATAACATCAAATATCTTTTCAAGGGCTTTAATCCATCCTTCTGCTGCCACTGGGTCAGAAGATCCATTGAATGCAGGAGGATGTTGTCTCATAAAATGTTCCACCACTGTCATGTTCCGTTGGGGTACTTCTATTTGTCCTCTTTCATGGATTCCACCACCGTTTATTGCCTGAGTTATCTGATCCATTACTGTCACAAACTGCTCGGTTCCAATCCCTACCATTCCGAGCTGTTGATCAGGAAGGATGTCATTCTGTCGGTGCCTATCCTCTTCAGCATCCATGTTCCTTCTGCGGACAACCATTCTAAACAAACATTTCATAGATGAAGCAACATGGTAATCTTTAAATGATATAACAAATTAAACATAGGGTGAGAATTATTTATGGTATTCTATTAGCATCACCTTAACCCCTAAAGTTATCTAAACCATCCTCTGATACCAACTATAAGAACCCGCACTTATTTCATACATAATCTTGAATTTATTTAAGAATACACTTCATTATACATTGAGGATCTTTTCAAGTTTAGAGCTTTATAGAATTAAGACAAAACATTCATAACATTACACATTGTTACATAGTGGATACCATAAAATCAGTTTCCATTATCCTCAGAATATAAAACATTAAAACACAAAACAAGACTCGCTGACAATTCTTCAACATTTAACATGTCTTACTTCCTTGTATTACTCATCATTAACCTGTGCAAAATCATTTAGAAACGTGGGATGAACACAAAAGCTCAGTAAGGTATGAAAAAGAAGGAAAAATAACATTATTCCATGAATACGCATGACGTATGAAAGGATTTCCAAAAGACATGCTTTCCACCCATAAAATCTTACTTAGCGTAACATTAGATTTACACAAGATCCACAAAAACATAATTATAATCATAGAGGTATATTGGGGCATTACTTACACAATATTGTAACCATCTTGGCTACCTTAAAATTTGTAACCCTCACTGCTACCTTACTTTGTGTAACCATCGCAGTTACACTTGGATTAACCATACGGCCGACCTCCAACTTAATCATACCCAATGCATTGGAGGGAAATATAGGTCCCACCCTTTATCATAAACAATTCTCAATAACCAAAACAAAATCATACAACATAAACAATAGCATAAAAACATTGCTTTTGTATCTTATAAAACAGAATTTTAAAAGAGGATTTTAGAAGAAAATTCACTTATAAACATTATATACTTGAAGTGAGACTTAATAGAGTGGATGTAATATGTATATACTCTGTAAATACACATAAAGAAACATAATATAAACAAAACCCATCACACAAACAATTTAAATAGCACATAAATTATAAAGTAGAATGTTAACCCAAAGAATTGAAATCGGGTTAAGAATTCCCATACCTTGGGCTTGCATTACTTCAAAATTGTTTAAACCTCCTGTATAATGGTTAAAAGAGTGTTATTAGTATTTTACAGAAACATGTTCATGTTTATAACATCTTATATGGTCATTTCATAACTTCATTTCACCCCTTTTTTGTTAGTATTTTGTTCCTTTCATTATTTTTGGTGAGTTCTTTTGTGATTTTTACAATCGGTTCATGATGAATCATTCTTGTTGATTGGAAGTGAAACTCCAGAATTGGAATGGAGTAGTATTTACATAATTCCAGTACCATAAATTATACCATTTATCACTTTGGTGCTTTATATTATGATGATTTATATGTTAAACATTAATTATGTTCGTTTAGATAATTTAAGTGGTTCTTTGATAATTACAACTTCATTTAGTCTTATAAATTTGAATCATGAGTACAAAAAGAATTCCAGAACCTTATATGATTCATAAAACATATATTATAACCTGGTTCAACCATATTAATGGTTTCATGACCAGAATTGAATGAATTAATGGAGATTGAAAACACATCGTCCACGATATCGGTAATTCGACACAAATGGACAATGTTTTTTGATTCTTTAAATAAGTGAGAGAGGAGAGGAATAATGATTTTTAATTTTCCATAAACATGACAACATCCAGAATATACATGATTCTGGAGATTTCATGCCTCTTGGATAAGAGGGGGTGAAGAACGAAGAGAAGGGAATCTTGAAATGAAGAAAACATGAGAAATTTCTTACAAAAATTCGGCAGCCTAACGGCGTCTCTTAAAATTTCATAAAAATAAGATTGATGAGAGGAATGGAATATCTCATCATCATAAAAACTTTGGACAGTAAGGGGAAATATTTAATGAAATATCCCAACAAAAGACAAAGGGAAAGGAAGAGAATAACATAAAATGGAAGGAAAGAATGGAAATGAAAGAGGATGTTTACCTCTTGATCTCTTCTCCTTGAGATCCTTCTTAAGGGCTTTGATTTTGGCCTTTTGATGAGACCAGCAGCTCTAGGACGTGTGGAAGAAGATTGGGGAGGGAATTTGGCATAAATTAGACAATGCTCAAGGCTTTAGAGGTGTGAGAGGAAGAGGGGAGTGAGGGTGGTATTTATAGTGGAGGAGGGGAGGTATTTTAGATTATTTTAATTATTATTATAATATTTTTATCAAGACTATGAATAATCTCAAAACAAGTGGCCTTAATTAGTGAAAATTTCAAGTGAGTTCGAGGAAAGTGGCCTTTCATCACTTATGATGTCATAAATAGTGCATTTTTACTGATAAATTGATTATACGGTATTTTACCGTATTTCACTATTCACCGAAAATTCAAGAGTTTCAGAAAAATACCAAAAATTTACCCCAACCATTTTTCAATGTCTAGAATTCAAAAATGAACTCTATTTTTCAAAAATAATTTTCTAAATACTATTAATTTAATTTTTAAATACGGTCACAGTTAATTCGAAAAATAACAATATTTGAGTGCAATTAGTTTTATGTGACATTGGAAAATTAATTAAGATCCCATTATCCTATTTCCATGGGAAAATAAAATAATAATATTATTTACTATTCATGTGGTCATATTACTATTCATATTACTATTCATAAGGGCATGTTACTATTCACCAAAAAAACAAGTTTGTTTCCTCAGACTCTAAATAACATACCGAACCCAATTGTAGATGACAGTTTCTTGAAATTCAAATCATAGAAGAAATAAAATTATGTTTAAAGAATACTTATAAATATATACCTTAAACAAAATTTCAAGCATTTTCAATTTATTTTTAGAAAACCTTGGGATGTTACATTAAATCATGTTTTAGTTGGCTATTAAGTCATATTAAATTACTGAGGTTCACTTCACTACCGTCCATCAATATGGAAAGAGGTGCTACGAACATGTAACATTTATTCTATTTCTTTAAATATGGCCAAGTTATATACATAGTCTACTATCCATTTTACTTTTCACATTTCATTTAATATAACCATTTGGAGTAACATTATGTAGGTGGGTCAAGTGGTGAGCATACATGGTACATGCCATTATGAAATTCTCAATAATAACAAGCCATTTATGATAATAAAATTTACCTTTTTCAATATCAACAAAAGGCACACCCGAACGGTGGCTCAAATGTTTTGAAACACTAATACCCTATTATGGAAAAACATTTGACATGATATGGATTGAGTTGTCGGTGAAACCACTAACTACTAATAAAATATTTTGAAATATGATAACCATATGATTCTAACGAGTATAATCATGGCATGTTAATATAAGAAACGGTTTCCAACGTAACTAGTGGTCTCCACTCAAACATTCTAAAAAACAATTCACATTAGGGACGAGTAATAGACCACCAACCTTAGTTTTGTATACGAATTATCCTCTAGTATTAGCCCTTGATTTTCCTCCCGTCGTATTATATCTATGAAAAGGTGAAAAATTCTCACATGGGGATATCTAGGTCGAGCATGAAAGAGAATAATTGTGGCTAAATTGGACTCGAGTACTTACTGTTGCGCATCCAACGTGACGAACAGAAGCACTATCAGATACCAGAGGATGGATAACCCTTGAACCCTTGATTTGGCCATAAAAAAGCTCTAAAGGGAAGAAAAAAGGGGGAAATATCATAGGTCCTCAGATTATGGGGGAAAGAGGGGATTGTTAAATCACTAAGGACATTTTTTTTCATTTTACATAGGTTTTATCTTGCACAAAATTTTTCTGCCCGATTTGTAAAACCATGCACAAACTGTGGAGTTGGTTCTACCCGAACCTAGAAAAAATGAGTGTTTTAATGGTTTGGTTTCATGGTCGTGAGCCAACCGTGTGAGGTTCCCCTATTTGAAAAAAAAACACAATCTGCACGGTTAGGAAAACTATGTGCTAATCGTGTGCAAACTGTGTGACTTGGCCTCTTTTACCAAAAAAGGTGTTCCAAGCTCCATCCAGGCCACAGAAACCCTCAAAACCATTTAAAACCCATTAAAAATCTATAAAAAGTCCAATTTAATGATTTAGAACAAAAATTTAAGGTTCCATACTTGAGTGAAAACCCTGGTTCTTACGGTCTTCCCCCCTTAAAAGAACTCTCCCCTGAGTTCTCTTTCCCAAGGTATGGAAACACTGTCTGAGAAAAACTTTGGACACTAAGCATGTACTTCAGATTCCCTCTCCCATTTCTCATCCTTTACTCAATTGTGTTGACAAATCACCCATATGAGAGAGACAAACATTTCTCCGAGAGCCTTTGTTATTTGGTCAATGATGCATTTTGGATATTCCTTAAAGGTAGAATCAATATCTAACTTAGCTTACTCGGGATCAAAGGTATGAGATGGGTCACTATGATATTGGTGAATTAGTGAGACATGAATGACATCAATCATAGCACGATACCTCTGAGGTATTATCAAACGATAGGAAATAGTAACGACACTCTCTAGAATTTGAAATGGCTCGACATTACGAGGTGATAGCTTACCCTTCTTTCATAACTGTTTATTCACGGGACTTGGTGATCCTAAAAAAAATTGATCCCCGACCTCTAACTCAATAGGTCGTTGAAAAAGTTATGAAAAAAGTTTTTTGTATATACTGAGTAGTATCCTTACACTTCTTGATCAACTGGATTAATTCTAAAGTTTCCTGAATGAGACGAGAACCTAGTAGGGCTACCTCACCTGCCTATAGCTAGAACAGGGGTGAACAGCATGGCCTACCATATAATGTCTCAAAAGGATCCATCTGAATCATTTCATGGAAACTATTATTATAGAAAAACATGATGAGAGGGATATGATTCTCCCAAGAACTGTTAAAATCAAGGACACATTCTCAACGAATATCCACCAAAAAGTTTATTATCTATTCTTATTGTCCATCAGTCTGAGAGTGAAAAGTTATGGTTAGAAACACATATGTTCCCATATCATTCAACAAAACCAACTAGAATTGTGATGTGAAATGAGCATCTCTATCTGAAATGATAGTATGTCGAACCCCACTTAATCATATGATCTCCCAAACATATATGCTTTCCATATCATCAACTGAGAGAGTATCCCAAATTGGAATGAAGTTGGATGACTTCATTAGTCAATAAATGACTACCTAGATAGAATTTCTACTCCTCAATGACCTAGATAAGCCGACTACGAAATCCATAGAAACATATTCTCATTTCCATTCTTGGACTAGATGTGTTTGTAAAAAGCTTGTAGGTCTCTGGTGCATGGCCTTCACCTACTAACAGGTGGAATACCTAATGATAAAGCCTGTAATATGATTTTTCCTCTCATGCCACCAATACTGGAATCACATATCTCGATACATATTTGAGATGCCTGGATGAACTACCCACTTGGAAGCATGTGACTCTTTTATGAACACCTATCTCACATATGAAGAAACATAGATATGTCCATATAGATGTAGGACACCATCTCTATCTACTGACCATTCTGGAGGTCTGTTATCTCTTTATATTCTCTCATGGAGAACCAAACCTTTAATATTTAAAAACGTCATACTCTTTACCTTCTCAAAGAGGGAAGATGTAACTATTATGTATGAGAGTAAAGACAGCTCATGATTGTCATGAACCACTATACGAGGTTTAGAAAATGGGTCTATTAACATCAATTCATCTCTAGATTCTTATACGAACTACATTTTATTTTTTCAACTCAGTTTATCTGCAACCACATTCCCTCTTCAAGGAATATAAGAAATCTCAAAATCAAAGGATGGTAAATATTTGACCAATATTCATTGTCAGTGGTTCAAGTCATATAGATAAAGTATATACATAAGGATATTATGATTTGTATACACCACAAAGTGCTCACCCAAGAGAAAATGACTCCAACAATGTAAATAATGGACACCTGTTGTTAGATCAAGGTCATGTGTTAGGTAATTTCTCTCATGAGGATCAACTACCGAGATCCATAGAAAACCAATTTGACTTTCTACATCAACACTAATCCTAGGAAAATTCTTGATGCATTATAGAAGTCGATAAAATAGATACCAGGTTCTGGAAGAATCTGAATAGGATCCATGACAAGCCTCCCTTTCAGCTCCTGAAAGGTTTTCTCGCATGCTTCTGACCACATAGGCATAACACCCTTCTATTCAAGTCCATTAATATGTGAATAAATACAAGAGATGTCTTCTATGAAATTTCTATAATATCCAGTGAGCCCTAATAAACTATTGATATCAAACATGTTCTTAGTATGCTCCCATGAGACTACATCACAAACCTTTTTCGGGTCAACAAAAACTCTGTGTACGCAGAATGATTTCAAGATGGTAGGAATGGTCTTTATGATTGCATGAATACACCAAGATTTCATCCACAATGACCATGATAAAATTTTCCAAATAGAGATGGAAAAACTTATTCATCAAATCCATGAAAACGACAAGTGCGTTCGTAAGACTGAATGACATAATAAAATACTCATACAGAAAATACCTTCTATTGAATGTTTTATGGGGTATGTTTGATGTTATGACTCGCACCTGATGATATCCCAATCTCAGGTCGATCTTTGAGAACACATTTTCCCCTCAATGTCGCTCAAAGAGATTAATTATTTGAGGATGTTGATACCAATTTTTGTCCATAAGCTAGTTCAATATTTTTTAATCCATGCACATATAGAGAGTTTCATCCTTATTATAAGAAAAAAGAATGGGTGATCCCTAAAAGGATGTACTAGGTCATTTATATCCTTTGGAATCTATGTACTCTATATTCCTCTTGAGATACTAATGATCAATAGGTTCCATCCTATATAGAGGAGTTGACACTGGAGATTCTTCTAGAGAATGCTTAGTTAAAAAATTTACCTATCTCTCAGGAGGTAATCCAAAATGGGTATAAAGAAGGCTTCCATGAAATGATCATCTTCTAGAGGGAAAATAGTTTGAAGTATACCCTTCTCCTCCATGAAAATATTTTCAATCTATGCGGTCACATTACCTAGCCCATGATGCTTCGGTTTTTCTCTCCTATCCTGGACATCCCACTCACCTTTGAAAATATAATTGTTTCCTTATGGTTATGTAAAAGAAACCCTTCGGAAATAACAACCTACAAAGGAATGATATTTGACCAACTAGTCTATCCCATGAATGACATCGAAGCTTGTCATCTTGACAATGAATAGTTTCCACAATAAACGGTAACTTATTACCTTAATTGAACAGTCCTTGCACTAGCGTATTACCTCTATCTGTATTCCTAATTGTGTATTGAGGTTTATTATTAAATAGTGATATTATATCTCTAGTCTGATACATTGCACAATAGGTATAAGAAATAAAAGAGTTTTAATCACCTGTACCAAATAAGGAAGAGATAATAGTATAGGCTACGTGGATAGTACCTAGTATTATAGATGGTCTGGCAGCCTGATCCTTAGGTATCAGCTATAAGGCATGTTACTTACCTAATCTACGACCCCTTGAAATAGATGAACTATCAGGATCAGGACTGCTCTGCTGGTACTGCTGGTGATCAGGGATCAAACTACCATGGACACAACCTCATCCTTGATCAGACCTTCTGATCCTACTCCAACTTCCTGCATTACACAATATAAAATAACTCGCACATGAAGGTGGAGCCGATGCTGATCCTTTTCCACTCAAAGCTGGTGGAAGGGTCTATAAAAACACTAAAGATAACCTATACGACCACAATCCTGACACTATATAGGGTCCCTATCACACTAGGGATTCTTATGCCCTGGTTTTCCACACTGATTACATACTACAATGTTATCAAACAGGATACTCTGACTACCACTGCCCTGACGATAAACCTCAAGGGAACGTTTCCTACCACCGGAAAGACTACATGCCTGACATGACACTAATATTTTAAACATGGTACTCACTCTGTCCATCACGTTACACTAAGTGATATAGAAAATTCAACTATTGAAGAGAGGGTAGGAAGGATAATGTAATTCACCTGATTTTGAATGGCTTACTGAATCCTATCCTCAAAACATTTAGCTCGTAAAATCCCATCACTAGCTAGAAGAGGTGAAAACACTGTAAATCAGTGAAAAATGCTGAATATTTTATAACTGACATAGAACCCTTCTTGAGAGGCATGAACTCTATGGAACTGTCTGCTCTTAGTGACTGAGGAAAGAACTGATCATAGGAGGAATTCTGGAAGTCGACCCATAACATGCCTTGATGACGTCCGACCTATATAATGACATCCCACCAACACATGGACGATCCCCCAAGAATGTATGAATTAACATTGACTCTCCACTATGGATGTGTATCTGGATGCTCAATGATAGACAGCATGGCCTTTACCCAATACATAGCTTCCTAAGATCTTCCATCCACTGAAAAAGTAGGAGGACGTTGTTGCTGGAACTCGCGGGTCAGATCAGCAATCATAGGTGAAACCCATTGAGTACCAATCATGGACGACATAATATGTAATAAACTATCACCAGCTTGGGAATTAGGGCCCAGATTAGGTACATATGGTAGTCCATCATGTTCCTCTCCCGAAATTAATACTAGTGGCTCAGGGTCCTCCATATCTAGAGCATGGCCATCACCACACTCCTAGTGAATGATGTGAGGACGTCATGGTGGAATTGGGCTACAAATTCTAAGAACACATATTATAATAATCATAGAAACACGTAAATAACATCAATAGAAGAAAAATATCATATGAAAATTCACTACCCAAGGAATACTACCAAAACTACCTTCTTAGACACCCGGGTATTAGAGAGTTCTCAAGTATATGTTTTATGTCATTTCATAGATAATTATTAGGTTCACTCCATTACCTTTCATAAACACAACAAGGCCGAATAAGGATGGGAAAATAATTTATTTTTTATTCTAGGATTTAGTTTATAATGGATAGTCATTTATGATGAATCAGTGTCCATACACTTATCACCAAAAACAACTCCCATTTACTTATATCATAATAGATTGACTTAGTAAATTACTCATTCCAAACCATGAGGGCCCATAACCGTCCTGAATTGAGATATGAAATCACTCAATATAATCTGAATTAATACAAGTACAAGAAACTATCACAACATCACTCACTAATCATAGGCATATCATGCAATGAATTGTAGTGAAATGGGCCTATATGGCATGGAAATATTCATGACATGTGAATTCTATGTGCATATAATGATGCATGTAGAAATACTTCTTTAACTCATATCATTGTTCCAACAATAAAATAAATCCCCAAAGAGTAATAATCAACAACACCACACAACATGTGAGTCACCCAATGGTGAAATAATATCAACTATAATAGGAAAAATAGAACAACAATTGCATTATGGGTAACATGGATTTTACCTCGATCATGGGTTCATGATGCCCAAGAACAGATTATGACCAAGTCCCAAGAATTATAATTCTTTGATATATTGTCTAAAATAGTCAAGAAAAAACGAAACCACCTTTGATACCACTTTGTGACATCCCAGACCCAGATTCCTCTTAATAGATGCCTTGAGCCCGGTGGGCCACATGGCCCCAATGCTTCTTCCCAAATGCCAGATGCTTCCGACTATCAGTGAAGGCCAAGGGTGTGATCATAGAATTACTATTCCCTCATTTGTAGAGTGTAGAACAATGAAAGAAATATAAATTAATTGTAAAAAATGAAAGTAATATGAATAAATAGTAGAAGAAAACAAATGTAATAGATCAAGAAAAATAACAATAATTGTATCAACTGGAACAGTGACGATGTAATTCCATTTCACTATAAAACAGGAAAGGATGAATACAAGAAATAAAAATAACATGTTCCACAAGGTAAAAGAAAACAAATTTTACTCCAAGCATCCTATGATCATACTCGATCATCTACTATCAAGCTCTATCCTATCAGCACACAATCATGTATTCGATGATTCATTCATTACTTTGTCAATATCTGTAACCATGTAATCTACATCAGGTAAAAAATAGTGCCTAGAAAAGGTGTGAGATAAATAGAAGTGGGCCACCACCCATAGTGTCTATAACATCTGGCCTGTGAAATGGAATATAGTAGTGTGCATGCATATATGTAAAGTAAAAAAAGCAGTACAAAATTACTAAATAACTAAGTACCTGCTTCATCTCTCATGTAGTGTCTGAACAAGTAACCAGTTCATTAATTAATAAATTATAATTTAATGTTAATAGGTTACGTGAGGTATATCCAACAATGAAATCATCTCATGATAATATATTTAGTGAAGGTCCCAAGACGTAATAACGAAACCAGACAATTATATCTAGTGAAGGATTTCCAGGGTAAAAACCATGGTAATGTAAACTCACAGAAATATAAAATAATAGTATCTCAGTCTATCTGAGGGTTAATAGTGTAATCTAAGGACCCTAATACAAGTAATTCCACAATAAGGCTTATATCGAGTCTAAGGTGATCAACCAAGGTAAAAAAAGGCTAATCAAAGACAAGTCGCTATGGGATTTCACCATGGCACCAACTAGTCAACGATGGATTCAAGGAGTGTATCCAAGGTATCCTATAATATATAATGGGACCCAAAAGTAGTATATTTGGAATCAAAGTAATATACAAGAACCAGACTCTAGATGGGTATCAACCTAAGAAAACAGTATCCTTGAATTGTAGTGGGGTTTCCGAGACCCAAGGTATTTTCTTCTTAGATTCTACGGCGAGTTCTAACCAGTCCATTCTGATTTGATATGTTAATCATGTAGGGATTAATTTGGTACATTTCTTGGCTTCCATTTGTGTGGATAGATCATTTATAGTTGAAACCATTTGTTTATTGGTCCATGAATTGTTTTTCATTACTGTGGATAGGTCATGTAGTGTTGCAACCATTTAATAAAGTATTAGTTGGCCATTAAGGCATATTAAATTAATGAGGTTCACTCCACTGCCTTCCATCAACATGGAAATTGGTTCTATATACATGTAACCTTTCTTCAATTTTATTAAATAATTACAAGTTATATACTTATTATACATACCTTTTTACATTTCAAATTCCACTTTAAATAACCATTTAGAAGCACTTACCTTAGGCAGGTTAATTGTTGAGCATACATGGTATATGCCATTATGTAATTCTCAGTAACAAAAATCCATTTATGATAAGAATACTTACCCTTTATTAGGTTAAGTAAAGGCACACCCAAATGGTGGCTCAAGCATGCTGAAACACTAAAACCTTATTATGGAATAACCTTCCACATGTGGCTAACTGAGTTGTGGGTGAAACCACTAAAAAATAATCACATATTGGGAAATAGCATAACCATGCAATTATAATGAGTATAATCATGGAAAGTTAATTTAAGAAACAATTTCAAAAGAAACTGGGGGGCCCACACAAACATTCCAAAAAACAACAAACATTAGGGAGGAGTTATAGTCCGCCCAACATAGGTTTGTACGAGCTTTCTCTTACGATATCAGTCCTTTATTTTCCTCGGATCAGAGTAGATCTAAGAAATGGTTAGAAACTATCACATGAAGATATCTAGGTAGACAATGAAAGAGTATAAGTATAGGTAAATAGGATTTGATTACTCACCGTTGCACATCCAACATGACAGACAAAAGCTCGATTAGATACCAAATGAAGGAGAACTCTTGATCCCTAGATTTTGCCTTCCAAAAGATCTAAATAGAATAAAAATGTGTAAAATACTGCATGTCCTTAGATTAGGGATGAAAGAGAGGATTAATAAATCATTAAGGGTGTTTTGGTCATTTTACATAGGGTTTTAGCCTAGGCATGGTTTTTTCACATGATTTTTCATACTATGCACGAAATGTGTGAGATGGTTCCACCTGATCCTGGGATAAAGTGGAATTCAAACGGTTTGGCTGCATGACCATGCGCCAACCCTGCGAGGTGCCACTGTCTGAAAAAATAAAATCTCCATGGTTAGGCAAACAGTGCGCTGACCATGCGCAAACCGTGTGAGTTGAACTGTTTTCCCAAAAGGTGGTTTTTGAGCTCCAAACAAGCCCCAAAAACATTCATGAACATTTTATAACACATTAGGAAACTACAACAGGTCCAAAGTAAATATTTAGACAAAAACATTAAGGATCCATACCTAAGTGAAAAACCATGTTCTTACAGAGTTTATGGTGATTAGTTATCTTCTTCATATTTTTCAGTTATATTGGAATCAAACTTATTTTTCACATGTTCTAGACTAAGAAATAGTTGAATTTTAATAAGTTTTTTTTATTAAGAAACATATTGTGGTTACTAATTAGAAAGATAAGATTCATAGGGAAAGAGGTATCCCATTAGTTTGAGTGTCATTATAACATGATGGAGTTCATGAAGTGTGATATATAGTATCAAATGTGATATTAGTGGATGGATTTTATATATATTATTGAGAAACTTTACTTGAGTGTGTAGCAAATTCCAATGGTATAAATAATTGTGAAATCCCTGATTTTATTATCACACATTTATTTGATTTTTGATTCATTATAATTTAATAATGTAGGTTGGGAGTTGTTTCATATAAAAAAATAATAGATTTAATTATGATTAAAAAATTTAAAAGGATATTAATAAATTTTTAAAAAGGTAATAGGGAATTAAAATTTAGGTGAATATCTCTTTCAAATCAATATTTTTTGGATTAAAATCCATTTTTACAATAGTGGCTCGCTAAGTTAAAAAAAGAAAATATACTCGCTGTATGAATTAATGAGATGAGAAAACCCAAATCCTGGTATTACCAGGGTAATAGAAGAATGAAATCATCTCTTCGAGTTGATGAGGCATTAATAAGGTTAGGGACTGATGAAAATTAACTAAAAAGGCCCTCATTCTGCCCCCCCACCAATATTGTCTTTGACATAGGCTAATTGAAAGAATCCAATATATTGAAAATTTTGCATTTAATAAATATGGAATAGTTTCAAAATCTTGAGTTGATTCACTTTTTAATAAACCTAATAATAATCCATTAATACATTGAAAAATTGGACAATGAGGAATGTACGGTTAAGAAAATGATGTTCTAACTATGTAATAAAAAAATGTTAATGAATATGTTTTAAATCCAAAAAAAACCTCATAAATTTATATTAAGAGATAAAAATATAAATAGGGTCTACGGATCAATTGGAGTGATTTTGAGGGATTCCCACCATTTTGAAATGTATTTATTATAATGATTTGATAGAGTGATCTTGTATTAAAATTAAGGGATCTTTGATTTACCATTTTGGATGTTATCTATATCTCTATCTATCATGAGAAATTAGATGAATGTATTGGATCATTAATGGAATGGTATTGATATTATATCTCTTGGTGATATGTATTGATGCATTATATTTGGAAATTCAACACCAATTCTATATTTATAGAATTTAGGAATTATTATATCTAAGGTATGTAACATCAATTATTTCCTATGATATATGAGATCCTTTGATGTATTGATTGATCTAATTTTATAAATGATCTCTATTTGAAATTATCATTTAATTTTATAAATAAAATGGCTATTATAAATAATTTAATAAATTTTTATGACAAATTTATTTTAAATTTATGAAAATCATGGAATTGAATACAATAATTCCTGGGATTTTTTTAATATATACTACAAGAAACCATGTTAATTGGTTTTTAAACATTGAATTTAATGAAATCAACAAACGGTTATTTCTGGAATAATTTAGTCATTATTTCAAATCATGATTTTGTTTAAAATAACATATTTTATAGAATTTTTTTAAGGTTCTAATTTCATTGGGAACCAGGTATTGGGATAAAATGGTTTTTTTAAATTGAACTGAGGTATATATATGAGTAATGATAGGAAAATTGTTAAAGAAACATAAGAAATACCATGAAAATGTCCAGTAATAATCATATAAAATGGTTGGAAAGGACCACAATATAGTTTTCATGATTTATTAATTTAAAAACCTAGGTGGATGATCATTCACTTTGGGTGATTCTATGATCCTAATCACATAAAAATTGTTTTTATTACTCATGATGCCTCAAATATTTCTAATGATGTCTGATTTATAATTAATGAAAATATTTTTTATGTTGATATTATTTTTAATTTTAATATGTTTGTATAGGTTTGGTTTTCTTATTTCAGGAAAATGGGTGGTCTTATTAGGTTGAAAGTATAATTTTGTTCTTGTGATTTTTTTTAAAAAACAATTCATTTTGGGAAGTGATACTTATCTTCAAAAATGGAATTGATTTATACATTTTGGATAGACCATTCAAAAAAGAATATTATTAGTTTAGGGGAATCCAACTAATAAATTTTTACTCATATTAATATTCATACCTTAGAGTACATGTTGATGATGTCTGTTATGATGTTAGAAAATGAAATTATTTTGGTCATTAGTTATTAACCTTATAAGATTCCAAGTAAGAGTGATTTGTTGTTGTAAAACCATATAATGGTTTTTATGGTAAAATATCAAATGATTTTGTGAAAATATCTCATTACACAATATTTGTTTCATATATATGTTGTTTTTTTTACCTCATTGGTGTTCAAATTTAAGGATTATTTTAAAAAAAATCTTATTTTTTAAGCATCATTACATATAACATGTAATGTTTTTTTAATTCAAGGGAAAAATATTCCCTTGATTCTTTTACTTTATCTCTTGGAAATAATTGTTTTCCTGTTGTAATTAGTGTATATTATAATGATTGTATAATAAAACTATAAAATAAACCCACCAATAAAACTATAAAACAACCTAAACTAGATGGGTTAAATTTCTTCTTTATAACATGTTAGGTTGGGTAGTTTTTTGTTTTAGTTTAAATGGGATAACTGGACCCACATTCTCTATGTATAAAATCATTTTACGTTATTAAATTTATATTTTTTTGAAATTTAGCAAGGTATAATTAATTTCTGACAAGAATGTTTTATCATTAGTTGAATGATTAGATTTAAAATTGGTATTGTTGAAAATAAATTCTTTTGTTGTATGTGTTTATAAATAATGATTGTATATGAAATTTTATTTAGTTTCATGGGTAATAAATTATATATATATTTACTGATTATTATTATTTAATTTCAAACTAAACCATCTAACCCTTTAGTCGACTTCAAACTACCATGTTCTGATTTTTTAACATGTCACTTGGTTATTTTTGAATATGGGTTAACATTTTATCACCTACAAAAGATGTGTTTTATGATATAACTCATTAAATAAAATAAACCAATAATTTTCCAACCATAATATGCACATTAAATTATTTTTAATCATTATTTCATGTCTCTAAATTTAGGTATCTCAATTGGGTGATATGATAGAGTACTGGATATGCATACGATAGTATTGGAAGGACATGGGTGGGAATTACTGTAAAACATAAAAGGATAATAGTTATGTTAAATATCTATATGGATGTAAATATATTATGAAAGGATATACGATCATAAGTAAATATTGATTTTTTTACTACAACATGCCTATAATTTTCAATTTTCCTGTTATTTTTAATCTAGTGTTATTTTATGATTTACATATGATAGTAATCAAGGATGTTACTACCTTTGAATTTAATTTTTATGGGTAAACATTAATTGGTTACTCATGATTTTTAAAATTATTGGGTATATTTAATAATTTCATTATTAACTAAAAATAAATGTTTTATTTATAACAGAATGGTTTTATATAAAGATATAATTTTATGAAGGATTCATTATTTCATAAAATTATTTTATTTTGAACATGTTTTGATTAATCATAATTTATAATTCATGATATACATTAAGAAAATACAATTGAGTAATTTTTCTTCTCAACATATATATGAATATCTTTGGTACATATGTAAACATTATATATTAAGATACATGAATGGGTATATATTAATAGTGCAACAAAAATAGAATATATAAGATGTTGAATATGAGTTATATGCCAATGTATTACCACATGTATGATAAATGGGTTTGAATACCCATAAATAATGAATTCATGTTTTATATTCATTTTATTTTGTATGTCTTGACAATTAGGTTCATTATTTTTACCACTTTATTAAAAATAATGTTAATGTTAGTTTAATGATTTTTTTAATGAAAGTGAATTGCTTATTTGGAAATTGAGTTAAATTTTAGAGAAAACATTTCCCCATATTTATATGTTTTATCTCTCAATATTATTTGATAGTTTCATGAAATCATGAGTCATTTTGAGGCCTTATGGAATCTGCGACTAGGATATTGAATTGTATATTTTGGTTTAGTCGTCATAAAACATATATAAAAAATTTCATCTAAAACACACACATATATATATATAACTGGTCTAAATTCATTATCTCCTCCATTAAATAATCAACTAATGCAACACCCCGCCCCTAACTCATTGGCTTGTGGAGGAGGTGAGGGCTACATGGCCTTAAGAGACGTTCCCAAGACACAAAAGGCAGGAAATAAATGTTGAGGGCTTCAAGATCAAATTGGGGATAGATTTTCCCTAAAGACAAACCTTACCAAACCATCCATTATCCACCACTATATGATGCATGTCAATAAAACATTCCAACATGAATTCCCAAAAGAAAAGAAAATTGTTCTAATGTACAACCCAAATAAAAAACAACACAATATCAAAGTACTACGCGAAAGACCAAACAACCAAGCACCACGTGCCAGGATACCACTGCAGCTCTACACCAAGATCCAAGCTCAACGCTCCACTAAACTTCATAATGAACCCCTAGAGGAGGGATATGTGTTACCTTTACCCACATCATGGTACACGACATCTTCAAAGACACCAAAGTTCCAAAGTAGGGGGTGAGTGCTAAAACTCAGTAGGTTTTCCCCAAAAGACTTCAATACACACGCCAATAGGATAAAACCTTTAACACATTTATAAAAAACAATTTATATAAAATAATCACAAGTAAAACCATTTCCATAAGACTAACATGCCAATACCAAGACATCACACCCAAACTAAGCCACCAAGGGAAAGCCAAAAAACAAGCCACAATCCATTTCATCCTTCACACAGTAGCACAAATATTTCCAGTTTGAAAATTAATGTATAAAAAAACCAAAACAACCAAATGGTGGAGCTTACATCCAACCCGTTCACCGATTCACACCTAGCGGTACATCACATCCACTTATCCTTTTATGGTGGCCCTTCCATCCATTATCCATCCCCTTTTTATAATGGTAATTCTCTCCACGTACACATGTCATTCCAATCAATCTCACCCAATCATATAACCATCAAATGTCACAACAACATGCAATCAAGAAATTCCATCGCATACCAATCCATTTCAATAAATCATCCATTTATTAAAAACCATTTTCCATGCCAAACCACATATCAATAAAAAAATATTTATTGACAACCATTTTTCATCAACCATTTTCCCAAATCAATCTCAACAACCCATTTTAAAATCTCTATTTTAAAATCCATAACAATAGAATTCAACCATAAAACCCATTGTTTCCCCAAAAATCCCCAAAACATCACCCAAGGGATTTCCTACCAATTTTTCACAACAATCACAATTTATTTGAAGCACAACAAATTAATTGTAAACAAACACCCCCCTGTTCTAACCAAGTGGAGTCGAGAGAGAAGCCACCTACCTTTAATGTTCTCGATAAATCAACCAACAAGCATCCGCACCTCAAATCCGGTGAAGGCACCACTGAAACCACTCTAGATCCCTTTATCTAGCATTCACAAGCCTTAAAAAAACATCCAAGGAAACAACAACCCTATATCTACACAAAAAAGTGTAGATATAGAAAATCACTAAAGAGAGGAATGTAGATCAAGAGGAAAACACAAGGAAACCAAGAGGAGAGACTTACCCAGGAGAAACCACATTCAATACACCATGGAACCTCTTCAAAATGCATCCAAACCGACTGGGAGAGCCCCTCCAACCCCTGAAATCTGAAGAAACCGAGTGACGATCAAGTGGGAGGATTTGTGGAGATGAATGAGGCAAGCCTGAGTGAGCCCGGGTTTTAAAACCCTATTTTATGTTGTCGCACGGTTAGTCTGCATGGTTTGGAAAACCGTGCGCTAAATGTGTGCATGATACTAACTCAAGAGAAAGGGTCTACACGGTTTCCTCCCATGGTTTGGAAAACCATGTACTGGGCGTGTGAAGTATACTGTCTCCCCCAGCACGGTTTCCTAGAGAACCCGCACTGTTTTCACTAACTGTGCTTAAACCGTGCTCTCTATGCAAATCCTCCAAACTCATTCAAATCTATTCAAAACTCACTCAACTTCTTCACATCTATTCCCATGCACTTTAACCACATAAAAATACATAACCAAAGGCCACATACCTCAAACCGGGGCTACTATATTCTCCCCACCATTTCACTTTCTGTCCCCCGAATGTAGTGAACCCTCCCTTTGCAGAAACAGATCTGGCCACTTCTCGATCATCTCTTTCTCCCACTCCCAAGTCTTCACTTGAATCTGACCATGCTACAAAAAACACGAAATAAACCGATGATTTTACAACAAAATAATTTCTCTTTCCTATCCACAACCCGCACTGGAACATGCACCAACGAAGCATCCGATTTTAGTTCAACATGATCTCATCGAATCACATGGTCACGATGCGGTTGATGCTTTTTCAACTATGACACATGAATCACATTGTGCGCCGCACTGAACCTAGGTGGAAAAGCCAAATGATAAGCCTCCTCACCATCCTGTTCAAGAATCCCAAAGGACTAATATAGCTCAGAGATAACTTTCCCTTCTTCCCAAACCAACGATTTCCCAACCTAGGAGATATCCTCAAGAAAAACTGATCACTCACCTCGAATGACAATGACCATCGACGATGATCTTCATACGATTTATGAAGACTCTGAGCCATCTCCATTCTCTTTCTGATTATCTTGATCTTCTCCATAGTCTCTAGGATAGGGCTCGGTCCAACCATCAAGGACTCACTCGTTTCCATCCAACATAGTGGAGAACGACACAACCACCCATGAAATGCTTCAAATGAATCCATATGTATGGATGCATGATAACTGTTATTGTAAGAAAACTCAACTGACGGTAAGTGCTCCTCACACGAGCCACAAAAATCCATGACACAAGCCCATAATATATCCTCCAGAGTTTGTATCGTCCACTCAGATTGACCATCCGTCTATGGGTGATATGTCGTACTCATTGTCAACTTAGTTCTATGGGCTTGCTGTAAGGATTTCCAGAGACGAGAAGTAAACCTCATATCTCTATCAGATACCACCTAAACAGGAACACCATGCCTCATTACCACCTCCTGGATATATATTTTGGATAGATCCTCCACCGTATGAGATTCACGAATTGGAATGAAATGGGCCGACTTCATTAGTTGATCCACTATCACCCAAATGGCATCAGGATTTCTGACCATTCTTGGGAGACCTGGGACAAAATTCATCGCTATTTGCTCCCAAATCCAACAGGGATTGGTAAAGACTACAACATTTCTACTGGCCTCTGATGCTCTGCCATGAATTGCTGACAAGTCAAGCATCTCGAAAAAAACTCAGCCACTCTTCTTTTCATACCATCCCAGCAAAACTGCATTTTCAACACATTATACATTTTCTGAATTCTAGGATGAACAGTTCAACTAGAATGATGGTACGCCCTGAGATGATCTTCTTAACAACCAACTGGTCCAACCATTCGATTTCAAAAACACAAAACTGAATCTCCATTCAGTTTCTAACCCTTAATGGTCTCCCTTCCATTGAGTCTTGACCCCTTGGTCACACACTCATGAACCAGATATCTATGCCTCCTTAACCAGTCCAGCCAAGTCAGGAATCAACAAAACCAGAATGAAGACTGCTCTATCACCCTGGTACTCACATTCCAACAGCATGTCAGCTATAACTGACATCAACTGCCACTGGTCTGATGCATGTTTCACAATCTAAGAATATGATTTTCTACATAATGCATCTGCCACCAAATTTCCCATACCCGGTGTGTACATTAAGTCAAAATCAAACATCTATAGATCTTCCATCCATATCCTTTACCTCAAGTTCAAATCTCTTTGTGGGAAAATATGCATCAAGCTCCTATGATATGTATATACCTTGAATTTCACATTGAAGAGATAATTACACCACACTATCAAAGCATGGACCACTGTTTCCAACTCCAAATCATCAGTTGGGTAGTTATTCTCATTCCCCATAAACTACCATGAGCCATACACACCCACATGATTCCCTTGCATGATAACGCACCCCAACCCTTATCCCGATGCATCGCAATACCCCACGTACCCTTTTCTTTGTTCTGGAATAACCAAGATTGGTGATGATTTAAGGCAGCCATTTAACTCTTCTAAACACTAATAAAAATGATAATCCCACTGGAATGGAACATTATTTCTTGTCATAGTTGTCATTGGCAAAGCCAAACATTAAAAATCACAAACAAAACGTCGATAATACCCAGCTAGACTAAGGAAACTCTGTATCTCAAACGCATTCTTTGGTGGTTTCCATGATATAACAGCCTATATATTTTCGGTATCGAGTAAAACACCCCTTTCAGAAATCACATGGCCAAGAAAATGAACTTCTTGAATCCCCAAGTCACAGTTTGACTATTTTTCATACAACTGATGATCCCTCAAGATCCCTAGAACTTTCTCCGTGTGATGCTTGTGCTCCACCCTTCTCTTTCAATACAGGATAATATCATCTACAAACACCACCACAAATGAATCCAGATATCTCTGAAATATCTGATTCATCAATGCCATAAACACCGCTGGTGAATTTGTTAGACCAAAGGGCATAACCACATATTCATAATGGTCTTATCTACTTCTGAAAGCTGTTTTAGGAATATCATCCTTCCTCAGACAAAATTGATGATATCCCGACCTCAGGTCGATCTTGGAGAACCACCGGGCTCCCCTCAACTGGTCAAATAAATCATCAATTCATGGAAGTGGATATCTGTTCATTATCATAACTTGTTTAAGTCTTGGATAATTAACACAGAGCCTCAATGTTCCATCCACATTTTTCACAAACAACACCGACGCTACCCACAAAGATGTTCTAGGATGGATAAACACTTTGTTTTCTAACTCTTCCAACTGGACATTCAATTCCCGCAATTCTGTAGGTGTCATCCAGTAAGACAGAAGTGAGATAGGACTGGTCCCCAGAAAGAGATCAACCGCAAACTCCACTTCTCTTATGGGAGGTAACCCCGAAAATTCTTCAGGAAAAACTTTGATGAACTGATCCACCACTGCTGGAAGAACACTTTGTTCAACACCCTCTACCGATTCCCATGACAACACTGCCCACTAATACGGTAATGTGCCCACTTCGGATTCTAAAAAAACCCGTTGCACACTACCTTTCATTCCTTTCTCATATAAATAGATGTCTAACACCATTTCGTGTCATAAAAACCACTGTTCGCGTATTACAGTCGATGTGGGCCTTAAACACCACCAGCCAGTCTATTCCAAGGATTACATCATACCCATCCATCTCAAGCACTGAGAAATTCCACATTAAGTCAACATCGCCCACAACGATGCAACATGCTCTACACAAGAGGGCTCAACACTCTCTTCGACCCAATGGAGTTTGATGTTTCAAAATTGAAGGCATAATTTCTACCCTTAAACCTATCAACTCAACCACATGTGCAGTAATAAACGATTGTGATTCAACCATATCAAATAGAATTTGCATCAAGATAGAATTTAAAAGAATTGTACCTCGCACCATGTATGGTCCCGTTTGATCGTCCACCACAACTTGCTCAGCTCCAAACAATGCCTTGGTTTCCACACTCTGCTCTTTATTTCCCTACTAAGTAGTTGTGGTTTTCTAAGAATCACCATAACTGACCTTGATCTGCTTATGAGGGGTATGCTATTGTCCCTGTCCCGTCGAAGAAAACGACGCATGTGATCACAGAGGAGTGCCACGTACACCTGACCTCAGAGTATTCTGACAATAACGCTGTAGATGCCCCATTTATTTACAACTATGAAATTTTTGAGGTTGTGTCCTACAATCTTGTTTGATGTAGCTCATCAAACCACAATAAAAACATCCTGGTTTTTTATGGGGCTTTTGAGGAAGATTCACTGATCCTGCCATCATATTTTTTTCCATACTCTCGCCTAGGGAATAAGTGTCCCTTATCCAATTGAACCCAGAATTAGAGTTCCCACTTTTCCCCATGGGTACCACCATGATTCCTCCTCCTACAACTCCCAACAAATCCCACTCAGCCACTGAGGCTCAATTCACCATCTCTGTATAATAATCCATACACATCACTGCTATCTTTGAACGGATTTCTTACCTTACACCCACTTCAAATATCCATACCTTCAACGACGTGCTACCTACCACCTCGGGTTAAAACCTCACTAATTTGATAAACATAGTTGCATACTCCGTTAAAGACATATACTCTTGCTTCAAACTGAGGAAATCAATCGTATGCTGAATTCTGAATGTATGTGGGTATAATAGTTTATTAAATAAATCATCAAAGCTATCCCACATCATACCTTGGTCCATTCCAGCTTGACCGGCCAAATCCGACCACTGTAGGGAAAGATATTACATCATATATGTGGCCAACTTCACTTTCAACTTTATCGGTGCTCCCAAGAACGCCAAGATCATGATAATTCTATTAAACCATGCCTCTGCCCTCTATGGCTCTGAATCACCCCTGAAGATGAATGGATTTTGATTTTGAAATAGAACCGCTTGATCCACATGCTTTGGTTTATAATCTTTATTTCATCTTTTCAAAGCTTGGAAAGCTTTCACTATACTCTGCACTAACTGCTGGTTCACCTGAGGCTCCGGTGCAACCATGTTCTCATCAGCCACTTCCCGTTGCTCTCAACGACGCCTACCGAGTGCCATTTCTATAAACAGAAAACAATCAACCATGAGTCTCACTTCCGTAGACATCCCAAAATCCCATTTCAAATCACATTACACAATACTATCACAATGAGTCTTTCCTTATTTCAACATTTTCAATGTTTCACCATTTTTAAACCCAAACCATTTTCAAAATACCAAATTTATTCACATTTTAATTTCACACATTTTCAAAACCATTTTTCAATTCATACCATAAATTATTATGCCCAATGAAATATGCATCCAAATGGGAAGTCATTTCTACCATGCATTCTATGCTTATCTCATTGGCTACACCCACGAAAATGTGATATCCAATGCCTATAAGTGTCTCCAAAACACTTATGTACCCAACTCCCTGGTTACCTGAAGTTCATCATAAGAGGGTTAGCTACATCCTTTTATGATATACATTCTATGTTCCAACATTATTATGCCTTGCTACCATCCCAACTCAAGGAATATACCAAAATGAATGTCAACTACAAAACCAAGGCTCCAAAGCGACCGAACAACTCCTCTCACTTGAAAGTTAAAGCCCGAACAAACTGATCCCACTTGTAACACCCCGCCCCTAACTCATTGGCTTGAGGAGGCAGGGAGGGATACTTGTCCTTAAATGACGTTTCCCAGACTCCAATGGCTGGCAATAAATGTCGAGGGCTTCAAGATCAAATAGGGGAATGATTTTATCTTAAGAAAAAACCAACCAAACCACCTATTAACCACCACTATATGATGCATGTCAATAAAACATTCCAACCTGAATTCCAAAAAAAAACCAAATTGTTCCACCATAAAACCCAAATCCAAAAAAAACACAATATATGAGTACTACACAGAAGACCAAACAACCAAGCAGCATGTGCCATGATACCACCATATCTCTACAACAAGATCCAAAATCCAAGCTCTACTAAGACTTCAAAATGCACCTTTAGAAGAGGGAGATTCCATACCTTTTCCCACATCATGGTACATGACATCTGTAAAGACACCAAAGTGCCAAAAAAGGGGCTGAGTAGTAAAACTCAGTATGTTTTTCCCCAAATTACTTCCCTATACACGTCGCTAGGATAAAACCATTAAAAAATTTATATAAAACAATTTATATAAAATAATCACAAGTATAACCATTTCCATAATCTAAACATTCCTTTACCAAGCCATCACACCCAAACCAAGAAACCAATGGAATGCCAAAAAACATTCCACAATCCATTTCATCATTCACACACTAGCACAAAAATTTCCAACTTTCAAATCAATGCACAACAAATAACCAAAACAACCGAATGGTGGAGCTTCTATCCATCCCGTTCACCCATTCACTCCTAGTGGTACTTCTCATCCACTTATCCGTTGATGGTGGCCCTTTCGTCCACTATCTATCCCATTTTTATAGTGGTACCTCTCGCCACTTTCACACAACATTCCAATCAATCACAACCAAGAATATAACCCACCAATGTCACAAAAACATGTAATCAACCAATTCTATCGCATACCAATCCACTCAAATAAATCATCCATTTATTGAAAACCATTTTGCATGCTAAACCACATTTCAATAAAAACAAAATATTTATGAAAACCATTTTTCATCAACCATTTTCCCAAATCAATCTCAACAACCCATTTTAAAATCTTCATTTTAAAATCCATAATAACAACATTCCACTATAAACCCCCCTTTTTCCTCAAAAATCCCAAAAACATCACCCAAGGGATTTCAAAACAATTTTTCACAACATTCACAATTAATTTCTAGCCCAAAAAAAATAATTTTAAGCAAATACCCCAAGTTCATACAAAGTGGAGTCGAGAGAGAAGACACCTACCTTTAGGGTTGTTGAGAAATCGACCCACAAGCACCAGCACCTCAAATCCAGCAAACGCACCACCGAAACCTCTCTAGATCCCTTTCCCTAGAATTAACAAGAGTTAAAATCAACAACCAAGGAAACCACAACCCTAGATCTACACACAACAAGTGTAGATCAAGAAAAACACAAAATAGAGGGATGCAGATCTAGAGGAAAACACAAGGAAACTAGGAGGAGAGACTTACCTGGGAGAAAACACCTTTAAAACACTGAGAAACCTCTTTAAAATGCTTCCATACCGAGTAGGAGATCCCCTCCAACCCTTGAAAATTGAGGAACCTGAGTGAGGCTCGAGTGGGAGGATGTTTGGAGAGGAATAAGGCAAGCCCGAGTGAGCCCGGGTTTTAAAACGCTATTTTAACTGGCCACATGTTTACTCTGCACGGTTTTGAAAACCATACGCTAACCATGCGCATGCTAATGCCTCGAGAGAAAGGGTCTGCACGGTTGCCTCGCACAGTTTGGAAAACCGTGCACAGGCCATGCGAAGCCTACTGTCACCCCCTGCACAGTTTCCTGGAGAACCCACATGGATTCCACTAACCATGATCAAACCATGCTCCCTATGAAAACCCTCCAAACGCATTCAAAACCATTCAAAACTCTCCCAATCTCTTCCAAACTCATCACATGCTCTTTAAAAACGTAAAAATGCATAACCAATGGCCACATAACTCAAACTAGGGGTACTACAACTAACTTCAAAAATCTCATCTTACCATTGATTAGAATTAAAATTACATATATCAAGGTAATACAATTCATGATACATGATTTCATAATTTTCATTATTTCTAAAATATATTTAGAAAATTATTAAGGTAAATCAATGATCTTATATGAAAATATTATCAAATAAATATAAAAATAATATGTCTTAAAAAAGTATATATATTCATCACAAACATAACCTCATACACATATGAATTCATATTTTTATAGTATTTAATTAATAAATAATCTTTATGTGTAATAAAATAAACATAAACATTCTAAAAACATATATTTAATCCATTAAAATATATCTTTTAGTAATTATATACTTTCATTTTGAACATATTTTAATTATAGCGGAATTTTATTAAAATTTTAACATAAAATTAAATAAAATATTTTAATATTCAAACCAGTATGTTAATATCTCAAATATTAGTTGTATTTGTTTTCAAAAAATATTTGATGGGTATGATTCCCTTTGGGAATTTTGAAAGTTTGTTCAAATTTGTTTGTGATATTTTTCAATTTTTTAATTGATACGTATTTGTAAAATTGAGTTTTCACTATATATCAAATGGTGAAAATATTTTCCAAATGATGTGTAATAGTGGTTTCGATTATGTATAAGAGTTATCTGAAAATATGTTCATTGTATTGGTGTGTACTAAAAAATATAATATTTCATAAAAGTAATTTCATGGATGTAATGCTTCACAATTGAGGATTTAATTTTGAATTTGAAATTTAAGTTTTTTTGGTTATGAAGTGATGATCTATAACAATGACCAATGATTATCTAAGAATGTGAACAAGTGGGTCATGTTTTTAAGAATAATTATAAGGATTTTTTAAACCATATAATAAAGTGAGAGAATAATTTTAAACTATTGTGTAAGTGAGATTTGAAAATATTTAATAGCAACCTCAATATGTTTGTATTTTATCCTCTTCAAATCATTTGAATTTTTTAAAATCATATGAAGTCTTATTTTTATTGTAAATTAAATAAATATTTTATAAGAGTTTATGGTTATTGAAAATTAACTAAATCATGACATAGTCAGTGGGGTATGGTCTTCACTACCCTCATATTGAGATTGTATATATAAATTGAGGATTATAAATAATTAAGGGATAATTTATTTATAATTTTTTTTAATATTTCAATGGTAAATTTTATAATTGAGTTAAATGTTTTAAAGGGATAAAATATATGAATAAGAAAAATTTAATACAAGCCTTATGAATGTTGGTGTTTATGCATTTAACAATGAATCAATATATATGTAAGTTCTCCTTGTATCATTTTTTTCGTCTCAATCTAGAAAATGTCTAGCCTAATAAATCTTTTATATTATTATTTCATTTAAACATGGGTGATGACATCCTATAATTTTTGTTAAAGATAGTCCTATTAAATATCTTTGTGATTCCATATATTCTTTATACCATAAGAGGAAGGAATTATATTTTTAAATTATTTAGCTTAATCAAACTAATTGGTGTGAAGTGTTTCATGGGAATTTAGGTGTGCATGTTTTTCATTCTATATTTTTGTTTATATCATTTTATATCAATAAATATTTTATGTCTGGGTTTTATTAATTACATTTCATAATAATGAATTCCTTTAAAACCCAATAGTGATATTAGAGAAATATCTATGGTAAAATGATATAACACCGTTTTATTTATTTTTTGAAATGTATAAATAATAAAATGAACCAAATAATAATGTAATAAGTTTACTTTTTGTATGATGATATGTATGAAATTTCTAAGGTAGTAAGTTATCTGAGAACTTTTTATTGTATATAACATAGTGATCTTTGTAGAGAAACCCTACATACATCGACTATTGTGAAAATTATTTTTCTCACTAAAATAGAGCATCACAACATTTCCTTGTCATTCCCATTTCTCTGTCCATGTTATTAAGGGACATTTTCATAATAAAACGTTTACCCTAAGAAATTTTATAGGAGGATAAAATTAATGAAAAATGTGTATCATTCAAAAATATTTCTATTATTGAAGTGTTATATAACACAAACAATGTTAAAAATTAGTTTCCATCAATGTAATAGTATATTTCAAAAAATACTCATTTTTTAATATTAATTTATGAAATATCGAATGTTTTTTTGATCGAATTTATAATTATATTAGATTTTAATATATCATGATAATTATTTTCTTTATTCATTTATTAATTTAAATTATTAATTTAATATTCATGGACACACGTTTTTTATATTATGATCATTGATGTGCATTAATTTAAAATATTTATATTTAATTTTATAATATTCATGCCATTCATATATGAGTACAATTCTATGTATTCCATGATATTTATTTATTTTTAATTTATGATTATAATTTTTTAGTTATAATATTAATTATAATGGATGATTATATTTATAAATATTAGGTGCTTAAATGTATTGAAATTAGGATATCTATTTAGTATTGATATATTAATAGTGGCACTTTAATTCCAACATTCCATTAAATTGGGAGATTATTATTATTTTTAGAAATGTTAGGGTTTCATATTTTTTTTCCAGTCTTGATCGTGAGAAACTATTGTTTTTTCATTAGTATAGAACATTACCTGAAATGGTTTTATATACATGATGAATGAGATAAATTTGGATATGTGTAGCTATAATTATTTTTTATTATTATGAATGTAATATAAATAATTATTTGTATAAATTTTTACACAATAATATGTTTAAAATATATTAATATATTTTAAATTATATGATAAAAAAAATTTATAGGTATTCATACATGTTGTCATTTTACGAGATGCAATGATATGCATGAGGTTCATATGAATGTCGACATAATAAGAAAATAAATTTTAATATAATTTCTGAGATTCATTAAAATGTAATCACTTCATGATACACTAATAATTAGTAATGGGTGTCCCAATTTTTTATATGCCCACAAATTATCTATTGTAGGGAAATAAAATTATAGGTGACAATAACTACCTTTTGATTATACATGATTTCGACTACATTTATCTAGGTAAACCTAGAATTAATGTTCATCTATGAATAGTATTAGGGAAAACAAATGCAATTTATTTGTATAGTGATATATACACCCAAATACCCAAGATATACATGTCATTTTATTAACATGATTCTTTCCCCCGATATAGTCATGCCTTAAGATACATCTTTTTTAGAGTTATTTCTTACAGAAATTTGGATCTTGGACCTCTAATTGATATAATTTAAATGATAATCATTTTAATGAGAGTATGTTTAAAAAAAGACCCCATTTATTGAATATAAAACATTCTACTCACCTAAAACATATATCTTATTATATATTATCATACATATCCTTAACATTATATCGAGTTCAATTATTAGTTTGAACTATAATTTAATTAATTTTTATATATTTTTAAGAAGTGTTCACCCACAAAATAATACTAAATATAAGTATTTTAATTTTATATAAATTAATTTCTATAATTCCATCTATTGGGACATTCATACTACTACTACATCATCCATTTGTGTTAGTGAGAGTAGACTCATAAATCTTAGGTAATTGATTTAATTATAATTATATCTATATGTTTTAAACGAGGTAAGAGTTAGAATATTTAAGGTGACAATTTAAGAAGTACATATTATTACTAGATTAATTCTAAGAATGGAAATATTTTTACTATGTTATGGATAAAAAAATAAAATTCTATATCTTGTTTGAAAAAGTGTACATTTTCATTCGTGATTAAGAACAATGGTTTTTATATACTCTTTAATAAAATTTTATATTTCATTGATAAAATTATAAATGTTTTATGAATTATTTATATGGATAATCTGTTCAATAAATTCAATATAATAATTCTATAGTAGTTGACTCTAACACCATTTATCTTTGGAATTATCACAACCATTATATAAATGATAAATTCATTAAATACTCTACATATATGTATTGTTTGAATCATTAAATAATGATTTTGTGTTAAATGTGAATACATTTTAATATGTGATATGAACAGATAACATTTTATTAGAGTGTTGAGAGAATTAAGAGAATATTATACCTAATATTCAATGATGTACATAAAATAATGGGTAAAAAATAAAGTGGGGGATATAGTTACAATATAAAAACTTCTGATGATTTTATTTGGTAAGAAAATGTTATTCTTATGATTAAATTGTTTGAAATATTTTAAAATGTGGAAAAAAATTTAAAATAATTTACAAAATCCAATATTAAAATATAAGATTTTGATCAAGTTGTGAAGGTGAATACATAATCAAATACTCTACAGATAAATTGAGATATTGCCAAATTGTTTCTCAAATAACTATTCATACAAACCCATAATACAATTATGTGTATGAGATGATGGATTTTATCATATTATATTTATTTTTCAATCAAGGGTTTGTTATAAAAGTATAAACATTCATATTAATTCTCATTTCATTTTAGGTATTCATAATGACACCATATAAGATATTGAATGAAAGGCACCCCAATTTTTATTTTACAATGTTCTGGGGTTTTATATCATATGTACAATACTTGGTTTTTAAAAAATTGGGTTCTAAATTATAGAAAAAACAATTTTTTGGCTATCCAAAAGATATAGTGGGATATTATTTTTATGAGATTACTTAACACAACATGTTTTTGTCCAACAAGGTGATCTCATCAAAAGGGGATATATTTTATAAGGAATTAATAAGAGATTAGTTTTATGTTATATAAGATTATTCCTAAGAAAAAAGGAATAGTTCCTAAGATAGAAAGTCATTGTATTTCACAAGATTTTATGGTAACATAACCAAATCATGTTATATAATAACCTATATGATCTATCAAGATTCATCATGAGACTAAGAGATATAGATTCCATATTAAAAATTAAGATAAAGTAACATTCATAGAAGAACACTATACATCCTACTAAGATTCTATTAAGTGTTTTGATTTTAGGAAATTGTTAGAATCCATTATTTTTTGTGATGGGATTAA
Organism: Viscum album; assembly: GCA_963277665.1. Taxonomy (NCBI): domain Eukaryota; kingdom Viridiplantae; phylum Streptophyta; class Magnoliopsida; order Santalales; family Viscaceae; genus Viscum; species Viscum album. The sequence continues at coordinate 401,459,947 of OY728160.1, read as the reverse complement.
TGTAAGCTAATCATGTTTTAAACATGGTTTATAAACTTGGAGGGGGAGATCTATAGTGTTCATGTAGGTTTTCTAAAATAAAACTAACATTTATTGTATTGTTTCTATCAATAGAACTCTATTATTGGTAAAACGTTATAAAAAAATCGTTGTAATAGATTTTAAAAAAATTCTTCACAAATATATATGACCAATACTTTTTTTATATTGTGTTCCATAGCAGTTTATTAGGATTACAAGATATAAAAAGTATATATCAAAATTTATTTTGTTCACAATAAGTTAATTTATTTTGTTTATATGAAACAAATTTAAGGCTCTAAGAATCTAAAATATACCAATATTGTATAAAATTTTGGATGATCAATTTTTTATTAAATAAATAATTCATGGAAATACATTGTTGAAGAAGCATGAATTGTGTGTATGAATATATATATAAGGATAGTTCAAGTTGGTTTATTGTTTTGAGTTTTTAATTTACATTACAATGTTTTAAAAGGATTAGAATATAAATCTTTAGGATGGGTTTTTTACTAATATTATATGGTTTGAGTCTTATGAAGACTTAATATCTTACTATGGAGTTATAATGTTAGTGAATGGATGAAATTACTTATGTTTCAAAAACTGAATCCATCACATATTCCATATTTTTTACATAACTAGATGTCTCGTTTTTTTTATCATTAGAAGTATATGTTAATATAACCCTAGTGAGAGACACTAGATAATAGAAATTAACATCCTTATGTACTTGAGAAGAATTCATGATTGGTTCTTTGTCTCATGAGGTAAGGAAGATCTCATTATAATGGTTTAAAATAATCCTCTATTATAGACTAACAATAATTATTCATGATATCAATTTGTTTTTTCTTGAACAATGGTGTTATTAATAATAAGGTGGTCATAAGAACAAATGAATAACATATTATGAAATCAAATTCTATGAATAAATGTATTTTTATTAATATATTTACAATTGGTCTTGTAGTGGTTAATAGAATATTGGGAGTAATAAATCTATACCATGGGAATAATGGATCATTTTCTCATTATATGGAATCCTGGTCATTCCAATGGTTCAAACACATCATTATATAATTCTATCTTATTCATGAAATAATTGAGATGGGTAATACAAAGATCAATTTGGTAGATAGAAGCATAAAGTAAAGTATCTGTTTACAAATCTACTAACATAGTATAATAATAACTATTATATAATGTATTTGGTTATTATATACATGTATATTACAATGTAATATTTACTTTCGTGTAAATGCATCTTGTTTTTATAATAAACTTAATTTTGATTGATAATTTATGGAATTGTACTACATACATTATATAAAAAGGAGAATAATAAAATTACCCTTTATGGTAGGACTTTGAATTGTCAATAACAAAATATCCTCATAATGTGTTATGATTTTAATGATGTGATGAGATTAACATACATGACATATAGTATACTTATGAGATAATTATTTGTGAATTATTGTGACAACCTAAGACCCAAAATACTATATTGGATTCTAAAAATGAAATATTTATATTTCAAGAACTAATACAAATAAACAGGCCCCAATTTTAACCCTTTAAAACATGTAAAACCAAAATAAATTTTTCGATCACTTATATAAATGTGTACCTTTTTGTTTTTTTATATAATTAAAAAAATCTTACATAAAAATATTTATACATTAAAAATTAGTCTATAAATATCTACATCATTATCCACTATGATGTTCTTATCCAGTAGACTTATTTGGTACAACATATTTGAAAAAATTATTTAATTCAAGGGAAAAAGGGAACATAATAAGGGTTGCCTCAAATGACAATTAAGTATAAACAAAACCATTAAAATTTTAATTCCATCATTTATAAAAGTACAATCATAAGGTAATGATGACGTAATCAAAGTGTGTGAGTATAAAATAGAATAGTTCATACCCATTAATATCTTAATCGTAAATCATGAAACATGGAATAGATATTTAATAAAGGAACGAGACATACGAATAAAAAATAATGATCCATTTAATATAAATCATGATCAAATGAAACATTCAAATCTCATGGAAAGCTTGAATAAAACATATTGGTGTCTTGGAACATTACCTTAATAACTCGTTTAAGAAATTACTAGAGAATATTTAAATTCAAAGAAAAAGAATACCAGGTTAAAATCCTCTCTATTTTTCATTAATTCAACAGAAATCACTCAATGTATAAGTGAGATATATTGGGATCATACATTTGAATAAGTTTAATGAGGATAACATGTTCATATAACCTGTAACGGGATCACCTATTTGTATAAGTTGTATAAGGATCATGTTTTTGTATAAGGTATACACAGATCACCCATTTTTATAATTTTTTACATGATCACCTATCATAAATAATAATATCCAAATATTTTTAATGAATAAAATATTAAAATTATTTCACTCTATACCATAACACCCTTGAAAACTACCATAATTCCCTTATATATTTATCAACTCGTTAAAATGAAATGAGATTCAGTAAAAAATATTTAAAATAATCATCATAATCATCATAAATAAATGACATACATGAAGTTAATAGAAAATACCCTTAATGGATCATAACTAAAATAAAGTTTTGTTGTCTTGATTTAATAGAAATTACATTAAAAACACTAAAATCATTCTTGAGGAAAAATGTTACACCTTTAAAACCACTTTTAAAAAGTACAAATTCCAAGAATATTATGATAGATATTTCTTTTAAAATAACCAATGAAACATGTATAGGAATCTTCAAATCATTTATTAGTAATACCAATTGGAAATTCTATTCATGTCTTAGTAGTTAAAAAATATCTTATTAACACCTTTAATAAAAAGTAAATTATTAAGAAAATGAAAAGATTAATATTTTTATTCCATTTGTATATGATTTAGAAAATAGTAAAAATTAATTCAAATCATCATTTATGACTATTCAAAAATATTCTTGAACACGTTATGTAAAACATGTATATGGAAAAAACGTTTTTTTACTGAAAGATGAAATATAAGATCATCTTTTTGTTAAAACATTTTATGTACTAGTAAAAGATTCAAAGACATAAAAATTGAAAAAAAAGTTACATAAATATGTATTGGATATGAAAAATTAATCATTATTATTATATAAGTATCTTATAATTTACTCAATTGATGTTAAAACGTAAAAAATACCAATTAAAATTGTATTGGAACATAAATCTCTTACCACTATGAAAACTATTGAATCATAACCCCTATTAATGAATAACATAAAACGAAAAATTAAATATGATTAAAATAAGGATATTAATGATATAATAGTTTCAAATGGTAGTATATATACCTCATAGAAGAATATAGGTTCAAAATATAAATGTATGTCCCAAAAAATTCATATCGATAACCCTTACAAAGATCCTATCATATTATTAAGAATTAATCTGCTGAGTAGTTATATGTAAATAATATAAATCCAAAAAAATAAGTTTAAATAAATAATAAATAAATAATCATGCATTTTATATGTAATATTGACATAATATATTCATTGAATACGTGATATAACACAATAAAATTAACATTAATTTTGAAATCCCTTACAACATGGTGAAATTGAAGCCAAATATCCTTTAATAAAATATTTTTTATTTGAAAATTTATACTAGATGATTTATAAATGATTCATTATATAATTCTTAAAATAGAATTTTTTATACTTTGTAAAATAAATTGTGTTAATAACACTAAAATTTTACACAATGAAGTTATATTTTGATGAAATCTTCTACCTCTACTATAAAATAGATGTGTTTCTCATTTAGGGCATGTATAATAAAATTATATAAATAATAATATTTCATAAAAAACATATATTGTTAATCCATTATATATATGCCATTTTTTCATTTTTTTAATAACATATTTATTTAGATTATCAGTTATGTCAATGTCGGGTGTTTTAGGGACATTTGGTTCATAATTGAAAAATGGCTCTAGTATCTTTTCCATGGTAAAAAAGGTAACTATTCCATAATATATAGAATATTAACAATTAAATTTTTATCTATTTTATATATTAATTATAATTTTGAAGACAATAATTAAATATGGTTATGAAATATTAATAATGTTATAATCATGAAGATGGTAGGTTCAACAAACACATAAGTAAAGTTTACATTATTTAATTATTAAGAATGAAAAAAAGAAAGAATGTATTTTTATTATTTTTATATAAATTTTATTAAATAATAAATAAAAAATTATATATTTAAATACTTTATATATGTCATCTGTGTGATGATGTGATGAAAAAATTCACATCGCTTCGTGGTGGTGCCAATCAGCACATATAAACGAACAACATTTTCAATTTTCAATGATGGTAAAGGTATAAAAATATATAATATATTATATTCCTAGAATTATAATTATCACATTAAAAATATTTTTATACATTAAGTAAATCATTATAAATATTCATAAGTGGTTGTAATGGAAAAGGAATTACATCGGTTCATAAGGTGGTAGTCCTTCATACACATCAACAATGGTTTTGTTTATTATTTGATGGAAGGGGAGATAGATATAGGTCATTACTTTAACATAATAATATATAATTCTATGTAATAAAATTAAGTTATTATTTTATCTTTTTTATGAATATTTTATGGTTATAGAAGAATAATAAAAACTAAAGCAAACAATTAAAATCTATACTTATTCTTCATACATCCTCTTTTTCATTACACATTATGTCCTCTAACATTGGTATTAATACAAAAATAAGAAATATAGAATATTTTAATTATTTTTAAGATATGTTTTTTGAATTTTATCAACGAAAAAAAATGTATCATGAATTTTAAAGAGCACATGGGATGGGGTTCCAATTTATAATTGAGGGTAGGGGCACTCCTTGAATTACCTAAAGTGTTAAAATAATATAAATTAAATTTCATGAAAAAATTGATAAAAATAGAATTACATTTAATATACAATGATTGTGATTATAAATTATATAATAAAATAAAAAATTTCACCATTTATATCTATGTTTTAGTCGTTATCTCTTAGTTTTAACTAGTCATTAACCATTTTTATTATTACCATGAAATCAAAGTTTCTTACACATTCGGGGTCATGAAAGTTTCTAAAACAGAAAAGGGACAAAAAATAAGCACCATGGTTGATATTTTTAAACATATATCATTACATTTTCTAAAAATTTATTTTTTATGAATTTTACAAAACATAATAAAATATTTTTTATTATAAAATATCATTCAATTCATTTTGAGAACTATATGTTTAATTTGAATATTAAAACAAATGATGGTTAATTAATTCAAATATAAATATTTAAAAATACCTAATGTTATATATTTATATTTAATATTCATTTGAATCTATTAATCACCCAAAAAAATTTTCATTTATATTTTTTAAAAGAATTTACTTCATTTTACTACAGCTTGAACAAGCATTGTGTTGAGATTGCATAAATTGTTAAGTTACTTATTTAACCAGCAAAAATTGAAAATAAATTAGAATTATAAAAAAATAATTATGCTAAAAATAATTTTCGATATTCATGATTTGTTAATATTTACTCCTTATATGTTATCATTACAAATTTAACATTTTATTTTGATTTCTCTAGCATAGCAGAAGGATTGCACACACATTTTGATATGATTATTATTATGTGACTCCATAGTTGTAAAATATCAATAAAAAAGAAATTATATTTAATATTTACTAAAAAATATTGCATTTAATTTTTATTCTCCATTAAGATCATTATATTACTACGTTTTACTTTTTTTAGTGTTGAATAATCACTTCATCCACACTGAAAATGATTTTCATATTTATCACATTATATATCATAATTTATATGTTTTGATTTATTAATATATGATATTTTTTATATTATCAAAAAATATTCTGTATATATTTTTAATAATTTTATTATAATATTTTTCTCTTGGAGATATAATAATACTTAATGTATTTCATAGAAACTATATTTTTTTCTATTCACCAAAACTTTAACTTTATCGGAAATATAGAAGAAATTAATATTAGGATATAATTTTTTTAGTATAAAAATTATGTAAATTTTATACAAATATATTGTTATAATGTATAGATATTATAAATAATGGAAATTTATAAAATGCCATGAAATAAAAAAAATTTAAAATAATTTATTTTTACGATAAAAAAGTAACTTATTTGAAAAACCAGGTTTACTGTATTATAATATATAAATAATTATGGTTTCTAACCATTGGATTATTATATTAATTTATTATCAAATTTAGTGTATATTGGTATATTTTAATGAAAGGAAACAATAGTTACCAAAATTAGTGTTTTCCACTATTCCCTAAAAAATTAAAATTATTCATAATTTTTTCAAAAAATAACTATGAAATATTTTTAAAAATTTGATTTTATAATTGATATACTTTTTATAAAATATAATTTCTAAAATTTCAATAATATAGTAATAATATTAACTGAAAAAAAATAGATATCATTTTTTTAGAAAAAAAAAATTTGAAGTATTAAATAACATTACTGAAAATTAAGTGTATAGTATATAAGAACTATTAAATACATTCATATGTAGTAATAACATTATATATATATTCTTTATAATTCATTTTCTTCTATTTATACCATTTAATTTAATTTTCATGATATTAATAAAAGTATAATTATTATAATTTAGTATTTTTTTTAAAATCGGTGCTGTGTGTTATATATTCTATCAAACATATTATTTTTTCGTATCCTCATGGTGGTACATTATCCCTTCCCCCAAAAATGTTTTCCTCAAAATTTAAAATCTTTCTTGGTAATCATGGGTTTGAATTCTAATAATACCTTAATTGAAAATTGACATTATAAAAATGTACCATAAAACCTCTTCCTGAAATGGGATAAAGATAAATATAGTGGTTATCTGAAAAAACATATATCTAGATTTTAAAATAAGATAAATTTATTGGGAAGTGGAAATATTGATATGGATGAAAAAAATAATGTCTAAATAAAGATGGAGAGTGAGATAAAACATTGATCATAGTAAATTAAATGACGATGAGAAAGTCAATGTCCAAAAAATAGTAAACTATTCAAATGTGAAATAGACCATAAATTCATCAGAAATGAATGTAATATGAATTTTTTTATTTGAATGTCATTATCAATTATTTGAGAAATTATTTTTCTATCATGATAAAGAACATAAAAAATAGGATTACATTATAATTATATTTCATCCTTTTATTAATTTCTACCATAATATCATTTTTTCTCCAAATGATGAGTATTCTAGATGAAAACATCAATAATAATGAAGAAATTTCATCTTATAATTTATCCAATAATCCAAAAAATATAAAAAGTTATTGCACATATCTTTAGACATTATCCAAGATAAAACGGTTTCGTATAAGGTAAGATAATTCTAAAAATTACCAATCCTTAATTTTATGATATACAACATTAATCATTAAATAATCAATAATAACAACTAATTTTCAATAAAGAACATTTGATAAATAAATAACCATGTATTACAAAAACCCTCAATAAACTCATCATTTAAGAATTTTATAAACTCAATGTTTAACTCATAAAATTTAGTACACATTCCCAAAAATGTAATATCATTCTTCCAAAATAATTTATCATATTAAATGAAATGTTAAACCTAAGAATTATATCTAAATCAACCCAAAAAAACATCTCCCAAATTATAATTATTCACCATTAAACATTATAAGGGTTTTCTATGACTTTTAACTAATGATCAACATTAAACTTTTACAAGTCGTGATTTAATCCATAATTCCTAATATAAACTAAAATAAAATCATTATAATCTCTAAAGTTATATAATCAATACTTTGTTAACTAAAATGAAAACCCTATCCCCACACTATAATCTCTGATTCTAAAAAAATATCTTTAAATTTATGGAATTTTTATTGATAAAGTTTAAAAAAATTTAACCCATCAAGAAATATAACATCAAACTGAAATATTGGATCACCTACATACCCAAATACATTTTAGGTTTAGTGTTTCATATAATTATTACATTCTCTTATATGAAAACATGAATACATAAACAAATGGTTCATAAAATAATAAAGGTGAGATCAAATAATTATCCAGGGTAAACATAAGTATTAATAATTGTATGCCATCAGTGAGAATAACATTAGCATCAGGGTATTATAAAACAATAAAACTAAAATGGCATCAAAAAATGGAATTCATCACAATAAATACATAGATCATAAATCATGAAACATGTAATAATTCTTAAACAAATAAATAGTCATAAGAATCAATAATTATATATCATGTTATTCCAAAATAGATAAAATGAAAACATAAAAAACTCATAATAAGAAAAATGAAAATGTTTTGGTACCATGGAACATTATCTTCATAACCCAATTTAGAAATAACTAGAGCCCAGTTAAATCCATAGGATAAACAACCAAGGTTAACTTATTGTTTCATTACATTGAAAACAACTAACATTACCCAATGGATTAGAGAGCTATATCAATCCCACCAATTAATAAAAGATTTATCAGTATCACATATTCATATAATTTTTATTGATCTCACCCATCCTTGTCAATAGTTTTCAAGTACGATTCATAAAGAAAACATTTTAAAGATTTCACTTTATAACATAACACCCTTTAAGAAAACAATTATTTTTTTATATCTTGACTTACTAATGAAAATGAAATGAGTTTCAGGATAATCACTATTAAAATAATTTCATAATCCATAAATAGATAGAAGATGGATCATATCATTACAATATATCCTTAGTGGACCCTAAGTAAATTAATAGTTTTTTCATTGATGAATTTAAATTCTATAAAATATCATTAAACATTTCTTGAAAAAAAATACACTTTCTATAATAAAAATCGTATTTAAAATATAAATATTTTGTGATTATTATGAAAATATTTTATTTTAAAAGAAACATAAAAACCATTAAAATAATCTTCAAATCATTTATTAGTCATGTTGGTGGGAAATTCAATTCATATAGTAATCAATAAAACATTGATTTTTTTCACAAGTTCACTAAAAATCATTGTTCCTAAAATAAAATGAAAATTATTCATAAACCCTTATGTAAAGTTAAACAATTTGTAAGAAAACATTATAATTAATTTAATATTATTCAAACCCATTTATTTAAACATTTCATATTAATTGGATAGGTAATATTATGTTTTTTCATATCGAAACAAGTGACATGGGATCATGTTTTATTACAAACATTGTCTAATCAATTTGTGTACAAAAATAAAGACAAAATTTAATAAAAAAATAATTTTATAGAAATAAAATAGGGGTATAAAAATAAACATAGATTTCTCAGATAATAATAATGTAGTTTACTCAGTTTAAATTCAAGAATAATCATTGTAGATTAATATGGGATTGAAATAAGAATCGCTTGACACTTTGGGAACATTTAAATCATAAGCCCCATGGAATAAAAAATTCAAATCATAATTAAAATATATAAAAAATAAGTATATTCATTATATAATATATCAAAGGATCAGTATATAAATCTCATAAAATAACGTAGGTACATAACAATCAAAATCCCAAAAAAGATAATTGATAATATTCATGCTTACAGAGATCATGCACTTGAATTGAGAATTAATTAATGAAGTGATTATTTGTAATAAATTATAATATAAAAATAAATTTTAAATACAACATAAATAACAAAAATGTATTTCACACATAATTTTTACATGATATAATTGATGAATGAGTGATAAAACCCATTGAAAGGAAATATAGTTAAAAACTCCCTTACAACTTAGTAACATTCATGTAAAATCAAATTTCATGAAATAATTTATATTGAATATAATAATCCATTATCACTATACAATTAAATTAATTTAATTAAATTAAATATTTAATTACTTTATCAATTATACTCATGTCGGGTGTTTTGAGGTTACTCAGTTCATTATTACAAAACGACTCAAATATGATTATCTTGGTAAAAAGGTAATGATTCCATTATCTCTAGAATAATAATCATTAATTAATTATAATTTTTATTAATTAAATATAATTTTTAAACCAACCATTAAATATGGTTATGAAAAATGAATTATGTAATAATCATGTTGATAGTAGGTCGTGTGTATGCATGAGAAACATTTACATTTTAAAATTGTTATGAAGGAAAGAAAGTAAGAAATTTTTTACCATTAAAAATTGTTATTATATCATTAATATCACAACATATATTTTTGTACACTATATATATAATAAATGTGTTGTGGTGATGAAAACTGAATCACAATGCTTCGTGTAGGTGGTAATCTAATCATACACACGAATGACAATATCATTTTAAATTTATTCAGAAGATAGAAAGTTGATGATAAATTTTCTTTAATTAATTATAATTTTTTAATTAATATAATATATATACATTACATAAATCATTTTAAACATCTATAATACATTTTAAGAGAAAATCAATTACATCATCTAGTTAGGCGGCAGTTCGTCCTACACGTGAACGATGGATTATTTTCCATGTTGTTGGAAGGGGAGATGGAAATTGGTACTGAAATTTAAATAATTAAATATAATTATATGAATCATATATATAATTCTATTTTATCATGATTGAATAATATTTTAATGAGGTAAATGAAGAAACAAATAAAAAACATTTCGTAAAAACCTATACATCTTTTTCAGATAACGTATTTTTCTTTCCACATTAATCACCCTAAGGTAGGAATTATGCCCAAAATAATACCTCTAGAATGTGGGGTGATATTATAAAATTTTATTTGGGTAGTTATTTTCTGACCTAAATGTCTCTTGAAGTGTGTATAGAATATGAGAGGGTTTTTTCTTTTAAAAGTGTGGGGTGGAGTACTCTTTTCATTAATTAAAGTAATAAATTTAAAAAAATTATTTCTCATGAAAAAATACCTAATGTTTATATAATTATAATATAATAATAATATGAGTCTAAATAATTTTATTCAATTACATTTTTACAAGTTTGGGTTATTTTTTCAACATTTTCACCTAGTTTTAACCCATGTTACCAATTTTGATAATTATAGTGAAGTAATTTTGTTACAATTTAATGGTCAATAATGTTATTGTAAAACTAAAAGGGATAAAAAAATGGATTATGGTATATTTTTAAAATTTTATACCATTAAATTGTTTGTGTCAATTATTTTTAGGATTTTTAAATGATTTATTAAAACAATTTTTATTATAAACTATCTTTAATTTAATTTTTGGATCTATTCATTTAATATGAATTTTAATATAAAATTAAAGTAAATTAATTTTAATATGAAACTTTCAAACATATCTAATAAGTAATATGTGTCATTAAATTTATTGGTTCATTATAACTGACGTAAAAGAAATTATAGTTTTTAAAATCATTTACTTGATTCCTCTACTACAAGCACAGACATTGTATCAGTGTTGTGTAAACAATCATGGTTCTTCATTCATCAAAATAAAATATAAAATAAATTATCACCATAAACATAAACTAAATATGTTTAATATAAACATTATATTTTTCAAATACGTATATTTACCCATGTCTATGTCATGAAAACTGATTTAATTTTTTATTTTTACATATTTCCCTTGTGAAAGAACTACACAAGATTTGGGATAATGCTCCTACTATAAAACTCAAAATAAATAGGGAATAAAAAAATTCTTTTAAACATAATATTTAAAAAATCATGAAAAACGTTTTACTTCAATAATATAATCATTAGGGTAATACATTTGTCTTTTCCAATGCTGCATAATCACTACATCGCCACTGAAAATAATTTTCATATTTATCATGAAATAAATTGGAATTAATTTTTTTCAATTATATATTATATTTTAATTAATTATTTTATATCATATTTATTTAAATTTAATATCATAAAATTTAAAATATTTAACAAAAATATTATTTTTTACCATTCAACCAAAATTTAACTTCTTTATAAAAATCATAAAAACTCAGGCTTGGATTAATATTACATGATGAATAAAAAAAGAAATAATATTTTCAAAATTAAATTCCTATAACTAAAATAAATTAATTTTAATATAAATAAATAAAACTCAATATAAAACAACTTTTCTAGAAAAACGCATATTTAATACCAAAAATAAACTTATGGAAAAAACCAATGTTAAAGATGATTCCCACATAAATAATTATATAATTAATACATAACAGAGTTTTATATTAATTTAACATACAATTCAAATCATAATGGTTCTTTTTATGAAAACGGATGATAGTTTTACAAAAAAATTGTATTTTTCTCTATTCACGGAGAAATTAATCTTTTTCACAAATTCGAAAATATTCAATATATGATAATTTGACATGCTAATTTAAATAATTATATCATATTTATAAAATATAATTTCTAAAATTTCCAAAAATTTACTTAAATATTTTCTCATTAAAATAAATACAAATCATTTCTGAAGAGAAAGTATCTTTGAAACATAAAATACATTTACTGAAAATTTGATTCTTAGTTCCTAAGAATTGATAAATTCATTTCTATTAATTTTAAATTATATTTATATATATTAATGTGCCTAATATTATTCATACCCCTAATTTAACATCTAGGTTATAACTATAAAATTTAAATATTTATATTTCATGGTTCGTTTAAGCTCATTATTGTGTATCTTATGATCTTTCGAACATAGTCATATTTTTTAAAATATTAGGTAGTTAAAAATATTTTATATAATATTATTCCAAAGTATATAACTTGTAATTTCCTATATATTATTATTAACATACTTAGTGGTCAATGATTACATTATCACTCATTGTTTTGGATTATAATGTTACCATGCATGTTAACCATCATACTTTGATACTTTTCTTTTTCAAATTATGAGGTTGAGAAAATCTAAGGGTATTTGGAAATACAGATGATCATGTGGTAGGTATTTTTTAATCAAGATGGGATTTTCCCTCTTGTATTATAAGAATGGAATCTGGGATATCGATTTCATAGACTAAGTAAATATATGGTCTTTCTAATTTGAGTGACATACAATGTTCTTAACATCTTGGATGAATTTAATGTTATATATTCATTCAATCCATTTGAGAAATTTTAAATAATTGAAAATATATAAGTTAACTTATTATATATTTATATATTAAATTTCATGTTGATAAAATCGATTTCTTTGATTTATATAAGTACAAAAAGCATGTATAAATATACTTTTTATGGTGGAAATTTTCCTATGAAGATATAAGTGTTCCTGATCCAAAATATGATAGACACCATTATATCCTGAGTAGTAGTGATATTTTACTAAATCTTGTTTATTATTTATAATTATTTATTAGTAAATTTATATTTATTTTCAGCATAATAAATTTTTGTTCGGTTACAGCATAATGATTTCTATTAATTAATTTTTTATATAATTTATCATCTTAAAATTGAGAGAGCATATATAATAATCATTTCTACTTAAATTTAAAGCATTTCCTAAATTATATGATAATTTAGTTTACGTTAAAGACTGTTAAATTTAAAATAAACAATTTTATAACCAAAAAAGAGGCAACGTCACTAACAATGTTATGATCTATAATTTTAATTAAAAAATTATTAATTTGATAAGAACGTTACATAATTAAAATGGAATATTATTTAGTTTTGAATATTTAATTCATCCATATATGTTCTTTATACCACTAGATCTTGTAACACATTATGTGATTATTCATTTTTTGGATAGTTACTATTAAATTGTTTAATGATCACTTATATAATCTATGTGAATGTTATAAAGGGTTATAACGTATGAACAAGATCAATATTGTTGAAATTTTATGAACATTATTATTTTTCCTTATTTAATAAAAAATATAAGCGAATATTTTACTATCTATTTCTAAATTTCATTGTCTAGAAAAGATTAACTAAAGGATTAAATGATTTTATTATATATTTAACTCTTGGATTATGTTATAATGTCATTGATTTTGAAAAAGACATTCCAAATTCTTTTAGTAATTCCATAGGTCTATGGATACCATAGGTAAAATTATTTGGTTAATTGAGGTATAGGTACTAAATCAAGATCATTTATGTGTAGAGTATCGTATATAATGACTAATATATATTTATTGTTATTCATTAATTTATTTATTATTTAAAACTAAATGATTCTTGTTTTTTTTCGGTACATTCAACTACATTTTTTTATTATTATATCTTTAAATCCTATCCCAACCCATTGGATATTTTTGAGAAACATTTAACGTTCATTTTACAATTTACTTGTAGAGATAATATTAGTTGTATTATATGAACATTATTATTATAGTAACATGTATGGGATAATGGGTGTAGCTAAAGTTCATAGTGAAATTAATGAGATATTATAATTCAATATTTTCGATGTAATGTAGAAATTATTCCACAAAGAAGGTATATAGACGATCGTGATAATAAGAAGAAACATTAACCATCGTTTATTTTCTTTGAAGATGAAATTAATATCAATTCATATTTTTGAGATGTATAAATAATACATGAGAGGATAGTATTATTTACGTGATATTAAAATATATAATTTTTTTTAGAGTCATATATAAGTGATGAACTAGATAAATTTTCTACAGTATTTAGAATAAAAATAAAAATGAATTCAAATATTATTATATTTTTTATAAATAAAAAACAATAATGTTTTATTTGTTTTCATTAAACATTAATTATTATATATTATGTATCCTATAATCCAATATGAAATATAATTTTTCAAAACCTATTTCATTTATAGAATAATTTAGTGTATTTATTTGGGAATAAGTATACAAAACCAGAGTTAAAAAAAGTGAATGTTGTCTTGGAATTCCCATGCTTAAATCCCATGATAATAATATCAATCACATAGTTAATAATTAGTATAATAATACATTTTTGTGTTCATGATCATTTAACATTTCCTATTTGGGTGAACCAAGTAAATTTTATTTCTTGGGTTCTAATTGATTATATTTTGAATGTTATGTTTTACATAGAAATTATGTTTCAGATGTGATTTGATTGATATTTATTCTAACAATGAGAGTGTCATGACCTGTCCTCGGGGCCCGTGTTGTGACTACCCCATGCCCGCCTTCCATAGGCCTGGGGCTGGAGACTAGCACCAAAGGTATAATCCTGAAAAAAAGGAAAGTTGTTGCCTTTAAAACCTATAACACACACAGTCTGAACACAAGCGGTAGAGGCAACAACTAAAAATAAAAACTGATTAAAACTGAATACAAAAGTAAGTACTGGAAGGGAAGGGGAAGGAAATGCAAGCCAAAGAGTAAAGTACAACTACAGAGAAGTAAACAGTAACTACTAAGTCGTCCTCCAGGAATCCCACCTAAAGGGTTGGTACAGATGGCCTACTCAACACCTATGGTCCGTCCGTATTCTTCGTGTATATATCGCCAAGTCGTCCACCTCCGGATACCGTCCAGCTCTACAACACTTGGCCTCAATCAGTGATGTCTGTCATCTACAACCAACACAACAATGCTTGGGCATTTCCCATACAGGGGTGAGTATAATGACACTCAGTAGGGACCCCCAGACCATCGATGGTCTCCCAGAATCCACGAAGGATAAAGCAGTAATTGAAATATACAATGATGAAGTATCAATAAACCCTACTTAGGTATATTTCCATACATATATTTAAGTTATCAACCACAGTCCAGCTCCAACTCTTCAGCCCAAGAACAACCCAATCCACACAGGAAAGTAAGTCAATCGCATCGATTATAATGATTGAAAGTCAAGAATAAGATCAAACAGGTATACATATCTTTTATATCCATAGAGATGATCAAATGTAGTCATTGATTCATCTATGCTATCGGAACCACACATGATACAAGAACAATAATCATCGTTGTCGAACCCACAGAGGATTCCGGTACAATAGTTGTCATCGTAAAACCCATGGAAGATCCAAGTATAGTAGTCATCACTGATGAACCCACATAGGATCCCAATCTAGTTGTGGTTGCTACCGAACCCTCGTAAGATCCCAGTACAGTAGTCGTCGCAGTCGCAGCCAGCACTAGTGTTCCTGCACATAGCACGCTCGATTCCGGGATGGTCTTCTCCTCAAGACAACTGTCTATACATAAACTATCAAGAAGTCCTGATTTGATGTATCACAGTGTTTTGTCTCGTCATAAGTAACCTAACGCGATAGACGGCGCGTCAATCAGACGCCCGGTCTGAGATTTATAAGTGTTTTCGCTCTGAGGGCTCCGTTGGTTTCAGAATTGAACCAACCTGGCAGTACAAAAACATCGCCAGAACCTTGAGTGTGATATACTCAAATGACCTCCTCAATCCAAGGATTCCAACTCCACATAATGTTCATCGATCGGAGGTCCATAGCTTTTGTTATGGGTGAAAAACCAAAAGTAACCTAAAAAGGGGGGGTATGGGTCCAGTACGACCCGACCCAACCCGCCCTCGATCGGCCCCATAGGGTGCAGCCCGAAATGGTGGCTGAGGCCCAACCCAAGTGAGGGCAGACCGGCCAGTATGGTAGGGGGTCTAGCTCGCACGTCTGGCGGCCCGGCCCGCAAGCCAGGCTGCCCGGCCGGCGCCTCGGTGGCCCAGCCCAGTGGTCGGCCGAGCGTTGTGTGGGGGGGCGCGACTCCCCTGTTTTTTGTAACAGCGGTGCTCGCTGGTGCCACATGTTCCTCTTAGGACCCACAGACACGGGTTCCTCTCCACCTCCATGGTCGGTGTCGCGACGATCTTTCACCGGCGGCATGCAAGGGGCGCTGCCTCCGGTCGTCGTGCTTCTCCACATGCCATTGGAGTCATTCTGGTGGTCCATTTTGCCTTATACCTACACCTATGGCCCCCTCGGGTCCTTCCCTTTATAGCGACGGCCCCAAATCATTGTTTCCCTTCCGTTCACCCATCTCCCAACAATCCGCGCATCATGAACAAAATGGCGGAGGGTTTGGGCTTGTTCGTTAGCTCGTGGCCTCCGTGTTAGACACTCAAAAAATTATCCAACATGTATTCACCCAAGAATGATGGTATAAATCACATTTTAATAAACAAAAAAAACCCTACCTCGATTCAAGATACATTTTTCGTAGTCGTGGAACATGGCATTGCGAAAGACGGTGTCGCGGAAGACGATGTCATTCCGTCAACGTCAGAGGAAGAGTCGTTATTGTTGGTGATGTTCTTCGTGAGCGGCTTCTTCTCCCTTGACATGGAGGAAGAGGAAGGAATACAGTGTTCCTCGTGGGAATCACCTCACATTCTTTCCCCAGTTGAAGAAGTGGAGAGAATGTTCTTCGTCGAGAATCAGATGTCGTTCTTCATGTTCTTCTTTGAAGAACCCTTCTTAATCTCCAAGGCACTTCAATGATTATTCCAACCACACAAAAATAAAAGCTTCAATTAATTATTGTTTTCAAAATGTTTTTCAAAATTCCAAAAACTTAAATTAATTAATTAATTGTGGATCTTAATTAATTAATTAATGGTGTTGGAAAATTAAAGTGACCAGAGGTGAAGAGTTCAACATTAAAAGAGGGGAGTTGGGAGCTTAAGAGTTATAGGGGGGTTTCTTGGGGATTTGAAGTGTTTGGGTTCGTGTGGGCCCCACTACACATTATCCTCTCTTGTTATGTTATGTGGGGTATGGGACCCACCTCCAACTCCTCTTTGGAGAAAATAACCACCACCAAATAAAAATGTGTTAGACACGCATTTTAATTCAAACTTTAATTTTTAATTTGAAACCCCATTTTAAAACATCCACTCTCATCCAAATGAAACTGTGGTAAAGGTCCCCTAAAGAAAATACTAGCGCTATTAATTCATCGGTGTCCTCAGATTTCAATTCTGAGCACCGGTTCAAAGTATAGAAAAACCTGCACTTACGTTTGCTAAACATACCCGAACAAAACATTATAAATTGATTCCGGGAACACTGGACCACGAAATCAAGCGCCATCAAAAACTGTGGACTCATAAAATTCCAATGAATTTATGAATAAAATTACCTTGAGATTTATAGGTTTTTACATTACCCCCACCTTATGTTTTTACGTCCCCGTAAATCTACAACACAAACTAGGGAAACAAATGAGGGTACTGAGAATGCATCTGGGCCTCCCATTCCCATGTGCCCTCCTGGAGGTTCTCGTGCTGCCAGTGAATGTGCACTAGAGGAATAGACCATCCATGTATGACCCTCTCTTGTCGATCCTCGATATCCACGGGTACCTTTGTGAAAGTCTCCCCGTCATCGATTTTGACCTCCCTGTGGTTGATGATGTGGGACAGGTCCTGCACGTATCTCCTGAGCTGAGATACATGGAAGACGTTGTGCACCCAGTGCAATTGAGGTGGAAGGGCTAGGCTATAATCCACCTCACCTACCATGTTGAGGACCAAGAATTGTCTAATGAATCGCGGAGATAACTTGCCACCATAGCCAAATCTCTGTAGACCTCATCGATGTGAGCCTCGTAGGAAGATGTGGTCGCTATCCTCGAACTCCAGTGGTCTCCGTCTCCTAGTAGCATAGGACATATGTCTACTATGTGCAGTCTTCATCCGATCCTAGATGATATACACCTTCTCTATCATAGCCTTCACCATCTATCGTCCTACATGTGCTGACTCCGCTAGGTCATTCCAGCAAAGAGGTGATCTGCAAGGTCGACCGTATAGTGCCTCGTAAGGTGCCATCCCGATGGTGGAGTGGTAGCTGTTATTGTACGCAAACTACACCAAGGGTAACTGATCCTCCCATCTGTGACCAAAGTCAAGGACGCATGCACAGAGCATGTCCTTGAGAGTCTGAATGGTCCTCTCAGTTGGACTGTCTGTCTGAGGATGGAAGGTGGTGCTTAAGCAAAGCTGTGTGCCAAAAGCCTCTTGTAAACCCTTCCATAGTTGGGAAGTGAAACAAGCATATCAATCGGAGATGATAGTCAATGGAACACCATGAAGTCGTATGATCTCTTGAACGTAGAGGGGTCCCAATTTCTCTACTGAGACCTGATCTTTGATCGGTAAGAAGTGGTCCGACATGGTGAGTCGGTTGACTATCACCTAGATAGAGTCATGTTCTCTGGTTGTACGTGGAAGCCCCATCAATAAATCCATGAATATTCTATCCCAATTCAACACTGGGACCTCTATGGGATGTAACAAGACTACTGGAACCCGGTGTTCACCTTCACCTACTGAAAAGTGGGGAACCATGATACAAACTCTACTACAGCCTTCTTTATACCCGGCCACCAGTGTTGTCGTATGAGGTCTTGATACATATTCGCCACTTCTGGATGTACCGCTAGAGGGGAAGCGTGAAACTCCCTTAGCACTTCTTATTTTAATGAAACTGGTACCATGGTACGTCCTCTGAAAAGGATGACATTCTCCCCACCATCAGAAAATCCATTAGGTGCATGCCCTGAGGATGTCTGAACAGGTCACGTCTCACAGTCAACATCCCCATGTTGTGCCTCTCTGACTCATTGAAGGAGTGGGGGGGGTGATTGTGAGAGACTACAGAAAGGCTGCTCCATCTCTATCCACAAAGGATATTTGAAACGCAGCCACCTACTCTGTCGCCTCTCTTAGAAGCTGAATTCCTGATCTCCTGCTGAGAGCATCTTCTACAATGTTCCCCTTCCAAGGAGTATATACTATCTCGAAGTCATAGTCATGGAGGAACTCGATCCATCGCCACTATCTAAGGTTCAGGTCCTTCTACGAGAAGATGTACCTGAGACTCTGGTGTTCATAGTTGACTGTAAAATGCTCGACCATCAGATAGTGCCACCACATCTTCAAGGCGAAGACCACTGCTGCTACCTCCAAGTCATAGCTAACATAGTTTTGATCGTGCTATCACAACTTCCATGAACCATACTTGATAACTACTCCCTCCTGCATCAGGACACACCCGAGTCCGGTCCCCGATGCATCACAGTAAACTACATACCCTACGCCCACTTATGGTAGCCTCAAGATGGGCACACTAGTCAATCTATGCCTCAACTCTTGAAAGATCTTCTGGAATCTCTTTGACCACATGAATGGATGCCCTTTCTTTGTCATTGTTGAAAGCAGTGCTGTAACTCTAGAGAAGTCTGGCACAAATCTCTTATATAATCCAGCCAGACCTAGGAAACTTCATACCTCTGTCACACTCCTTGGTTGCTCCCAAGCAAGTACTGTCTCGATCTTCTCTGGATCCCCTGTAACTCTGGCCTTCGCGATGACGTGGCCTAAGAAGTGAGCCTCTTGAATTATGAACTGGTACTTCAAGAGTTAACCATAAATCTGGTTCTCTCGGAGTGTATCCAGTACCACCCGTAAATGGTTGGTGTGCTCTTCCTCAGTAGTCAGGTAAATCAGTATGTCATTGATGAAGACTAAGACAAATCGATTGAGGTAAGGCTGGAAGATATTATTCATGAGGTTCATGAACAATGATGGTTCGTTTGTTACACTAAAGGTAATAACAAGAACTCATATTGGTCATACCGACACCTAATTTCTGTCTTTTGTACATCCTCATCTCGAACTCTGAGCTAGTGATAGCCCGACCTGAGGTCTATCTTCAAGAACCATCGTGCTCCCTTGAGCTGATCAAAGTGGTCATCAATCCTCAAAAGTGGATACATGTTCTTCACAGTCACCTGATTCGGGAGATGGTAGTTGGCACATAGTCGCAAGTTCCCATCCGCCTTCTTGGCAAACAAAAACTGGGATGCCCAGGGTGAAACACTAGGTCGGATAAATCCCTTCCCCTGCAAGTCCTCCATATGTTCCCATAGCTCATGAAGCTCAGCAGGAGCCATCCCATATGCTAGAGTAGATATTGGTGTTGTCTTGGGGTACAGATCAATGTAGAAGTCTACTTCTCTGTGAAGAGGTAGTCCAGGAACATCATCAGGAAAAACTTATGTGTACTAATCCACCACAATAGGAAAACTCGGACTCCGCACATCATCCTCTCCGAGGATGAGACTAGCCAACTGATGTGTGATCGGCTGCCCCCTCCTCTTCGTAATTCCATCCTATGCTGCAAAGTCACCCTTCTCGCTGGTGAAGGTGAACCCGGTCCCTTCCATGCAGATACACTGCATGTTACACCTATTACAGTCCATCTGATCATGAACTGTAGATAACTAGTCCATTCCCAAGATGACATTGTAAGGCCCCGATGCCGCTGCAAGAAGATCCTAGCCGAAGCTATCGCCTCCTAGAGTAAGCTCACACTGCCGGAATTTGTGAATAAATATCGAGTATACTCTCATAGAAGTCTCTAGCCGTAAGGATCGATCCAACGGCTCCGTCGGAATGTTCGAGCTCCGAACAAGGGCAGCGACAATAAAAGAACAACTCACACCTGTGTCTATAATTACTGCATCAAGGGTGGATTTGACACAAATAGTACCTCGAATTATCTAAGTTGTGTTGTGGACATAGGCCTCAACTTCCTGGAGCTGAGCCCGCCTCTATCCGCCAGCTCCTTGTGGTCAGGGTGGACCTCCGGGTGGTGGTGATGGTAGTGCCTCGAAAGGTCATCCACCACCTGCTGCTAGGCCAGCTCCTCTGCCATGTCTGCCATGCTCATGGTGGAGAACCATGGTCGAACTTCTGCCTCTACCTGGTAGGTCCCTCTACTATCTACTACTCATCTGCATGGCGGGTCGGGCAGTCACGAGCCATGTGGACCTGCCCACCGCATGCATAGAATTGCATACTCCTCGTATGGATGGCTCTGTTTCATGTGTCCCAAAAAACCAAACCTGTATCCTGAGGTTGCCCACATGATGGTCTGGTCTTCTTGGACCTATGCCTCAACTGTATACTACAGGCAGCAAAAAAACACCAAAATGTGTTGCCCTATGGTGGGTCTCGCCGCTGGTGACTGCTCAGCGAGAAAAATCTCCACTAGAAGGGCTCGATCCAACACCCCTGCCTGTGTCAGGATGCTGAATGGAATTGTCAAAGCCCTGATCTCGTGCCTGAGTCCCTACTCAAAGATTTGGGCCCTAAAGAATGGGTCACGTACAATATTCATGGAGTAGTGTGAGAGGTCGGTGAACCTCGCTGAGTACTGAGATACTACCATGCTTCCCTGCTACAGATGAAGTAACTCCTGAATCTGCACCACACTTAGGGTGGCTGTAACAAACTCTGAGTGGAAGAGACTCTCAAAGTCTGTCCAGAGTAATGATGCCTCGTCATGCACCTAGAGCATCAAGCTCCACCATATGCCTGCCGCCACATGTAGGAGACTCGCGACAAGGATCACCATGCGGTCGGCTGGTGTCCCTACCAATCTAAAAACTCTCACAAAAGCCTCCAGCCAATCTTCAGCTTCCTGTGGGTCAGTCTCTCCTCAAAACCTGGTTGGAATCCAGCGCTGGAACTCGTCCAATGCACTCAGGCAGCGTGCACTCTGTAATGTTGGGGCTAGGGGTATCGGTGGTCCATGGGGTAGAGGTGTCACTTGTACCTCCACTGTGATGGGGCCATATACTGAGGCCTTGTCGCTCGGTGGGTTACCATATCGTATGTAGCTCAAAACCTTAGCTGACTGCCTTCGTGGGCCCATCTTGAAAAGAAACAGGTGTCCCATGGTTGAAACAGTATACCTGGTGAGATGACACAACGTTATCACGAAGAAAATTTTTTCAAAGGAAACACACACGCAATCAGTGTTTTCATGCAATGAGTCGGAAATCATAGGTCAGGGTCCTAGTGTATGGATACGTCGGTCACCACACCAACACTAGACTCCCTAGACTAACAACCATACTCATTACCCTTAACACTATTTTTTCATAGAAAATATTGATTAGAGTGCTAAGTTCTATGGTAGAACCGACTCCTCTAAAACCAATTTGTCACGACCCATCCTCGGGGCTCGTACCGTGACATCCCCATGGCCTCCATCCATAAGCCAGGTGCTGGGGACTAGCACCAAAGGTGTAATCCCAATAAAAATTGAAGGGGTTTCCTTTTAAACCTGTAACACACACACATTATGAACACAAGCGGTAGACGAAACAACTGAAAATAAACACAGAGTAAAACTGAATACAAAATTAAGTGCTGAAAGGGAAGGGGCTGGAAATACAAGCCCAACAGTAAAGTACAACTACAAAAACGTAAACACCAACTAATGATTCATCCTCTGGAAATCCCACCTAATGGGTAGGTATAGATGGCCTCCTCAGCACCTCATGTTTATCCATCCTCTCTGTGTAATTCTCACCAAGTGGTCCACCTCCGGGTACCATCCAGCTCCACATCACTCTACCTCGATCAGTGATGTTTGTCGTCTGCAACCAATATAACGAAGTGTAGGCATTTCCTGTGCTGGGGTGAGTATAACAATACTCAGTAGGAACCCTGCGACCCCTGATGGTCTCCCAGAATCCTCAAAGGATAAACCACTAAAGGAAAGATACAATCACAAAGTATTAACCAGCCCTACTTAGGTATATGCCCATACATATACCTAAGTTATCAACCAAAGTCCAGCTCCAACTCTCATGCCCAAGTACAACCTAGTCTACACAGGAATGTAAGTCAATCACATCAATGATAATGATTGAATGTCAAGACTCTGCTCACACCGGTATACATCTCCTGTATATTGATATAAATGATCAGATGTAGTATTTAATTCATCAAATATGTCTAACCCACATAGGATACAAGAACAGTAGTCATCATTGTCAAACCCAAGGAGGATTCCAGTATAATAGCCATCGTCATCGAACCCACGGAGGATCCCAATAATGTATTATCCACTGCAAAAACCATGTAGAATCCCAGAATTGTAGTTGTCATTGCCAAACCCATGTAATATCCTCGTACATTAGTCGTCGCTTCCGAACCCACGTATGATCCCAATACAGTGTTTGTCGTAGTCACAGCTAGCTCTAGAGTTCCTACACATAGCACACTCTATTCTGGGAGGGTAGGATCCTCAAGAAAAGTGTCGATACATCAACTATCATGATGTCCTGAGTTGAAATATTCCATAGTTCTATCTCATCATAAGTAACCCAACGCGATAGATGGCGCATCAATCGGACATCCGGTCTGAGAGTTATATGTGTTTCTGCTCCGAGGGCCTGGTTGGTTTCATAATCGAACCAACCTGGTCATACCCAAACTTCTTCAGAAACTTCTGTGTTAAATAAGTAAAGTACCTTATCGATCCAAGGAATCCAACGCAACTGATGGTGTGTCGATCAGACGTTCGTATCTCATGTTATGGGCGAAAAACCAAAATTAATATGAAGAGTGGGGTCTGGGTCCAGTCTGACCCGTCTCGACCTGCCCTGGGTCAGCCCGAACCGGTTGACCCGACCCGAGTCCGGGTCCGTCCCGGTAGGGCATGGGCCAGCTCGATGGAAGAGGCCCAGCCCATGTGAGGGAGGACCGACGAGCATGATAGGCGGCCCGGCCCGCGCAGCAGCCGGGTCGGGCTGCGAGCCACAGGGGCCGCCAGCAGGCCGAGCATGGTGCAGGGGGGTGTAGCCCCCGGTTTTTGTAACAGCAGCGCCATCGGGCACCACCCGTGGATCCTGGAACCCACAGACGCGAGTTCCGCTCCACCGCCACAGCCGGTGTTGTGGCGGTCTTCTGTCGGCGGCGCGCAAGGGGCACCGCTGCCCCCATTCGGCTGGTTGGTGCCAGCCGCCACCTTCGGTCGCCGGTGCCAGCTGCCGCCTCTGGTTGCCGGTACTGCCGCGCCGGCGTCCCGCGCCACCACGCTTCTTCGCGGGACACCAGAGTCATTCTGGTGGTCTGGTTTTCCTTTCGCGTGTTCCTATGGCCCCCTCATGTCCAACCCTTCACTGGGACATCATCAAATCATCGTTGCCCTTCCGTTCACCCGTATCCCAACAATCCAGGCATCAAAAACGAAATGGCGGAGGGTCCGATCTTATTCGTTAACCAATGCCCTCAATGTTAGAGTCTCAATCAACTATCCAACATAAATTCACCCAAGTAAGAGGGTATAAATCACATGTTTAAAAACAAAAACCCCCTACCTCGATTTAAGGTATGCATGTCATAGTCGTGGAAAACGCCGTCGTGGAAGAAGGTGTTGTGGAAGACGGTGTCGTTCCGTCAAAATCGGAGGGAGAGTAGTTGTCGTTGGCGACGTTCATTGCAGGCGGCTTCTTCTCCCATGACGCAGAGGATGAAGAAGGAAGACAGTGTTCCTTGTGGGCATTGCCTCAAGTTCTTGCCCCGGTTGAAGAAGTGGAGGGAATGTTCTTCATCGAGAAGCAGATGTCGTTCTTCGCGTTCTTTGAGGAAGAACACTTCTTAATTTCTAAGGCTCTCCAAAAATTATGCCAACCCCAAATAAAAGAAAAGCTTCACTTATTAAAGGTTGGCATAATGGTTTTCCAAATTCTAAACACTCATATTAATTAATTAATTGTGGAGAAAAATTAATTAATTAGTGGTTTTGGAAAATTAATATGAGCAAGTGGGAGGTGAAGAGTTCAACATTAATAGAGGGGAGTTGGAATCTTATGAGTTAAAGGGGGTTTCTTGGGGAGTAGAAGAGTTTGGGTTCGTGTGGGCCCCACCACACATTATCCTCTCGTGGGAGGTTATGTGGGGTGTGGGCCCCACCTCCAACTCCTCTTTGGAGAAAATAACAAAAACCAAATACAAATGTGTTACGCACACATTTTTATTCAAACTTTAATTTTTAATTAGAAACCCCAATTTATAACTTCTACTCTCGTCCAAACGCAACTACGATAAAGGTCCCCTTAAGTGAATATATGCACTACAAGTTCATCGGTGTCCTCAGATTTCAATTCCGAGCACTGGTTCAAATGATAGAAAAACTCGCACGTATGTTTACTGAACGTACACGAACAAAACATCATAAATTAATTCCGGGCACACCGGGCCTCAGAAACAGGCGCTATCAGAGACTGCGAACTCATAAAATTCCAAAATATTTAAGAAAAAAAATTATTGAAATTTCTGAGTCTTTATAGAGAGAATATTGAAATTAATTACTTGTTTCTAAAAATTATTTAATAACCTGATCCCCCCCCCCCCCCATTAAGGTGTATAATTTTCAACCACAACATCAATAAGTGGAATCAATTTTAAAAGGTTAATAATTTGTGAATATTTTATAACTATAATTTTATGATAAAAAAATTATATTACAGATAATTATAGAAATAAATATGGTGTTATAATATTTCATTAGATGAATTATTATTTGTTAAAGAACATATTATAATCCTATCTTAAATATCTTGGTCTTGTTATTAATGTTATTCCAATATTTGGTATTCATATAAAATAACCAAAAAATATATATTTTATAAAAAAAGAGAAGATGTTATTTAATGAAGATTTAATAAAGAAGAATAATTTATCTGTATTATTTTCAAATAACATTTTTATAATGATAAAAAAATCCTAAAAATCTATTTGGGACTGACATTCCAAAAATATTGAATTAGAAAACAAGGTAAAGGAATTAATACTTAAATTGTTAGTCATTATATTTTAATACATGAAAAAAATATTAAAAGAAATAGTGATGAATTACATAACAAAATTATTCATCTGTTTGGAACAATGAATGTACTAGGATAGAAAATTAAATTTGTTGATATTTTGAAGACTATTTTAAAATGACTCAAACAAGTATAAAATCAAAAATTTGTCATAAATTGAATAAATAAAATTAATTTAAGTGTCTATTAATAAATTGAAAAGTAATTTACTTTCATTTATAATTAGGGTAAAACTATAAATTAATTTCCTTCATTCAATAAAATATATTGACTTTTAAAGGAAATGAATGATTGAGGTTGAATAATGATTATAATAAATAATATATTAGTAGTGAGTTCATATGAATAAATTTTATAAAGATTGAAATATTAAACAAATATTTTTATAGGAATATTACTATATTCGTGTTTTAAAAATGAAAAAATTGTTTTATTTAAATATATATGTCCAAGGGAACATGAATAATAAGAAGTGAAGATTAATAATTCAAAATTTATATGAACTAAATTTCTTTTAATGAAAAATAATAAATAATTTTTGCATCAAACTGAAATAAAATAATCTAAATAATAAAAAATGAAAGAAAAAAAGTATAAGATGTTTAATAATATCATGATAAAGTAGACATAAAATTCTCTTTAATATTTATTATTTATTGGTGATTTTGAATATTGATAAATAAAATTAAAATACAATAGTTTTGACAAAAAGAGTAAAATTTAAGCTACACTTGAAGAGTTTGATATCCATAAAATATAAATAAGGATATAGTGGGTTTGTTGAATGAATCATATTGTAAGTAGGTGTCCCTAATGCTAAGCATACATGACATGAACAAGTTACTAATATGAAATCTACCTCTCAAAAAATTTCATAATACATGAATGCTTTTAAGAAAAAAAGAAGAAAAATCTAATATTACTGATAATACTAACTCTTAAGTTAACTAAAAATGAAATATGATTGAGTTTCGTTATGGTGAAGTGATTATTTTATTAATAGGACTATATAAAGTACAAAATTTTTAAAAAAACATGAAGAATGAAATTTATAATTTCTGTTGTAGTATAAAGGCCAATTAATAGATTAAAAAAGGCTAAAAATTTTAAAATATTGTTCTAGAATAAAAAGTATTACTTTTATATGGAGAATTATAATTTTTAAAATAAGAGATTCATCATAATATACTATGTAAATTTTTAAATATAAAAATTTATAGAAAAATTATAGAATGATATTGAAGAAAATCCACAGAATGAGTTCTTGAAAATATCTCAATAATTCTATAAAATATGATGAAACTATAGTAATTAATGCTAATAAGGTGTTCTCATTCATGAAGTTTCATTTTTAGGGACACATCAATCTGAGAATGACCAATATTAAAATTTCTAGTATCCACATAAGAGTTGAATATGTGGGTTTTAAGAAAAGGAGAACAATTTCATATCATAATTACAATAAGGAAAAATATTTTCCAGGGATGTAATTAAATTTTTTCAAAATGTGGGTATAATTCATATAATTATAGTAAGATAAAAGTTATTATACATATTTTATATGATAAAATATAGAAATAACGAATATATATAATCAATTTCATTGAAGAATACTTTATTTATTATCATAGAAGATAATGGTGTTAATTCTTATGTCATGAAAAGATAAAGTACTTCTAGAAGTTAGAAAAACTATAAGTTGTTTATTGAAAACATTAGAATAATAAAAATAAAGACAAATATAAAAGAATATATATTTAAGGAATGAAAACATAGAATCACATGGATTTTTTATTTTATTTTTTTCATCACCTATTAACTGAAATATATATCATCAAATGAATATAAAAAACATTTATTGATGGAATTATTATATATAAGAGTCACTGCTCATTGATAATCCTAAAAATTGTATAATAAAAATTATTTAAAAAAACTAAAATCTATTGATGTTTTTATTATGTGTAGAACAAGTTATAATATTATATGGTTCAGTAAGGTTTATAACTCCGGTTTTGATTTGTTGTTCAATAATAATGGATTCTCCCTTAAAAATATGATGATGATTTCTTAATGAAAGAAAGAAGAACTCATGGAAACCTATACTATGTTTATATTATTTAAAATGAATTCTTTTTACAATTTTTTATGAAAATATGTCTTGGCACTATATTATGTGGTTTTTACGTCAATCATATATATAGAACCATTCTAAATAAAAAAAAATTAAATTGAGAAGCCATTTTTACAGTGTCAAAGAAGGAAATATCATGATGCATGCATGAAAGGGAATATAGTGAGTAATCTATATATACTTAAGGTGGAGAGGGATAAAAATCAACTTGATCATGTAAACACAGATATCTATGACCATTGGACTAAAAATATATAAAATTTTATTTTATTATATTTTATTTATTATTTGTTATAATAAAAAAAATGTACCATATGATGTAAATATTCAATAACGGTGTAACCAAAATATTTTGGTTTAGACTAAATTGTGGTATGTGCTGGTATAGACTGTGATGTGATGAATTTCACCAATGTATGGTGTTGTGTATGAGTTTTTATGTTTTTTTACAATGTTTGGTTCAACTATATTCCCTATCTCTAAGCTATTATTTTTGGTTAATTTTCTTATGAGGATAATTTAGTTGAGTCTTGATGGTGGAATATGAAAAAAATAGTAGTTAGATATTTCATTATTCATGTTAATAACTTAAAGAATGTTTCAAACCATCATATTTATTTTTTAAAATTTATTTTACATTTTAGGTATTGAGTAATTTCTTCTGTTCCAATAAAAATAGGGAAATCCCTTGAGATAGTGTATGCAATTATAATCATAGAATTCTCCTCGAAGTCAAAGATCTAATTCTATATCGCTCTCTTTCAATTGAAACGAATAATTTTGAAAGATGTACATAAGGGGAAATCGGTCCTTAAAATTTGGATATTAAATCATCCCAAATATACAGGAGGAGGGAGGATTCCATTGGAATCTTCTCAAAGATTGCTATAAAACTTTTTTGTAAGAGCTTAGCTAGATACAGATCTATAGATAGAATGATACTGTAACACCCGAGACTTTTTTGTCATATAAATCATCAAAGGAATATTTTTCTACACACAACACTTTCTTGGCTTTCTTTACACGAAATCACGACCTTCCTCGATAGCTTGCGTCGTACGCAATACCGAGTTTCACTAAACAACGATATGCTATTAAAATATTATTAAAACTAGCCGTTATGAATAGTAATAACCAATTTTTGAAATTTTAAAAATTTTATTTTTCAAAATGGAATTCATTTTTGGATTCGGAATATCGAAATTAGCCTAGGGTAAAATTTTGGTATTTTTCTGAAAACTTTCAATTTTTGATGAATAGTGAAACCACTAAATGGTAGTTAAAAAACTGAATTTTTCATAAAACAAAATTTTACCGCTTCTGTGAGTGGAATTTCAAAAATCCGAGGGACACGGTTGATGTCAGTAAGTAAAATTTGGTTCAATGAGATGAAAATAATTTTTTGGTGAATAGTAACTTTTTACTTTTTTTTACCACAGTTAAAAGTAAATAGGGTAATTAAGGGTAAAGATGATATTATTATTACCCTAAAATATGTTCTAATTCTATTGGAAAGTGTAATTAGACCAAAAACAAACTTAGGAATAAAATATGACCATTTAGGCCCACTTGGATTAGATTAGGACATTTATTATTAATTTATTTAAGGTAGGGTTAAAATAGTTAAAATCAAAGTTTAATAAGTATGTAATTTTTAATATGGGGTTATACATAAGATAAATCCGACTATAAATATTCATTAGAATTATAAAAAGATATCCTACATAATGGTATTTTATTTGTAATTTTTAGACATTAAATAATCTAATTTATTTATGACACAAAGATGATGCAGTAATTATCTTATTAATGAAATATTGACATAATTAATGTTATAACCACCAAAATAAATGTAATTTGAGACTTTTTATGAATTACACTAATTTTATAGGTTAATATGACATGTTAGTATTTATTTAATTAACAGTTTTCGAACTAATCATTCTGTTATTATTTTCACAAAAATAAATTACTAAATAGTGTCAAAATTGACATAAAATAGTTTTTAAAACAAATATTATATTAGTAATTGTTATTTTATTCCTAAAAATCTAAGGTTCATCCAAATGACTTAGATAAGGTTATATATATTAATAATAAACAACTGGGGTTCGTTTGGCTTCTTATAGTAAGTTTATTAACCTTATAGTATAAGAACACAAGAAGACACGGTAAAAGTAAACTTATTTAACTTAATGTTAAATCTAAATGATAAGGTTAAAATAGGAATCTAAACTTGTATAAATTCTATTGGATGAGATTATTTCGACCCATCCCCACCTTAGCTTCGAAATATATCAATTTGGAGCTATTTAAAACCAAACTTGACTTTATAAAATAATATTTTTAGTTTTCCCAAAGGTACCCCTCTCCTCCCTTATAAAAGGGCACCTCCTCCCCCTCTTCCTCACACAACATTGAGCCTTCAAGATCGGCCAAACCCTGCCAATTTCTCCTCTCCACTTCCCTAGAGACATACTAGTGGTCCTGGTCTTCTTCAAAGACCAATTTTAGTGCCCTAAAAGAAGCTCTCAAAGAAGCACTTCAAAGAAGAGGTAATGTCCGTTACCGATTCAATCATCTTTATTTCTTCTTCAACTTATTCTTCTTTAGTTGTTTCATTATGAAGTAATAACATCAGTATCAATCATATACTGATATGTTATTATAATTATTAAACAACCCTATTTCACCATCTATCCATCTTACGGAAAAAGAAATCACCACGCGTGCGTACGTATGGAATACCGTCTCCACGCCGTGGTGTAATATATTTTCCACCACCACCTTACATGGATGGTTATAATGGTGTAAATAATGACTATATATGACTATTATAATGTGATACTGATTATGAAATAGTATACATACACTTCAATACAATTCCACGATCATAGGAACGATATCATCACTCGTGCGTACGTACGGAATACCGTCTCCATGATGTGATGCGACTCGTTCTACATGATATTCATTTCATAATGATTATATAAATGAATTGAATGAATGAATATGATATATATTACAATAATACCATTCTGGAAATGAGGTATCTATAACCTAAATATAAGAATAATAATTTATTTGACAAAACACGCATAAGAACAAAAAGTTATAAACACCCGAATAACAAGTAGCAATAAAATATTACTACTAAGAAGCTAAGAAAATGACCATATATGATATCATAAAAATATGTATGATTCTGGAATAAGTAAATAACATTATTTAAATCATTATACAGGAGGTTCGGACACTTACGAAGTAAAACAGACCTAAGGTAAGGGAAATATCACAATCTCATTTTTATCCGAGATTGTTTATACATTGGAATTTACTGGGGTGTATTTTATCATCCACATCCATGTTTCCTCAATATGTAAAATTTATATCCATCTACAATAGTTTATATCCAATTTTACCCTTAGGTGAGTTTTTAGTAAAAGAAATGAAAGGAATCTTTTGTCGTTTTTCGTACGAGGTTCTTTTTGACTCTTCCGACAAAAGTATGAGAAGAATGTTTTTTTAACTTATACGACATGAATGGATTTTTAAAACATTATTTCCAAGAAGCATCCTTTACAAGTTTTCAAGTTTATTTTTAATCAAATTTTTTTAGTTTAAAGTAGTATGACATGTTAAGAAAGGAAATTTTTTTTTGAAGAATAAAGGATATTTTCCTCAAGAATGGAGTTCAAGTGTTTTATCAAAATTATTTTCCATATAAGATAATAAAGGGTTCTATTTTTATCCCTATTATTACATTGATTTGATTATGTTGTGATGGAATTATTTTTATGAATTATTTTATCTTATATGAATTGTTTTATGATGTCATGATGTTTAAGATTCCCATTTGTATTACATGGGTTATGCAATAATGTATGATTTATGATTTTGTGGCACACATAAGAATAGTATCATTATGACATGGGTGGGACCTATATCTCCCTCCAATGCATTGGGTAAAGATTTTATATCTCATGAGATAGAAATGGCTGGAACGGTTGGTTATACCGGTTTAGTGAAGTAGGACTGAAACGAGGGTGACTCGGTTCAGAAATGGACATTGTCCACTAAGATAGTCTTCGAAATGAGTCTTAACTAACAAGAAATGAATCTTTATGATTATGTGTGTATGCCGCAAAGTTTCATGTTTTAAGTTATGATTATTTTGATTACATTTCACTGCCATTATTTATTCCATGTTATGAAATTATGATCTCTTTTGCAGGTTAAGATTTCCAAAAGGTATTCGCTTATTTATATGATGTGATTGATATTTCTTTTGTTTACCCTTACTGAGCATTTGAGCTCACCCTTTTGTATGTTTTCTTTCACCAGGTCAGGAAGAAGGTTATTAAGTAAGATATGCCAAAAGGGACTATAGATATGTTGAAATAAATGAGAGATGGTGTAGACGCTTTATGAACCAATTGTTCATGTTTCTCAGTTTATAAAGACACTATACCTATACAGTCCTTTCGTGGTTTTTTTATATGTTGTAATAAGTATGCTTCAATTTTGAAGTATTAACAATGTATGTAAAGTATGGGTCGTTATAGTTGGTATCAGAGGAAAGGTATAGTCATCCTTTGGAAACTAGTATGTGAAAGCCTTAGTAAGAACCCTAAGGATAAGTCTAAGCATAGAACACAATCTTAGTGTTTTAGAAATGGCCATGAATAACCTAGGATACGACCTTAAGTGTGAAATTTTATTCTTGATTATGTGGTTTTCCTATTATAATTAGTGTTGCTCACACTATTCTTCTTGGTTTTAGTCAATGGCTGGAACCCGAAGGAACCGTGTTAATACGGAATTCGATGGGCAATGCAATGATTGTCCCCCTGAGGAACCAAATGTTATGGGATCTAGAATGCAAAATCTTATAGCCATGCTCACACAACTTTCTCAAGCTATGAATCATACAGGACTCCCAAACGAGCAAAGGAAGGAGAAAAATTCTGTTGAATCCTTCATGAGGCAGCGTCCACCTTCTTTCAGTGGGTCTACTGATCCATTAGTTGCTAAACAATGGATTAGTACTACTGAAAATATATTTTCAGTTCTTCAATGTTCTGAACATGATAAAGTCATCCTAGCAGTGTATCGTTTGGAAGGAGATGCTGATCAATGGTGGAATCTTATTAAGAATACGAGGCAAAGGGATGAAATTGAGTCCATGGAATGGGACGAGTTCAAGAACTTATTTTTCAATAAGTACTTCCCTCGTATTCTCCGAACAAATATGGAGAAAGAGTTTCTTGAAATGAAGCAAAAGGATGATGAATCTGTTGGTACCTATGAAGCAAATTTTACAAGACTTGCATGGTACTCTTCTGGTATTATTATCCAACCTGAGAGTAAGATCGATCGATTCTTTAGTGGCTTAAAACCAAGTCTTCGAAGGGCCTTAGCCATAAGGGACTTCAATAGCTACGAGGAAATCGTTCGATGTGCTCTCAAAGTTGAGATGGAGATTGGAGTAACCCATCAGTCATATGGGTTTGATAAGAAGTGGAAAATGGAATTCAAAGGAAAATATAAAGAGCACACTGAAAATAAGATGAGCTTTCCCTTATGCTCAAAGTGTGGAAAGAAACATGGAGGGAGTTGTCTTAAAGGGACAATTAAATGTTTCAAATGTGGAAAAGAAGGTCATCAGGCATTTGAATGCCGCGATGATGGGAAGAAGATGTCTAATGATGCAAACAAAGGAAGGGATAAACAGAATGAACCTACTACACTTCAATGTTTCAAGTGCATGGAGATGGGGCATTATGCCAATAAATTTCCTAATCCAAGGGTTGATGATGATGGTCGACGTCAACAAACTCTTAAGGATAAAGACAAAGGAAAGTCACATGCAATTTCTATCAGCGATGTGGAGTACGATAACGATGTGGTGAAAGGTACACTTACCATCCACTCTAATGTAGAAAATGTTTTATTTGATTCTGGATCCACCCACTCTTTTATTTCTGAAGAATTTTCTAATGGTATCACCGTATTACCTCAAAAATTAGATGTTGAGTTAGCTGTGACAACACCTAATGGCACAATAGTCGCATCAAAAGTTTATAATTCTTCTCCGATCGAAGTTTGTGGGAATGTTCTTCCTGCAAATCTTGTGATCCTTCCTATAGAAGAATTTGATGTGATTCTTGTCATTGATTGGCTATCTTTATATGGATCTCATATCAATTTCCAAATAAGGGAAGTCACATTTCATATTCCAGATCAATCTATGATCGTATATCAATGCAAGGATGAACATAACCTTCCAGTGGAAATTTCTTCCATTTTATGGGTATTGATTATACTAAATGAAGGTTATTTATCTCAAATTGTTGGTGAGAAACTCACGATTAAGAATATTCCCATTGTACGGGAGTTTGATGATGTCTTTCCGGAGGAATTACCAGGTCTTCCACCGAATCGTGATGTTGAGTTTTCAATAGAACTCGTACATGGTGCTTTTCCTATTTCAAAGACACCTTATAGAATGGCCCCAATTGAGTTGCAGTAATTGAAGAAGCAACTCCAAGAGAATCTTGATAAGGGATTCATACGCCCTAGTGCATCACCTTGGGGAGCACCTGTTCTATTTGTTAAGAAGAAATATGGATCAATGAGACTCTACATTGATTATCGAGAACTTAACAAGATCACCATCAAGAAAAAATATCCTCTCCCACGCATTGATGACTTATTTGACCAACTACGTGGAGCTCAATACTTTTCCATGATTGATCTTCGTTCAGGGTATCATCAATTAAGGGTCAAAAGGGAGGATATACCAAAGACGGCTTTCCGTACAAGGTATGGACACTATGAATTTATAGTTATGCCATTTGGTCTTACTAATGCCCCTACTATCTTCATGGATCTGATGAATAGAGTCTTTAGAGACTATCTTGATCAATTTTTGGTTGTCTTTATAGATGATATTCTTGTCTATTCAAAGAGCAAGGAAGAACATGAAGATCACTTGAGAATTGTATTGAAGACCCTAAGAAAGGAGAAGCTTTATGCCAAATTTACAAAGTGTGAATTTTGGCTTAAAAAAGATGCGTTTTTGGGTCACATAATCTCAAAACAGGGGATATATGTGGATCCAGCAAAAACAGAGGTTATCGAAAG
Source organism: Viscum album (assembly GCA_963277665.1). Taxonomy (NCBI): domain Eukaryota; kingdom Viridiplantae; phylum Streptophyta; class Magnoliopsida; order Santalales; family Viscaceae; genus Viscum; species Viscum album. The sequence continues at coordinate 401,423,895 of OY728160.1, read as the reverse complement.
ATGTTCGAGACCAACAACAGTAACTAAGATCTGAAGTTTTCTTGGTTTGGTTGGATATTATCGACATTTTGTGAATGATTTTTCACGATTATCTAATCCACTCACCATGTTGACTCGGAAAGGAGTTAAGTTTGTTTGGACGGAGGAATGTGAATAGAATTTCAAGGAGTTGAAAAGAAGGTTATCCAGTGCACCTGTGCTCACACTACCTTGTAGTGGAGAATGGTTTGTGATCTACAGTGATGCATCCAAGAAGGGATTGGGGTGTGTTCTTATGAAAAATGATATAGTGATAGCTTATGCCTCACGACAGTTGAAAATCCATGAGCAAAATTACCCAACACATGATTTGGAGTTAGCTACGGTAATATTTTCATTAAAGATTTGGAGGAATTACCTTTATGGTGAAAGGTGTGATATTTATACTGATCAGAAAAGTTTAAAGTATATTTTCACACAAAAGGAGATGAATATGCATCAAAGAAGATGGTTGGAGCTGATTAAGGATTATGACTGCTCAATCCATTACCGCCCTGGGAAAGCAAACAAGGTGGCAGATGCATTAAGTCGACAAGACCATGCTAGTTTATCCATGATGAGGATCACAAAAGATCCAATATTTATGGATTTACAAAGGATGGATCTTGGAATTATAATGGAGGGGAAAAATCATATATTTCTCAAATGAATGTTCAACCATCTATACATGTGAAGATTAAAGAGGCACAGAAAGAAGATATCGAGTGACAAAAGAAGGTGAGAAATGTTCCTGAATTCAACCTTGATTTTGATGGGATAATAAAGTTCAGGAATCGGGTTTGTGTTCCTCCCGTCCCCGAATTAAAGAATGAGCTGCTGGATGAGGCTCATAGTTCTTCATTCTCTGTTCATCTTGGAAGCACGAAGATGTATAGGGACCTGAAAGAGTACTTCTGGTGGGATGGAATGAAAAGAGATGTTGCTGAATATGTCTCTCGATGCTTGGTTTGTCAACAAGTTAAATCTGAGAGATAGGAGTCTAAGGGGATGTTACAACCTTTACCCATACCCGAATGGAAATGGGAAAACATCACTATCGAATTTTTCACAGGACTTCCTAAAACATCCAAAGGAAATAATGCTATCTGGGTCATAGTTGATCGTCTTACAAAGTCATCACACTTCATTGCTATTAGAGAAGATTTCTCTCTGGATCAGCTTGCCAGGATATATGTAAAGGAAGTGGTAAGATTGCATGGAGTACCACTTTCTATTATATCTGATCGGGATCCGAGATTTAGCTCGAAGTTCTGGGGAAGTCTTCACCATACTCTGGATACAGAGTTATGTTTCAGCACTGCTTATCATCCTCAGACAGACGGTCAGTCTGAGAGAACAATTCAAACCCTAGATGATATGTTGAGAGCTTGCTCTATGGATTTCAAAGGTGGTTGGGATCAACACCTACCATTGGTGGAATTTTCTTATAATAATAGTTTTCACTCCAGTATTCAGATTTCTCCTTATGAATCTCTCTATGGAAAGAAATTCAAGACTCCAACTTGATGGGATGAAGTTGGGGAAAGAAAGCTATTAGGACCTGATCTCATTGATGAAATGGCAGAAAACGTCAGATCTATTCAACAACACATAAGAGCAGCTCAGAGTCGACAGAAAGTTTATGCCAACAACCGAAGAAAAGACCTAGTGTTTGAAGTGGGTGATAAAGTGTTCTTACGGATATCTCCCTGGAAGAGAGTCATGAGATTTGGAAAGAAGGGGAAGTTGAGCCCTAGATATATCGGTCCTTTCGAAATACTGGATCGTGTTGGGAAGGTATCTTACCGATTGGCGCTTCCACCGAATCTCTCTCAAGTTCACGATGTGTTCCATGTATCTCTCTTCAGAAAGTACATACCTGATCCTTCACATGTACTCAGCTCAGAAGTTATACCACTGGAGGAAGATCTTTCTTATGAAGAACAACCGATAGAGATTCTGGATCATAGCGAAAAAGTCCTACGAAACAAGACCACTAGATTGATGAAAGTTTTATGGAGCAACCACCAATTAGAAGAAGCTACATGGGATCTTGTGGATATGATGAGGGAGAGTTATCCTCATCTGTTCGTTACAAAGTGACAAATTTCGAGGGCGAAATTCATTTTAAGGGGGGTAGAATGTAACAGCCAAGACTTTTATGTTATATAAATTATCAAAGGAATATTTTTATACACACAACACTTGCTTGACTTTCTTTACACGAAATCATGACCTTCCTCAATAGCTTGCGTCGTACGCAATACCGAGTTTCACTAAACAACGATATGCTATTAAAATATTATTAAAACTAGCCATTATGAATTGTAATAACCACTTTTTGAAATTTTATAAATTTTATTTTTTAAAATGGACTTCATTTTTCGATTCGGAATATCAAAATTAGCCTAGGGTGAAATTTTGGTATTTTTCTGAAAACATTCAATTTTTGATGAATAGTGAAACCACTAAGTGGTAGTTAAAAAACTGAATTTTTCATAAACCTTAATTTTACCGCTTCTGTGAGTGGAATTTCAAAAATCTGAGACACACGGTTGATGTCAGTAAGTAAAATGTGGTTCAATGAGATGAAAATATTTTTTTGGTAAATAGTAGCTTTTTACTTTTTTTTACCACGGTTAAAAGTAAATAGGGTAACTAAGGGTAAAGATGATATTATTATTTCCCTAACACATGTCCTAATACTATTGGACAAGTTTAATTCAACCAAAAACAAACTTAGGAATAAAATATGACCATTTAGGCCCACTTGGATTAGATTAGGTCATTTATTATTAATTTATTTAAAGTAGGGTTAAAATAGTTAAAATCAAAGTTTAATAAGTACATAATTTTTAATATGGGGTTATACATAAGATAAATTAGACTATAAATATTCATTAGAAAGCTAAAAAGATTTCATACATAATGGTATTTTATTTGTAATTTTTAGACATTAAATAATTTAATTTATTTATGACACAAAGATGATGCAATAATTATCTTATTAATGAAATATTGACATAATTAATGTTATAAACACCAAAATAAATGTAATTTCAGACTTTTTATGAATTACACTAATTTTCTAGGTTAATATGACATGTTAGTATTGATTTAATTAACTTTTTGTGAACTAATCATTCTGTTATGATTTTCAAAAAAATCAATTACTAAATAGTGTCAAAATTGACATAAAATAGTTTTTAAAACAAATATTATATTAGTAATTGTTATTTTATTCCTAAAAATGTAAGGTTCGGACAAATTACTTAGATAAGGTTATCTATATTAATAATAAACAACTTGGGGTTCGTTTGGCTTCTTATAGTATGTTTATTAACCTTATAGTATAAGAACACAAGAAGACACGATAAAAGTAAACTTATTTAACTTAATGTTAAATCTAAATGATAAGGTTAAAATAGGAACCTAAACTTGTATAAATTCTATTTTATGAGAGTATTTCGACCCATACCCACCTTAGCTTAGAAATATATCAATTTGGAGCTATTTAAAACTGAACTCGACTTTATAAAATAATATTTTTAGTTTTCCCAAAGGTACCCCTCTCCTCCCTTATAAAAGGGCACCTCCTCCCCCTCTTCCTCACACCACTTTGAGCCTTCAAGCTCGGCCAAACCCTGCCTATTCCTCCTCTCAACTTCCCTAGAGACATCCTAGAGGTCCTGGTCTTCTTCAAAGACCAATTTATTGCCCTAAAAGAAGGTCTCAGAGAAGCACTTCAAAGAAGAGGTAATGTCCGTTGCCGATTCTTTCATCTTTATTTGTTCTTCCACTTCTTCTTATTTAGTTGTTTCACTATGAAGTAATAACATCAGTATCACTAATATACTGATATGTTATTATAAGTATGAAACAACCCTATTTCACCATCTATCCATCCTACGGAAAAAGAAATCACCGCGCGTGCATACGTACGGAATACCGTCTCCACGCCGTGGTGTAATCTATTTTCCACCACCACCTTACATGGATGGGTATAATGGTGTAAATAATGACTATATATGACTATTAAAAAGTGATACTGATTCTGAAATAGTATACACACACTCCAATACAATTCCATGATCATAGGAAGGATATCATCACTCGTGCGTACGTATGGAATACCGTCTCCACGATGTGATGCGACTCGTTCTACATGATCTTCATTTAATAATGATTATATAAATGAATTGAATGAATTAATATGATATATATTACACTAATACCATTCTGGAAATGAGGTATCTATAACCTAAATATAAGAATAACAATTTATTCGACAAAACATACATAAGAACAAAAAGTTATAAACACCCGAATAACAAGTAGCAATGAAATATTACTACTAAGAAGCTAAGAAAATGACCATATATGATATCATAAAAATAAGTATGATTCTGGAATAAGTCAATAACATTATTTAAATCATTATACAGGAGGTTTAGAAACTTACAAAGCAAAACTGACCTATCGTAAAGGAAATATCACAATCTCATTTTTATCCGAGATTGTTTATACTTTGAGATTTACTGGGGTGTATTTTATCATCCACATCCATGTTTCCTCAATATGTAATATTTATATCCTTATACAATATTTTATATCCAATTTTACACTTCGGTGAGTTTTTAGTAAATAATATGAAAGGAATATTTTTTCGTTTTTCGTATGAGGTTCTTTTTGACTTTTCCGACAAAAGTACGAGAAGAATGTTTTTTTAACTTATACGACATGAATGGATTTTTAAAACATTATTTCCAAGAACAATCCTTTACAAGTTTTCAAGTTTATTTTTAATCATCTTATTTTAGTTTAAAGTTGTATGACATGTTAAGAAAGGAAAAATGTTTTTGAAGAAGAAATGATATTTTCCTCAAGAATGGAGTTCAAGTGTTTTATCAAAATTATTTTCCATCTAAGATAATAAAGGGTTCTATTTTTATCCCTATTATTACATTGATTTGATTATGTTGTGATGGAATTATTTTTATGAATTCATTTATCTTATATGAATTGTTTTATGATGTCATGATGTTTAAGATTCCCTTTTGTATTACATGGGTTATGCAATGATGTATGATTTATGATTTTGTGGCACACATAAGAATGGTATCATTATGAGATGGGTGGGACCTATATCTCCCTCCAATTCATTGGGTAAAGATTTTATATCTCATGAGATAGATATGGCTGGAGCGGTAGGTTATACCGATTCAGTGAAACAGGACTGAAACGAGGGTGACTCGGTTCAGAAATGGACTTTGTCCACTAAGATAGTCTTGGCAATGAGTCTTGACTAACAAGAAATGATTCTCTATGATTATGTGTGTATGACACAAAGTTTCATGTTTTATGTTATGATTATTGTGATTACATTTCACTACCATGATTTATTCCATGTTATGAAATTATGATCTCTTTTACAGGTTAAGATTTCCAAAAGTTATGCGCTTATTTATATGATGTGATTGATATTTCTTTTGTTTACCCTTACTGAGCATTTGAGCTCACCCTTTTGTTTGTTTTCTTTCCCCAAGTCAGGAAGAAGGTTATTAAGTAAGATATGCCAAAAGGCACTATAGATATGATGAAATAAATAGGAGATGGTGTAGACGCTTTATGAACCAGTTGTTCATGTTTCCCTGTTTCTAAAAACACCATACCTATACGGTCCTTTCGTGGTTTTGTTATATGTTGTAATAAGTATGCTTCAATTTTGAAGTATTAACAATGTATGTAAAGTATGGGTCGTTATAGATACCTTGTTCATTATTTGTTCACTTAATTCCAATATAAATTGAATATTATTTTGATATAATTGTAATTTCTTTTTACACCCCAAAAATTTATTTTAGATTTCTAATATTCTCAATTTCATTCTCAACAGAAAACATTGAGATTTTTACATGCTACGATATACGATAAAATTTTTAGATAAATTTGATTATTATAGGCATGAAGTTAAAAAAGAAGTGTGAATAGAAATTACAAAATTATAAAAAATATATATAATGGTTTAATATAATTTAAATTTATTTATTAATTCATAATAATTATGTTCTCCATTTTTAGTAAATACATTTTTTTTTCAAAATTATATTTTCATCAAAAATAGGTTTTATTGTACATTGTACACATAGATTAAAATTAATTTTTACAATTCATATAACTTTTATTTGGGTGAATTTATATCATTTTTTAATTAATTTCATCAACATTTACTTAGGGTTATTTTTTTATTTTTCTAAAAATAATTATTTCATTCTAAATAGTGAAATATAATGATTTTTGAAAAACAATTAATTTATTTTCAAAAAATCAAATAATTTAAAAGATCATTTATTTTTAAATAGATGTTAAATTAAAATAATTCAACTTTAATTATAAATACGCTATTTAATTTTTTAGGGATCAGTGACATATATGATTTTTTTAATTTTATTATATTGACAAAAAAACATTTTTATAAAAATAGTTTTTATATACAGAAGGTGTTTTTATATTAAAAAATTAAATATACACATATATATTGATAATTTATATTAATTGGATAAAATATATTTAAAATAAAATATTTTATTACTCAACTAATATATTTTAAAAGGAATGTAATGAAAGTAAAATCATTTTTATGTTTAAAATGCACTTTTCTAAAATTGGTTTTGGATGCATTTTTCACAAATAATGTAATGTGAATTTCTACCAATTAAAAAAGATAAACCTAGTAAAATGGATTTTATATTTCTAATAATTTTAATTAATAAAATTTAACAGGTTTATCTTTATTTTTACATAGTGAATGGTAGAAACTTTTAATTTTGATTCCATGGATAAGTTTAAAAGAAGATTATTGGGGATAAAGTAAGAGTTAAGGGTTATATGGAAACCTAAACCTATCAAATAATTATTTATTTAATACTATTGGTACATATATTTCCATAAATTTTAATTCATGATTACATGGAGACACTTTCATATGAAAGTGACATGAAAGTATTGAAATCTATTAAGTAAATACATGTGTGTCCCTCACCTCACATGTAAGTGGGAACCTCTTCTTCCCCATTATTTAAAAAAATTGACTTATATATTAGGTGATACCTACTCAAATACCTTAACCTTAATTTTATATATTATAGTCCCCTTTTAATATTATCCTATGAATACATAAGGTGTCAACCAAAGGTGGCCTCTTAGAAAAGAGGTAATTATCTAAACTAGATTTTTAAATGTTTATTTCTTCTTATACATAGTATAAATCCATTTTACACATACTAAAAATATGAATTGAGTATCATAAATATACTTATTTTTTATTATGATTTTGTTTCATTCATTTTCCTCCACCTTTCTATCAAATAGAAAATGAAAAAAACTCATGAGTACATACGACCTATCGTCTCCACGTAGCGATGTAATTTTCTTTCCATAAACACATTTTTTATGGTTATAAATATATAATTAATTAATATATATTATAATTATGTAATTATTATGATTTTATAAATATAATATATAATTTAACTTCTTTACCCTTACAACCGTTAAAAAATGATAATGTCGCTCGCACGTACGTGCAGACTACCACCTTCATAATGCGATGTGATTCATTTTTTTAAAACACTCATAAATGATTGTAAATATATATAAATATACATAATGAATATATGTTGTATTTATATCATTATTATAATTCATGATAGGATGTAATCAATATCAAGATTCAATGATAAAAACTATCGAACTAAAAAATTTATGAAAAACTAAATAGTTAACACAAATAAATAATAATTTTTAAAAATATGAATAAATAAATATGTGTTTAAATTTTATAAAAATATTATATATTATATTATATGTATTCATATGTTTTTATTATTTAATTATAATAAATTTAAATTTTTTATACTAGAATATAAAATCACTTATGATGAAATTTGAACCTGAGGTAAGTGTTTATTTCACAATCTCATCAATATTCAAAATTATTTATGTGTAATTTTATATTGAAGGTGTTATATGACATTTGTATCTTAAAAACAATATATTTTACTTAATATGTATTTATTTATGGGTTTTAAATTATTTTTTACATTTTTACCCTCATTCGCACTCAAATAACTAAATGAGTGTTTTGAAGGAACCCCATCTTTCTTTTTCTATTCAATTGGAAATCATTTTATTTTATGTGTTTATTTTATTTAAAATTTTTTCAACAATGATAATAATATGAATTATTAATATCATTTTTACCCATGTATTAGTGTCTATATTTTTTTTAATGTGATATTCTTTTCATTTTTCGAATGAGGTTCTTTTTGGTGGAGTTTTTGAAATAATTGTTTATACATTTTTATAATGAACAAATTTCCTAGTAATCATTAATGTTAATTAAATTGAATATTACATTAAAGGTTTCCATATTTATTTTTGAATAATTTTTTCTCTAATATCAAGGAATTTTTTTGATTTTAAATAATTGATTTCAAAATTAAAAGTGTATTTTCTTCAAAAATAGATTTCCACTGATCTTTTAAACATATTTTCATATATTTCAAAATCACTTATTGATTTTTATTCGTGACTGGTGATATAATTTAGTAAAAAAATAACCATATTACTCTGGATGGATAATGATCATATTTCCAGAGTGTTTTACTTGGGAAAATATTATCATTTCCTATTATAGTTTTTTAATAAGAGTGATTATATTGATTATATATTAAATAATTAGCCATTTATTTCACATAATTAATGATTTTGACTTATTAAGTGATATTTGGGAAAAAATAGCCTTTTATACATCATTAGGTCTCATGTGACAATTTTTTGGGAATTTGACGTACTCTTTACTTATGTATTTATGATTTCATGGACCATGAACTTGATGATAATATTATGATGTCTAACATTATGAATCACATCATTAAAAAACATGTAATTATTATCCATGTGATTATTTATATTGTTATTTCATCCATATAGTTTTTCCCATTATATGATATAAAGTATATAAAATATTTGATTACTGTTTTTATCTGTCATATTATTCAAGATATTTCTTCCATTATAGCTTATACTATATAATTTACATTACTGAGAAACTAATATAAACATTTATTTTGTTTTATTTTCAATATGATACCAAAAGGATATTTATGAATTATATAAAGTATATACAAGAATAAATGATATTGTTTTCACTATAATTTTTATGTTTCAGTTCATGTTTTGAAATGTAATATGAGACTCATGTATGTATATGGTCTTACAAAACTATTAATCTAATTGATCTATATGTATTTTTTACCTAATATTTTGTGACAATTTAGTAAAATAATCATTGTCTCCTAGTTACTATATTTTGGGTGTTACAGTTTGTATCCAAGGAAGTTTAGTATAATCCTTGAGAACTAGATTAAAGAATGAATAGATTATAGGACATAACTACAGGACAAAATCTGATGATAAGTCTCACATAGGATAATTTCACAATGTTTTGATGAATTAATGATTATGTTGACTTACTATAAAATAAATCTATTTCTAGATATTGAAAATTGCATGTGTTTGTGGAATAGATGTGCCAAGGGGAAACAAGCCAGAAAGGTGTAAATTTGGTATTAACTCGATCATCACATGTTTCTAATTATTTGGCATAAGGCTACATACTTGGCTATATAATCTTATTGGATATGTTTCTATTGATTACAATTCTATTTTCAAACCATTATGAAATATTTTAAAATTGTTTTATTGTTACATTATTTTACCAATGATACAATTCTTTTTCTTATGAGAATAATTCTACATAAATTTTATATTTATGTTATCAATTATATGATATTGGTAATTATACATAATAATTCATAATTTTGTGATATAATATAGTGTAATACATTATTTTTAAATGGTTCTAAATGGAAGAAATGAAAAACATGTCAACGCCCATAACCTATATTGGGATTTCCCTCATTTGTATATCAATATGACTAATGTTATATATGAGTAGATTATGACTATATTGAGATAGTTGAATCTCCATATGACGAATAACCATACGATTTTGGAACAACCTTTTCTTTTATAGCATGATTTGTTGGTCATGGACTACATCATAAGGTATAATCCTCCATATATTAATTTAACTACTTACATATTGATAACTCAATAGTAGAACAATTCCTTTGAAAAGATAGTTTTGGAATTACCAATTAATGAATATTAGAAGGTAATTCGTATAGTTTCTATTTTAATAGAATATTTTGATCAATGGTGTTCATTGACTCGAAATAAAAAGGAATAGGAGGATATATAGATAATTTTTTGGAATTTGACTAAAGAGATGTTCTTTAAAAATATATCCCTCATGAAAAACGAGTTGATATGGGAATTAAATTACATAATCTAAGATGGAAGGAAGAAAAACGTTTTGTTGATTATGAGGATAATATTAAAATATTATAAGGAATTTATGGGAAACATATATAATTTTAAAAGAAAGATTGATTGTTTCTTTGATGGGATTAAGAAGATCCTCCTATGAGAAAGAGTCCTTCAAATATTTTCATTATACACAAATATGGTATGAAATTACATAAGGACATAGAAATAAATCTATAAGTAATATATTTTAAAAGGAAATCAAGATTAGTAAAGGGTGATTGATTTCTATGAAAAATTAAATGATGTGTAGGAAAAGAACTGAGGGATAAAATTCCAACATGTGATAATTGTGGAATGAAACAGCACGATACATGATTCATGGAAAAGGGTGGTTTTTCATCTGTAGAGAGATAGCCCTTGCGGAAAATGAATGAAATTGAACGAAATAATCATCTAATTTCTAGTGTTTTAAAAATAAATACATGGGTCACTAAACAAATTATTTCCCCAAAATTAAGAAATTTTATCTTAGTATAAGATAAGGGGAAAGGATCGGATGATACAATTACTAAATCTAAATTTTAAACACATTATGTTTTGGAGATAAGTACTTTGATCATAAAAACATGATTTCTATTATTATATATATATATATGTGTATTCCTGTATGTATTTCATCTATATTGAATCATCTTGTGATAATCTATGGAAATAATTTTCATTCAAGACACCTAGTGAGAATGTAGTTATAATATATACAATGGTTTCTATTAAGATAAATAGATATTCTCTAGTTTCAATCATAGTTGTTATACCATTCATTATCATTGAAATAATCCTTATTTTTATAGTTTAAATTGTTTTTTGGACTTAATAATTAGTATTTGAAGCATAATATAATATATAGTAAACTAGTTTTATTAAAATTTATAGGATCATGTATTTTATCATTTATATAGGAATTATTATTAATGTTTCATGAATTAATTTATTTATTCATTTCATGATGGTTTATTCACATAGAGTATTATATCAAATTATTCTATTAATTTTTTAGATTTTTGAAATAAATTTTCCTACATTTCTGGATCTTAGGATCCATTAAATATTTTTTAGTGCTTCAAGAATAAAAAATTAATATTTTTCATTCATCATTTGAATGTGGGATTAACATTTGTGGGAACTGATTGAACCATGAAATTAAAAAATAAATCATTATTTATGTATTTTATGAAATCAAGAATTTATGTCTTATCATATTATATGGTAGAATAATTCATTATTTATAGAAATGCGATCATGAAAATGATATGTGTTTCTTATATACATAAATTTCTAATGAATTGATGGTAACTTCACCTCTTAATGATTTATAGTTTTATAGTTATTATCTTCCTTAATATTATGTATTCTATTACTCCATATTATTATTTAGAAAAATATTTATCTTTTATCTCCATATTTTCACCTATCACTAATGCGATCTTTATCTAGGAACTTGTTTCTGTGTTATGTAATGTTCCCTTTATGCTTCACACTTTCCCATTTTAAAGAATATTTTGTTATCCCATTGTATGAACAGGGTTTTAAACAAAGTTATTTTAAATAAATTGAACCCTTGATTACTGAGATAAATATTGTGAGAACATAATTTATTAATGGGGAATTTTACAACCTAAGAATTGTGTTTAAAATAATATTATTCATGATTTCTTTATTAATATGAAACACTGATCTTTATGTGAATTGTGATATACTTTAAAAATATTATATATGTTTTAATGTTATATCCTAGATGTTAAATTTGTAGTATGCAAAGGAATAACTACATTATAAAAAATTATGTCTAAATATTTTATATAATGACATTTCCTTTATTATTTCATAATAAATATACACTCAATTTAAAAAATAATGTATTATTTGTTAATGTAATTTTCTTCAAAAATGGTAATTAGTGAATTTTCTGTGAGGAAATTATAATTAATCAATAAAATTATTATAAATTATATTTTATTAAATTATTATAATTTTTAAATTATTATGAAAATGTTTTCTTTGGGTGAATTTTTTATTTTACTAAAAATTTCTATTTTTTAGTGAATAGAAAAAAATTAGCTTCTTGTACATTTGACATTTCTTTTCAATAAATAAAATAATTGAAATAAATTTTTTTAATTTTATATTAATATAAAATAAGGCTTCATTAATAATATATAATATTATTAATTATATATTAATCATAACCTCTCAATATTTTGGGTATATGTTCCTTTTATTACTTAAAAACATTTTTCAAATAAATGTTTTTATTTGTGCATTGTGTTTTCATCATAAAAATTAAAAAAAATAAATATTTATTAATAATTTTAAAAAAATTAATGAATAATTTATTTTAAAAAATATTCATATTAATATTATATTTTTCACATGTCATGTAATAAAGGTAAAGTTATTTTTATCCTAAAAATGTATTTTTCTAATAATTGTTTTCGTTTTGGTTTATGCAGTTACATTAATTTGAATTTCAGAAACTTGTTGACAATAAATATCTTAAAATTGATTTAGTTTTTTTTATAATGATAATCAATATACTTTAATAGGGTCAATTTTATTTTTGGTCTTAACAATTATTAATAACATTAAACTTTTGTTACCACGGTTAATTTTAAAATGATTTTATCAGCGGTTATAGTAAGAGATAAGGGAAGAAATGCAACATAAATATATATAATAATTATTGGTTGAAAAAATATAAAGATTAACTTTTTTCTAAATTTTAATTCATGTTTATTTTGATCCAATATTACATTAAAGTGAAGAATTATAATCTAAATCTTTTATATAATTCCATGTGTACCCCTCCACTCAATTTTGAAATTGAACCTATTCTCTTCCCTAATCTACAAAGTTAGAGGCTTCTGTAAATGACAATACCAAATCCAAAATATTCTTTGATTAATTAACATCATCCAAGAGATTATGTTACTCTTCTATGACAACCATATGAAGGATTATGTTTTAATTCAAATTATGTCTCTCAATTAAGAGGTAGTCATCTTTATATACTCTTTCAAATATTATTTCTTATTATACTTCCCCTAAATTGATTGTACCCATACTGAAATAATTAATATTTTATAATAAGTATAAATATATGTTTTTATTATTATATTAAAACCATTTTCAACTCATTCTTATCTTACAGAAATCAAAAACATTCCTCGTGCGTATGTATGACACAACGTCACTATATAGTGTTGTAATTAATTTTTTAATAAAATATTTAAATGGATTGTTATGAATATGGAACTAATTAATAGATATTATATTTTTTAATTATTATTACTCAAATATAATATATCATTTTCTTCTTTATTCTTCAACACATTAAAAAAATGACAATGTCACTCGCCCATACTTGTAGGCTACCTCTTCCATAAAGCAATGTGATTCATTTTTCATGTAAGATTTTCATATATGAGTATAAATATTTATCTAATTACAACTCATGATACTTATATCATGATTAATGTTTAATATATTATGTAACCACGATCAATATTCATGTAATTAAACATGAGAATAGAAACTTTCATGTAAAACAAAAAACATAACACTCAGAAAAAACTATTTTAATAATGAATTATTAAAAAACTAATGTTAAAATGATTTAAGTGGATAATATATGATATTAAAATTATTCATATTGTTATATTATAGATTTATAGAAAAATAAAATTTATTATATTGGAGTTTAAAAAAATATACAATGTCTGTCATACATGATGTTATGATTTATTTCAAAATCTCGTCATTATATGGGATTGTTTACATTTATGTGTCCAATAAAGTAATTATCTAATATTAATATCTTAATAAACATATATTTTATTCTAATTTTATCAATTTTTTTTTTATATTTTTAATTTATTTGGAACATAGAAGACGAAATTAGTTTTTTAAGGAAATGGATTTATTTTTTTATTCGGTCGAGTATCATTTTCTTCAATGATTATATTTTATTGAAAATATATTCAAAAATTTTACTAGTAATTATTAAGTAAATTATAACCATGTTTTAAATTATATAAAATGTTTGAATAAGATTCTACTTTTCATTTTCCTAATAAGGAATTTTTTACCAAATGTGGGAATAGAATCTTTATTTTTACATTAACCACAAGAAATGGTTTTCAATCTATCACGACTACTATTTTTCATGAAGAATCATTTAATTTTTTTATTAATATTCAAATAATATTTAATTTTTAATATACTAGATATTTATTATTTCAAATAAGTGACTTCCAAATGAAAATTGTATTTTCATCAAAAAAAATGTTTCTAGGATCTTTTAAAATCATTTTTATCTATTCCAATATCATTGGATCAATTTTATGCTTTATTGGGGATATAATAATATTATAACAATAAAAATATTACTCTATATGTCTTATTATCATATTGATATAGTTATTTAGCAACGAAAAAATTAATATTTCATAAGATTGTTTTTCAATTATAATTAATATATTGATAATGTATTGAATTTTTATTCACTTCATTCATATGATGAATATAGAAGAAATTGTAAGTGATAGAAGAGGCCGTTTTTAAATACTGAATTCATTGTTATATCTGATGAGAGATACTAGTTTGTATGTTTTTAGTAACCCATAGCTATTTATGTATGTTTTGCTGGAAAAACATTTACAGTATGGTTATGATGTCTTGTTATAATCATTCAAATATTATTAAAGTAATTATTATTTTACATGTGATTATTTATATCATTATATCATCTATATAATTCGTAATATTATTTATGGTATATGTTATATTTCATAATTGATTATTTTTCATCTCATCCACATTATTCAAGCATTGTTTTCCCATGTTACCTTCTTTTGTACGATTTCCCTTACTGAGCATCAAATATCACCCTTAATTGTGTTTTATTTTTCCCTTGAAAATAAGAATGGAAATATTAGTGATATATAGGATTTACTAAAGGAAATAATAAATTTCTAATTATAATTTTTTCATTTCATTTTTCATATATTAAATGTGGGAATCATGTATGTATCTATTCTCCCAAGACTATGAAACTATTCAATCATTTGGGATATTATCCCTCGTATTTTATCTAATATAGTAAAATAACCTTTTACTCAAGGTTACTAATGTAATTTTTTTACTTTTTTGATGGATTTACCTCTTTTTAGATAATTTTTATCCCATTTAAAACCTATTTTTTGTATCAGGTCCTATTCTATATAATTTGGATTGAATATTTTAATAATTGAAGAAACTAGAAAAAATAATATTTCTTGAAACATGGACATTTCATATTGAAAAATGTTATGGTTCATAGAAAATTTATAAACCATAGTATGATATATATTCCAAAATATGCATGTTATTATAATATATATAACACAATTTTGTGTTTTATAAAAACTAGACATATTATAGATTTACACAAATAAAGTATCATTTTTCAATAGCACCAAATCAGGGTCTTCTATCCACTATGTATTGTTTTATAGAGTAATAAGGGTAAAACATGATATGGTAGGTATTGAAAATTCATGGTGGAAAAAAGTCACATTTTTCTGAAATTTTATATCATAAGACTATTAAGATGTAGATGATAATTGCAAGAAATATGCTACCTAAATTAGCTTATTAAAATAGTCATGGTTTATAGAATGATTATTAAACAAAAATAACCCATATGAAATTAAAAATTTTGGGTTTTTTAATGAATGTTTTTCAGTTTGAATAATCACCACACATTAGAACCCACTCAAAATAATCTTGGGGTTTGGATGTTTTAATAAAATTATTTTCTATTAAATTTTTTGAAAAGACTCATCAGAATGATCCTAGAGGGTGTGTGATGAATTTGAGGGTAATGTTTAAATAATATCAAAAAAAACTCATAGATTTCATCTTGGTTTAATGTGTATGTACATGGTTGAATAGTTTATAAATATCTCATAAATTATAAAAAAATAGAACTCATAAAAATAATTATATTAATTTATGAATTATCTATAAATTACATCCTATACTATTTTCATTGAGGGAAATTATTTTGAAAAGTATTTAAACCATGAAAAAGGGATGTTTGATAATTTTATCAAGGATTTAAATAAGAAAAAATATGATAAAATTATATTTTTTAAATGTTATTACCAAAATTAAAAATTATATATAATTATAATCTAAATTATAAAAAAAATATCGCATAATTTGAATATGAAGTTTTCATAATAATTATTATTTGAATAATTATTTGTGATGGTTTAATAATTATTATGTATATATAAAGTGTTTTTATTTATATGTTATGTAATTTCAAAAAAGTGTTTATAAATTCATTTTTTATGATGTATTCATAAAAAGTATATTTCATATTTAAATTTATGAATTTCCCATTTGTATACTTTATTTATTGATTTATTCATTTATATAAATTATTTATTTTTTGAAATAATGTATTATTTGGTTTATATGTGTTTAAAATTATTCATTAAATTGTCATAAATGTATTTAAGGAGTAATATACTATATATGATAATTTATTTACTGTTATTTTACTTTGACATTGTCTTATTCATGGGTTACAAAAATAAATTTAACGGTTCACTATGTTTATGGATTTTATGTGTTATAATAATGATTAAATTGAAGTATCACTTGAGTGTGTAACCATGGTGTGTGGGAATTTGGGTTGGACGGCTCACTGACTTGGGAACTTAGGCTTTGTTAGGAATTGTAAAGGATGTGAACCTATTTTTCCATGCTTAATCTCATTGGGATTATTGATTTCATATGATTTTCTACCATTATATGAATTAGTTTTATATTACATGCACATGTGAATAATTTGGATGTGTATAAATATATTTTGCATCTAATTTGGGTTAGTAAGGAAATATTTGATTTGTGTGAAGAGCTAAACATAAATATGGTTCTAATGCAAGGAATGGATATTTAAATCTAATTAATTTTAGGAATTCATAAATAAAAATTGAATACAAGCGATAATATAGTTATATTATATGACCCCGTAAAATAATAAATATTAAATTCATTTGGATATAAATATTTTCAAACATGAATCATTTATATATGTACGCAGTGCCAAACCTAGATACCCAATTATTATCTTATGTGTGATAATGAGGTTATAGGTTACCATAATGTTTTAGTTATGATTCATGGCGTGATATTAGGTTATAATTAGTTGGGATACCCCAAAAATTAGGATATTATAGCGATAGAGTTGAGTTTATCTATATGAAATATTTTGGAAAGTATTTTTCCAATAATATATATAATATTCTTATGAGATATAATTGATAAAATAGTCTTCAAGATATAGTCATAGATTTTCCAATACAATTAGATGGGACAATTCATGTGAAATATGGATTGTTTCCCACTAAAGGACATTCTTCTTAATAATTGTGGCTATTATTCTAGTGGAGGCAAATTTAATAAATTTTACATGTGATATGATTATAAAAACTAATACTCATTAGATAAAATAATATTTTATAGATAAAAATAGAATCATAATCATCAAACCTGACATTAATATAAATATTTGGGGAATAAAAACTTCATGAAATAAAATTTATATATTGGTATAGAAAATTAAGAAACTTTTTAACAAAGATTAAAAATTATATTTTTTAGATTAACATATTCCTTTGAAATTAAATTTTTATGTTCTTAAATATATATATATATATATATATATATATATTTTTATGAGAGTCATAAAATAATTAACTTGAGGGTTTAAATATAATAGATGCAAATTGACCTATAATATTTTTCTCTATACTTCGGAATTCAATATTATTGGGCATATATAATGACTTGGATAGATTTGATGTTTATTTTTATGGGATGATATATTCATCAAATTATTTATATAATCATTGTCAAAATTTTAATAAAAATATTCATTAATTTAAGAATAGTATGTATAATGTTTTCAAATTAATGATGATCAAGAATGACATATCTAGGATTTGGTTATCTATTAAAAATACTAAAGGATAATAGTTTAATCAATAAAAATAATATTACAAGGTAAAATTGGTATCCTTGGCCATTAATTCCTAAGTGGGGAGGTATTAAGGAGGGTTAGTGTTCCATTAAATAGAATTGTGCAGATATCTTGAATTGATGTAGACATTTTTTTAAGATTCCATGTTAGGTATTTTTTTATAGAAATAAATTATTTGATTTAGAATGGTTTATGATACCAAATTTATATCTTAAAAATGTTAATAATATATAAGTTCTACGAATAAATGTAATATTTGATTAATATTATAGTTTTTATTTCAATGTAATGAAAAGTTTTGTGGAATCATGAATTTTAATGTAAATTAATTTTTCATGTTAAAGTGTATCTATATATAGGATATGTAGTTTCATCTTATTTTATATTATATAATATTAAAAGTAGTTCATAATAAATAATGTTTCATAAAGAACATGAGATTATGTTTTTAATACAAATTTTAATAATTTTATCAAATTCTACAGAATATTTTAAAAGAAGATAAGGGTAACATAAGTTTATTTAGGATACAATATTTTAACCAATATATTTGATAAAATATGACTGGAAGAGTTCATTCCACTCATTGATGGTATCATTTAATTGAATAACACCTTATTTCCATGAAAATTAATACAAACACATAGAATATCATATATTATATAGATGTAATTTATATTTATTAAAAATTTATACTATAAAGAATATGATTATTTTCAAACACAATATATATTATGCATGGTATTGTTATATTTAAGAGAAAAAATACTTTCCATGTGTGACGTCCCGGACCCAGATACTACTTAGAGGTGCCCCATGTCTGGTTTCCCACATGGCCTTAATAGATTCTTATAGAACCCCAAAGGCTGCCGACTACTAGTGAAGGCCTATGGTGTGTTTGTGGGGAGACAATTCTCTCATTAAAAGAGTGTAAGAAATTGAATAAATAATAATATATGTAAATAGGGGGAGTAATATAAGTAAAGATAATCTACAACCGAAGAATACTAGAAAAAGAATCAACAGGTGCAATTGATAAAAAATACAAAAAACATAATGATCATATTCGAGGTATCTAATAAGAGAAAAAACATCGATGAAAAATAAAAATCAATTAATTTGTTAAAAAAATAAAAAAATGAATCCAATAACTATCATCAACTTCTCGAGCTCTAGCTCAATCATTTATTACACACTACATCTCTAGAAAGAAATAAATCATGCACCTGAAGTAGTATGTTTCCCTTTTTCAACACATGTACACATGTAGTCATCCATGGTACCAATGGTTCCCGGATAGGGTGTCATATAAAACTCAGTAGGAAACCACAAATTGAACTTATATCATCTTCTCCATGTAATTTAACATGATATTTTGTGAAATAATGAAAATATAAAGGTAAAGTAGTGTAATTATGGAAATACACAAGTACCTACTTTATCACTTAGCTAGTGTCTAAACATTTTACAATTTCATTAGTTTATTATGTTAAAATTTATATTTATAGATCATAATAGGTAAAATCAACACTGACACGTTTATATGATATTAATAGTGAAGTATCCAAGGTTAACAAGGAATCAAAAAGTGATAATAATATTGAAGAGGCCCTAGGGTAATAAATTGAGTAACCTTGACATCAAGGGTTTCCAACATAGTAGAACTAGAATATGAATAATGGTTATGAGTGTATCCCAAGGATCACTATCCAAGGAATTCCAAAATTAGTAATCTAGATGAGTCTAAGGATTACATCCAATGTATAATGGTATAATCAATGGTTATACCCAAGTATGTAACCAATGAACATCATGACTGGAGAGAAATTTATTTTAAAAATGATTATATCCAAGGAATCCTCTAATAGTAATGGATGGATCATATGGTTTCATATGAGGCATCCGCTGATTAAAAATGATCGGGTTCGAACATGGGTCTCACCCATGGAAACTGACATCTCGGAATTGGATTGGCATCTATGAGTGCTGAAGGTATTACCATAAGAATCTAAATATATCTCAAGTATAATCATTCATATAAGGATGTCAAGATCTATATACAATTTTTCACCTTACAAATGATTCAATTAATTAATTAGGCAATGTAATGGTAACACTATTTAATAATTTCATTTGGTTCAAGCCTTTCCTTTCATTTTTTTGACATAGCATAAAGTAAAAAACCATTTAATTCATTCCAAATACTTTATAATCCTTCAATAAAGTTCACTCTGATATCTTCCATTAAAACTAGAATGTGGTGCAATAGATGTGCTACCCATCCATTCATTTTTAATTCATTAGGTCGTGTCATATATAATCCATATACATTCCATTTATATTTTATCTAATTGAACCACACTTTTTAGGAAGGTCAAGTAGTAGTAAACATAGTACTATCCATTTAACAATTCAAAATCCATTTATTTAAAGGAGGCATATCATTAGAAAGGTGAAGACAAAACACACCTGAACGATGGAAAAATGTACATAATAGGCCACTAAAAGCATAATTATAGAAACACCCATCTTTTGGTGGTCATCAATATGGACGTAAAGACTAATTATGGATAAAAAATATGAAATGGATCCTCGAATACAGTTCTAGAAATTATGAAAAAAATATTAATTAAATATATGACACCTGATGAAATCAGTTCATACACACAATAAATTATAAAATCATGAATCTTGATGGATGAGTTATAAACCACATACCTCATATTCTTAAAACTCTTCTCACCCTGTATCAACTTATAATTATGAATTTATGGGAAGATATCGGGATAATAAATCAATTCCCTTAAAATAGGGCATATGATCTATCTTCTAAATAGTATTTTTTATATAAATACAATCAATGAACAGATCCTGAATAATTAAGGCCTTGCCGATAAACAACCAACAAGACTGTTGGTGATCAAATCCGATAGAGGATGAATTCTTGGGATCAATGTCTATTATAGAGGGTTTGAGTGCACCAATGAGGGAGGAAGGATGTTGATATCCGATGGAATAATCAAGGGAGGTGGATAAGTTTTTTAATTATATCATCAATTTAATTATTGTAAAATAACCCAACATTTTCCTTCACATGGTTTTGGCACATAGTTTTCCAAACCGTGTGCTAACCATGAATAGTATTCCATTGGAAGGGGGGACCTAAATGTTTTAGTTTCATGGCTAGGGAAACCATGAGAAAACTGTTTGAAATGGATATAAAAATTTTAAAATGAATTTTTCATAGTTTTGAGGCCCATATACCATGGTTAGGTAAAATAATTTCCCTATATTACCCCACAATCAAGCCCCACAGAGTTAGGACTGACCATGCGTCATGCCCCACAATGTTTTTTATAAATGTACATCCTACCCCCACACTATTTCTTATAACCATGAAGCCAACCTATTTCACTCAAAAACTCGTTTATATGATTTGAACGATCCCTATACACCCCTATATACCCATGAATTTTTTTGGAATCCATATTTGGTCAAAAATAATAAATTATAAAGAATTTAAAATGATCCATACTTGAGGGAAAAAGTGGCTCCTTGTAGTCTTCCCCCCTTAATGGAACTCATCCCTGAGTTCACTTTTCAAGGTTAGAAAAAAAACATTCAGAGAGAAACCTTGGCTACTTGGAATGTATGTTGGGCTCGCGCTCAGTAGACTTTTCATGTACACAATCATGATTCTTTAAAACATTATTCGGAAGGAAAAACCAGCCTCAAAGATCCTTTTTTCTCCATTCGATGATGAAAACCACATACTCCACAAATGAAGTATCATATCTACCTCAACATTCATATAAACAAAAGTAAAAGATGGGTGACATGATATTATATATTCTTTGAAACAATGATGATGTTGTGAATGGAATGGTACTTTTGAGGTTGTATCAACTGATAGGCTACTGACCTGACTCTCTCTTAAATATAAAATGACCCTACATAATGAGGTGATAGCTTCCCTTGACTATGAATCCATCCATTTCTTGGCCCAGGCGATACCCATAGAAAAAAAATGATTCCTAACCTTGAATACCATAGGTCATCAGAGGCCACAGACATATGATTTTTCCAAGAATATATATTTTCCCTATTTATCCTAATTAGATTGACCTGATCTGAAGTTTCCTTTATGACGATAAGACCAAGGAATGTTGCATCTTCAGCCTCTAGCCAGCCCAGGGGTGAATATAATGTCTTTGATATAAGGTCTCAAAATGATCCATCAAAATTGTCACCAGAAATATGTTATTATAGGCCAAATCAATGAGAGGGATATGCTTCTCCCATGAACTGCTAAATTAAAGGACTCATTCCTAGAGCATTTCCTCTAAAAAAAGTATCATCCATTTTGACAGACCATTGGTTTGAGAGATAAATGTTTTTCATAGAACAACCTATATACCCATAAATTTATACAACCCATTCAAGAACCAGGACATGAAATGACATCCTTATCTGAAATGATAGAATAGGGGGCTGTGTAGTTGAATGATGTTACGTACATTCAATATTCCCAGTTTATCAACATAGAAATTCTCTCAGATAGGATGGAAGTTGGATACCATCTTCAGTCAGTCAATTACTACCCATATAGCATCACTACCTCTTCGAGACCTAAGTAAAATGGATATAAAGTCCATGAAAACATCTTCCTATTTATATTCTAGGACTAGAACTATTTTTAACAAGACTATATGCCTATAGTTCTCCATGTTCACCTGTTGATAGGGGGAAATCCAATTAATATTTTCTTCTTTCTTATGTATTATCTCAGGCCCGAAATACTGGCGTCACATATCTTAATTGATCATTGAAATTCCTATATAAACTACCCACCTAGAATTGTGGTACTCTTTCACGAGTTCATCTTTAATATCTTTAAGATCCGAGAATTTTTCATGTATATCGAGGACTATATCTCTATCCACAAACCAATATGGAGTCAGGTCTCTCCAAAAATACTCTTATGGAGAACAAATCCATCAGGATATAAAAATATTCTTTTTTACACCTTTTTATGGAGGGAAGAGGTAACTCTCAAGGATGACATATAAGACTTATCAGGACAATCCTATAACTCCAAATAAATATAAGAAAATATGGATATTAATTTACATTAATCATTGGATTATTGTATGGCTTGTGAGTGAAATTTTTTGCTCAAAACAGTAGATAATACATTTCCCTTTTTAGGTTTATAGGGAAGCAAAAAATCCAAGGAAAGAAGATTTTAGACCCATCCTCACTACGTAGGATTCAAATACTACTATGTTAATAAATATTTGAGGCTCTAATGACCTATTTACATCAAAAACCACTCACCCATAAGATAGTGTATCTAGAACCATAAGTTATGGATAATTGCTGATAGCTCAAGGTCGTGTGTTGGGTAATTTCTTTCATGAGGCATCAATATCCAAGATATTTACAAAAAAAAATCTATCCCCAAAGATTAGCACTAATCCAATTTTGATGACTAATGCATCACATAATACTATCAAGCCTCTCCCATTCTATCGAAGAATCACAACCGGTTCCTAGAAAATCCTCTATTTAATCACCTAAATGACTTTCTCACACTCTTCTTATCATATAAACTTAATACCCTAGTTGTAATACTAGTTTGAGGTGATAAAGAGAATTATAAGTCATAAATTAAATTCATATAATGTCTAAAAATACCCAAGAAACTTCATATATCAAACATGTTATTGTGATGCAACTAGGAAGGTATAGAAGTCATTTTATATGGGTCAATATTGACTCTTGATTTTGAGAAAATACGACCTAATAAGTGAACTTTTTTGATCTAGAAGTGACAAATAGAAATATTTCTAGAATGTTGGCTTTCTATGAGTGTATTTAGAATGATATCAAAGTGGATATATCAGTCACTATAGGTGTGATAGTAAAATAATATTTCATCCACAAAGACTACGAAAAAAAAATTCAAATAGGGGTGGAACACCCTATTCATCATAGCCATGAAAATAAAATGTTCATTCATAAGACCAAATGACATAAAGAGTTACTCATATAGACCATACCTACTATAGAACATTGTACATGTTTATTCAATAAGGTTTACTTATAACATTAACATTAATCTATATTTTTAAAATCCCGAAAACATTATCTTATGGAAAATTATATTTTCTCTAAGGATTATTTTCATAATAAAAATTTCCCTTCTCTAATGAAATTTTTATCCATACATATTTTTTCATTGATAATTTTATAGTCTCTCTAAATCCAACACATTTTATTACTAAGGAGTAATTCGGTTTCATATATAAAACCTTGTAATCCTATAAATACATTTATATAGAGTATTCTATTTTCAGACTCTGAATTCTCTAAAATTCACTCTCTGAATTCTCTTAAATTCAGATTCTGAATTTCTCAGAATTCAAACTGTGAATTCCTCATAATTATGACTCTGGATTACTCATAATTCAGACTCTGAATTCTATAAAATTAAGAACTATGAATTCTCTAAAATTCTGATTTTTAAATCCTTAGAATTCAGACACAAAATTACTCAGAATTCATAATTCAAATTTCTCATAATTAAGAATCCAAATTCCTTATAATTTAGAATCCGAATTTCATAATATTTAGACTTCAACTTCCTTAGAAGATAGATTCCAAATTCCATGGTATTAAAACTCTAAAATCTGTAGATTTTAGATTCTGAATCCTTTGTAATATAGAATTTGAATAACCATGTCTTATAAACATTGAATGATTATTTCATTATACTGTATATTATATTTTTTTCTTAAAATCTAATAAAAATATTTGATTATGTAACATTATTTTTCATTCCACTTTTCATAAAATGATGTTGTACAATCGGTTTCGAACTACCCATTGTTTGAATGACACGTGTATATGTCCCTCTAAGATTCAAAGAGGAATATGAATGTTTTGGGAGGGAGGCGACCATTGGGGAAGTGCCTATAAATAAGAACTTGCTTGAACAATTTCACAACATGTTGATCAATCGAGAGACTACATGATACTGAAGAGATTTATAAATAGAGACTCTCATGCATTATGCATACTGAACATATAGTTCATATTTTATTGAGCGACTCTAATTGTTGTTGTGTACAATCGAGGGCTTCCAGGGATTAGAAGACATAGGTGCCAACTACATAAATGATTAATGGATTGTGGGGATATCAAGACATATTCCAATATTCCTATCGAGGGCTTACCCTAGTGTGGGAAAGGCAGACTTTCTTGAATGTATAAGTCAAGGTATATTTATCCATTGTTGTTGGATATCCTTCAATTTGGGTTAAACAATTTTCTACCTGTTACATTTTTGGTTCAAGTTTATTTCTAATGTATTTTGATAAAGAAAGAATGTATAACTTTATTATACATTCTTTTCACTTATATATACTATGATAAATAAAATTCTATATGCTTTTTAGTAGAATCTTATCCTTGTAATCTTTCTTTATGTTTCATTTTTAGAACCATATTTTTGGAACCTATCAAGTCTATTGAATAAAACTAAATGAGGTCTTATGAATTTACCTTGTTTAATTTTATTAATCATAGTTTTCCTTGAGGTTAAAAACGAATGTTTTTAAACATATAATTCACCCACCACTTTTAATTGAGGATCTACATCATTATTTAAATCCAATAATTGGTATTAGAGGATGTTTCTGAAATACTTATATTCACATATAATGTTTTTTCTCATGATTATCTATGTTCTGAATTTTCTTTCTTAACATTTCTTGATTTTGTTTTTCTTATAGATTTTTATCTCTGTTTACAAACCTTTTCTATTAAACAGTTTTTATGGAATGAAATTTTCTTATAGAATTTTAGGAATTAATGTCGGTTCCATTGAAAATCTAAATCCTACCAGACCACCTACATTCGATGTTAATGATTATGAATACCGGAGAGATCAAATGAAGGCATTTGTTATTAATACTAGAGTAGAAATTTTTTTAGTCATTACTGGGGATTAAAAAAATCCTGAAAAGGGCGTCAAAAACTTCATTGACCAAGAAAGGTCATAATATCAACTAAATTACAATGTACACAATGCTTTGTTGTGTTCTTAGACCAGAAAAATGCATAGTCAAATTTTATCCTGTGAAGATGCTAACTACATCTAAAATAAATTGGAAGTTACACATTTTGGTACATCCAAAGTTATAGAGACTAGAATATCTATGATTAGAGCAGAATATCATGGATTTCTATTTCCCTATGGAGAAACAGTTAGAAAAGTGCGACAATGATTTATGACTATTGTCAATAGTTTATAATCTATGGGTAATAATGGTGTTGATGATGAATCCATTTTAGCGAAGATTATTGTTAGTATTACTAACGAGTGGGAATATAATAGAATAACTATTAATTAGAATTGGATAATATCTCAAATCACACTTAATTATATTTTTGGATTTCTTCTTCAACATGAGACAAGAATGAAAAGATATGATGATATGAATAAGAAGAATAATGTAAATGGAAGTGTATCCTTTACTATTACTAAATCCAAGACTCTGAAAATGGTTACAAGATCCAATTCTAAGAAAGTTACTATTTTATCAGCATTTAGCGAATGTGAACATTCTGATAAAGAGCTGGATAATATTTCTCAAAGGATGAACAATAATGTTAGAAAAAAAGACATTCAATATAGATATAAGAAGGAATAAAGAAAAGACAAGAATGACACAGAAGTCACATTATATGAATGCAAAAGAGAAGGGCATAAAATTCTAGATTTTCCTATGCTTAAGAAAAAGTAAATAATGGAAAAGAATTTAAAGTGGAATATAACGAAGTACTACAAGGATAAATATATAATGTTTTGAATGATAATGAAACTTGGAATGCCAATGGTGGTGACTCATCTGATGAATCCTCGGAGTATAAATCTCTTAAATAGATGAATCATGATTTACTAGCCAAACTAACCATTGAAAATTATTGTCTAATGGCCAAGGAACACATTACCGAATCTATTAATAATGTATCTTTGAATAAAAATTATACTGATGATAAATACTATGAATATTCAGATGATGAGTCCTCTTTATCCGAAGATAATATGTTACCTTCGCATGAAGAGGTGTTTATGTTTGATAAACTTTGTGGTAATGAATATTCTAAATTAAGGAATAAGATATAAATGAAAAATTATAGATTATCAATTTTAACCAAAAAAGTGTCAGATATTTCTAATGATATTGATCAGAAAACGTTTGATTTTAATATTATTTCCAAAAATCATCCATAATTTTATTATAAGAAGGATAATCTTTATAAGGATATTGAAAGTGTAATTTATATGAAAAATATTTTAGAGGCTAAAATTATGCTAAAACTAATGTTTTAGAGGATAAAAATCAGTTTATTAAACTAATGTCAGAAATATTTTCCTTAAAGAATTGTATGTTATATTTTACCTTATGTAAAGAAAATTTTGACAAGATGTATTCCCAAATTAAAACATTAAGAAATATTGCTTTATTTTTTTATACTCATTCTAAAACATTTTTTAGTAACAACAATATTGTTCCCCCAAGGGATCCATTTTTTACTAAATGTCAGTGTAGTGGGAATTGGTTAAAAAAATTATTTAAACCAAACTAAATCTTTAGGTTTTCATAAAGATTATTTTTTAATGAAAATGTGGATACCTAAATTTTTTCTTTTTGGAAATTCTGGATCCAAGAATTTTTGGATTCTGAAAGTATAACTCTTTAATTTTCATGAAAACAAAGAAAGTAACAAAATTTGTACAAGGTACAAGGATAGTTGATGTTCACGATATATGAGTGGTAACAAAAATTTCTTTGAATAGATTATCAAGACAAAATAAGGAAAAGTAACTTTCAGAGATAATGATTAGGTGGAAATTATTTGTACAGGATACATTGTTCTTCTTGGAAAAACATTAATTTTAAATATTTTATATGTTAATTGTCTTAAGAACAAACTCATCAGCATAATTTAATTTTGAGAGGAAGGTTACCTGGTGAAATTTATGAATGACAAATGCTTAGTACACAATTCCAAGGAAGAGTTTATTATTTCTGCCCACAGGAAAGAGAATGTATACAAATTAAACATATAAGACATTAGGATACATGATATAACTTTCCTTAGTGTAATGGAATATCAATCATGGTTATGGAATATAAGTTTAGGAAATTGTAACCATAATAACATATATAAAACTCAAAGAAAATACTATTTAAGGATCTACCAGAGCATAGATTTGATTGTTCAAATGTCTGTAATCCATGTCATTTTAGAAAGAAACATAAATCAAGTATTAAATTAATTCATAAAGTCTCAACTTCTAATACATTAATGATAGTACATGTGGATCTTTTCGGTCCAACACAAACTGGATGTATTGGAGGAAAATATTATGTATTTGTCTTAGTAAGTGATTAAATGAGATTTACATGTGTCTGTTTTCTAAAAAATAAGTTTTATTATTTTTTTATTTAATAATTTTTAGATCCCAAGTTAAAAATGTGAAAATCCTTCTGTTTATAACTATTCATAGTGATCATGGATGATAATTTAAAAATTCATATTTTGAAACATTCTATAGAAAAAAAGGCATTACTCATAACATCACGGCTCCAAGAACTCCTTGACAAAATTGTGTTGTTGAAAGAAGAAATCGTATTATTAAAGAGATAACAACAAGAATGTTGAGTGAATATTTTATAGATAAAAAATTTTGGTTTGAAGATAAAAGTACTGATTTTTATACTATAAATTGAGTTTTGATTAGACATTTTCATAAAAAAAACCCCTTATGAATTGTGGAATGGTAGAAAACTCAGAATTTCATACTTCATGGTCTTTATTTTCAAAGTATTTATTCTGATTACTAAAAACAATTTACATAAATTACCACCCAAATCTGATTAAAGAATTTTCCTAGGTTACTCTAAAACTTCTAAGGCTTATAGATTTTTTATTAGAAAAACATGAACTGTTGAAGAAATGGTGCATGTTAAATTTGATGAAACTGATTGTTTTATTTTTAAACAACCTCAACCTACATCCTCTAATGTTTTTTAAAAAACTGATTATCAACCATTGATAGAATACCCATCTGATAAGGAAAATTTTCATTAATTTTATATGAATCATTTACCCCAGATGATTTCCTACCATATGTTGATGAACAAGTTTAACAAAACCCAAATTAGTTGTTTCATAAGAATCATACCAGTGATAGTATCATTGGAGATGTAAATCAACTTGTATGGACTAGAAGTTCCTTAAAAAATGAATTATAACATCTCACATACTTTTTCTAATTAGAACCAACAGGCACTTATAAATCTATATGTGATGATGATTAGATAAAAGCCATGGAAGGTGAGCTAAATGGATTTGAAAATAACAATGTTTAGACACTGGTTGAAAGACCTAAGTAAACTTTTGTTATTGGAGTAAAATGGGTGTTCATAAATAATTGTGATGAAAATGTAATCATTGTAAGAAATAAATCAATATTAGTTTCCAAAGGATATAATCAATTATAAGTAATAGACTATGAATAAAACTATTCATCAATAGTTAGACTTGAATCTATTCGTATTTTACTTTCCTTTGTAGCATTTATTAATTTCAAACTTTTTCAAATGGATGTAAAATATTCTTTCCTTAATAGATAAGATCAAGAGGAAATTTCTGTTGAACATCATCCTGGTTTTAAAGACACAAAACATCCTAAACATGTTTTAAAACTTCCCAAACCATTATATGAACTTAAACAAGCCTCTAGAGCCTGGTATGATGTACTTACAAGATGTTTTCTACAAAAAAATTATATTAAGGAAAATACTGATCCATCACTTTTTTGAAGAAAGATAAAAAATATATTTTGATTGTTCAATTTTATGTTGATGACATTATATTTGGTTCAAGTCAGTAATATTTAACTGATTCGTTTAAAAATCTAATAGAATATTATTTTTATATAAGTATGATGGGTGAGTAAACATTTTTCTTAGGTTTTAAAATTTTTCAAAACCCAAAATGATCTTATATATCTCAACATAAGTATATTAACGATCTTATTAAAAAGTATGGATATGACAACAATAAAAGTTTAAGTACTCTAATTTGTACCTAAAATTCTCTTGATCTTGATGAATCTAGGAATCCAATATATCAATCATCATTTAGTCTTAAATAGGATGTTTTCTTTACCTAACAACCAGTCATCCCGATTTAATGTTTTCAGTATGCTTATTTACAAGTTATCAATCCAATCATATGGAATATCATTTAAAGTCCTTAAAAAGATTTTTTTCTATTTAAAGGGAACCATGGATTTATGAATTTTTATAATTTTGGAAATGATTTTTTTAATGTTTTTCAGATGCTGACATCGTTGGGTGTAGAATTGATAGAAAATTACATCCGGAACTTTCCTTTTCTTAGGATATTCATTAGTTTCTTGGTCATGAAAAAAAGAAATAATTAGTAGAACTTTCCATTTCTGAAGTTTAATATATATTGGTTAGAAGTTATTGGGATCAAGTGTTGTGGATTCAACACACACTCACATATTATGGCATGAGTTTAACCAAAACATGGATATTGTTTGATAACGATAGTTCGATTTCCTTAAGGAAAAACCTTGTACATCACTCTTGTGCAAAAAACATAGATATTAGGAATATATTTCTTAGGGATCACACACAAAAAAGAGATATCATTCTTCAATTTACTGAAACATAAGAACAACTTGATGATATTTTAACAAAATCTTTCTTATCTGATAGATTTGAATACATTAAAAAAATTTAAAAATGATTACCATATGGTAATCGTCCATATTAACTTTTTGTTGAAACCTATCTCCTTACATTAGGAAACTCCTTTACAAAAGGGGAGAACATTTTCTTGGGAGTTAAAATTTCTTTTAGTTAAAAATTTTCATAGTTAATTTTTTTGTAGTTAAAAGTATTCTTAATTATATTTTTCATAGATAAACTTTTTTGTAGATAAATTTTTTGTAGTTAAAACTTTTCGTAGTGAAATTTTTTCTTAATCTAAAATTTTTATACTCTAAAATTTCTCATTTTCGGAAATTTCATGTCATTAATAAATTTCTTTGTAATCTAATGTTCTCCAACAATAATTTTCCTCATTAATAATAAATTTCCTAGCAATCTGAAAGGTATGTTTCCTAACATAAATTATTGTAATCAAATTTTACTTGATGCTATTTTTCCTTTGTTTTAAGCAAGTTTTTTGGATTCACATTCCTTAAATATGAAATTTTATCATAAAAACCTTCAATTTTCTGATTCTTCCAAAATCCTTCTTCAGATTTCATCTCTACCATTAGATCATATCGAGTTAGTTTCAACTGTTGGATTAATTGGGGAATAAAAACCATCAACTCAACGTCTATATGAAGACCCCCTTAATAGTTGTCCCACATCAGATTTTATTCCTAGTGTGTCGAAGCTCTAACTATATTCTTATGTGATGTTCTGTATTTCTGATCTAGTCAACTCCAAATGACTTTGGAAGTATCCATATAGAATAAAATGTCGTTAACTAAAGGAAATATCTGAATGGAAGATCTTTAGAGAAAATTTATTTGAACAGAAGTTATTATCAATATATGATTCTTTCATTTCAATGTATATGAAGTTGAATGGGTGGAAAAGCATGTGCATTTCAAAACCAAAAAGACTTGATACAGTTTATCTAGATTTTTTTGTTGAGTTCTATGAATATGTATGTTTTTTAATGAAGGTGTGAAAGAAATTTTCTTATTAACATGTTTTGGAAAAACATATTCTATTTCCTACAACAAGAAAACTAGTATCATTGGAATATAATATGAAAAAGAAACCATTTTCTACACCCACAAACTACCTAATCATGCATGAAGTTTTGATAAAGAAAAATCAATATAGTGCGTCAGGATAAAAATAGTGAAAACTCAAAAGATCAACCATCTATCTACTAACATCATAATGTTAGATTTATGGGATCGAGGATTTCTCATTCCGATAAAATGAGATAGGGACTTCTTAAAGAAAAGTGAAATCTATGTTTTGGATTTTTTGGAATACCTGAGAAAGATAGATATAGTGGAATATATCTTATTGATTATTACAAATATAAAAAATGGCACCCTCAAATCGTAGATCATTATTTATCCCACAATTCTATCCAATATCATTGTATTATGCCTGTAATTGTTCAAATTACCTTGTAGTTAAAATCCAAGATCATTCGAAGTCATGCAGCTTAGTGATGATACATTGAAGGGGATGAAGATCAGTTTCAATGATAAATCCAGAGAATTTTATGACTTATCAGAAAGTGTGATCGAAGACTTATCCTAAAATCCTAAAGTAGATGAGACTTCCAAAAAGGGTAGAAAGAATAGAATGTTGAATGAACCATAAGTGAAAAAATAAAATACAAAAGTATAGGTAACCCAATTAGCACCTCGAAAATATAAGAAAAAAGACCTTTCTGAATGAAGTTTTTGGTCTGCGGAGAGATGATTAAGAGAACAATAAGGAAGGAGAGCCTAGTTTTTCCTTGGATCATACTAAGGAAAAATCCTTGAAGATTAAGACCACTGAGTAATATGAGAAGCAATAAATTAAAAATAAGAAAAAGAAGTAGATGACTGAGGCTGAAATAGTTCAATCTCTTCTCAATGATACAATGAAATCCTCTTAGAGAGTCCATGTACTGAAAACATTTCTCAATGAACCAGTACCATTAAAGACTCAAAGAAAGAAGATGGTCATTCAAGAACATTATGTAGTGGAATATATTTTACAAGAAGAGAATGTGGAAGGAAAAGAATACAAAGGAAGTGATGATACATATGATATGATAAGGCAAGTAAAATTATATCATGATAAGGAGATTCCTTTTTGGAAATTATCAACTGAGACTTACTAGGCCAAATATTCTAAATATGTTACCCCAGGAAAAGGTGATGATGTTTAGGAATAAGTAAAAAAAATATCAAAAGAAGAGAGTAGAAACCATGATTTTGTTTAACCAGAGGACCTAGTGGAAGATGCTAAAAATTAAAAGGTCGAGGAAGAAAAGATAGTCTAACTATTAGATAGTGAACATGAATCACCAAAGGCTGATGAGATCATTCCAAGATCAAAATAAAGGAAAGAAGGTGTTAGCCGATACACCTAAAAATTCCAAGGTGGCTTAGAAAGTTGTTGGTGTATCATCTAAAAGAAAGGATATTGAGGTAGAGAGAGAATCCTTACTAACAAGAGATTTTGATCCAGAATTATCTTCTATGGGACATGATTTAGTTGTTCAATCCCTTAAGAAATTAGTTGATACAATTCCCTTTTTTCTGAGTATTGACTCGAGGTGTCAGATGCTTCAACATTCATTTAATCAGAATTCAGATTCTGTTTCCATGATTATAGACAAATTAATCAAGCGTGAGACTGATTTTAAATATTTCTACATTGGGTATGATACACACAGTAGGTCATCTAAGAAAGTAACTAAGTGGAATAAGAAGACCATTCATGAGCTAAGAATCTTTGATAACATTAAAGACAATTTGAAGGATTCTTTTGATACTGATGATATCATGATCGAAGACCATACTACAAGTTTTGATGAGAAGCTCAATCTTGAAAACTAATTATGTAATTAGGAAGACAAGGATATGAATTGGAAACTTAATTCTGTTACTTTGAATCTAAAGAGGGAAATAGATATCATAATTGTGTTCGACGAAAAGCCCAATAAGTGGGAGGAACTTTTGAAGACTCATGATGAAATTCATAAGGCTCAAGATGAAAAGACAATTGTTTTGGAGAAGAAATATTAATATCATGATGAACTTATGAAACCTTTTGAAGAGGATCATAATGAGAATAAAAATTTGAATACCATTGTCAAGAATCATCTTCCAAAGGAAAAAAGATGTCTGATTTTTTCCCTTAACTCTGATATTTTTTTTATTAACTTTCATGTACCTATTTTCTCCAATAATGATGAATATTTTTATAGTTCTTCATGAGTTTTGTTTTATACTAATAATATTTGAAGAACAATTTTATTTCAATTATCTCAATTCTTTTTTGAAAATCACAAGGTGGGAGAAATGACAGATAAATATAATACTAAGTAAATAAGATAATTCCCTATGTAAGGGGGAGTCTATCTAACGAGGAGTTTTATCAAATTAAATTTTGATATGAAAGAAAAATAAAAATATCATTATGTATGTTCAGAATACGATCCTTTTGGATTTAAAAACCTAAGGGGGGGTAGTCGTATTCATCAAGATTCATAAGTAAAAAATAGATTTTTTTTTCTTATACTTTCATAATGAAAAATACTATGTCCTTATATTCTTTTTCATTTGGATATTTTTCTTTCCAAAAAAGGGGATATTATTGATTCAATAAGGAATCATTATAAATTTTCCATTTCTCTAGGTTTTGAAAATAAGAAACACTTTATCTTAATGAAAATTTTATTTGTTTTAAGGA
Organism: Viscum album; assembly: GCA_963277665.1. Taxonomy (NCBI): domain Eukaryota; kingdom Viridiplantae; phylum Streptophyta; class Magnoliopsida; order Santalales; family Viscaceae; genus Viscum; species Viscum album. Next base: position 401,388,828 of record OY728160.1, on the reverse strand, counting down.
ATAGTTTGATAAGAAAAATTTCCCTTCTCTAAGGAAATTTTTATCATTACCCATGTTTTCATTGTTAATTTTATTGTATCCATAAATGAAAATCATTTTTTACAAAGGAAAAAATTTGGTTTCACATCTAAAACCTAAGAATCCTATAAAATCATAGATATAGAGTATTTTGTTTTCAGACAACAAATTCTCTAAAATTCATATACTAAATTCAATGAAATTCAAATTCTAAATTCATCAAAATTGAAACTCTGAATTCCTCATACTTCAGACTCCGAATTCCTCAAAATTCATACTTAGAATTCTCTAAAATTTAGAAGTCTAAATTCACTAAAATTCAGATTATGAATTCCTCATAATTTAGTCACTAAATTCCTCATAATTATGACTCTGTATTCCTCAAAATTTGGACTCCAAATTCCACAGAATTATGACTTCAAATTCCTCAGAATTCTGACTCAGAATTCCTTAGAATTCCATCATCTAATTCCTCATAATTCATACTCTGAATTCCTTATAATTAGGATTTTGAATTCATTGTAATTCAAACTCTAAAATCTATATAATCCATATTCTGAATTCTTTTTAAAATAGAATCTGAATATCTGTGTCTTATAAGCAATGAATTTTTATTTGGTTAGATGCTAAATTCTATTTTTTCATAAACACTGATAAATAAATTTTATTAATTAACTTTATTTTTCTTTACATTTATTATAAAATGATGTCATACAATAGGTTCCTAACTATCCATTGTTTGAGTGACATGGGTATAGGCCCATCTGAGATTCAAGGAAATATATGACCAATAGATGAGGGATCTGACCATTAGAAAAGTTCCTTTAAATAGGAACTCATTTGAACAAGATCACAATATATTGATCAATCTATAGATTTCATTCTTTTAAAGATATGTCTAGAGAGATACTCTCATGCTTTGTGCATATTGAACATATTTTTTCGATTTCTTAGTGGGACTCCAATTTTTTATGTGTATAATCTTGGGTATCTGGGTTAGTAAGATAGAGGTGCGTACTACCTTAAATATCTAGGGATTGTGTGGATAGCAAGAAAAATTCCAATATTCCTATCAAGGGATTACCCTCGTGTGGGTAAGACAAAATTTCTTGAATGTATAAATCAAGAGACCTTTATCAAAGGTTGCTGGATACCCTACTATTTGGGTTAAAATATTTTCTACCTGTTACATATTTTATTTCATGTTTTTTCTACGGTATTTTGATTAAGGATGGAAGTATAACCTTTTTATACTTTCTTATCACTTTTATATACATTGATAAGTAATATTCTATAATATTTGAGGTAGAATATTATTCATGTACACATTCCTTAAGTTTTATTTCTGAAACTATATTTCCCTAACCTTTCAAGTTTGATTAATAGAACGAAAATAGTTCTTGTGAATTTACCTTGTATAATTTTGTTAAACATAGTTTTCCTTATGGATAAAAACGAATTTTTTTAAACTTATAATTCACCCCCTCTTGTAATTGAGCATCTACATCATTATTTTGATCTTATAGAATGAGGTATGTTTGATGGCCTGAAATGCACCTGATGATAGCTCAATCTCAATTCCATCTTAGAAAATACCCTATATTCACAAAACTAGTTAAAAATTTCATCTATTAGAGAATGTGGATACCAGTTCTTATCAGTAATCTTGTTCAACCATATGTAATCCATGCATAGATGAAGGGTCTCATCCACCTTCTTAGATAATAACATGGATGAATCCCAAGTGGATAATCTTGGCCATTTAAAACATTTTCCCTCTAAATCATCTAATTGTATCTTTAGATCCATGATCTTAGAAGGTTTTAACCTATATGGATTAATGAACACTAGAGTTTTTCATGGAATTATATCAGTTGTAAACTCTACCAATCTCTTAAGAGGTATACCAGAAAAAATCCTCAGGAAAGATAAACCTAAAATGATCGACTACAAAAGTGAATTCATCTGGATGTAAAACATGGTCCTCCATAAAGATATTAGAAATCTGGGAGGTCACTCTACCAAGACCATGAAGTTCTAGTCTGGATCTACTAGTTAGGATATAAAAAAAACATTGTGTATATATCTTTGTCCCTCTAGCGATGTAAATTATAACCTTCAGGGATATATGTATACAAAGACCCAATATAGAAACTACCAATCAATCCCGATAATGACATAGAAACCCATGATCTCAAAAACAAAAAGGTACCACAAGAAATTTTGACTGCCTACCTCAATGGGATGATCCCTCAATTGGAATATTTCATCTGATCGAACTTCCAATAGTGTATCTAAGGTCATTACAACAAATTAATACTATATTTCATGACTGGTTCCCTATGTAATAGATATGGAGATGAAGGACTATGGACAATATTTAACAAATAAAGAACATACTATAGTGGAGTCTAAAATAAAAATACCTCATACTATAGAGGTCTAGCATCAAAATCATTGTGTATCAGTTGTAATAAATGAATCTAAATTGATTATTGGACTTGTGAAATTGATGTACTACCATGATCATTTCCACCCTGTAGGTGCTACAAAAAAATCTTATGTCTGGATACTAATACCCTAACCTCTTCCTTGACCATCCCTCTTGGTGCTACTTCATATTCTTACCTAACATGGTTTAAAAGAACATAATTCTAATTGAGGAGTTGGTGTGGATCCTCTTCCACTATAAGCTAATGGAATGGTCTAACAAAATATATGTTGATTCCCCATAGGGCCGCAAGACCAACACATCAGAGGGTCTCTATGACATTAAGCTTTTAGATTCCCCTCTCATCCACAATGATGAAACACCATAGAGATACTATTATGGGTACTCTGGCTACCACTACCCTAAAAAAATCTTCTAGGGAACATTTTCTTCTACCGGAATAACTACTAACCTACCATGGCACTGATACTCTATACATAGTACAATAACCAACCCTCAAGTTTCACTCATTGATAAAATAATGATGGACTATTTTAGTGGAAGTAGGTAGGTGAAATAAATTCACATGAGTATGATTGGGATACACAATCCCATCCTAAAAGTGTCTAGGACACAAAATCTTATCACTTAATTTAAGTGATGCAAAGAACTATAGCTCAGTGATATTTGTTGAATACTCCATGAATGACATAGAATACTTCTTAAGAAGCATGTACTCTCTATCTTGTTAGGACATGATGTTTGAAGAAATAAGTAATTGTATAAGGTAGTCTATAATTCATCATATACCATTCCATAATGGTGACCAGCCTAGTAATTAAAACCTAGTTGTGCTTGGATAAATCCCACAACATGTAAGTAGAAATATTGAACCTCCACAATGGAGGAATCTCCATATTCTCAATGATAGAAAAGATGGACTCTATCCAAGACTCAGTATCATATGGTGTACTATCCCACGAGAAGAGAAGAGGATATTACTGTTGGAACTCACTGGTCAAATTATCCGTCATAGTTGTAGATGGTGGGGAACGTTTTGTGGAATGCATCAGATATAGAAAAATATCTTGATGTTGAGAATCTATGCCCATATTAGGGTCAAAAGGAAATTCCCCAACTGGAATTCATGGAAGTAGGACTAGTGGCTCAAGGCCCACCACATCTAGATCATTGTCATCTCCACCCTCTTAGGGCACAACCAGTAGATGTTGTGGCGTCATTGGTCAACAAATTATAATTTAGCACCTCATAACAAGTTATATGAAGATAGATAACATCAGTTCATGAATTTTAATGAATTGAAATAGTTCACTACCGATGTTATACTACCCCAACTAACCATATATAAGTCCATGTTTTGGTAATTTCTCTCATTTATATTATAAGGGTTCCAGTACATAAAGGGTCATCTATATATTGCCTCATTATTTAATGGAATCCATTTATATTTAAAACTCAATACTCATTTTTCCATTCACATTTTATTATTTCCATATATCACGGTTCATTTAGAATGAGTTGTCTATCTTAGTGAATCAAGGACAATAATACTTCTCATTATGATCAACCCCATTTAACTTCTAACTAAATGCTTGACTTAGTAAATTACTCATTCTAACTCAAGAGGGAAAAAATACCTCATGAATTGAATCATGAAATCACTTAATCAAAACCCAAGAGTATCACAAGCATAAGATAAAAACATAATCCCTAAAAATCATAGGAAAATAATGCAATACAAGAAGTGGAATGCACCATTAAGGCATTGAATATGAATGGAATTTTAATTCTTAGTTCCTATAATGATGCATGTAACTATGAACCTAAACCTCATATCATCAGAACATGGATGATATAAAACATCGATAAGAATAAAATTAATAATCACAACCCATTATGTGCATCACCTAATGGTGAAATGATATCAACTCTAATAGGAAAAGGTATCACAAAAAACATTATTCGTGTAACTCAGAATTTGCTGCAATCCTGGGTAAGATACACCAAAGCACAACTCAAAACATAGTTTTATATCATTCCTAATATCATATCTCTAAATAGTAAATCAATAAAGTAACTACCATTAATGCCAATTTGTGACATCTAGAACATGGATTCCACTTGGAGTTTCCCCATGTTCAATAGGCCACATTTCCTCAAGGGAATCTCCACGAATGCTAGAGGTTTCCGTCTATTAGAGAGGGCTTAGGGTGTGTCCATGGGGAAAATCTATCCTCATTACCAAAGTGTAACATGTTTGATAAATAATATTAAAGGTAAATATTGAAATAAATATAAATAAATAGAAACCATAGTAGAATCAAATAGGAATAATAATACAACATGTTCAAAAGATAATAAATTTATGAATGTGAATGATGATATTTCATGTAACTAATAAGCTATAAAACATGTATATAAATCCCCAGACAATACATTCGATACAAATGTAGAAAAATGGAAACCAAAAACGTTCCCCAACATCCCAATATCTCTCTCATTCATCTAGTACCAACTCCATCCTAAGAAAGTAATAAATTATGTTTTCAAAGCAGTACACTTATGTTTGTCTACCCCAACATACATGTAGTCTACCCATGTAACAATAGAACCCAAATTGGATATAAAATAAATATTCTTTGGCTACCACAAAATGGATTTATTACATCCCTTCAATTTAATATAAACTAAAATAGTGTACAAACATGAATATATAATAGTAAAGTATAAATGTAATTTAAATACATGTGTACCTTTTTCATCCCCTGGATGGTGTCTAAAACTATAACCAATTTACTTTTCAATTACATTCCAGTTCATACAGATAGGTCACATGATGTATCACCAGCACTGAAAATTATATATGATAGTAAGAGTGAAGGATCCAAGTTAAAAAAGTTATCTAAAAGTGGTAAAAATATTGAATAGTTTCCAAGGTAATAACAAATGAAACCTTGACGTCATGGGTATCCAACTCAATAGTAACAGGAGTCTTGATAAGGGGTAAGAGTTTAATCCAAGGATCATCATACAAGGCATTATATAATAAGGAATCTAACTGAGTCCAGGGAATACATCCAAGGTAAAATGGGATAAGTAATATTTAGGCCCATGTATGTAAAAAAGTCACCTAATGTCTATAGAATCTATGTTGTATCCAAGTAGTGTATCCAAGGAATCATGTAATAGTAAATGAGGGATCCAAAGGTGTCATACAAGGAATCCATGGATAGAAAAATATTGAGTTCTACGGTGTGTCTCATTATTGGAAACAGGTATATCTCAATCAAAATGGTGTCCACAAGTGAATGAGGAAATCCCTTGGGAATCCAAAAGATAACATGAGTATGACCATTCCAATAATTATGTCAAGGTCCATATACAATTAATAACCTTAAAATAGATTCACATAATTAATTAATCAAGGTAATGGTCACGTTATTTAGTATGTTCATTTGGTTCAAGACTCTCCTTTTATTTTTCTGACAATGTATAAGGGAAATAAATCATTTATTTCATTCCATATAAGTCATAAGAATTTAATAAGGTTCACTTTGGTACCTTATAATAGACATTAAATAGGGTTTTATTGACATTAAACCAATCCTATTATTTGTAATTCATTAGGCCATGTAATATATAATCCATATACATCCCATATACATTAATATTTATATATCAAATTGAAGCACTTACCTTAAGCATGTCATGTGGAAGAAAACAGAGTGCTATGCACATAAAAATTCACAATCCTTTTAATTAAGAGAGGATTTACATTAGTGGGGTCAAGTTTATGAATGCCCAGACAGTCGTGTAGAGGAACATGATAGTCTACTAAAAGATTAATTGTATGAACACCCTACTTGTGTTGGTCAGCATTGTTGATGTAACCACCAAAAAAGGATAACATATATGGATTGGCCTTAAAATGTGGTTCTAATGATTGTAATAATGCAAATTAAATAAATAGATGATAACCAATGAAATTGGAATGTACACACCTAAAATTATAAAATAATGAGTATTGAGGGATGATCTATAGAACACCTAGCACATATCCATATGACACTACTAGTCTAGTATCAGCTTCTAATTTTTCTAGTATTAGAAGATATTTGAAGAATGGATCAACTCACGTAAAATGGGGAATATGATCCTACATAAAAATAGAATCATTGATAGAAATAAAAATTAATAATGGATAAACCAATTATGTCTATACTGATATGAATCTAGCATGTTTAATGACAATAAAATTAGACACTAGATGAATGATTAGGATCAATGTCTACCAAAGATCATTTGTGATACCCAAAGATAGAGGAAGGATGAGGTTGTATGCAAGAATGAGAATGGGAGGGGGAGAAATGGTTTAACTATATCATTAAGTTGTTTCGGTAAAATCATCCAAATTTGGAATTTGTTGAGTTTGGCCACACAGTTCTCTAAAATGTGTGCCAAACATGCATGGTCTGCTATAGGAATGGGGCACCTGCACGATTTGGAAACACTATTATGAAAACCATGTGACAGCATTGAAAAATGGATCTGCCAATTTTTCTGCAATATTTTTCATAGTCTTGCATCCCCTAATATAGGGTTAGGAAAAAATGTTCACCTTATACCACCCCACTATCTATCCCCACACAGTTATAACTAAACATGTGGAATGCCCCACAATGATTCTTCTAACCATGTAACCAGACCATTTTCTCCACAAAAAAATTTTGAGAGCTCCAAATGAGCCATAGACACCCCCAATACACCTATGAACTCATTAGGAATATACAGTAGGTTTAAAACAAATAATATGACCAAATTTAAAAGGATTCATTCCTGATTAAAAAACATAGACCTTACACAAAGTATTCAATATGATAATATTTGGACTTATAGAATTTCATAGTATAAAAAATAAAATATTAGACCAATCAGAGTCAATGTGAAAGACACATTATATCCTAAAATAGCTTAGGGTGAGTTGGAAACGAAATTATCAATGTAAATAGGTACATTTAGTAATAAAAATTATATTAATGAAAAATCGTCAAATAACTATTTTATAATGATGATGATGAACATACAAATATTTTTAAGTAGATAATGATTGTTACTAACATTTTAACGTTTCATGTTGTGAAGTAAAATTGTTTGAATAAAACATTAAAAGAGCGAGATATTAGGAATATGATCTATGTTATAACTATTATTAAAACAATCTAAATTCATATATTTAAACAATTAAATGATATTACTAGGTGGTTTTTTCATATGGTCACATTGATTTGTGAGAGGAATTATATAGAGATATAATGAGTTAAAAAAAATACTAAAACTGTAGAAAATATAAGGTCTATTCGGTAATATATCATATGGGAAATGATTATAATGGTTCTTATGTATTCATTTTTTAGTATTTGTAATGAAATTTATGAATATAAAATATATCATGTTTTACAAAAATTCAATGTCCAATTCGTTATTCATTTATATTGGATGAATATATTTACTGAAGAGAAATTGCAATTGACCTCTCAATGTATGACTTTTATTTGACTCTAACCATTGACCATCACTAATTATTATATATTGTGATGAAATATTAATGTTAATATGGTAATGATTACATATAGTGATATGGAATATTCTAATGAGACACAAAATTAGTTTTTTTGTGTTGGATGGCCCACCAAGCATACCACATTGAGGGTAATACAACATTTATTCAGTGTTTTTTGGGTAAATATTTTATATTTATTCCTAGTAGTTGATGTTATAATGATAAATATCCTTATATAATTTATACTATGATATATTTCATACTCAAACATTGATTTTGAGCTAACTATTGGTGGATGAGTATGTTTTTGATCATTTCATCAGTCGAGGATTAACCAAGATAAAAGTTTTCCTCTTATATGATGATTAGGAAATATGAAAAATATATTGAAAGAGAATAAGGAAGTGTATGGAAAACACAATATAAGGTAAATATGAGGTTCATATCTAATGGATGAGGGGCATGTGATTTTCTAATTTTATTACATAAATGAAATGAGATATATATATCTGTCTGGTCATTATAAAATTTGAGAATAAAAAATGTTTGAGTAAGATATATGTTATTTACAAACTATGTGTCTCATGGTCACTATATGTATTGGATAAATTTATAAGGAGATTATGAATAAATTTATTTGATATATATTTTGGTTATAGGTGCTTAAATACATGTGTTTGAAAGACATCAATCCAAATCCATTTATATATTGGGTATCATGGATGCTTTTTTTTATTTCATTTTTTCATACATTAATGAATTAAGGAATTCATATTTATTTTTAATGCTACAAAAGACGATGGAATCACATATTATAATTTTGTTAATGATTATTTTTTTACAATTTTGTTATCAACAAAAATCGTGTACTATCCTAAAAGTATTTTAGAGGATATGTGAAAGAAGATTTGAATGTATTTTCAAAAGATGTTACATATGATATAACATGCAGTTGATGTATATGGAATCTTTTCAAAATGGTTTTTTGGAAGACATCCCAATGTATTTTTGGATATAGGTTCATAAATATATATATATAATGTGATATATAATGAAATTGAACAAAATCTATGAGGAATTACTAAAACAGGGTTATTAATATAATTATGAAATAAAGGAAAACCCATGATTTAGTGTATTAAACCACATCATATTGTTTGTTGTTATAGACTACAATGTGGTTAATTTCACCTAATCACAGTGTTGGGAATGGGGTTTTACAAGTAATATTATAATACATGGTTCACCCATATTCTCCTACTCTAATCAACCATATTCAATTTGTTACAATGTAATGAAAATTTATAGGAGTCTTGATGTTTGTATATGAACGGTTTTAGGATATAAAAATTTCATTATTTAAAATTATTGTATATAAATAATCTATAACCTTTATCATTCTTTGTTCAAAAACGTTATAAAATAAATAATTTACAAAACTATTTGAGAATTATTAGGTATTCTTAAAGATAGGAGAATCCATCATGAAACCTAGCTCACTGAATGCTTATATCTAGAAGGTGTCTCTATGAATTATCTTTATTTTACTCCAAGATCCACCCCTATAAATTTTTTTTCATATTGTGTGTTTATGAATACCTTTAGTTGCATCAGGTGCCTATCTCAGTTGCCAATATATAGGTCTCCCAATCCCCTAATTTCGACACCTAGTAGAGATGGAGTATGGACGAAGGGTTACCAAGTGCGAACTGGGTATATGAAATTTATTCCTACCTCATCTCACCTCTCCTTTTGTCATGTTTTGACAGAAAAATAAATATTAAATGACATAAGGAAAGTGAATTTTCATCTTTTACTAGATATGGCCATTCTAAGACAACTTATAATATGAAATTATCAAGACTCTGCCAAATAAACCTTTTATGGGGGTACAAATAACCAACCATGAGGTGATATTTATGTTCCTTTACTATCCCAAATTGGACCACCCTTAGTTCTTCCAACATATTTTTTGTCGAGTACCTCCAATGTGTTCATTCCAAATTCAAAAAATTGGTAATCAAATTCACCCATTCCTCAAGACATGGGAACCATATTCATTCTATTCTCAGATAACAGGGTTCCCTATTCACCCAGGACCCCATACATAGATTACATATTCACCCAAGTCCCAATGAATAGGTTTCTATATTTAGAACCATGTTATATTAAGTCTCATTAAACAATGCTATATATTCAGCCATGCCTCCATACATTAGCGCAATATTCACCCAATTCCCACCAAATTGGATGGCATATTTTCTAAAGCCTATTTACTTGGGAAAGAAATTTTATTATGTGTAAAAACATGGGTTTTTTTAATAAGATACCATTATTAGGTTCCACCTTCTCCATGTACTCTAAACAATGTTCACATTCTCAAAAATCACTTATTTGGGTGCCACCTTCATCCAGGTCACCTACCTGGGAACCCATCCACCATGATCTCTATCACAAAATTTTGAGGCAAACAACTCGGTTATGCAAGATACATTTATTTTCGTTGATCTTGTATTAAATTTAAAATGTTAATTTGGATTCCCATAAATATCCTACCTCATTATTTTCTACCAAACTAATTTGACCCTCAGGATTATAATGATGATGTATTCCCTTGATAAATGGTGTCTTCGTCATTAGGCTACTAATGAAACATCCCCAAAATTAATATGTTAATCATTTATTGGTCATATTGGGATTCCAAATAGAATCCTCATAATCTATAAAATGGTTTAATCCCCAAACCTTTTTCACTGGTCTATATTCCTAATGATTCTTGTCTTCCTTCCATACCTGATTTTTAATAGACATTAGGTAGATGGGAGCAATATTCACCTCCTATTAAGTGTAATCCCAAACCATGTCATCACAAAATATATCAACCTCATTCTCCTTAATAAATGATCCATATATGTCATGGGAATCCTAATAAAATGTATGACCTATTCATGTACTCACTTATCTTGCTACAAACAAAATTGGATAACTAGAAAGGGATTCCCCTGAATAAGTCCCACACCGACAAGGTTTAGGAACCCTTCACAAAGTAGTAAAAGATAAATCACATTAAACAGCCTATAATATATTTTATTCTAATTAAAAATAACTACTTTGGATAAGACATAGTAATATGACTTTAAAATATAAGTTACCATTAATCTATAAAGAATTACCCTAAAAGGAACACTATTTTTCCTTGATATAAGAACAAAAAAGGAACATAATTATCCTTGAATGAAAAAAATTTAATGACACATAATCAGCCCTTATCACATGATCATATATGTTATTACATTTCCAATTAATCAGGAAAAATCTACATTTGTTTTCATTATCTACATTGGTATTCGTAAAAATCCCCTTTCATGGGATCATTCCATACTGTACAAAACCTACCACCTCCTTGGATAGTGATAAATCATATTGGTCTCATAATTTTTGTGGTAAACCATTGTATAATCAACAAATTTAGAAGACATGGATAACCTTTGTTTTATTCATATGTTTATTATAGCACATGTTATAAATTGATAACTTTCACAACCAATGTAACCAGGTAAATTACTAGAAAACTATTATATTCTCTATGATGTATTTCATGAATATGTCATAAATATACAAGAGATAGACACCCTTGTAAATTATAACTCATAATAGATAATTTGACCCCTCTTCCTCTAGAAAAATTTGCAATTCAGAGTGTCACTGGTAATGTCCCAACAACCCCTATAATTGGAATGTAGGTCTTTACCCAATATAATAAATTTAAGAGGCAGGAGTTCTCAAGGGAACATAAATATTAAACAAAATATGAAATATTTTATGCATGAATAAGATTTATTGACAATTTAATTTTTATTTTTATTTTTTCTAAATGTGTTACTTGTTTGTGAATTATCCTTTAGGATCTTTTGAAAAATCTAAATTCCATAGTTGAATGAAACATCATGCATCATGATGAATATCTAGGATGGTATCAACCACAGGGAACCTCAAGATACCATACACCACTATATAATAGATCATATGTATTCTATAAAAATGATATAGGTTTTTTAACCCATATTCACATGGGTTATTTTCATTGAGTTAGTGTCAATAAGTTAATTCCATGGTGTAGATGTACAATTACAGCAAGCCCGTCCCTACTCCAGGGGAAACCCATGATATCTACTTGGAGATGGATCACCATGGGCTATCCTACCAAAGATAAACTACAAAGAAGTAATAAACACATATTTCCATGACCCACCACCTTGGGAGTCTATCCCCAAATGTAGAAACAAATAACCCTTACAATTGGTTGATTGAGGAGGAAATCATTTGCATTCTTGCTAATATTAAAAAGTTATCGAGGTGTTCTCCTTCCAATGACCATCACCATGTTCACAATGAATCCCAAAATCCACATGAATATGATAATGAGTCACCTAAAAGATTCTAACTTTATTGTTATAATATAGGGATCCCAATAGAGGTAAAATTAGGTTTATTTGGATATAAAAAATTTGAAGTTATCATATTCAGGTACTTTCTAATATTCATCAAGTCATTTAGTATACTATTTTGGAAAATAAAAAAAGTCTCATATTATTAATCTTCTCAACACATAAGGGGTTCATTGGTATATTCTAATAATATCTAAGGTGAGGGATCATTATTATATTCTTCTAATTATATATTTATTTCAATATTTTTTCTGGTGAAAATTAAGGATCATGGTTATATCCTTGTTTTGGATAAAATTATAAATGTCCACCAACATATTCTGATATAAAATTAAGAGTATGATCATATTCATATTCTTATAAACATCATAGTTACTCTTTTGTATACATTTGTGGAAAATGGGGAATAGTATCATATTATTATTCTATTCAATGCATACTATGTAAGTCAAAAACATATTCTAATAGACCTCAATGATATTCTAGGGAGGGATCATGATCATAATTTTCACTGAAAAAACTATCTGACACTAATTTTGTAAATGGTTTTGGACCAATAAGGAGGACTTGTTGGGGGTAATCTAGAAACTAGGAGAAAAATAGATCCCCCGTAGACATTTAAATGCTTGAGACCTATAATATATTTTGATAGTGGCCTGAGGATTAACTATCTCTATATCAATAGAAGGGTGAAATTATTTTTATGAAGGTTCGCTCTACAACACAGAAAATGATCAACAAGAGGATCCTCTATTGAAATATTATTAAAAAAATTTATCTAAAAATTTCCTCCCATTATAGATTGAGTAAATAACACTACATGTTCCCAAAAAAAAATTTTTATTGTCCTCCCTATGAAGAAACAATCATCTTATATGGATTTCCTCCCTGTGATAGTTTATTAATAATTAACCATGGAGGACTTCCCCATGGAGCCTTCTATGAAGGACCTTCTTACATTGAAAAATTTTCATAGTATGATGGTCCTCCCTATATCAAAACTACTTTTATGTGTCCCTCATACCTAGAGTCACTTTATAATCTAAGGATAGAAACATCAATCACCCTATCATCAATCATCATCATATCATCCTAATCAAATGGTATTAAGAGGAGGTCATCATCATCTATACATCCTTTAGACTGTTCACCCATGCATGTGATTAAAGACATTATAAGTGATCCTAATTCTATAGAAAAAGTAATGGATATGAAAATTATATAGTCCTATTGGTTCAAAAAATCCCACACTAAGGTTAAGGATAATGAAATGTTCATGTGGATAGAATTATCCAAGGAAAGATAACCAATCATGTCATAGATTTTGACTTCTCCTTTGTATGAAATTATGGATATATTGAAAAATAAATTCATAACTAATAATTTTCACAACCTGTGGTAGACTCTATATTATTATAAATTTATACACTAAGCTTATAAGGTGTACATAAACCAACTCAAGATGTCAGATGAGATTTTACACCAAGTTGACTATTTATTATCTTTAATGGATCAGAAAATTATGTTTGGGAATAAGAATGAGGGTCTCCAAAACACCCACCTCAATTGTTTGATGCAAATTCTCTAGATAATTTTTAACATGACAATAGATTTTTATATTAAATAATAAATTAAACACAAATATTTTCATTCAACTATACCTCAATGCTACCATGGTTCACCAGGGAAAGATGCCTGCAATGTTATCACTTCATACCAAGTCTGAGGAACTTGAACCACATATTTTAGTAGTTATTTCAAATGAAATACTTTTATAATTAAATAAATGAAGAAACATGCTTAATGGAAAAGATCCATTGATTTAATCCTAATTCATGGATAGATAAAATAGTGAAAGCCTATGAATTCTAGGACATTAGACTTAATGTAAGTATAAGAGATGCCCTGGTCTATAGGGTTTATGGAATTTTTACCACCATCTATGCCCTCAAAAAAATAAATTCTTAGTGGGGAAAGGACTTGATGGTACAAAAGGCATGTTAGAACTAATTTGTAGGGCTATGAGAGTTTTTATCTCCCCCAATATTAAATAATTTGGTATTTTATTGAATGATATATTATTCCTATGAATCACCCTCATAGTTTCTTACACTTTAGTATTTATCTCCTTCATCAAGAATTTTTTCAATAAAATCTATTGTAGACTCCCTTAGTATCACATTTCCCAAACATCTTATAGGCGATCATCAAGGAATCTAAGTAAAAAATTTTGGGGGGTAATTATTCAATATTGTTTTTAATAATATATAAGTCTAGGATAATTAGGATCTTCCTCGATTTAGATATTTTGAGGGTGTGGAATCCCCATACAATAATGTCATGAATGATGTTATAATTGTTTCGACCCAATTTAAGTTAGATAATTCTGTTCATGTCATCCCAATGGATATAAAAAAAATTACACCAATATAGAAAATCATAATGATGTGACTTCCATTAAATTTTTTTTCCACACTGAATCACATGATGAGTAACTATGAACATAGAATCAGAGGTTGAATCATTATTTAATAGCCCCTCCAAATATTCAGTTATATCTAAACTGGTGAGCATTAGTTATGGGTAAAGGGAAACATATTTCTATATACACATCCCACCCACCACTCAAAGATGATGAGCCTCTTTGTACTGAAAAAAATACCTCCCATTGTGAAGACAAGTTGGTGATGCTAAGGGGAATCAACGTCCAATTTCTTAGATAAATTATTCCTTATAGTAATACTCCCAAGAACAGACCAATATCTCTCCTACAAAAATTTACCTCAATAAGTGGAAACTTATCCACTTTAAGTAGTGTTTTTTATTCATCTGACCAATATGGGGCCTAAACAACTAGTTTTTCTAACCTATATGACCATAAATTATCAATAATTCTATTTTTGGGGACATAAAACATAACCATACTAGATTAGATACACTAGGATGATTCAAGATATATATATCAATAGAAATTATATAAAGTATTACATACGAGGATATTTATCCTTCCCCTACTTAGGAATCCTTAGAGGTGACATTCCAACCAAAAATATTTGACACTAGTGAGTCCCATACTTCCCATATAGAAGCCATATAAAGATGTTGTGTATCTGTTCACAAAAAAGAATCCATATCTTAAATGTTTGCTCATGTTTCCCCTCTAAAACATCTTTAGGAATATCACCTTTATGAAATTCAATAAAATGGGAGATACATAGAGTCATCTTATTCACTTTTCATCCTTATGAAAACCATTGATGGGAAAGAAAAATTAACGGGAGATATAAAAAATTATATTCTTTATGAAAACACTATAGGGACCATAATTGTTCTTGTATAGTAACCTACTAGCTGGATCCACTAACAATGGGAGGATAATTGGTGGTAGTTCCATTATAATTTCAACTGCATGTTGAGGAAGTCAACATTCCTCAACCTATAAAATTAAAAAAAAAACAAAAAAATAAGAGAGTATTGGATGTTATTTATAGGTGGAAAAGATAGATCTATTTAATAAAAAATTATTTAGGATAAGATATTAGAATATATTCATAAAATTATTCATGATTAGTTTCAAAAATATATCATTCCAATGAAATAACCTGGTGGATTCTGAGTGTTTTCTGTCACAATACAGTGGTTATAAGATGTTAATCAATTATATAAATACAAATCTTAATAGATATCATCATGATAAGGGAATGGATCTAGTAAAAAATAGACTATAATAGTAATTCTTAATCTAATTTTTTGTGCTAGATACAAAAATTAATCGAACTCAATATAATGTTGTGCTAACTTAGGGATAGAAATAATAATAAAAATTTCTTTTAGAAGACTTTAAAATTGGAGAAATATCATCAAAATTCCAATGAAATAAAGAAAAAGGTATATTCATTCTAAAAGGAACATTTTATAGTGTTTTTTGAAGCTTCCCTATAGAAAAATCAGATTAAATTACTGAATTTTAGAACCAAATATGATAGATAAAGGATCACCATTATTACTACACATTTCAATGAATTTTAGGTGATCATGTTAAGGATTTTTTTATATTCAACGACATTCTATTGATTATTATTGAATCATGTAGTGTGACATTATAAAATCCCCCAGTGTTGGTGAGCAATATTTCATTAAATTTTTTAAAAGAATAAAGAGAATAATTGAATATCCAAAATAAGTGAGTTTTAAAATTTGATTAATGTGTAACTAGGAAATCAGTAAACCTGGACAAAGAAATACTCAAGTCTCTATTAAATTAGTTATTCATGAGTCAAATATCCCCTACTATACTTGTAGTGAAATTTTTGTCACTAAAACCTTCTATGAATCGAGGAAATCATAATCATTAAATAATTTCATTGGAATAAGAATCCCTTTCGATATATAAACTAATATAGACTCTTTGGGTATTATCACCCCCATCACTATAAAGATGATAACCACCCCACTAAAAAAAGAATTATACGATGATGGGGCATAGTATTACTTTATTAATGTCATCCACCTGACACAACCCATCACTAATAAAGAATATTTTGTCGAATTTTAGTTCACTATTCATAATCTAGATGCTTCCATAGTGGTAATGGAAGATGAAATCTTGGTGAACCCTATTAGTTAGGACTTGTTTCTAATAAATCTGATAATGTAGGAAAGACCCATATATATATGCTTTATAATGTCCCGGATTTTATCATTTATTTTTTTAATTATGTAGAATTTTACGAGTCGGTGAAAATTTACAGTGTGTGAATCCAAGGTCCGGTGTGCCCTGAATTAATTTTTGAATTTTTTAAGGTACATTCAGTATATGCATAACCGATTTTTTCTATCCTTGGAACTGGTTCATGGATTAAAAATTTGTGGGAACCATTGAATTTGTAGCATCGGGGTTTTCTTTTGGGAGACATTACATTGACTACAGTATGTCTCAAGAAGTAGTTATGTTTTGTGATTTTAAAAAAAAATTGAAATAAAATAATTTTATCATTTTATTTTCTTTCTTTTCCACCAACAAACAAGAGGATTGTGAGAACTACATTGATTAAGGCCATGAATAGCATGACTTTCCAAATCCTAAGTAACGAAATGGTTGGAAAAATTAGGAATCTTCTGAATTTACAAACCCCCATTAACCCCCTCTATAATTAATTAATCTCTCCCTCTACTATAAATATAGAGCATGGGGGTGTGTATCACACCATCTTCTCCATGTAGCGAAGCACAGTTGGAGTGTTGTTACGATGAGCCCTTAGCCGATGGAGTGACCCCAGCAGGTGGTGACGTGTGACACCGAAACCCCGAATTAGAGTTTGATGTTCGAGCGGTGGTGAGGGTGACTTGTTGCGGGGATGACGAATAATGAGACTCCCTCAACCATGAGAGATATCCAAAATTTCAAGGTAGGGGGTTTCATTGATTTTGGTTTCCCCCTCTTCTTTTTCTAAAAAGATGAGAACGGATCAACTCACAAAAAAGTTGATTCATTATTATTTTTATTTCTTTATATGGGGGAGGGTGTACTTTATAGTTGGGGTCAGGAATTGAAACCGAGGAATGAAATTCAGTTTAAAATTTCCCTAAAACTCCCCTGGGATTATCTCTAACACAGAGGGCACGAGCCCACATGAACAAGGCCCAAGATCCTCTGTTCATTTGTTGTTTGTGATTTCCCTTTTTGAAGTTGGTGACAACCAGAAGTAGGGCCTACCCCAGCAAAGAGCGTGATCCCAGGAAATCGAAAGTGCTGATAGCGTAGGAATGTGGGCCCCCGGTGCGCAACCGGCGGCCAGAAAAACACCCTGACGTCGGCATCGGCGCCGACGCACACCGGCGTGGCAACGTCTATGTGTCCGGTGGAAGATCGGCCGCCGCCCCGGGCGGTGGCGTGGTAGAGGAGGGGTGAGCCCCTAGCTGGGCACCCACATGGTAGCAGGGTTGTGACCTGCGATGGTCAAAGTGGGAGAAACGGCCGCTGGTATGACCAGTGGCTGGTGGATGCAGTACGTGCCAGAGGCACACCCGACAGAGGACCCGCATCCCGTCGGCCACGACACGGAGGACCCGCGGTGCGACGTGGTGCCACGTTGGGTCAACCCCAAGGGTTTACCCAAAAACATAGCCCCACGCCACATTATACCAACCTGGACACATTTCATCCAGGTTTCCCTGGTAGCCCGCAGTGCCTGGAGGGTTGCACCGACGGGTCGGTCCATTGGACCGACCCGCCCCCTGTGGGCCGACCTCCGGCCCAGCGGCATGACCTGAGGCTCTGCGGAGTTGAGTCGAGCCCAGCATGCCAGGTTGACCTGATTCGGTTCAGAACGAAGTCATGATGGGTCGAACCAGGTCGAATTGGATCATTCCATGTTGAACTGGGTCAGGCCAGTCCAACCGAGGCGGACCAGAGCCATACCGAGTACTTAGTAGTTACATAAAAGAGGTTTGATCTTCTAAAGTGGACGGTTGGTTGATGAGCCTTCTACGATGTTTGGTTCCATAGGATGACACGGTACATTAGGAACTGTGACAACCGGGTCCCGGTGACAGCATAGACACCCCGCCTTAACAAGGCCGTCGGGTCCTGGCATACCAGGCACCCCCAGTTGCCCCCACAGACACGTGGGGCCCACCCCAGGGTCCACCCACATGCCTGAACGGTTCATATGACTAATGAAAATCCCCACAGGCCAACACATATCCTTTCCAGTGTGCTTTGTCATCACTCACACACACCCTGGGAAACATCACAGGAGGTCACCCATCCTGATCATTACTCCAGACCAAGCTCATTTAACTGTGGAGTTCTAACCAGGTAGGCTCCCGAAAAGGAAGGTGCACCTTGTTGACATGAGTCATATTATTTAGTTATTTAACCCTTTATTATTCTGGGGTGTTACAATCACCCCCCCCCTTTAGAGCACAACGTCCTCGTTGTGGGCCCTACATCTCAGCCCAGGCAGTGCACCGCACTTAAGGCTGGGTACCACCTCTGATACCAAATGTGACAATCATGTCCCGGTGACAGCACAGACACCAGGCCTTAAAAAGTTCGTCAGGTCCTGGCATACCAGGCACCCCCAGTTGCCCCCGCAGACACGTGGGGCCCACCCCAGGGTCCACCCACATGCCTGAATGGGTCATCTGACTAATGACAGTCCCCACAGGCCAACACATGTCCTTTCCTATGTGCTTTGTCATCACTCGCACACACCCTAGGAAACTTCCCAGGAGGTCACCCATCCTGATCACTACTCCATACCAAGCACATTTAACTGTGGAGTTCTAACTAGGTAGGCTCCCGAAAAGGAAGGTGCACCTTGTTGACATGAGTCATATCATTTAGTCATTTAACCCTTTATTATTCTGGGGTGTTACAGGAACACTCCACCTGATTTTTGTATAATGTGGGAGAATGGCCAGGTTGGATCGAATACGAATCCAACTGGGCCCTCAACACTAAAATACTTGTATCTCACAAATCGTGCATCTAATTGATGATCTGTTTGCTGCTTTGGGACTCTCTTGAAGAGACAAATATTTTGGAATTCATTGTCGTTACTTCCATGGATAATAAGATGCAGTGAGTGGCATGAGGAGTGGTTCTCAGAATAACACTACGTATGAAACAATACGGTTGCCTGAGACCTAAAGACTACATGAAGATTGGTCATGTGGGAAGCAACTCTATGCGACCCAGTAGGCCCATGGTTGGGATTGTCTCTATGTTACCTCGAAAAACCATGTTACTCAACATGAGGAGTAAATCAGTTTGGCCAAGGTGGGAAGCAGCTCTATGTGACCCGACATTCCCATGGTCGGAAACAGCTCTATGTGACTCGGCATGCCCACGGTACCCATTAGGGATGGGCACCATAGTAGTTCACAGTTTGTGTGAAGCAGCTCTGTATAACTCGGATGGCCAACTGTACTCAATAGAGGTGGAGTTCACCAACTACTGAGGTATTTGATAATGTGATAACCCTTATTTCCTTGACCTAAAGTGATACCTGGTGTGAGCTGACTTGTGTTGTGTACTATTACTTCATGCTATGTGGTTTTCCTTTATGGAACTCTAGGAGACCTATGGGGGTCTCGAGGTCCCTACTGATTATCATCATACTCGCCCCGGCATGAGGTTTTCCCAAATGTTGTTGTGTCTTGTGTAGACGATGTATAGCATTGATCAAGGCTGAGGGAGCTGGGACTACGCAGTGCTTGGAGTTGTACCTTTTTGATGTGATGCGACGCATGGACTAGAGATCGTGAGCTATGCCGACCCTTCAGGTAGGATCCAGGGTGGACGATCTAGGAGTTGCCTTTCACTTTTCAGCAGTTATGTACTTTTTTAGTTGTACTTGTACTATTTCCAGTTGGGCATGTATTCCGGTCACCTTAATTTTTATCACTCTTAACTATAATAGTTTATTTCATAGTTTCTTTTTTTGCTTTCTAGTATGTATGGGTGCCTCTTGTTGCATTCTACTCTGTGAGTAAGTACAAGTTTAAGGGCAATGCCTTCTTGTTTTAGGGATACGCCTTCCAATGCTAGTCGTAAACCCCTGGCCTATGGAAGGTTGGGTTGGGTTGTCATGGTACATGCCTCTGGGGATGGGTCGTGACACGCTATAATGGGATCAATTGGAATATTGATCCGATCTATAATATTTTTGGGCTCTTTTAGACATTATTTTATGAGAATACTATCTAACAGATAGAAAACTATCCTATCATAATAAAAATGTAGTAACAATAATACTATATATCCTCTAGATTGTGTGGATGTATATGAGTTCTATTGAAGTAGAAAAGTTTTCCATACAGTCATATTAGGCTCTAAATCCTTCCATAGATAAACCTTATTCTTGAAATCATAAAAATCTAGTCTATATTTTTTACATTTTAAATCACCTCCTTATTGTCCAGGCATAAATCCCATTCATATATTTCATATATCTTTCAAAATACATCAATTATGAATTTATTAAATCCCTTTCAATTATTCTATAGTTTAAGACTCAATGTTTTTTATCTATGACACATCATACAAATAGAGTCTCTATCAAATGTTATATAGTGATTTCCTACATACAAAAAATACTGATAATCCTCCACACAGGGTTACATATTTCCCTTAAATGAAAATTTAATTCTCAATGAAATCAAAATACATCAATCCTTAATCAATTATGGTTTGGGAATCAATGTCATGCTAATCAGAATGATTCAACATTTGGATTATATTGGGGTTGACTTTCTCACTCCATCACAAAAAACTAGTGGCATGATAAAAGTTACCATAAAATAGACATTATAATCAACCTTAGAACACATATTTAAGATCTCATTTATGACTCTAAATTCATTATTTCTCACTAATACATGGCCTTCATAATATTTGTGGGAATGTTTCCCCTATATCTAAGAAATAATTCATATTAAAACTACCAATTCTCGAAAAAATTTATTAATGGGAAATCTAGGGTGTTATATAGTTATTGTATCCCTTTTCAAACTTGTCAATATTAATATATAAACATAGGGAATTAAAAAAGAGATTTGAAGAACACTATGGTTAATAAATCCATCTTTTTTACAACATGAGAATCAAACTCCTAGATATGATTCTAAAAACATGTTGTATATTTTTTATGTAAATAATTAAAATATAAAATATATATTCCTTTACACACACATGGATATTTTCATTTTATGTTTTTATAGTC
The DNA here is from genome assembly GCA_963277665.1 of Viscum album. Taxonomy (NCBI): domain Eukaryota; kingdom Viridiplantae; phylum Streptophyta; class Magnoliopsida; order Santalales; family Viscaceae; genus Viscum; species Viscum album. The sequence goes on along the minus strand of OY728160.1, from coordinate 401,366,619 downwards.
TTTGGAAAAACAATACAATATATCATAGTTTTGAAAAAAAAAATTGTAAATAAATATTCATATTCACTCGACATAGCTTTTAAGATGAAACAAAACACATTTGAAGCTTCTTATGAGCCAGTCAAAGTCATTTAAAAACATAGGTTGAGCATAAATTTGACCAGTAATGTGGTCTTAAAACCAAGGATAAAATACATTTATAAATAATATGAAAATTTACATTGGAAACATTTTTTTTAATATTAAATAAAAAAATTTTGTGTAATAAATAATTTTTCAAAATTATTTTATTTAGGGTTTTAAAGAAATATCTATAGGATATAAGTTTCAAAAACTGTTAAAAACATACCATGTTGAATACCCATTTATTTTGAAAATATAATAAACTTTGTAAATACCTTGATTTCTCATTGAAGTTTATAAAATATTTACATTGAATATAATAAGTTTCATAATAGATATAATAATACATGGTATGACTTACGTAATATTTGAGACCACCAGAATTATCACCTTTAGGATAATATCTATTTAAGCTCATTGGATCAGTCTCCATTTCTCGTCATCTTATTTGACAGCCACGTTCCAAATTTAAAATTATTTATTATTGAAAATTCTTTCTTTTCTGTTATAATTCCACTAAATCATCCATTCAAAACTATAAAAAATATTTTCAAGAAGAAAATTATTTTATATCACATGCACTTCTTAAAAAACAATTATTAAGTAAATTCCATTATTTCAAAAAAATTTCGTGATCCGTATAATCTATAAACAAAATATTTAAAATATTTCTTATTAAAGAGTAATTGATGTTATATATATTCTTATAAATAAATGCATGAAATTTCCAGAATATTTTTAGAGACCGGATAAAACTATGATCATGTATAACATTCATAAATTTATTGAATTTTTTATGCATAAAATGATGAATTTAAAACCCACTCGACAGTTGTAATTATAATTTTTGCAATAATATCTTTTTAAAATGTTTTTTGAAAATAATATATGATTAATAAAAATGAAATATTTTCTTTGAAAAATATAAATTTTAAATTAAATCTCCATTATAATATTGTATTTCAAACTAATGAAATGTTATTTTCAAAAATAATAATTCCTATAAAAAATGGTTGTTTAGAAAATATGAATGGATTTGTAAAAGAGAAATTTCCATTAACATGATCCCTATATATCTTTTTTTATCGATGGTAGATGAACTCTATCAAAATACCTATATATATTTCTCAATGTTTCACTTTCATAACAAATTAATAAAATAATAGTAATACATTAGAATAATATTCCCATTTATATTGACATATTTTTCTAAATATTATATTTTAAAAATAAGTATCTATAAATTTTAGTACATCATTAGATATTTAGTAAGATATCCCTCAAATGGTCGATCCTTGTAATGTAAATATATTTTTAATAGATAAATGTTTTGGTTCCTTACTATTATATTATTATTTAGATATATATTCTTATTAGTCATCCCCAATGATATTGGGATTATATGTGTGTTCATATAAATATATAAAATAATTAATATTCTAGAAACATTCAAACATCAATGTTGATATTATGATAGCTTGAAGATCATGTTATGAATGTGGATAAATTAGGCTTAGTATTTTTGGAATATATATATATATATATCCTCTTTGACCATTAAATTGGGGAAATCATACAACTAAAAAGGAGATATCAATGTTTCTAGAGGAAGGTGAGAACCATGGTTTCATTAAGCAAGTCAAAGTGATTTTTAAAGATGAATTCACTTTAATATTTCATAAAATTGATAATATATATATATATAAGTAAATTACCTCCAAAAATATGTAATATCATTTGTACGTGGTTGAAGGAAACATATTGTGGACAGGAAACAATGTCATGGGTTCAGATGATGTTGATCACACATTGGATAATGAAGACATGGAGGAATCACGTAAATTGGTTGATGGTGATGGTGAGTGGATGATGGTGGTCTATATTGGGAAGAATAATGATTATCATGATTTATTAGGTTAGGTGTGAGGAAATTTAGACCACAAGGATATTGTATAGTTCTAATGTAATCAATAGGATAGTGTTGTTATAAACACAACTTTTTAATATGTGTCAACTATAGCCCATATACCTAGTCCAAAGTTGATAAATTTATCAGTCTGAGGATTCCATATTTATAACTTCTACTGAAAGGAATTTGTTCCAGGGATCTAGGGGAACATTACCTAGACACATATATAAAAACACATCAAGGCTCACAGTCTATGTCGACACATCTACACATGCCCATACACTACAGAGTTTGCTCATTATGGGTGATATGCTATCTCACATGCCTACCCATGTGTAGGTTCCCACAACCTAGTTCCACTAAGTGGATTAATAGTCAGATTCTCTCCCATGTTATTGAATCTAGGTGTCCCACATGTTTTATAGGTGATCCTTGAATGGTTGTGAGTTTGGAAATTTTTTAAATATAATTAAAATTTTAAGATTAATAAGACCATTAAAATACAAACTATATAAAACGTATTCTCATTCTTATTTTATATTTATAAATAAATAGTTATAATTTATAACCCTATAATTAATTATTCTCATTTTTATTAACATAGTTAGTGAATTTTGATACATATATTTTTTTAATAATCTTTTAATAATAAATATTAATATCAATCATATTAACATGTGTTATAATTTTAATCATCATATAAAGAAAAAATATTAATTTTACTTAAAAATTAACTATGCCTTATAAATATTTTTAATCGGAATAATATTCCTAAAACTATGAATATTTCTATTAAAAATAAATTACATTTAAAATATTAATAACCACTTTATTTTTTTATCAAAGAGACATGTAATTTATAAATTTACATTAAATGGACTTATTTTGTAATAATTAAAATTTTATATAATATCAATTAAAAAAATAAGATAAAATAAATTTTTTCTTGTTTAAATTATATAATTTATTTAAAATATATAAACATATTAAATTTTTTTTTATATTTTAATTAAAATAGAATTAATATTTTTCAAATTAATTTTATCACATAAAAAATAATACATAGTTAATATTTATATAATTAGAATATTTTAAATAAATTTATAATCAATAACGAAATTGAAAATTGAAAAAATATGATTTTATAATAAACCATAAAATTTTTTATTTTAATTTTCTTAAAAACATTAAACTAACAATTACTAAACATAAAACAATTCTTAAAATTTCTAGGTTTTTACATTATCCCCTATCACTAATGGATTTGTGACCTCATAATTCTTTCACTGTACTTATAGAGATTCTAAATCTTTTATCTATGAACTTAGGAAAAATAGGACCACCAAATTTCTATTTTCTTAAGATTCAATAAGAATATAATTTTCTTATAACCTAAAAAATAAAACATATAACTATTAAATAATCATAAAATTAAAACTTCCTAATCTCAAAAGTAATCTAAATCATTGATTTGATACAAAATGTTGCATCTTGAGACCCAAACATCTGAAATTGGTGTTAAGAAGGTGTTGTATAATTTTTTATAACAAAATTTAATTAATAAATATATAGTCCAATACACACCCAACAATACTTTTAGATTTGGTATTGGAGGATTATGAAATAAAATAAATTATATCTTAGTTTAAAACAATATTATCATCCATCCATATATAATGAAGTTATCTTATTAAATGAAACAAAACACATTTGAAACTTCTTATGCACCTATGAAAAGCATTTTAAAAATATAGGTTGAGCATAAATGTTTCCAGTAATGGGATTCATAACCTGTCCAAAAATACTTTTATAAATACCTTAGAATTTCTATTGAAATCATTTATCATTATATAAAATGAAAAATAGTTTATGTAATAATTATTTTTTTAATAATATTCAAACTAGGGTTTTTAAGAAATATCCTTAAGAAAAAAATTTCAAAAACCATTAAAAATACATATCACTTTGAAACCCCATGTGATTTAAAAATATAATAACCATTCTAAATACATGGATTTATCTTTGAAATATTATGGAATATTTACATTATAGATAAAATATTTCTCTTGGTGTATAATGATACTTCAAAAAAAATAAGAAAACCATGTGGCCCAATACAATATCAACTTTAAGATAATGTTCCCATATGGTCAGGGGTTTACATCCCATTCCTCATCAACACATTTGAAACCCATGTTCTAAATTTAATGTAATTTTTTTAATTCATGTCGTTCTCAATATAATTCATCTAAAAAATCCATTCAAAACTACATAAATTATTTTCAAGAGGAAAATAATTTCATATCGCAACTAATTTTTCAAAAAACTATTTTTAAGAAAATAGTATTGTTCGTAAGGATTTTTATTAATCATTCATTAATGAATAGTACTATTAAAATAATTCTAGAAAATGAATAATTGAGCTTATACATATACTTGTAAATACATCCATGAAATGTCAAGAATAATTATATTCTACAGATACACCTATAATCATATATTACAGTAATAAATTTTAAATAATATTTTATGATTAATTAATTATTTTAAACCCCACTTGAATATTATAATTATAATTATTGAAATAATCATTTTTTAAATAATTTTTTTTCAAAATAAAATATTCTTGATAAAAATAAATTTATCCATTTTAAAAATGATAATTTAAAATTAAATTCCCCTTAAAAATGATTTTTCAAAAACATGAAACAAGGGTCATAAAATTGTAATTCTTTTAGAAAATGGTTTCTAGTAAATAGGAATGGAATTTAAAAAAAAAATTCCACTCACCTTGATCCTTGAAAAACATATTTTCATCCAGATGTTAGAAAAACTCTATCATAATCTCTATATCTATTCCTCAATTTGGAATGCTCATAACTATGTAATACATAGAATAGTAAAACATTATAATAAAACCCCATATTATATTGACATCTATTTCTCTGTATTATATTTAAATATAATTATCTTAAAATTCAAGTACATCATTAGATATTTAGTATGATCTCCCTTAATTGGATGATCTGTGTACTATTTATAAATTTTAATACAAATTTTTTTGGTACATTGATATTGTATTGATATATGTATATATATATATATTATTCATCTTCCAATATATTAGGAAGATAAGTGTGGCCATATTTATCCAACAACAAATTAGTATTCCATAATATTTTAAACATGAACGTCGATGTTCAGCAGGCTTGCAAAGCAAGCAAGGAATATGAATAAATGATCATTAAAATTTATTGAAGATATGTATAAATTTATATCACTAATAAAACCATGAAACTGGAGAAACCAACAACAACCAAGGCATTATCAACGTTCCTTGAAGAAGACAACGAATTAGGGTTTCATTATGCATGTTGAGGGGGATCCATGAAGATATAATAGTTTTGATATGAAATAATGATTGTGAATATATATATATTTTATTTATTTATGTACATAATTTAAAAAAATAATTAATATCGTTATCAATATGATGAAGGACCCCTACTTCATATAGGGAACAATTTCGTGGGTTCGGATGATGGTGATCACATTTCGGATGATGGAAAAAAGTCAACATCAAGAGAATTGGTTTATCATGATGGAATGTGTAAAATGATGGTGTTCTTAGGATGGAATGTTAGTATTTATTAGGTTAGTCATGAGTAAGATTAAGTCACGGCAATAACTTATGGTTCATATAAAATCAATCATATGGAGCTGAGATAAATGTAACTTTTTGACATTGTTGAACTGTACCCTGCGTATTGAGTCCCACATTAATAAATCGATTAGTATCACACTTCAAAATATGATAACTTATGCTAAGAAAAATTTTCCATGGTGCTATAGGATCATAACTCACATAAACATACTCACACCTAGCCTCATGGGATATATAATAATTATTCCCATGCTTATGCACTCGCATGCGCACACCTTACATGCACTATTCTATCCCACATGCCTTCCCATGTGAGGGATCTCACTAACCCCTTATATTAAGAGGTTGACTGAGTATATTCTCTCCCATATGGTTTACCCTATAGGTCCCACAAATGGTAGAGGGGATCCTTGGTTATCAATTTGGTTGGTCATTTTTTAATTAAGGTAAAATTTAAAATTTCTTAAGAAAATCAAACTGGAAACTATACTAATATATTCCCCATTCATATTCTATATTTGAAAAAAAAATATTCTTTTAAACATTACACAAATTAGTCTTATTATAATTAAAGTAGTGAATTATGTTAGTCACTTATATATTGTTTATTCACATTTTAAAAACAAATATTAATAAAAAATATATTAACTGGTGTCATTATGTTAATTCTCACATAAAAATAATATTTTGATATTCAATTCAAATTAAATAATTTATATAAATAATTTAAATTTAAAATAATATTTTGATAACTTGGAATTTTTCTAAAAAAAATAAAAGCCGTTTAAAATATTAATAATCACTTTAATTATAATAAAAATATTTTTAATTTATATAAGAAGTTTAATAAGACTTATTATGTAAAAATTAACCTAATAAATAAATTAAATTTGAAATAATAAGTTAAATTATATTTTACCTTTTTTCAATTATGAAATTTATTTAAAATAAAATAATATATTTTAGTTTTAATATAATTTCATTAAAATAGAACTAATATTTTTCAATAAAAATTTTATCCCTTTAAAAATAATACAAAATTAGTATTTATATAATTTTTATATTTTAAATTAATTTATAATAAAAATTTAAATTGACTATTGAAAAATAATTAATTTTATGTTAAATCTTACTTGTTTTTGTAATTATTAAACAAACCAACAAACTAAAATTTATAAAAAATAAAAATTTGGTTCAAATTATTTGGATTTTATAATCTTCATCGCTACTTATAACAGTCTTTTGATCACCCCTATCAATCTTGGAAGTGAAATTAGTAAAAAAAATTATGTTTCCCTTAAATCAGATTGAGGTAAAAATCCCATGTCTGGGAGATAACTAGGATTTATTAACTAATGAATGTAATCCTAAAATCAGTTTCCTCTCATATAATGGTCAAGATGATATTTCTATTAACAATATCCCTCCAACTAGGGATAAGACCTCTGAACATTCTTTTCATATCAAACTTTCCCGGGAGTTTATATAATTGAAAAAAGGATTAAATGATATTAAATCAACCCAATGAAGGTTATTTGGTCATCTAGATATGTACCCTAGAATAAGTGAATTCGTTTTATGCACATTCTATTTCAATACTCATGTTTCTATCTACAGCAAATAAATCTATGAATTTGAAAAAAAAAAATTAATCATGAAGGATGTAACAAGGCCCCCATATAATGTCTCTGGTCTCGAGGAACATATCCATATTGTTATTTGAAATACTTAGAAGGTGATAAATAATAAGAATAATGAATTGATACTCCAACAACGTTTTATATGGTTGTGTTTACCACCATTTATGAACTCAAAAAAATTAAATTATTTATGAATTGATTTCTACAAACTAATTTCATTATTTACACCATGTATCCTAAAGGATATGAGAACTGAACAAGTTTTATTAAGAATCACTACGATAAATTTTCATGAAACTATATATAAATTCTTAGAGTGTATCCCAAGGTGTCCATCCATAATTTGGGTATCCCAAACAACTACCATGACTATAAACATGCAGAAAAGAGATTAAATTTGACCCATGCTTCAAAAGTGGAGGCTAAATTTCATTAGATAATCAAATAAAACATCATCTCAGAGTTTTAATACCTAAAACATCTCCCCAATATTTTCCCAGCCATGAAAAATAATGTTAAAATCCATTTTTCTATAAAATTTATGGATCTCAGCCTCCATATCCTAAAATAAGATTTCAATGGTATTGATTACTGAACTATTTATCAATATAATGGATTCTATAATACCCTAAATCCAGTAACCTTAATCCATTAGTAATTTTTATACAATTGAAAAATATACAAGAGGTCACATATCAAGTGAACCAATAGTTTAATAGTCTTGGAAGACTAGATACATGATTGAATATAAAATCACATTTGAAAACAAAAAAAAATACAGCATAATATTGTATTTGATAACACTATTATTTCATCTATAATAACCTTTTATTTGATAACATAATTGTCACGACCCGTCCTCGGGGCCCGTGCCGTGACTACCCCAAGCCCGCCTTCCATAGGCCAGGGGCTGGCGACTAGCACCAAGGCGTAAGATCCCAGTAACAGGGAAGGCATTGCCTTTATAAGTAACAACCACACAGAGTCAGCAAGCGGAAAGTAAAGTGCAGAAAAGAAAAGGGGCCGGAAATACAAGCCCAACTGTAAAGTACAACTGAAAAGTAAAGTACAGCAACTGAAGAAAAGACGGCGGTCTCGTGTCGTCCACTGGCAATCCCACCTGAAGGGTGGGTACAGATAGCCTCCAGGCTCCTTGGGTCCCACGTCCGCTCCGAGTACGTCCCGACCAGTGGTCCACCTCCAGGTACCGTCCTGCTCCACGCCCCAACCGTGATCAGCGCTGTCCGTCGTCTGCAACCAACACAACAAGGTGCGGGCATAGCCCGTGCAGGGGTGAGTACAACTACTCAGTAAGGACCCCGAGACCCCCGAAGGTCTCCTGAAATCCACAAAGGATATAGCACAAAAGAAAGATGCAATCACGAAGTAACATCTGACTCGACTTAGGTATATGCCCATACATATACCTAAGTCCCCAATTCTAGCTCTGCTCACGAGCTCAAGAACAACTCAATCCACGAAGGAAAGCAAGACTCAAATCCACAAGGAGAGTAAACAGTAAATCCACAAAGGATAGTTCAACACAATCCACAAAGGAGAGTAAACAGTAAATCCAAAAAGGATAGTTCAACACAACCCACAAAGGAGAGTAACATAAGATTCAGCTCAACCAGGTATACTTTTTCAGATGACGTCAAAGATGATCACTGATCCATCTAAGTCGTCGGACCCACGAAGGATCGATAGGTACTAACCCCCGCAGTAGACCCACACAGGATCGGGCTCACACAGAACCTGTAGGCAGTGGCTCACACAGAACCGGTAGGCAGTGGCTCACACAGAACCGGTAGTAGGACCCACATAGGATCGGGCACTGATCCGCGTAGGATCGCTGAGTGCAGTAGTCGACGCAGTCCACTGAGGATCTCTGCACAGTCGTCGCCGCAGTCCACGAAGGATCTCTGCTCTGCCGTCGTCGCAGTCCACGGAGGATCTCTGCTCTGCCGTCGTCGCAGTCCACGGAGGATCTCTGCTCTGCCGTCGAGGTCACAGCCAGCACTAGGGTTCCCGCACAAAGCGAGCTCGTTTAGGAGGGTCCGCTCCACGAGCCGAGAGGCTGATACATCAACTGACACGTAGTCCGAAGTTGATGTATCCAAAAGTTCCGTATCGACAACAGGATCTCAACGCGACAGACGGCGCGTCAATCAGACGCCCGGTCTGAGAGTTATTGGCATTTTCGTCCCAGGGGCCCGGTTGGTTTTTAGGGAAAAACCAACCCGACCGTACTCCGCCTGTATCCGATCCTCGGGCGGAGTATGCCAAAAGTTCCGTCTCACTTAGAGGAAACTACCACAGCTGACGGTACGTCGTTCGGACGTCCGTAGCTCAAGTTATGAGCGTTTCCGCTCCGAGGGCCCGGTTGGTTTCGTGTACGAACCAACCCGGCCGAACCCAAAGTCTTCCGAAACCTTGAGTATAATATACCGAAACGACCGTCTCGATCCAAGGATCGCGTAGCCGCTGACGGTTCGTCAATCGGAGGTCCCAGGCCCAAGATATGGGCGAAAGACCGTAAAGGGCCCGAAAACGGGGGTTCTGGGCCCGGGGCGACCCGGCCCGAACCCCCCCTGGGGTCGGCCGAACCGGGTCGGCCCGAACCGGCCCGAACCGGCTCGGCCGGGTCCGGTCCGGCCTGGGCGCGGCCCAGCCGACCGGACCGGCCGGCTCGGTCTCGGCCGAGCGGCCGAATTGCCGCCGCCGCGGGGTTGACCCGCGGCTTTGAAGGAGACGCGGCCCCCGCGGGGGGCCGCCTGTCACGCGGACGCGGCCGGGCCGCCGCGTCCGTCCCGGTTCCGCGCGGCCGCGGAACCGGCCGCCGTTGCCGCCGCGGCTTCAGCCGCGGCGGGCTTCTTCCACGGCGGCGCGCCGGCCGCCGCCGCCTCCGGTCGCCGGCGCCGCCGCGCCGGCGACCCGCACCGCCGCCGCCTTCTGCGGGCCGCCGGGGATGCTCCGGTGGCCCGATTTCTTTCCCGTCTGCGCCGTTGCCCCTCCCGGATGCCGACCTTCACTGCGGGATCGACGGATCGCCCCTGCCGCGCGGTTCGTCGTCGTCCGCCATATCCGCACAACAAAAATAGATCGGCGGAGGGTTGCCGGGTCTTGTTCGTTAGACCCGCACCCTCCGCGTTAGTCATAATCCACGGGAGGAAAAAAAAACGATCAATAACAATTTTTAAATGTTAAAATTGTTCGAAGATCAAGTTCTTTACCTTTAAAGAAATAAAATCACGGGAAAGGAAAATATTCCAATCAACCCTTACCTTGTCGTTGTCGTCGGACGAGGGGTCGTCGCGGAATCGTTCGTCGCGAAGGAAGGAGATCGTCGCGTCGTCGCGGTATCCGGCGTCGCGTCGCCAATATCCGGATCAAGAACGAACGGATTTAATTAATTAAATCCGTTGTTATTGAAATTTAAAAAGGGAGAAATAAAAGGTTCGATTCTCACCTTTGTTGCCGAACGAGGGTCGGCCGCGGAAGAAGAGGCGTCGCCGAAGAATGTCGCGGGTAGATCTCGTCGACGTCGCAGATCTTGGTGTGCGTCGTCGAATTCCGGTCGCCGGCGTTCTTCGCGTTCTTCGCGTTCTTCGCGGAGAGGGTGGAGGCTCAGAGGAATAGCAATCCTCCAAAATAGACAAGTTTGTCTATTTTATTATTTTGCCAACAAACGCAAAACGCGTAAGTAACGACCCACTTAATTCGTTGAATTAATTCAACGAAAGAAACGACCCATTTATTTCACGAAGAAACAGTCCATTTAATTCACGAAATAAACCGCCCAATTAAATGGTCTGTTAAGAATTAAAGAAAACGCGTCGGTTGACTTTTCAGTTACTTTGACGGGTTTTCGCGGGTGCGTTACTTAGCGAAAGAAACGGCGGGGCTCGTGCGGGCCCCACCGCACAAATATCCTACCAAGGGGGTAGGATATTTCTGGATAGCATCCTATCCAGTTCAACTCAGTTCAAGCCGCCTTTAAGTGACTTCAAGTGGCTTCCAAGCAGCTTAAGTGAAATAAAATAAAGTTGTCGCACAAACTTTATTTTATTTCTGACTTAAAGCCGTAAAATTTAAAAACCACGTCTGAGCAAACGCAACTCCGGAAGAGGCGTTTCTAAGCAAATACCGGCGCTGCGATTTCATCGGTGCCCTCAGAATTTGATTCCGGGCACCGGTTCAAAAGATAGAAAAACCCGCTCGTCCGTTCACTGAACGTACCCGAGCCAAACTTCGGAAATTGATTCTGGGCACACCGGGCCTCGGAATCAGGTGCCGTCTGAAGCTGCGCTCTTGTAAAATTCCAAAGAAAATTAAGAAAAAAAATTTCCTTGAAATTTGCGGGTCTTTACATTACTCCCACCTCAGGGCTTTACGTCCCCGTAAAGATACATCAAAAACTAGGGGAACAAATGGGGGTACTGAGCACGCATCTGAGCCTCCCGCTCCCAAGTGCTCTCCTGGAGGTTCCCGTGCTGCCATCTGACGCGCACAAGAGGAATCGACCGCCCACGTAGGACCCGCACCTGTCGATCCTCGATCTCTACTGGAACCTCCGCAAAAGTCGCCCCATCGTCCACGTCCAACTCCCCAAAGTCGATGATGTGTGTCGGGTCGTGCACGTATCTCCTCAGCTGAGACACGTGGAAGACGTCGTGCACCCGGTGCAACTGAGGTGGTAGAGCCAGGCGATAAGCCACCTCTCCTATCCTGCCGAGGACCTGGAAAGGCCCGATGAAGCGTGGAGACAACTTGCCGCCTCGGCCGAATCTCCGCAAACCACGTCGAGGTGAGACACGCAAAAAGACGTGGTCGCCATCCTCGAACTCTAGTGGCCTCCGCCTCCTGTCAGCATATGACTTCTGCCGGCTCTGAGCTGTCCTCATCCTCTCCTGGATGATCTGGACCTTCTCTGTCGTGGCTCGGACCATCTCTGGTCCCACGAGTGCTGACTCCCCAGGGTCTGTCCAGCACAACGGTGATCTGCAGGGTCTGCCGTACAACGCCTCGTATGGTGCCATCCCGATGGTGGAGTGGTAGCTGTTGTTGTACGCGAACTCCACCAAGGGTAGGTGGTCCTCCCAGCTGCGACCAAAGTCGAGAACACATGCACGGAGCATGTCCTCGAGTGTCTGTATGGTCCTCTCCGTCTGACCATCCGTCTGAGGGTGGAAGGCTGTGCTCAGATGGAGCCGCGTCCCGAACGCCTCCTGCAACCCCTTCCAAAGCCTGGAAGTGAAACGAGCATCTCGATCGGAGACGATAGATGATGGCACACCGTGAAGCCGTACGATCTCCTGGACGTAAAGACGTCCCAAGCTCTCCACTGAGCCCTGCTCTCTGATGGGTAGGAAGTGTGCCGACTTGGTGAGTCGGTCGACAATCACCCAAATGGAGTCGTGACCTCTGGAAGTACGTGGAAGTCCAGTCACGAAGTCCATAGATATGCCGTCCCACTTCCACTCCGGGACCTCCAAGGGCTGTACCAAGCCTGCTGGTACCTGGTGCTCTGCCTTCACCTGCTGGCAGGTGAGGCATCGTGAAACGAACTCTGCCACAGCTTTCTTCATGCCCGGCCACCAGTGCTGTCGTCTGAGATCCTGGTACATCTTCGCCACTCCGGGATGTACCGCCAAGGGAGAAGTGTGAAACTCTCTCAGCACCTCCTCTCGTAAAGCAACTGGTACGAAGGTACGCCCTCTGAAAAGGATGTCGTGCTCTGCTCCAAGGGAGAAACCATCAGGCGCCTGACCTGAGGATATCAGTGCACGACGGGTCTCACAGTTAGCGTCCCCACGCTGAGCCTCTCTGACCCGTTGTAGAAGTGGAGGAGAGACTGTGAGAGACTGAAGAAAGGCTGCTCCGCCTCTATCCACGAAGGATAGCTGCAAGGAGGCTAGCTGCTCCGTCGCCTCCTCAAGCAGCTGAATGCCCGTCCTCCTGCTGAGGGCATCGGCTACCACGTTCCCCTTCCCAGGAGTATAGACTATCTCAAAGTCATAGTCCTGGAGGAACTCAAGCCATCTCCGCTGTCTCAGGTTCAGGTCCTTCTGAGAGAAGATATACCTGAGACTCTGGTGGTCAGAAAAGACCGTGAAGCGCTCGCCCATCAGATAGTGCCGCCACGTCTTCAGAGCGAAGACCACTGCTGCTAACTCCAGGTCATGAGTGGCGTAGTTCTGCTCATGCGGCCTCAACTGACGTGATCCGTAGGCGATCACGGCCCGCTCCTGCATCAGGACGCACCCGAGTCCAGTCCCTGATGCATCGCAGTAAACTACGTACCCAACTCCCTCCTCAGGCAACCTCAAGATAGGTGCGCTGGTCAATCTCTGTCTCAGCTCCTGGAAGCTCTGCTGACATCTGTCTGACCACACGAAGGGTTTCCCCTTCTTCGTCAAGGCTGAGAGTGGTGCTGCAACTCTGGAGAAGTCTGGCACGAATCTCCGATAGTATCCCGCTAGGCCCAAGAAGCTCCGCACCTCTGTCACGCTCTTGGGTGGCTCCCAAGCTAGTACTGCCTCGATCTTCGCGGGATCCACTGCAACTCCTGCCTCAGAGATGACGTGCCCCAAGAAATGGACCTCACGCAACCAGAACTGGCATTTTGAGAGCTTTCCATAAAGCTGGTGCTCTCGGAGTGTGTCTAGCACAACTCGCAGGTGGTAGGCATGCTCCTCCTCAGTCGTCGAGTATACCAAAATGTCGTCAATGAAGACAACGACAAATCGGTCGAGGTATGGCTGGAAGATCCTGTTCATGAGGCTCATGAACACTGCTGGAGCATTGGTTACGCCGAACGGCATAACCAAGAACTCATAATGGCCATACCGACACCTGAAGGCCGTCTTCTGTACGTCCTCGTCTCGAACTCTGAGCTGATGATAGCCTGACCGGAGGTCTATCTTCGAGAACCACCGCGCTCCCTTGAGCTGATCGAAGAGGTCATCAATCCGTGGCAGCGGATACTTATTCCTCACTGTCACCTGGTTCAGGCGACGATAGTCGACACATAGTCGCAAGCTCCCGTCCGCCTTCTTGGCGAACAAAATCGGGGAAGCCCAGGGTGAAACACTGGGTCGGATAAACCCCTTGCTCTGCAAGTCCTCCAACTGTACCCGCAGCTCTCGAAGCTCGGCGGGGGCCATCCGATATGCTGGAGTAGATATCGGGGCTGTCCCGGGGTACAAGTCGATGTAAAAGTCTACCTCTCTACGAGGAGGTAGCCCTGGAACGTCGTCGGGAAAGACGTCCACGTACTGGTCCACCACTGCAGGAAAAGCCGGACTCCGCACGTCCACTGCTCCTAGGATGAGGCTAGCCAACTGATGAGAGATGGGCTGCACTCTCCTCCGCGGAAGTCCATCCTGTGCTGCAAAGGTTCCCTTCTCGCCGGTGAAGGTAAACCTGCTCCCGTCGGTACGAACACATCGCACCTTGCGCCTAAAACAGTCGATCTGGGCATGAACCGTGGATAGCCAATCCATGCCCAAGATGACGTCGTAAGGCCTCGACGCCGCTACAAGGAGATCCCAGCCGAAGCTCTCGCCTCCCAGAGTAAGCTCACACTGCCGGCACCAGTGCGTAATCGTCGAGTCTGCTCCCGTAGGAGTCTCTAGCCGTAAGGATCGAGCCAACGGCTCAGTCGGAATCTCCGAGCTCCGAACAAGGGCAGAGGCTATGAAAGAGTGACTCGCTCCTGTGTCTCTAAGTACTGCAGCAAGGGTGGAATAGACACAGATCGTACCTCGAATCATCTCTGGCATGTCGGGGTCGTAGGCCTCCACTGCCTGGAGCTGGGCCTGTCTCTGCCCGCCAGCTCCCTGTGGTCGAGGTGGCCCTCCTGGTGGTGGTGGGGGTAGAGCCTGGAAGCGTCGCCCACCACCCGCTGCTCGGCCAGCTCCTCTGCCTCGTCCGCCTCCTCCCTGCGGACCGCCACGGTCGACCCTCTGCCTCTGCCTGGGTGGCCCCTCCACCGTTTGCTGCTCCTCTGGTCGGCGAGTCGGGCAGTCACGAGCCATGTGACCCTGCCCGCCGCAAGAGTAGCACAGCCTACCTCTCGAAAGGCTGGCACTCCGCTGTGTGCCCCGCACCGCTGAGCCGGTGTCCTGAGGCCGTCTGTGAGGGGGTCTGGTCTGCCTGGACCCGTGAGTCATCCGTCGGCTACCTGCTGCCGAAGACTCAGCTACCTGCCGCCCTGCGCTAGGTCTCGCCGCTGAAGAAGGCTCTGCCAGGAAGCTCTCGATCAGGAGGGCTCGCTCCAGCACTCCCGCCTGGGTCGGAATGCTGAGGGAGATCAGCGACGCCCGAATCTCCTGTCGCAAGCCCTGCTCGAAGGTCCGGGCCCGGAAGAAGGGGTCCCGTACCATGTCGGTCGAGTAGCGAGATAGGTCCGTGAACCTCGCCGCGTACTGAGCGACTGTCATGCTGCCCTGGCGCAGCTGGAGAAGCTCATGGATGCGCACCGCTCGGAGGGTGGCCGGGACGAACTCAGAGCGGAAGAGGCTCTCGAAGTCCGCCCAGAGCAAGGATGCCTCATCGTGAACCTGGAGCATCAGGCTCCACCATCGTCCTGCCGCCGCCTGCAGGAGGCTCGCTGCGAGAATCACCATGAGATCCGCTGGTGTCCTCACTAGCCTGAAGATCCGTACCACCGCCTCTAGCCAGTCCTCGGCGGCCTGGGGGTCCGCCTCACCGCGAAACCTGGGCGGTCGCTGGCTCTGAAACTCGTGCAGTGCCCTGAGGCGACGTGCATCGTCAGCGTCTGGTACTGGCAGCATCGGTGGCTCGGCGGGTAAAGCTACCGCCGGTGCCACTGCTGGCAAAGGGCCCTGCACCGAGGCCTCGTCGCTCGGTGGGCTGCCGTCGCGCCCTACACTCGGAACCCTAGCTGGCAGTCGTCGCGGGGCCATCCTGAAAAGGAGAACAAGAGCACCACAGTCAGAACAGTATACCTGGTGAGCTGGCACAAGTAATCACAAGGAAAACTTGAGACTTTCATAAAGCAGATCAGTATACCCGGTGAGCTGACACAAGTAATCACAAAGAAAAACTTGAAACACACACGCAATCAATGTTTTCATGCATTAAGTCGGAAATCAGGAGTCAGGGTCCTGGTGTACGGATACGTCGGCCGCCGCACCAACACTGGGCTCCCTGAACTGATAATCACACTCAATACACTAAACACTATTGCTTCATATAGAAAGAAAGGACGATCAGAGTTTGCGGTAGAACCGACCACCTCTGATACCAATTTGTCACGACCCGTCCTCGGGGCCCGTGCCGTGACTACCCCAAGCCCGCCTTCCATAGGCCAGGGGCTGGCGACTAGCACCAAGGCGTAAGATCCCAGTAACAGGGAAGGCATTGCCTTTATAAGTAACAACCACACAGAGTCAGCAAGCGGAAAGTAAAGTGCAGAAAAGAAAAGGGGCCGGAAATACAAGCCCAACTGTAAAGTACAACTGAAAAGTAAAGTACAGCAACTGAAGAAAAGACGGCGGTCTCGTGTCGTCCACTGGCAATCCCACCTGAAGGGTGGGTACAGATAGCCTCCAGGCTCCTCGGGTCCCACGTCCGCTCCGAGTACGTCCCGACCAGTGGTCCACCTCCAGGTACCGTCCTGCTCCACGCCCCAACCGTGATCAGCGCTGTCCGTCGTCTGCAACCAACACAACAAGGTGCGGGCATAGCCCGTGCAGGGGTGAGTACAACTACTCAGTAAGGACCCCGAGACCCCCGAAGGTCTCCCGAAATCCACAAAGGATATAGCACAAAAGAAAGATGCAATCACGAAGTAACATCTGACTCGACTTAGGTATATGCCCATACATATACCTAAGTCCCCAATTCTAGCTCTGCTCACGAGCTCAAGAACAACTCAATCCACGAAGGAAAGCAAGACTCAAATCCACAAGGAGAGTAAACAGTAAATCCACAAAGGATTGTTCAACACAATCCACAAAGGAGAGTAAACAGTAAATCCACAAAGGATAGTTCAACACAACCCACAAAGGAGAGTAACATAAGATTCAGCTCAACCAGGTATACTTTTTCAGATGACGTCAAAGATGATCACTGATCCATCTAAGTCGTCGGACCCACGAAGGATCGATAGGTACTAACCCCCGCAGTAGACCCACACAGGATCGGGCTCACACAGAACCTGTAGGCAGTGGCTCACACAGAACCGGTAGGCAGTGGCTCACACAGAACCGGTAGTAGGACCCACATAGGATCGGGCACTGATCCGCGTAGGATCGCTGAGTGCAGTAGTCGACGCAGTCCACTGAGGATCTCTGCACAATCGTCGTCGCAGTCCACGAAGGATCTCTGCTCTGCCGTCGTCGCAGTCCATGGAGGATCTCTGCTCTGCCGTCGTCGCAGTCCACGGAGGATCTCTGCTCTGCCGTCGTCGCAGTCCACGGAGGATCTCTGCTCTGTCGTCGAGGTCACAGCCAGCACTAGGGTTCCCGCACAAAGCGAGCTCGTTTAGGAGGGTCCGCTCCACGAGCCGAGAGGCTGATACATCAACTGACACGTAGTCCGAAGTTGATGTATCCAAAAGTTCCGTATCGACAACAGGATCTCAACGCGACAGACGGCGCGTCAATCGGACGCCCGGTCTGAGAGTTATTGGCATTTTCGTCCCAGGGGCCCGGTTGGTTTTTAGGGAAAAACCAACCCGACCGTACTCCGCCTGTATCCGATCCTCGGGCGGAGTATGCCAAAAGTTCCGTCTCACTTAGAGGAAACTACCACAGCTGACGGTACGTCGTTCGGACGTCCGTAGCTCAAGTTATGAGCGTTTCCGCTCCGAGGGCCCGGTTGGTTTCGTGTACGAACCAACCCGGCCGAACCCAAAGTCTTCCGAAACCTTGAGTATAATATACCGAAACGACCGTCTCGATCCAAGGATCGCGTAGCCGCTGACGGTTCGTCAATCGGAGGTCCCAGGCCCAAGATATGGGCGAAAGACCGTAAAGGGCCCGAAAACGGGGGTTCTGGGCCCGGGGCGACCCGGCCCGAACCGGGTCGGCCCGACCCGGCCCGAACCGGCTCGGTCGGGTCGGGTCCGGCCTGGGCGCGGCCCAGCCGACCGGACCGGCCGGCTCGGTCTCGGCCGAGCGGCCGAATTGCCGCCGCCGCGGGGTTGACCCGCGGCTTTGAAGGAGACGCGGCCCCCGCGGGGGGCCGCCTGTCACGCGGACGCGGCCGGGCCGCCGCGTCCGTCCCGGTTCCGCGCGGCCGCGGAACCGGCCGCCGTTGCCGCCGCGGCTTCAGCCGCGGCGGGCTTCCTCCACGGCGGCGCGCCGGCCGCCGCCGCCTCCGGTCGCCGGCGCCGCCGCGCCGGCGACCCGCGCCGCCGCCGCCTTCTGCGGACCGCCGGGGATGCTCCGGTGGCCCGATTTTATTCCCGTCTGCGCCGTTGCCCCTCCCGGATGCCGACCTTCACTGCGGGATCGACGGATCGCCCCTGCCGCGCGGTTCGTCGTCGTCCGCCATATCCGCACAACAAAAATAGATCGGCGGAGGGTTGCCGGGTCTTGTTCGTTAGACCCGCACCCTCCGCGTTAGTCATAATCCACGGGAGGAACAAGAAAACGATCAATAACAATTTTTAAATGTTAAAATTGTTCGAAGATCAAGTTCTTTACCTTTAAAGAAATAAAATCACGGGAAAGGAAAATATTCCAATCAACCCTTACCTTGTCGTCGTCGTCGGACGAGGGGTCGTCGCGGAATCGTTCGTCGCGAAGGAAGGAGATCGTCGCGTCGTCGCGGTATCCGGCGTCGCGTCGCCAATCTCCGGATCAAGAACGAACGGATTTAATTAATTAAATCCGTTGTTATTGAAATTTAAAAAGGGAGAAATAAAAGGTTCGATTCTCACCTTTGTTGCCGAACGAGGGTCGGCCGCGGAAGAAGAGGCGTCGCCGAAGAATGTCGCGGGTAGATCTCGTCGACGTCGCAGATCTTGGTGTGCGTCGTCGAATTCCGGTCGCCGGCGTTCTTCGCGTTCTTCGCGTTCTTCGCGTTCTTCGTGGAGAGGGTGGAGGCTCAGAGGAATAGCAATCCTCCAAAATAGACAAGTTTGTCTATTTTATTATTTTGCCAACAAACGCAAAACGCGTAAGTAACGACCCACTTAATTCGTTGAATTAATTCAACGAAAGAAACGACCCATTTAATTCACGAAGAAACAGTCCATTTAATTCATGAAATAAACCGCCCAATTAAATGGTCTGTTAAGAATTAAAGAAAACGCGTCGGTTGACTTTTCAGTTATTTTGACGGGTTTTCGCGGGTGCGTTACTTAGCGAAAGAAACGGCGGGGCTCGTGCGGGCCCCACCGCACAAATATCCTACCAAGGGGGTAGGATATTTCTGGATAGCATCCTATCCAGTTCAACTCAGTTCAAGCCGCCTTTAAGTGACTTCAAGTGGCTTCCAAGCAGCTTAAGTGAAATAAAATAAAGTTGTCGCACAAACTTTATTTTATTTCTGACTTAAAGCCGTAAAATTTAAAAACCACGTCTGAGCAAACGCAACTCCGGAAGAGGCGTTTCTAAGCAAATACCGGCGCTGCGATTTTATCGGTGCCCTCAGAATTTGATTCCGGGCACCGGTTCAAAAGATAGAAAAACCCGCTCGTCCGTTCACTGAACGTACCCGAGCCAAACTTCGGAAATTGATTCCGGGCACACCGGGCCTCGGAATCAGGTGCCGTCTGAAGCTGCGCTCTTGTAAAATTCCAAAGAAAATTAAGAAAAAAAATTTCCTTGAAATTTGCGGGTCTTTACAATAATTGTTCCCTCTATAATAACATTTGATATCAATCATAGTAAACATACTAGCATCCTGGGAATGGAAACAAAATTAAAGTTTGGTAATATATTCTTGGTAAATTAATGCATGAAACTGAAGCTATAACCGGACAAATAGAGAATGAATTATATGGAAGAGATAAAAAATGATAAAATAATCCATATAACTAATATCATAAAATGGAGACTAAATCCAAGGATGAGATAGAAACGTAATTAACCACATCAATAAAAAAATAGTTTTATAGTGATATAATGCATAATATTAGACATCATAATCTTACCATCAAGGTCTCGGGCCGAGACACCATACATAAATATGTAATACATAATTCAAATAGAAAATAATAGTTTATATCATATAATATACCAATGAATAGAGAGAATATAACATGACAAAACCATTTCATTCTATGTTCTAGTTATTTATCATATTAAAATGGTAAATAAAAATTCAATAAATAATCTACAGAAACATTTATAGTGGAAAACTAGAATATGAAATATAAACATTTTAAAAAATAAATAAACATATGAAAATGATAATAAGCCATCCATATAAATATGATGGATGGTTAAATTTGATAATTTTCCCAGTAAACCATAATATTTTTCAAATGATGTCGACAGAAATAAAAAATATTTTGAAAAATAAATGAATTTTTATTGAATAAAATACCCAATTTATTTTGAAAAAAATAATTCATAATCAAACAATTTTCATAATTTTAGAGAAAAAATTATTTGAAAAGAGACATAGAATCTTATAATAGAATATTCATGGAAAAAATAGTCATAGTATCTAGAAAAGTTGTTCATACAATTTGTGTGGAAAAAATATTTAGTTCACACCATTAGTAAAAATTTCCTCAATTAGAAAACAACAAGAAGGGTCATTTTAAAAAAAATATAAAGAATTAATATATTTAAAAATATTTTTAATAAAAACTTTTATAATATTAAATGTTTTCATGAATTTTTTTTAATAAAACATTCATATGGAGGAAAAATATTCTTGATTTAATAGAACAACAATGTTGGATTCCATTAAAATATTCTTTCACAGATTTGAGTACATAAAAATTGGTAAATGAATGAAAAATTATAATATCACTTTGTGGAGGTGGTTATCCACACATACGCACAAGTGACGTTATAATTTTATATAAAGTAGATGGATATAAAGGAAAATGGCATATTATATTTATAAAATTAAAATTATTTCATAAATATAATATATAAATATTATAAACATCATAATAACCATCTATTAATGGTAGTGATTAAAAATGAAATACATCGCTTTGTGAGTCGGTAGTCTGATTGTACGAATGAGTGATGATTACGTTCCCAATTTGATGGGGAAGAAGATGAATAGAGTTTAAGAAATGGGCATAAAAATATATCAGTATAATAAATTTACTTATGTTAATATATCATCAAGGTTAAAATATAATTTAATGAGGTATAAGAGGAAATAAAATGAAATCTCTCAGTTAATAATTATACATCTTCATCAGACAACATCCTTTCACATACATTTTATCATTATAAGGATAATATATTGATCAAACTCAGAATAATAGATCCTTTTTTGTGGTTTTTAATATAATTAAGAAGGTAATGGTTCATCTACGAGTCTCTTTAAGTGTGGATAAGGGAGGAGAGTTGGTTTCCTTTAATAATCGAGGGAGGCGACACACTAGGAAATTTTGAAAATATTTAAATGTATTTATGAATTACTCAATACAAACGGATCCAAAATGAATTATATTTGTATAGGGGATGGTAAAGGGTAAAAAAATGCCTATATAATATCATTTAAACATGTTTTATGTCATTTTAACAATTATAGTTATATCTATAACCCTTTTAACCTATTTTAACTCTTAGAATGGTAACGTAAAATTTTACCGAAGATATTATTCATGATGAAAAAATTAAAAGTTTCCTAATTAAAATAAATTAAGTTAAAATTAAATATATGGAGTCCATTTTATCAAATTTATTTTCGTTACTTTGAATAAATTGATTTAATAACAATATCATAAAATTTGATGAGATATAGTTTCTAGAAAATCTTTTTTATTTATAAATATGATTTTACTAAAAAAATAGAATATAAATTCCAATGGAATTAATTGGAATATTTTAAATAAAATAAATTTTTTCTTTATAACCAATCCAAAATATTAGTTAACCTTATAAATTATTTTATTGAAAGAGATGAACGAGAAAACATTTTTTTATTTTTACAAAAACATTACCTAGATCTCCATAATATTATGCCTATATTTTTATGTTTAATAATTTATTTTAATATGAATTATATAACTTATATAATATATTTATTTTATTGAAATTTTTTTCATACTCTTTGATGTTGTTATTATATTACTAAAACATCATAAGAGTGACATTATTGTAAAGTTGATATTTTTCACCAGTCACTTAAAAATCAACTATTTCAAATAAATCACAAAAATATAATTTTGAAATGATTATTTTAAAATTTTAAATTAATTTAATAAAATATAGTTTTTTTTAAATTATAAATTTAGTTTTTAGTCACATTATTTAATAAATATATGAAAATTATTCTATTTTTTCATTATAAAGAAAAAAATATTTTAATAAAATCTTGGGTATTACATTTTTCCCTCATTAAAACAATTCATCCAAAAAAATTCTTGAATGTCCCATCATGAATCGATTTGGTCACTAAATAATAATAACTACTTCATGTTATCATGTTTTCTCTTCTATCATATGATTTTTGCAAAGTACCTTTACCAGCCGAGTCCTAAAATTTCACAAAACATGTCATGTAATATCAAGAGTCTGGATAGAAACTTCACAGTAAGATTAATAAGGTTACAATTATATTTCCTTATGGATGAGAAAATTCATTGGGTATGTAATGAACCTCCTTAATAAACATATTTGTAATTCATCATGAAAATTACTGAATTATGGTAGAATTTACAAATGGTAATCCACAGATCCAATTCATTCAAGAATTTTAAAAGGATAGATGTACCAATGACATAGTGAACCTTTCATTATGTACCTAATAATATATATTTTTTAAGATACCTTAAAAAAACATGATCTCACACATGAAATTATAAATTAATACATCAATTATATGTATAGATATTTTTATTTTCTTGAGATACATTTTTATGAATCTAATGAGTTATTAGTTTCTATGATTTATCCTTAAAAAGTTATGGTCCAAAAATATTCCTTTCTCTAACTTCATCCCATGATGTTATTGTGTGAAATAGTTTTCCATTCCATACTTTAGTTGGTTCCATTTTATATATCAAAAAGAATATATTATTATATAATAATTCTTAGATAGGTAAGTACATATACCACTTTCCCTGAAAGTCACATGATCAAGGAATCAACATTTTTTCTGATGTCTAAATAGCCCTTTCAGATTATCCATCTATCTGAGGGTAATAAAAATTTATCAAATATTTCATGGTTTCATGTGACTTCTAGAGTCACTTCTAAAATTTTAATTTAAACGAGAGATCATAATAAAATATAATCAGAAGAGGTGCAACTTATACACTTCCAACATCATTTATATAAAGTCGCTTTAGCTGACAAAAGGATGGATAATAAGTTATTCTGATGAAATGTATGGACTTAGTAAGGTAATAAAAAATAAGCCATATATAATTATTATTTCTCATAGTATTCAGAAATACTATGAAAAATCGTATAATAATATAATCTTATTTTAACACAGGAATATGTGGAGGTTCCAGGACAACATTAGGATGTTGCATTTAGGCCTATGCCAGCGAAAAACCAAGCATCTTGATCCATAATCAGTAGTTTTCTATTTCATTGTATCCCACCAAAAATGTTATATCCCGGACCAAAAAAATTTCATTGTACTTGGGATTATACTGAAATTTGAGTCGTATGTTTTATACAAAAATTTTATATTTATCTTAGGCATGGATGTAACACATAACATCTTTCAAAATTTCAAAATACATTCTTCATAGATGATATCTACCAACTTCCCATCATTCAAATATTTTCATTTATTTTGAATATTATCATTATCAGGCTGAGAACATATTTTTTTCTCTTAATGGAGTTGATTTACTAATCATTAGGAATATATTTTATGTTTCCCCATCTTTAGTGATTTCCATCTCCGACTTTATAAAATATATGAATAGAGGATCATTGAGAATCATCATTATTGTAAAAATGCTATGATATTTCCTAATAAATGTATATTATTCCTTAATTTTTTTCTTATAGTGGTAATGTATTGATAAATCATAATACATTAGTAGTTATAACCTACACCATTTTCAATGTGTTGATCGCTTTCTCTGAGAAAATGCATTTCAAAATTTTGAATTCTGTATATATTTCATATATTTCACCATAAATGTAATTTCTCCATATTTTCAATGTAAATACTGTGGGTTCCATAATAAGATTATGGCCTAGAAAATTTTGTTCATAAATCTTTGACTTCCTTAATGAATAGGAAAAGCATTATTGTTCTACATAAGGACGCATCCAAATCCCTTTTTGAGGTATCATTATATAAAAAAAATCTATCCATTTGAGATGGTAATGTCATTATAGAAAATTGACCAATATATTGTTTAATTTTTTTTGAAAATCCTTAAATTCTTCCTACTATATAAACAAAACCCCTTAATAAGTCAACATTGTTAATGGGTAAGTAAATCTTTTTAAAAACAATTCATTGATAGTTGCATTTTAATCCAAGGAAACTATATACCTATTTTATATTTTTTGATGTTTTCTATTTCGTTAATCTATTTTTCATTGAAGTGTTAACTAATATTACATCCATATATGCAATACATCCAATAAAAAACCTCATGTATACATATTTTTCATTTTATAAATTTTCCACATAACTCCTTTTCTATAAGAGTCTTAAGAATGATTCTTAGGTGACTATTATAATCATAATAGATTTTATAGTTTTTTCAATAAATCATCAATATATACCATAATGAAATCATTTACATAGTCCTTGAATAATTATTTCATCATATTCTTAGAATCAAGGGTGAATTAGTTAATCAAAATGGAATAACAATAAATTTTTAAGGTATATACCCTATATTAAATGTAATATTTTTAACACAACTATTCTTTTCTTGTAGTTCATGATATCTATAATGAAGATCAATATTTGAAAAGAATTATGACCCTTAAATTTGATCAAATAATTCGTCAATATAAGTAAAAGGATACTTTTTCTTTTTTATGAAAAAATGTAATTTAATATAATAAATGAATAGCCTCATAGACCCATATTTCTTCTTAAAAAAAGAACAGCGGGTACCCCAAGGTAAAACAATAGGGTGTATAAATCCCTTATCACACAACTCCTGCAGATACTTCTTCAGTTAAACTAGGTCTACTATGTTTATCCTATTGGGAGTATTATATATTGTTTTTTCATCCAAGAAGAGATTAATGGAAAACTAAAATTCACACGGATGTGGGTTTCTAGGAAGTTTCATAATAAATATATAAATGTATTCCTACACAATAGGTATAATCACTATTCTATGAAACCCATTTCTTTTAATAGGTTTTGTATTCTCTTCGTCTCTGAGAATTTCATTATAGAGAGCTACATAAGGTGCACTCATTCATGATTAAATCATGTAATATCCCCTATAAGGATTATGGGTTCTATATCTCCTTAAAAACTTATAATATCCTTCTCCTGATAATAAATTTCCTAATTATAATTTGAAATCCAATCAATATAATGATTATATAAAATTAAACCATATGTATGATGATAAAATTGTCAAATAGGGTATGTATATTTTTCATACTAGGAAATGGTTCATATATCATTGTATCAATAATTTTACCACTGTGAGTATTGATTCAAAATATCCCTCTTAAGGTTTTGCACATGAGCCTCAGCCCAGTTAGTGATGTCTCTATATGTATATCCATGAGACCCAGGTTTGAAACCAGACGGAGGCATAATTTCGGGCGTACTATAGCAATACTATAGGAGGCCTTGTAGCAGGTATTATAGCAGTATTATGTGGGTACTATAGTAGGTACTATTCGGTAGTCTAGTAACCAAGAATATTGAACATGGGCCACCGGTTTGGGATTGGATTCCTTAAGGCCTTTGGGCCTCCCAATACATTAGGTCAGTAAGGATTTCATGCCACCTTTAAGGACTTTGGTCCACCTCATGGAGTTCAGAACAAAAGATCAGTGCAGGTTCCCTAGACATATGCTACAAAAAAGGAGAATCCCTAGAAAAGGATTCAGATTAGATGCACTCACCAGATCAGAAACAATGGATTTGGAAGAATGAGGGGGTATGGCTACCCCATCGGGACCAGCTTGTGCATCCATGAGAAGATTAACTAGAGGACTATGAAAAAGGTGGAGAGCTACAATCACAATGCAGATGTTGGGGAGGGGTAGTTCCTTGTAGTTACAGTCTGGTTGAATTCCCTAGGACCTTTGGGTCATGTAATTCTCTAAGCATGTGGGCCTTTTATGGGTTCCCCCTCATGCCTTGGAAGAGGGGTGAACAAAAATCAATAAAAATTATGGCCTTCAGGCCATTCGGGTCCTTCGTAAGGTTCTAGGTGAAAATATTTTTTTTAAACTTGAAATTTTTAAAAGAGTGAGAGGATTCATAATCAAATAAAGCAATTGTTAAATATGAGGCTCTAATAAATGTACTGTTCATTGTATCTTTATGAATGTAAACCTTAGTTATAGTGATTGAATAATATTAAACTTTTTCCTTTGTCCTTTTCTAATGAAAATTCTATTGAAACTTAGGTAATTCATTCTAATAGTCCACCATGTCCTTATAGATGACGTTTAGAACATTAAAAACTTCGTTCTAACCCTTTGTATCATGATCCTAATAGATTTTCTTCACATACATGAATCAAATTCACATTACCATCAAT
The DNA here is from genome assembly GCA_963277665.1 of Viscum album. Classification (NCBI taxonomy): domain Eukaryota; kingdom Viridiplantae; phylum Streptophyta; class Magnoliopsida; order Santalales; family Viscaceae; genus Viscum; species Viscum album. The sequence goes on along the minus strand of OY728160.1, from coordinate 401,339,446 downwards.
ATTTTCCAAAGGTGTTTCCTTCCAAAATTTTTAAAAGGTGTAAACATCACCATTCCATTCTTCCTGTTTTTTAACATCCTTTTCTAGACAGCTCGATCGTTCACTTCTTTTATTTTTTATGGTAAAAAATTAGAAAAATATAATAACTTATTTTTATTTGTGGATCTTGTTACAATATAATAATATATTAAAACATTATATGAAAATAATTCCCATTAAAATATAGGATTTATCCCATCAATTAAATGATTATTATTATTAATTATTTATATACATAATTCACAACATTATTAGTTATCCTTTAAAAGTTATTAATATATTTAGTAATGATTTATCTGATATATTATTTCATAAATCTAGTTACTAATGTTTATTCTAACTTTAAAATGATACCAAATATAAAACCTCTACTCCAATATCATATAGATAGTGGTTATTTAACAAGATTTTCACTAGACATGAACAATTTTATACAGAGGGATTGAATAGTTTTGTTAACATTTAAAACTAGTTACATGATTGAATCTCACATTACATCTCAAATCGTAAAATAAAACACATAATATTCTTTAAGAAATTTATTAATACTTAATGTATAACATCAGATATCAATCATAGTGTACATATTGGCATACTAAGGGAAAGAAAAAAAATAAATGGGGATCTTAGATGCTCAATATGGGAATATATATAGAAAATTATGTCTTATGATAAATAGAACATGAATAACATGGAAGAGATATAAATAATTGACTATTTCATAAAACTAATGTCATAATAAATTAGAATAAACTAATAAATTATTTAGAAACATAAATAATAACACGGATAATAAAAACTAATATTTTAGTTATAAAATGAATAATTTCAAATATCAAAATCCTTAAAATTTTGTCATATTCCAAAACAGCATACATAAATAGGTAAAATGTATTCCAAATACACAATATATTTTGACTCATAAGACTAACCAATGCATCAAGTGTAAATAGAAGGCCCCTATTTTCACTTAGTAAGTTTAATTCAATCATCACATTAAAGTTTATTTCCACATTAAACCACAATATCCATCAATTGATGTTAAAAAAGATGATTTTTTAAAATATTACAAGAATATTTCTCGAGGAAAATTTCATTTTAATTTTGAAATAAATTATTTAAAATATAAAAATTCCAAAAATATTAGGAAATATAATTGATTTGAAAATAAACATGGAATATAATTATGGTATCTTGATGTTAAATAATATTCATTATTATAGGAAAATATATTCATGTGGTAACAGTTAAAAAATATTTTATTCACACTTGTGTTAAAAAATACCTTATTAAGAAATTAACAATAATAATAATTTTAAAAAAAATATAGGTAGTAAAATATGGATAAAAATTACATTAATAAATTATTTTTTAATAAAAAATATATTCTTCAATTTGTATAATGGAATATTTATATAATAGAAAAAAATTATAACCAAATTGAAATGAAAACTCAATTTTCCTTAAAATGTAATTTCAAATTATTATGTTCATAAAGGGAGTAAAATGAAATAAAAAATATAATATATATAAATTTCTAGGTTATAGTAAAATATATGGGTTTTAAGATATGAATATAATATAATTTCACCAATGTAAACATAAAAATAAATAATCTATTATAAGGATGATATTGTGAAATAAACTCTTACCTATAGTATGACTTGTTTCTTAACTATTTTTAATATTTTATATATTAAATTAAAATTCATTAATATACTATATAAACCATATAAATTAATAATATATAATACATGATCTAACAAGAACATTTTAACACTTGTTTAATTAATATATTTTATTAAAATCATCATTTTTGAGTGCAAATGTATCATTTTTTCAAGTAAGTTTCAGTACAGTAGATTTAGTAATTAAATATTCATCATGATTCTATAACATTCAGAATATTTATCATGATATAAATATCATATTAATATTTATATATAAATATTTCTAATCATTCATGAATTTTTTACATGAAAAACTAATTACATCTCTTTGTGGAGGTGGTAGTTGGCACGTACGCACGAGTGGTGTTGTCAATTTTTAACGGGTGTAAGGGTGAGAATGTAAATTATATTTTATATTTGTTGAATTATAATTATGTAATAAATATAATATAAAAAAATTATATCTATCATAATTATCATCCATGAATTTGGGTGATGAAAAAAATCATTACTTTGAGATGAGGTAGTCTGCATATACGCACGAACGAAGATTTCATTTCACATTTCAAGAATGTTAATAAAGGTTGTTCAATCAACATAAATACATAGTATTATATGGGAGATAATAATGTAAATATATAATCATGGTTATCATAAAATTTAATCATTTACAATGATAAATAAAATGAAAACACTCGATTAAGAGTAAACCACTTCTTTTGACAATGTCCCTTACATTACACCTAAGCCTTTTATGGTTGGTTTTTTTTATAAAAAGGACATAGAGATCATTGGGGTTGATATTAGGAAAGTATTATTTTAGGTATTTTTCGAGATTATAGGATCTTGATGTGTGTAATAGAAAGGACAGGTGGTGTCCTTTTATAATTGAGGGAGAGGACACACTTGGAATTTTTCGAAAATTTAAAATATCCTAATATCTAACTCATGTAAAATGGATTCAACATGACTCGTAATCAAATATAAGATGATATATGGTTTTTATATGACCATGAAATATAATTTAAACAATTTTTTATTTCATTTTAACACTTATCATATTAGTCATATCCAATATAACATTTTTAACTCTGGTCATAATAACTAACTTTTTACCAAAGTTACTATTCATAATTACCAAAAATGAAAGTGGGATAATTAAAAAATTTCACATGAATATTCCAATTATTTATTCCATTTTATAAAATTTAATTTATTAAATTTGAAAAAATTAATAATTTAATAACAAACCTGAAAATATTGATGAAAAAACATTTTTCATAAAAATGAATTTTTAAGTATTAAAATGATTTCTTGGTAAAATAAAGTATAATACTGATTATAATATAATTAACTATATTATATTAATTAAAATTAAAATTATTATTATTTTATAAAATCAAAACTGAATATAACCCCATAAATACATTTATTAAAAGGGAATAACAAAAAATAATTTTTATTTGATCCGAAAGATTAATTTGATTTCAAAAATATTAAGAATATATTTATATGACCCGCAATATATTGTTATATAAATAGTATTAATTATTTAAGATGTATTTTTATAAGAGAATAGTTTTAAAATCTTTCATGTTATTATTAAATAATTATAATTTCATAAAAGATATAGTTTTGTAAAATAAATTTTTTACTATTCATCAAAAAATATACTATTTCTAAACAATCTAAAAAATTATCCAAGGATAATTTTTTAAATATAAATTTAAAAATAAAATTCAATTCATTAAATTAAATTTATAGAAATTGTACCTTTAATTTTTACTCACATTCTATAGTAAAGCTTTGTATGTTATACTAATATTTCCATAGAAGAAAAAACATTCAGAATAATTGAATAACAATTGTTACAGTTGGATTCCTAAACCTTTATTTTATGGAATGGTATTCTTGATACAACCAAACATGAATAGACCCAAAATATGATGAATCCACCACCTTCAAAGAATCTCAAGAGTTATACTTTTCCTAACTAATTCAGTTTGGATTTAAGAATGTTGTTATTACATATTAATATTCCATCCACCATAATTGTAAGTCATTTATAAATAAATATACATAGTACTATGTATACAATATTATTGAAAATTATTATCAATTTTTATGTAATATTTCCAATCATGATGTAGTATTCAAGAAGCTAAAACAATACTTCTTGAAGAGGAACCACCAAAAATGATCATTTAGGAAAACATCAGGGAAATTATTTATCTTATTGGTACACCAACATCACAAATAAGTATACCCAAAAAGACCAATGAAATACATGAAATGATACATCCTAACAACATAGAGGAATTGAAAGGACTTCAATTAAGCCCCACTAACATCAGGTTCTTCATACACAACCTTGTCGGTAAGTGTTTCCCCTTATAATGGTTGATGTAGAAATGTGTGACATTTCTATGGGATGGATTTTTTAAAAAAAATCAATTGATGATCTCATGTAGTGTCTTATAGACCCACTAATATTGATGCAACCTGTTGAAGGAAATCATATCTTACTCTATGTGTGACCTTCTGAGCAGTCTCTCATCACTCTTATAACTCAGAAGAAAAATACTATTAAAGATAATAACCACTATTATATCTGTAGTGGAATACTGGATTATAAGGACATGACCTTAAACATTACATAATATTGAATTATGTCAAGAATTCACATTGAGGATCTATTCAGATTCAGAGTTTTAGAGAATTAGTCCATAACTATTACTTAACAACTTGAATATTGCAAGTTGACACTGCTACCCAGTATCCATTCTTCATAAAATATAAACTCTTGAAAAAAAGAGAAATTTCTAGTTCCATGTTTTTGATAGCATGACTTTTCCATGATCTCATCATTTACCCTATTCATCTTTATGTCTAGTGAAAAAGATTTCAAAACATAGGATGAGCATAAAAATTTCAGTAGGGGTTATAAAATAATGAAATGAATTATTATCCCATCAAGAAACACAAATCAATGAAGCCATAATTTTCAATCATAACATAACTCATGAAATCAAAAGATTTATGAATAACATACATAAATCAAAAATCATAAAGGTAACTTATGGAATTCATAACATACATACATTATAACTATCACAAATACATAGGGATTCATATTTAGAATACCCAACATAGTATATTCCCTAAATATCGTAGGATAAATAGTAACGTTTACCTCAGTCATGTTACCCAATGCATTGCGGAGCTATCTCGGGCTCACCCGCCCTAGAAATATCACGAAGCCACCCGTATATGTAACAAATTACCAATAACCATTAAATATTCATAACATGTAAAACAATCATAAAGGAAAGACAAAATATCCACATTTCATTCACAATATATCATTTCATGATATTGACATAATAAATGTGTTATCCAACCATTTTTGAATGCATTTAAATCATTTAATATAGAGTTTTTTGAATCAATTTGTCCCATTCCACATTGAATATTTTAAAGGAATTAACATTATAAACCATTAATATCCACATAAATAAATATGTAAAACCATTTTTAAAACATGAACATTAATGAGAAATATTTAGAAGAATAAATCTTTAAAACATTTAAAATGATATTTTAGTTATATAATGTTTAACAGAATGAGAGGTGCTTCAATACAAATAATAGAAGAATAAAATTTAATCATAAATTTATAATATTATTAGAATAATTTGATTCAGGATATAATATTATCAAGGAATGTATATGCACCATATAAGAGTGAATTGGTGCATAACAGCAATTAAGTCTCAAGGGAATGTAAATTGGGATGAAATCCCTTATAAAGATGGTATCCTTAGATTAAAAATAAATAAATGACATAAAAATGTGTGAAAAATAAAAATACACTCAATATGATTGGATATTCCGTGTAAAAAATCATATTTCATTCACACATATTCATAACACGACATATTGAACAAATAGAAGTTTAACCCAAAGAATTGAAATTGGGTTAAGAAGTTTCATTACAGAAATTCGATAGCATAACGATGTCACATTAAAATTTCAAAAATGATTTCATGAAAGGGAAAAGAGTATCTCATCACATGGACATAAAATTTACATCAATAAGGATATAGAAAAATATATCCCTGTATAGGAAGATGTAAATTAAAAGACATAACAAAAAGACATTTTTAAAAAGAGGACGATGAAAGGTTCTTTTAACGATTTGGTAATATACAAAATATACAACCAATGAAGGATGGGTTATACATTGAAGATGTTAATACCCATAAATTAAATTATATTACACAAATAAAACAATCATGGGCAGTACATATGCTACACAAAAAGAAAATAGTGGCAAATATAGCATGAATCTCACGGGAATTAAAGTGAGATGAAAACCCCTTACCACATTGTAATTCAATAAAGTTGTATGACCAAAAGCTAATAACCACCAAATTAATCATAGAATACCACAAATATAAAGATAATAAATATACTATATATCAAATGGAAGTACACAATTCACCATATGCAATAAATAAGTGGTGAACAATGGAAATCTCACTGAATTAAAAGTGTGATAAGAAATCCCTTACCTCATGTCTGAGATGACTTGTTTGTTCATTTTTCATCCAGAATAATAAACTTAAGATAATTTATACGTTATTAATAAACCTTTTCCAAGTTTATTATTCATTTTATATCACTTATTACCATGTTTTAAACAATATGTAATCATTTAAGTTAATAATGGTCGTTTTGTCGATATTTGGTATTTGAGTAAAAAATCAAATCCTTGTAATTAGATGTTGTCCATGTGGTAAAGGGTAAATTTTATTAAAAATGATCATCATGATTTAGATATCATATATATCATATATATCCAGTATATATATGTATTTATAATAGTACATAAAAATGGAGATAAGAAATGAAATGCACCATTCATGGAGACAGTAAGTTGTACGTACGCATGAACGCTACTTTCATTTCTAGTTTATATTTTAATTGAATGAAAACATAATGATAAATAGTTATATTATAATTCTAGTATAATATCATATATAATTTCAAAAAATCCATCATTTATATGTACCATGTATGGTAATAACGAGTCATATAACTTTGATGGGGTGGTAGTCTGCACTCCCTCAAATAAAATTATCATGTTTAATCATAATAGAAACCATAAAGATATGATATGAATTAAATATACATAAGAATAAAGAAAACATAAACATAATATATATAATATATAAATACAGTGTCATCATAATGGACACCATAAGAGGTGGTAGGAGATAATTGAACAATCATCATTTTGTGAGGCGTTAGTTTTCCATCCACAGAAACAATATGTTCTTTACCCATTAAATGGAGGTGTGTGTAAGTGAAGTTATAATAATTTCCATAACAACATCATAGTATATTTAGGATACTGTTTTTGTTGTAAAATAATGGAATGAAATGATTTTATGTGTTGGAATAGTAAAATAAAAGAAAATAATTTAAGAGAAACTGTTACCTTTAATTCGGGTAACTCCCTTCGGTTTGAACAAAAATGACTTCTTGAAATGACTTATTCCAAAGGTATGGCTTCTAGGAGGATAATTGGGATATTTAGAGCTTATGTTTTCAGGTTTTGGATGATCCAATGGGCTTGAGAGGTGTGAAAATTGTGTTATAAGTGAATGCTTTTTAGAAGGGGGAGGAGGGGTTCTTTTGGAAAGTGTGAAAATACTATTTTATTATATAATTATTTTCGGTTTCTAAATGTCGAAAACTAATTATGATCAAAGATAAGATGACTCATGGTCGAAATTAATTTATCCAATAATAATTGGATAGGTTTTTGAAGTTATTTTAATATTTATAATCTTATTAATTTAAATAATTTATTAATGAGGTGAATATTGCATCATTTTTGTGTCATAAATAATATTATTTATTTGATGTCTAAATAATATAAAATAAATACCATGATGTGGGAAATATTTTTATATTTCCAATTAATATTTATTTTTTAATATAAATCTTATATAACCCTATGTAAAAATCAATTAACTAAAGGATATTTGTTTGGGCCATTTTTGTTTTTACTTTAAATTAATTAATCTAACGTGTCATTATCTCTCCCAGGTGGCTCAATGGGGTCCCAAAATCGACCCAAGGATGACCATGGTTGGTCATAACTCATCCAATAAGGTTAGGACAAGTGTTAAGGTAATTTTGTATTTTTATAATATTTATTTTACCTTGAATTATCCTATTTACCTTTAACCGCGGTAAATAAAAGTCAAAAGTGACTATTCACCAAAAAATTATTTTCATCTTATTGAACAACATTTAACATACTAATAAAATCCATGAATGTATAATTTTCAAAATTTAATTCATAGAAGCGGAAAAATTTCATTTAAATGAAAAAGTTGGGTTTTTAACTACTACTTAGTGGTTTCACTGTTCATCAAAAATTGATGTTTTTTCAGAAAAATACCCAAAATTCAGACTAAGATATATTTGATATTTCAAATTCAAAAATGATGTCTATTTTACATAATTCAAAAGATATAAGTTTCATTGGTTAATTTAAAATTAATTCCCATTGTCAAAACAAATAGCGTGTTTTTAAGAAACAATATATATCAAAAGATTGACACTTGTTTATGCCAAATTTCAAAGTGAAATTAATTAAAATGACCAAAATTAGATTAAATTATAAAAATATTATCTAATTAAACATTAAAACCAATTAAAAATATAATATAACTGTATAAGAAAAACAGATTAAAAGGCAGTTTTGAATTAAAATACGGTATTTTTCACTATTCATCAAAAAATGAATTGTATCAGAAAAATACCAAAAATTTACCCAAACTAAATTTTGATGATCTGATTCTAAAAAAGAATTTTATTTTGTAAAATAGAACATATAAAAGTGACAATATCTAGATATAAAGTGGGTTCATCATCAAAAGGCTGTAAATTGGCCTTTTAATGAATATTAGAGTATATATGCTTATAATATGATTATTTATTATTTTAATCCTCTAAAATTTATGTGATAAATGTAAAAACATTTAAAAACATGTATATTAATATTATAGTTAGTTCTGTCTATTCATACCATTAAAACAACTATGTGTTAACTACCATTTAAAATAATATTATATTATTATTTTTCAGTGTAACTTAACATTGTGTGCAAACGTAAGATTTCAAAGAAACGCGTTGTAATGTATCGGGTACTCCATCAAAATAGCATCCCCTTTAAAGTAAAATTAATAATTAATTTAAAAATAGTAATAAATATGAAAATTATACATTCTTTATTTACCTGGGATTCACATCCTTCCCCACTTTTGGGAATTGCGTCCTTGCAATTTTAAAATTGGGCTCAGAAACATCATTATAATATCTACTTCATAAAAATAGGCAATTAATCTATCACTTTGAAATAAAAGAAGGTAAGTACAAAGGGAATCCAAGACAAAAGATACTGAGATTTCGTGAAAACATGGATATGAAGCAGAAAACAAACCACCATATTCTAATGTAGAGTGATAAAAAACATGATTTGGAGAAAGTTAACCACCAAAAAATCACAAACATGTGATAGGTTAAACAGTTTTTGATTCCCCAGTAAGAAAAGATAACAAAAAAAGATTTTGTTTTAAGTTAATTTTAATAAATTTGAGGAATTTATTTATGAACATAACTAAAAACATAATGAAACATACTTACTTGTCATGTAGACTTTCATCCATTACTAAATTCCTACCACAAACTCATTTTTTTCTTAAAATGATGAGTAATCAATATGATTTGTTCACATTGAATGCTCTATTATCAAATTACAGAGAATCACATAATCTAATAAAGATGAACTATATTTTTTCTATGTCTTTAGACATTAACCAAAACCAAAATGCTTAGTCCAAGATCAGATAATACTCAAAAAGGACAATCTTTTACAATAAGAAAAACTACTCGTAATCCACAAAATTTGTCAAACAAAACCCAAAGATCAAAAAATACCATTCAATAAACAGTTGTCCATAAAATTCTTTAAAGTAATCCAAAATAAGATTGAAACCCAAATCTCAGAAGGAATTAATTACGTAGTCTTCTAAGATAAATCTTAACATTTATATCCAAATAACATCAGTTAATATTAAAGTCTAATATTGAAAAGTAATTTACCTAATCACATATTCTCCATGATAGTTTAATCATTTCCATAGATAACCCAAAATCAACTTATTTTCTATTTATAAAATAATCCAAATAAAAATAATTAGTCATACTAACTAGGTACTTCGCGTAGTCCAGCGGTAGGTGAAAAATCCCTATCTCACTTTGGTTGTCGCTTTGATTACCATAGCTTTTTCTAACGCAATGGGTTGTCACGCGGTCTGTATGTTGTCCTTTTTCAAAAACTATATATTTTTATAACATTAAAAAAAGAGATAAATTCATCCAAAATAACCATAAATTATTTTAACCACAAAGGTTATCTAATAAGTTTCATTTTGCATCACAAAATGTGTTAACCTGTAATTGCCTCAAATTCACGGATCTTAAAAACCCATATGGTTATATATGACTATATCCACAAAAGAAAAGAAAATTATTCCTTGAATAAAAATTTTATATATCAAAATTTAGGGTTACACATAATATAAAAAGAAATCTAATGTAATCCCATCATCAAAAGATCCTTAATACTTTTAAGCATTTCACCATCCTAAAATTTACCATAACTCTTCAACCCCTGATACGTAGACTTCTTAATCATTAAACATTCTTCATGATCCATTAACCATTCCTTTCAAATGTATTCTGAAATAGTTCATTCCTACAAAAAAATCATGAATCATTTCCTAAATTCAATAATATAAAAACATACGTTAATAAATAATCCATACCCTTCCATCGTCATTGTCAGTTTCTTCATCCTCAATAGGAATAGCATTATGTATTGATAAAAAAAATTACGATCCTGGTGATCCCATTCTCAAAACAACATCGTAGGACATTTGTTTTTATAATAACCATGCACACCACATATAAAACATTCAATTGATCCCTCAGAAATCGCTTATTTCCCTTTCCTAGAGTCAACCAGATGCTTTCTTTTTCTATGGCAGGTTCTTGATTTATCAACTTCATTCCCCCATCTATAGCATCATCCCATCCCTTTTGAAACATTTTCTTATGTCTTTATTTACTCATTCTTGACACATAGGTTTTTGAATATACTTACCTTTATGATTATTACCTGAAATTTTGTGGGGATTATTTTCTCACATATATAATGCCTTATAAAAATTACCAAGGTTCAGGTGTTCAATCATCACTCCAGATAGTTGGTTGAGAATAACCACAAGAGTTCTCATTGCAGCTCCCATTTCATTCAATTGCTCTTTCAGAAAACCATCAGAGTTTTATTCATATCCATTGTTACTAGCATGACTTCTAGATCCATCCATTGACTAAAACCAAAAAGTTCAGTGTGAGTATATCATTAAAATATTCATATATTATCTTACGAGGATGGTAAACACTAAAATATACTTTTTCATGTTATCTTAAACTCATTCGATTTATCTAAAAAAACTATTACTATTTTCAATATGGTAACCATTATAGTTTTTTCACTTATGATTAAATAACACCCTAACCTCTAATGTTATCTAAACCGACCTCTAAGACCAAATATAAGGACCTAGCCCAAAACATTACATAATATTGAATTATGTCAAGAATTGACACTGAGGATATTTTTAGTTTTAGAGTTTTAGAGAATTAGGCCATAACTATTACTTAACAAATTGAATATTACATGTAGACACTACTACCCAGTATCCATTTTTCATAAAATAAAAACCCTTGAAAAAAAGAGACATCTGTAGTTCCATGTTTTAGATAGAAGGACTTTTACTTGATCTCATCATTGACCCGATTCATCTTTATTTCCTATGAACAAGATTTCAAAACTTGGGATGAGCAATAAAAGCTCACTAAGGGTTATAAAATAATGAAAAGAAACATTATCCCATAAAAAAATACAAGTCAATGAAACCAAGCCTTTTAATCATAACATACCTCATAAAATCATAATATTTTTGAATAATGTACAGAAATCATAAATTATAAAGGTAACTTATCCCATTCATAACATACATACATTATAGCTATCACGGCTACATAGCGAGTCACATCTAGAATACCCATCATAGTATATTCGCTAAATATCTTATTAGAAACAGTAATGTTTACCTCTATCATGTTACCTAATTCCTTAGAGAGATATCTCGGGCATACCCGCCCCAGGTTTATCATGGAACCACCTGTATATGTAAAAATACCCAATAAAAATTACATATTCAGAACCTGTAAAACAATCATAAAGGAAAGATAAAATTTCCACATATCAATCACAATATATCATTTCTAGATATTGAAATAATAAATGCTTTATCAAACTATGTCCCAAACCATTTATAACAATTAATAAAAATATTTTTGAATCAAATTTCCCCATACATATTTGTTGATTTTAAAGGAATTTATAATTTAAACCATTAATATCCATATAAATAAATACTTAAAACTATTTTGAAAACATGTACATTAATGAAAAATATTTAGAATAATAAATTTTTAAAACATTTAAAAAGATATTTTAGGTAAAGAGTTTTTAACAAAATGAGAGATTCTTGAATACAAATAATTGAGGAATAACATGTAATCAGCACTATATAAAATTATGAGAATAAAGGTATTCATGATATAATATTCCAAAGGAAAGTATATTCACCATATAAGAGTGAATTGGTTCCTAACAACATTGAAGTCTCAGTGGAATGTAAATTGAGACAAAATACCTTATAAAGATTGTATCCATAGACTAAGGATAAATAAATGATATAATAATCTGTGAAAAATAAGAATACACTCAATATGATTGGATATTCAGTGTAAAAAAATAATAGTTCATTCACACATATTCATAACATGACATATTCACCAAGTATAAGTTTAACCCAAATAATTGAAATTGGGTTAAGAAGTTTCCTTACAGAAATTCAACAGGATAACGACATCACATTAAAATTTTAAAAATGATTTGAGGAGAGGGAAAAGGGTATATCATAACTTGGATATAAAATTTACAGAAATAAGGATATATAAAAACATATCCCTACATAGGAAGATGTCAATTAAAAGACATAACAAAAAGACTTTTTAAAATAGGATGTTAAAAGGTTCTTTTTACGATTTGGTAACATACAAAATATTTAACCAAGGAAGGATGGGTCATACAATGAAGATATGAATACCCATAAATTAAATTATATTAGAAAAATAATAAAATCAAGGGAATTACAAATGCCACACAAAGAGAAAATAGTTTCAAATATATCATGAATCTCACGGGAATAAAAGTGGGATGAAACCCCGTTAGCCCATTGTAATTCAATCAAGTCGTATGACCAAAAGTTAATAACCACCAAGTTAATAACAAAATACCACAAATATAAAATATAATCGGGATAGTATATTATAAATTGAAGTACACAATACACCAAATGCAATAAATAAGTGGCGAACAATGGAAATCTCATGGAATTAAAAGTGAGATAAGAAATCTCTTACCTCGTGTCTGACTTGACTTGATTGTTCCTTGTTATTCCTAAATAATAAACTAAAGTCAATTTATACTTTATTAAGAACCCTTTTACAAGTTTATTATTAATTTTATATCACTTATTACCATTTTATAAACAATATGTAATCATTTAATTTAATAATGGTTGTTTTGTCGATATTAGGTATTTTAGTCAAAAATGAACAACATATAATTACAAGTTGTCCATGTGGTCAAGAGTCCATTATCTCCAGAATTATATTCATGATTTACATATCATATATATCCAGTATATATATGTATTTACAACAGTACATAACATTGGAGATAAGAAATGAAATGCACCGTTCATGGAGACAGTAAGTTGTATGTACGCATGAATTCTACTTTTATTTATATTTCGTATTTTAATTGAATGAAAACATAATGATAAATAGTTATATAATAATTACAGTATAATATCATATATAATTTCAATAAATACATCATTTATATGTCCCACGTATGGTAAGAATGAGTCATATCAGTTTGATGGGGCGGTAGTCTGCACATCCTCAAATGAAATTATCAAGTTTAATCATAATGGAAACCATAAAGGTATGATATAAATTAAAAATACATAATCATAAAGAAAACATAAACATAATATATATCATATATAAATATAGAGTCATCATAATGGACACCATAAGAGGTGGTAGGATATAATTGAACAATCATCGTTTCATGAGGCATTAGTTTTCCATCCACAAAAACAGTATGTTCTTTTCCCATTAGGTGGAGGTGTTTGTAAGTGTAGTAATAATACTTCTCATAAAAATATCTAAGTATATTGATTATAATCGTTTTGTTCTAAACAAATGTAATGAAATGATTTTTTGGGTTGGAGAAGTAAAAGAAAAGAAAAGAATTTAAGAGAAATTGTTACCTTTAATTCGGGTAACTCCCATTGTTTTGAACCACAAGGACTTCTTGAAATGACTTCTACCTAAGATATGGCTTATAGAAGGAAGAGGGGTATTTAGAGCTTATTTGAATAGGGTTTGGACAATCCAACGGGCTTTAGAGGTGTGAGTAATGGGTTATAAGTGAGGGATTTTTATAAGGGGGAGGAGGGGTTCTTTTTGAAAGTGTGAAAATATTATTTTACTATAAAATTATTTTCGGTTTCTAAAAGGTCTAAAATCATTAAAGTCTAAGATAAGATGAATCATGGTTGAAAAAAAAATATCCAATATTAATTGTACTGTTTTTTACTGTTATTTTAATATTTATAATCATATTAATTTAAATCATTTATTAATGAGGTGAATACTGCATCATTTTTGTGTCATAAATAATATGATTTATTTGATGTCTAAAAGTTTTAGAATAAATACCATGATATAGGAAATATTTTTGTATTTCTAGTTAAAATTTATAGTTTAAAATATATGTTATATAACCCCATGTAAAAATTAATTAACTAAATGATATTTGTTTGTGCCATTTTTGTCTTTACATTAAATTAATTAATATAACGTCTCATTATCACTCCCAAGTGGTTTCATGGGGTCCCAAAATTGACCCAATGATTTCCATGGTTGGTAATGACTCATCCAATAATGTTAGGACAAGTTTTAAGGTAATTATGTATTATTTTAATATTTATTTTACATTGAATTACCCAATTTTCCTTTAACCGCGGTAAATAAAAGTCAAAATTTACTATTCACAAAAAGATTATTTTCATCTTATTGAACTGCATATTACTAACTAATAACAACCATGTGTGTCGGATTTTCTAAATTCAATACCTTGAAGCGGTATAATTTCATTTAAATAAAAAATTCAGTTTTTTTAACTACTATATAGTGGTTTCGCTATTCGTAAAAAATTGATATTTTTTCAAAAAAATACGAAAAATTATGCCTAAGATATATTTGATATTCCAAATTCAAAAATTATGTCTATTTTACAAAATTAAAAACATAGATGTTGCAATAATTAATTTAAAATTAATTCCCATTGTCAAAACAAATAGCGTGTTTTTATGATACAAAATCTATCAAGAGTTTGACACTTGTTTATGCCCAGTTTCAAAGAGAAATTAATTAAAATGACCAACATTGGATTAAATGATAAAAATATATTCTAATTACACTTTAAAACTATCATGACCCCCTTCCATCAATGATGCCACTCCTGAGCTGGCAATGGTGAAAGGGAGATAATGGCCCCCGAGTCTCGCCTCCAGTAGGCCCTGGGGTGGCGACTAGCACCAAGGGTATAAGTTTTCACAAATATGGGAGGCATTACCCTTTTTATTATATAATATTGGGAAATACGACAAGTCAATCCACCAAAAAGGAAAATAACAAGTGTGTAGAAATAAACCCAAACCAATCCCACATGCATATTTAAACAATTCTGAAACAAGGTATAAGTACAAGAAATCTCAAAAGTACACTACCAAAAGAAATAAGAGTACAAAAACTGCCACAAATCCAACTGTCCTGACTAGTAGGGTCTCACACGGCCCTGGTAGTCGTCCTGGAAACATGAAAGTAAACATAGGGTGAGTATATAAGTATACTAAGTAGGGAAACCGAAAGCTCTCGTGCACAAGTGGGGAGATATCCTATTGTCCTGTGAGAACAACAGAGGAAACCAACAACCTCACAAGGAATTCTATCCACCCAACCTCACTAGCCATGCTCACCAAAAACATGAACAAAATGTAGTAGTATATAAGAACAAGAGTACTGGGTACCCCGCACCATTTCCCACTAGTTAGTTGCTCTTCCTAACAGTGAACGTCCTGACGCTACCACACTCATCCCGCCTGCACCCACCTGGGCCTCAAGAACAACATATCCTACCCGTACACACCTGGGCCTAACAACCACGTATCTCGCCCGCACATACCTGGGCCTCACAACCACGCATCCCGCCTGCACACACATGGACCTCACAAACCACAATCACATCCTCGCCCGAACACAACTGGGCCTCATCCTTAAGGTTCATGGGAACAGTAAGCTTTATCGAAGAGTCTTGGGATAAAACCACCCCAATCTAAACCTACCCGAAGAGTCTCGGGTGTATGGTCGCCTCAAGCCATCACAGCCTATGGAAGAAGGAGCAGGAAGGAGCTAGTAACTAAGGGGAAAACACACTCTCCCAAGAAATGGGAGTGTTCGGTAGTAATTGCTCAACATGGGTGGGGTGCGACAAAACACAAAGATACAGATATATATGTATATATATATGTATACCAAACACACATCCCATCCTATGGCTTCAAAATAGAGAGACCGAGCACGAGCCTCGGCACTGCTATCACGAAGCATGCATACCACGAACTACCCCATCCCCATTTAGGTTTTCATGTTCTAAAACAATTAGTTTATTAGTTCCTTAACTACTGGGAGATTAACTACAACCAACCATATCAAACATTCGTAAAACACATCCCTTCCAACCACTAATCAAGTTAGGAAAACACAAGAAACTCAAGAAAGTCCCTTCTTATTAACCAACCAACCCCATTTATTATTAATTTCGTTCCATTTCCATGCCCCACCATTCATTAACTCTTACTTTTTTATTTATTATTCACAACCCATAGTTCGTTCACATTCAAACCCATCCATGCAGCCCCGCTGCCAACAACCACAACCACAAACACACCGAAACCTGTACATAATCATCTCTTGATACCATTTATGGCTGCCCCGTTGTCCATCACCAACATAGCATTCACACCAATTCACAACCAATCCAACCACATCACCACTTCTCACCCGATCCACAACAACCCAAAAAACACTCCCTTCACATAAATGAACCATAACCAGCACCCACATGTTTATTATTCCATTTTGTTCAACCAGGGTGATCACACAATGGTTCCAAATTTTAATCATCAATCTTTACGTGATTATCTAAATTTCCACATTCCACAAACTTTCCACCTACGAAATTGTCAAGAAAGTTAGGGCAACATTTAATTGCGCAAGCAAAGGCCCCCAGTGACCGTGATTTTCAGTAGGCATAAGACTATTTAATTTACAACATAACAATAGGATAAACAAAGATAAACATAACAACCTCCCCATCCCCATTCTTTAACCAGTTATTGTCTTTATTTATTGGTTCAACCATATCTCAGGAAAACAAGAGGATACCCACCCTGCATGATGAAAAAAAATAGAGATAGGAAGTTATGATCCCTACCTCAACAGGTTCTGATCACAATGCTCCACCAGATCAACTTTAGAAGATGTTCATCGGTGTCCGTCGCTTCTGTCAAATCCCGAAAAAACTTCCTCGGGTGGAAGGTGGGAACTTGAAGCCAAAGGGAAGACAACAGATCCATGCTCAGAAGTTCCGCCTTGTCGTTATGATCATGTGGCTGTTGACGGATCGTAAATCTGATCTCGGACAAAGAAGTTATGGAAGAAAAGAGCCTTCGAGTCACTTGGGAGAGCTCTGCACTAGGGAATGGGGAGGAGAGGCGTAATTTGAAAAGGGGGATATGACCTCTCCTTTTATAGGTGAGAAAAAAAAAGTACACGGTGTGTACATTCTAGTACACAGCGTGTACTCGGCCATTTCACATGGTCACCACGCGGCTTCCAACATGGCCTTCAACGTGGAACATGTCCATTGATTGGTCAACACACGATTTGAGGGTAATGCATACACGGGGTGGGACTACACGACGTGTAGTATGGGATACACAACGTGTACCCACTTATTTCACGCAGCAAGGACACGACATCAACACGACACACAGCCATTGACTGGTCATCACACGGTTTGAGGGTAACGCGTACACGGGGAGGGACTACTCGGCGTTTAGTTTGGGTTAATTGGCGTGTACTCATTTATTTCACGCAGAAAGGACACAGCCTTCAACACAGGGTATACCCAGTGAGGGGGTACATGGCATGTACTCACACTACACGGTGTGTACTTACAAAAATCTGGAATGTTTGGGAAAAGTCCATTTTACCCTCCAGAACACTTCATGACCTTCTTTTCGACAAAGGAATGGGCCGGAGAGGTCCGGGCCATTAAAAAAACAATTAAAAATATAATATAACAGTATAAATAAACTGTATTAAAAGGCAGTTTTGAATTAAAATATAGTATTTTTTATTATTCATCAAAAAATTAATTTTATCCAAAAAATACAAGAAGTTTACCGAAACTATATTTTGATGACCCGATTCTAAAGAATATTTTTTTTCAAATATAACATATAAAAGTGACAAAAACAATATTTAAAGAGGTTTCTACATCAAAATGCATTAAATCGACCTTTTAATGAATATTAGAGTATGTATGCTTAAAATATGATTCATTCTTATTTTAAACCTCTAAAATTTATGCGATTAATGTAAAAACATTTAAGAAACATGTATATTCATATTTTATTTAGTTATTTCCATTATACCAATAATAAATCTAGGCATTAACTTTTATTTAAAATAATATTATATTATTATTTTTCTGTATAACTCAACGTTGTGTGCAATGTAAGATTTCAAAAAACATGTTGTTGTGTATCAATTTCACCATCAAACATAGCATCCCCTTTAAAGTAAAATTAATAATAAATTTAAAAATATTAATAAATATGAAAATTCCATATTCTTTATTTACCTGGGATTTACATCCTTCCCCCCTTTTTAGAATTTGATCCTCGCATTTTTAAAATTGAGCTTGAAAACATCGTTAAATCTCCCACATCACAAAAAGAATCAATAAAACTATCACTTTAAAATAATGGAAGGCAAGTAAAAACGGGAAGCCAAGCCAATAGATACTAAGATTTCATGAAAATGTTGATATAATGGAGAAAACAAACCATCCTGTTCTAATGGAGAGTGATAGAAAACATGATTAGGAGAAAGTTAACAACCAGAAAATCACAAACTTGTGATAGGTTAAACAGTCTTTGATTCCCTAGCCAGAAAAGTTAATAGAAACTTTTTTATATATGTTAATTTTCATAAATTTTAGGAATTTATTTATGAGCTTAACTAAAAACATATGGAAACATATTTACTTGTCATGTAGACATTCATCAATTACTAAATTCCTACCACAAACTCTTTTTTTCTTAAAATGATGGTTATTAAAAATGATTTGTTCACATTGAAAGCTCTATAATCAACTTATAGTGAGTCACATAATCCAAAAAATATGAACTATATTTTTTCATGTTTTTAGACATTAATCAAAACCAAAATGGTTAGTGAGAGATCAAATAGTACTCAAAATGAACAATCTTTTACAAAAAGAAAAACTACTCTTAATCCCCAAAATTTTTCAAAAAAACCCAAAGTTCAAAAAAGACCATTTAATAAATAGTTGTCCATAAAATTCTTTAAAGTAATCCAAACTAAGATTGAAACCCAAATCTCAGAACGATTTAATCATATAGTCTTCCATGATAAATCTTAACATTTTTCTCCAAATAACATCAGTTACTCTTAAAGTCTCATATCGAAATGTAATTAACCTAATCACATATTCTCCATGATACATTAATCATTTCAATATTTAACCCAGAATCAACTTATTATTGATTTATAAAATCATCCAACTAAAAATAATTATTCATACTAATCCAAGACTTCACATAGTCCAGTGGTAGGTGATAAATCTGAGTCAGACATTGGTTGTGGGTTTGATTCCCGCTGCTTTGTCTGATGCAACGGGTTGTCATGCAGTCATCATGTTGTCCTTTTTCAAAAAATATATAATTTTATAACATTTAGAAAAAGAGATAAATTAATCCAAAATAACCATAAAATATTTTAACCACAAAGGTTATCTAATAACTTTCTTTTGGAATCCCAAAATTTATTAACCTATAATTGCCTCAAATTCAAGAATCATAAAAACACAAATGGTTCTATATAACTATATCCACAAAAGAAAAGATAATTATTCCGTGAATAAAATTTTCATATATCAAAATTCACGGTTACACATACTATAAAAAGTCTTCTAATGTAATCCCATCATCAAAAGAGCCTTAATAATTTTAAGAATTTCACCATCCTAAAATCTACCATAACTATTGAATCCCTTATATGTTGTCTTCTTACTCATTAATTGTTCTTCATGATCCATTAACCATTCTTTTCCAACAAATTTTGAAATACTTCATTCCTACAAAAAAAATCATGAATCATACCCTAAGATTCAATACTATCAAAACCCACGTTAAGAAATAATCCATTCCTTTCCTTGGTCATTGTTAGTTTCTTCTTCCTCAATCAGAATAGCATTAAGTATTGATAAATAGAATTTTTTACAATCCTAGTGACCCCATTCTCGAAACTTCTTCGTAGGACATATGTTTTTATAATGACCATGCACAACACATTTAATACATTCAATTGAACCCTTTGAAATATAATATTTCCCTTTTCTAGAGTAAACCATGTACTTCATTTTTCTATGGAAGGTTCTTGCTTTATGACCTTAATTCCCACATCTATATCATCTTCCCATCCCTTTTGAAATATTTTCCTATGTGTTTCTTACCAAATTCTTGACATGTAGATTTTTTAATATACTTACTTTTATGATTATTACCTGAACTTATATGGGGATTTATTTATCGCATATATGATTCGTTATAAAAATAACTGAGGTTCAGGTGGTCAATTGAAACTCTAGATAGTTGGTTGAGAATAAGCACAAGAGCTCTCATTGCAGCTCCCATTTCATTCAATTGGTCATTCAGAAAACCATCAGAGTTTTCTTCACATCCATTGTTACATTCATGCCTTCTAGATCTAGACATTAACTAAAACCAAAATGGTCAGTGTGATTATATCATTAAAACTGTCATATATTATCTTATGAGGATGGTAAATGCTAAAACATACTTTTTCATGTTATCTTAAACTCATTTGATTGATTTAAAAAAAACTATTACTATTACTAATATGCTAACCACTATAGTTCTTTAAGTTATGATTAAATACCACCCTAACCTCTAATGTTATCTAAACTCTCCTCTAATACTGACTATAAGGACCTACCTTAAACATTACATACTCTTTAATTATATCAAAAATTCACATTGAGGATTTTTTCAAATTTAGATTTTTAGGGAATTCGGCCATAACTATTACTTAACAACCTGAATATTATATGTAGACACTACTACCCAGTATCCATTTATCATAAAATAAAATCTCTTGGAAAAAAGAGACATGTCTATTTCCATGTTTTAGATAGCATGACTTTTCTGTGATCTGATCATTGACCCTATTAATCTTCATGTCATGTGAAAAAGATTTCAGAACATGGGATGAGCATAAAAAGCTCAGTAAGGGTTATAAAATAATGAAAAAATCATTATCCCATCAATAAATAAAAATCAATGAAACCATGCTTTTTAATAATAACATACCTCATAAAATCATAAGATTTATAAATAACATACAGAAATCATAAATCATAAAGGTTACTTCTGGAATTCATAACATACTTACATTATAGCTATTGCAGCTTCATAGGGGGTCACATTAAGAATACCCATCATAGTATATTCCCTATATCTCTTAGGATAAACAATAACGTTTACCTATGTCATGTCACCCAATGCATTGGAGAGCTATCTTAGGCTCACATGCCCTAGGTTTATCACAGAACAAACCGTATACGTAAACAATTCCCAATAAACATTACATATTCAGAACATATAAATCAATCATAAAGGAAAGATGAAATTTACACATTCCGATCACAATATATCATTTCATGTTATTGACATAATAAAGGCTTTATCAAAACAATTTCAAAACAGTTTAAAACATTTAACAAAGAGATTTTTTAATCAAAGTGTCCAATAAAACTTTGAAGCTCTTAAAGGAATTAAAATTTTAACACATTAATATACATAAAAATAAATCCTTCAAACCATTTTGAAAACATGGACATTAATGAGAAATATTTATAATAATAAATCGTTATAACATTTAAAATGATATTTTAGTTAAAGAGTTTTTATAAAAATTAGAGATGATTGAATATAAGTAATTAAGGAATAACATTTAATCAGAAATTTATAATATCATGAGAATATAGGGATTCATGATATAATATTCCAATGGAATGTATATGCACCGTATAAGAGTGAATTGGTGAATAACATCATTAATGTATCAATAAAATGTAAATTGAGATGAAATCCCTAATAAAGACTATATCCATATATTAAGGATAAATAAAAGGCATAAAAATGTGTGGAAAATAAAAATACACTAAATATGATTGTATATTAAGTGTAAAAATTCATATTCCAGTCACACATATTCATAGCATGACATAATCTACATGTATAAGTTAAATCCAAATAATTGAAATTGGGTTAAGAAGTTTCTTTAGTGGAATTCAAAAACCTAAAAACGTCACATTAAAATCAAAAAAATGAGTTGACGAGAGAGAAAAATGGTATATCATAACTTGGATAGAAAATTCACAGTAATAACGATATATAAAAACAAATCCCGACATAATAAAATGGTAATTAAAATATATAACAAAAAGACGTCTTTTAAAAAGAGGATGGTGAAAGGTTCCTTTACCGATTTGATAACATACAAAATATACAACCCATGAAAGAAGAATCATACAATAAAGATGTTAATACCCATAAATTAAAATATATTACACAATCAATACTATCATGGATAGTACATATGCCACACAAAAAGAAAATAGTGACAAATATAGCATGAATCTCAAGGGAATAAAACTGAGATGAAAACCCCTTACCACATTGTAATTCAATCGAGACGTAAGACCAAAAGTTAATAACCACAAAATTAATCAATTAATACCATGAATATATAGATAATAATGATATTATATATCAAATATCAGAACACAATACACCACATGCAATAAATAAGTGGCAAACAATTGAAATCTCATTGAATTAAAAGTGAGATAAGAAATTTCTTACCTCGTGTATGACATGACTTGTTTGTTCCTTGTTCTTCTGTAATAATAAACTTGAGTTAATTTATACTTGATTAAGATCCATTTTTCAAGATTATTATTCCTATTATATCACTTATTATTATGTTATAAACAATATGTAATCATTTAAGTTAATAATTTTCATTTTTGTGGATATTTGGTATTTGATCAAAAATGAACACATTATAATTACATGTTGTCCATGTGGTCAAAATTACATTATATAAAGAATGATATTCATGATTTAGATATCATATATATCAAATATATTCATTATATATATGTATTTATAACAGTACATAACATTGGAGATAAGAAATGAATCACACCGTTCATGGAGAAGGTAAGCCATACGTATGCATGAACAATACTTTCATTACTATTTCGTATATTAATTGAATGAAAACATAATTATACAGAGTTATATCATAATTATAGTATAATATAATATATAATTTCAATAACTTCATCCTATATATGTCTCAATTATGGTAAGAATGAATCATATCACTTTGAGGGGGGCGGTAGTCCGCACTTCCTCAAATGAAATTATCATGTTTTCCCATAATTGAAACCATAAAGGTATGATAAAAATTAAAAATACATAAGCATAAGGAAAACGTAAACATTATATATAAAATATATAAATAAATTGTCATCATTATGGCCACCATAAAATGTGGTAGGAGATAATTGAACAATCATGGTTACGTGAGGAGTTAGTTTTCCATCCACAGAAACAATATGTTATTTTCTCATTAGATGGAGGTGTGTGTAAGTGTAGTTCAAATAATTCTTATAAAACATCCTATTCTATTAAGGGTACTGGTTTTGTTATTAAATAATGTGATGAAAAGACTTTAGGAGTTGGAGAAGTAAAATAAAATAAAAGAATTTAAGAGAAATCATGGCATTTCATTGGGGTAACTCCCTTTGTTTTGTACCAAAATGACTTTTTAAAGTGCCTTCTGCCTAAGGTAGGGCTTCTAGGAGGAAGATAAGGGCATTAAAAAATTATTTGGTCAGGATTTTGACGACTCAAGGGGCTTTAGAGACGCGTGTAATGGGTTATAAGTGATGTCTTTTTATAATGGGGGGAGGGGTTCTTTAGGAAAGTGTGAAAATATTATTTTATTATATAATGATTTTCAGTTTCTACAGTTCAAAAAATCATTATGGTCAATGATAAGATTACTCATTGTCTAAGTAAACTCATCCAATAATAATTGGATAGGTTTTGTATGTTATTTTAATATTTATAATCTTATTTATTTAAATCATTTATTAATGAGGTAAATACTGCATCATTTTTGTGTCATAAATAATATTATTTATACGATTTCTAAAAATTATAAAAAAATAACATGATGTAGGAAATTTATTTATATTTCTAATGAATACATAAAGACTAAAGGATAATTTATACAACCCCATGTAAAAATTAATTTACTAAAAGATATTTGTTTGTGTCGTTTTTTTCTTCACTTTAAATTAATTAATCTAAAGTGTCATTATCACTTCCATGTGGCTCCATGTTGTCCCAAAATCGACCCAAGGATGACCATGGTCAGTAAAAACTTGTCCAATAAGGTTTTTAAGGTGTTATGGTGATTTTGTATTATTATAATATTCTTTTTACCTTAAATTTCCATATTTACCTTTAACCGCGGTAAATGAAAGTCATAAGTAACTATTCCAAAAAAAATTATTTTCATCTTATTGTTTCATATTTCACTTACTAATAACAAAAAATTATTTGGTATTTTCAAAATTCAATTCACATAAGTGATCAAATTTCTTTTATATGAAAAAGTTGGTTTTTAACTACTATATAGTGGTTTCACTATTCATCAAAAATTGATGTTTTTCAGAAAAATTCCAAAAATTCATCCTAATCTGTATTTGATATTAAAAATTAAAAAATTATGTCTATTTTACAAAATTCAAAACATAGAAATTTAATTAATTAATATAAAAATAATTCCCGTTTTCAAAAAAATAGCGTGTTTTTAAGAAACAATATCTATCAAAATATTGAAACTTGTTTATGCACAATTTCAAAGTGAAATTAATTCCAATGACCAAAATTGGATTAAATGGTAAAAACATAATCTAATTAAACTTTAAAACCACTTAAAAATATAATCTAACCATATAAATAAATTATATTAAAAAGGAAGTTTTGAATTAAAATACAGTATTTTTCACTATTCATCAAAAAATGAATTTTATTAGAAAAAGACCAAAAATTTAAGCAAAATAAATTTTCATGACCCAATTATAAAAAAGAATTTTATTTTTTCAAATAGAACATATAAATGTAACTAAAACTATATTTAAATAATTTTCTCCATCAAAAGGTGTTAACTCGACCTTTTAATGAATATTAGAGTATTTATGCTTAAAATCATATTCTATATTAATTTAAGCCTTTAAAACATATGAGAAAAATATAAAAACATATAACAAACATTTATATTTATATTGTAGTTAGTTATTTCTATTCAAGCCAATACAACGGAAAGGGGTTCACTACTATTTAAAATAATATTATTTTAATATTTTTCAGTATAACTCTATGTTGTGTGCAACGTAAGATTTCCAAGAAACCCATTGTTGTGTATCGAGTACTCAATCAAACAAAGAATTTTATTAAAAGTAAAATTAATAATTAATTTAAAAATATTAATAAACACGAAAATACCATAATCTATACATACCTGAGATGTTACATGGATATTAAGACCTGATATTATGATATCAAGAATCACTTCCTTTTGTGGATTTTTTCTTCATATAATTTGATATTCTTATTAATACACCATGAGGCCTAACATTAATCTCATGTTCATCCTATAAAATGAATCATCATCCTTGAAATCTAAAATTGGTTCCTTCAATTATTTTGGCCATTTTATATAAATTTAAACTTAGGTTTGTGTCTCAATAAAAAGATAACGGGGAATTCATTAGTAGATTTCATTACATCACATCCCTTATAATAGAAATTTTCATAGAACATATAAATCATTGATGTATAATAATTCTTTATTCATCAATCATTTCAAAAATAGGACATTGTATTTGATGATAATTTTAGAAAACCATTAAGAAAAAATATGGAAAGACCAAAACATAACTGGGTCACTTTCTGGATTGTATTCATCTCTCTAATGAAATAAGTTCTACTTAATTCTTTAATATTATCTAGAAGATACAATGATAATTATGTGTAGTGCCATTCCATCATTTAGGTTTTTAATTGGACCTACGAATAGAAATGGACCAACGAAACATCAAGGATTTGAGAAATATAGTATTACAAATAATAAGACTTCATTATTTTAGATGAATAATAAATACATTGTGAAATAATTCACACCCAAGAACGATAATGGTTTAGTGAATTTAAATACAATATACATAGTCAACTAAATTCATTAAATATCTTTAACATTTCCAATAAAATACTTCTCACATAGTACCCTTATTATAAATTGTTTACTTAATAACATTCCTTAAACCCTAGATAAAATATAAACATAAAAACGATTGAGAAAATATGATCAACCAGGTTAAACATGGTGTAAGGACCTTTATGTTAATAAATTCATGATTATTTTATTTTTGAGCAATGTTTCATTTTTTTTATATTTTAATGATCTCTTAGGATTATATTTTCTGAGAATTAGGAAAACTATTTCATTACATAATAAACATTAACACCCTGTGTTTTGTTTTTTTTACAAAAACAGTATTCATGAGTTCAAATTCTTGTTTCTCTTTTGACACAATTTCATAATTAAAAAGACAATAAATTTTATTCCGATATGGAATTCATAATAATACGTACTTAGGTCCTATAAAAATGCATTTCAAAACATTGTGTGATGAAAAAATATAATTATTGGATATAAAATAATGTAATTCGTCAGTCTAAGGTGAAAAATTGAAAACCCCTAAAATATTTACTTTGTTAAAATATTCTTTTAGAACACAATTAAAACTTACCCACATTTGAAAAACAATTATAGCATAAAGAAAACTTTTAAGACTCTAAGAATAATATACAGAAATCATGTGTCTATCATAGGACATCATCTTCATTCACTCTTAGGATCACTATTTTAAGTTTAACAACTTACATATTTAATTCCAAAAGTATCTTGGGAGTAATCTATAACTACTTTACATAGTACCTTTATGAAATTCATTGGTGGGATTTATCCAGATCACCCATCAATATGTTCTATATTGGGTTAACCAATCAATATTAATATTTTCCATGACCCATAATATAATCATAACACATGTGATATTAAATTTCTTTCATCACAATCACTAGAATAAAATTAATCACCCACCAAGAAACCTTTTTAGATATAGAAATATCTATTCCATATAACCACTTTCTGAAAATACCCAAAACAAAGGTAAGAAGCAAGTTTTTTTAATAAAATATGTATTATTTGACTGCAATATAAATATTAAATAATGGTTTTGGATGAATTAAAATCCATTGAAATCATATATGATACAATATAATATTCATTTTGCTTTTAGTAAAGAATGTAAAAATATTCATTATAAATTATGTAAAAACAATCCTTTTGGAAACCATTGATTGAAAGTAAAAATAGAAATAAAATATCTTTTATAATTTTTATGTATATATAAATACCTTTAAATAATAATTTCAATAATATTGATTTGGGAAAAACATAATTATAAAATATACCATTAAAACATTTTAAATGATGTTTTAAGAAAAAGTGTCAATTGTGACTTGATTATTTTCTAACCAATAAAATATTGAAGAAATTTTTTTATTATTAGAATTGAAAACACTATAATTTATCAATAATATCTATTAAATGCAGGTTTTTTCTATTTTAGACACCTCTAATAAAAACATGTAGTGAAAATAGATTATGTCTCAAAGAAAGGGAATCCATAATAGATATCTCATTCCTCATGCCCTTAATTGAGAGGTATATTCATTATCATATAGAATAATAAAAATATTTTAATTATTTACATTATTAATAACCTTTTTCAAGGAATATATTAATTTTATTTCACATACAACATGTCATAAGTAATTTCATAATTAATTATGTTTGTGTTAAGAATTTTGTTGACATTTTATTCACAAGTCCGAAATGAATTTAGTATGGTGACTATTGTCAAAATAATCCTGGTTCCATTGTAATATATAACCATATTAATGAAATTATTATTATTATTATTATTAATTAATTAAATTTATATAAAATCCATGAATGGAAGATATGAAAAATGAAATACATTTTATCATGGAGGCGGTAGTCTTAACATATGAAAGGGTAACATTTTTAATATTCAAAGTGAATGATGGAAATAAGTTATGATATATTTTAACATTATAGAATTACTATAATGTCATAAATATCATACTATTTTTAAATTATACTATATAATCATACATTTTAGTCAGTGATGTAAAATAAAATACATCACCTCATAAGGTGATAATTCATGATACACATCAACAAATTTTTCATTTTTCATTTGGATTTTAAATATAGAAATAAGATATTTTTTACCCCATAGAAAGTTATTATATATGATTAATATAATAATATATCTTTTATATCTATCATTTTTACCATATATAAAAATTGATGATAGAAGTTGAATTACATCAGTTAATAAGGTCGTAGTTCATCGTACACATGAATGATGGTTTCATTTCCCATTAGTGGAAGTAGAATATTGATTATGATTAATACAAAAACAGAATAACATATTTGTATATGTTATTTACAGATTTTATTATATCAAAATGGATAGAATATTTTTTAAGGATTTATATGAAGAAATAAAACTAAAATATTCAGTTAAAATTTTTACCTCTTCTTTGGAATCTTCATTTTCTTTTCACCTAAATTACTCTAATGTTATTATTATTATCAAAATAAACAACTAAGAAATTTTTATTGATGATAATAAGTTATTTGGGTGGTTATTTGAAAAAAATGTCTCTTTAATTCTATAGTGAAGATGATAGGGGTGTCCTTTTATATGTGGGGGAGAGTTCACACATAGTATTTTTAAAATGATATAAATATTATTAAGTCATTTTCATGGAAACTTTTCCCATAAAAATTAAAATTTCAGAATAATGTTTAATGGTGGAAATAAATAAATAAATTTGTATATATAAATATTTTTATATCATTTTTACATATATCACATCAGTTTGACCCCGTGTAAACCAATTTTATGTTTATCTATGTAAAAAGATTTTTTCAATTTCTACTATGAATTATTATCCAAATTAATTATAAATTATTAAATAAAATTAATTTTAATTATTTAAAAAATAGAATCAATTTTATAAAATTAAATTCAGAGTTGTTGAAATTTTAATTTTAAAAAATTAATGTTTAAAATGGGATGAAAAGCAGTTTTTTAGAATAAATTTATCTTAAGTATAAAAATTTTTAATTAAAAAACCGGTATAAAATTGATTCCAATTATATTATTTTGATTATTAATTAATATAAATTGACTAATTTTTATTTTAAACTAAAATGACTCGACCTTAAGCAATACATATTCCAGTGTCTTTAGACTATAATTTACTTACTTTTATTCCAGATAAACTTTTCAGTTTATAGTTTCTAATAATGAATCCATAACTCATAAATTTAATTTTTTTTAAAAACAGTGGATAATTATATTCATTATCCATTTTCAAACAGTGTAAAATTTTTAAAATAAAATATTTCTTCATTTGATGAAAAAACACCACAATTTTTAACATGAATTCTTTATTTCCCTTAAATATCCATGAACCTTATCATAAACATTTTAAAACATGATATGAGCATAAAAATATCAATAAAAAAATAAAAATAGTAAATCATATATTAAATTTAAAAACATGAATATACAATAAAAATCATTTTCTTAAAACATAGATTTTTACCCAAAAGGGGAATCATTTTTTTATTTAGAAACATCATCAAATTACCATTTAAAATTAAATAATTCCCTTGAAAACACAATAGCTACATAGAAAAATCTTGTAGGTACCTTGGGGAATCATCACCATGAATCCCTTATATAACTCTTACAATTTTAAAATCAATATGATCGACATCCAATAAATTTTTTCAAAGAACATAATCATTACCCAATAGATTAGAGCACTATCTGGGCACACCCATCATATAAGATATACTGAGTACATCAATGAGATAAATTGGTCTTATCCCATAATATAAGATGTCTCAGGATCATATTTGAGCCCTAATTGGGCTTAACCCTTCATATAAAATCTTCATGTACCATATCAAGAATGAATCCTTTTATAAACTGATCTAAATCCATGTGAAAACACTTTAGGATATCAAAATACACTTTTTTCATAAAAACCCATTTTCAATTCCAAAATAACTAGAAAATGGGAAAGAGGTTTTTTATTTTAATAAATCATAGAATATTATAAAGGAATACAAACATCAAATAGTGTTTATGGAAGTGAAAATGTCATTTTCCCCGTATACATTAAAATATAACATTCCTTTCACCTTTTATAATGAATTTCAAAACATTATATAAAAATATTCCATTCAAAATACAATGAATGAAGGTGAAAATAAATAGAAAATTTTCATTTTTAATTCACCAATATACATATAATAAATACATATTATAATTTTCTAAAATATGGACATGGAAAAAATAATTGGAAGGGTTACTTTAAAAGACGAATTTTAAAATTAGTTCTCCTTCCTTGAGTCTAACACAACATGTGTGTTATTTATCATCGTGAGTATAAAAATATAATAATTATTTAACTAATTAATAACATTTCAAGTTTAATTTTTTTATTCCCATACTATGATCAATTACTTAATCAATTAAGTTCATGTAAGACGTTTTAATGATATTTGGAACATATGTCCAAAATGATTTCATTTGGTTGAATATGGTCAAATGGGTAAATAGTTAATAGTTAATAGAATAATAATAGTGGAATAATTATATATTTTAAACCACAATTATAATATTAAACCCAGTAATGGAATATAACTATAAAAATTAATTATGCTATAATTAAGGGGATGGAAAGTTGCACGAATTCATGAGTAACGTTTTGATTTTTCAACGATCATTATGGATATAGGGTAATTAATATTTTTTCGTTATATAAATGTAATTAAATAATAATAAATATATAATTTCTTTAAACATATATATATATATATCATTCATGTGATGTGGTAATGAAAAACAGATCACATCCATTTAGTTAGGTGGTAGTAGGCACAAATGCTTGAACGACGTTATCATTTTTTTAGAGAGTGGAAATATAATTAATTAAATGATATATTTTTTAAAATTATACATATTTAATTAATATCATATATATTATAAATACATAATTACATCTATCCATGATATATGTTGAAGGGAAATTAATTACATCAGTTCGTGGGGCGGTTGTCCGTCGTACATGCAGATGATGGTTTCATTTCCCATTTAATGGAAGAGGAGTCTGATATAGTTTATGTCATTAAAATAAAAACACCTCAGTATATAGAATATTTTGGTGTTAATTGTTATCATTATTTAATAATATTTTAAAGTGGTATAATTATAAATAAACCAAAAATTCAAAAAATATGTACAATGCGTCTTCTTCAAACAACCTTATTTCATTTAAACCATAGGACCATTAAGTTTAGTTTTATTACAAAAATAATACATATAAGACATGAATATGTTTGTAAAGTAAGGGTTTTGTAACATATTATCAGATCCCAAAGGATTTTTATCTGTGAAAAAATGATAATAAGTGATTCCCTTTTATAATAGAGGGGGGGTGATTCTGTGAATTTCATAAAATATTAAATTAATATAAATTAGTTGTGATGACAAAATGCCTAAAAATTAATAATTTTTTTATCAAATATTAGTATTATATTATATAATATTATATGATGAAATATGAACAATTTTGGATCATATTTTAACCACTATATTTTTGTTTTAACCATTCATTAACACTTTTGGTAATTATGGTGATGTTAATGTTTTTTTAATCCTAAGGGTTAAATATACTTAACAAAAAAGTGAAAAAAACAAATAGATCATAGTTGATTTAATAAACCGCATCTCATTCTAATAACTTAAGATAATATATATTGTAATTTTTAATAATTTAGGAAAATTTTACAGATCATAAAAAACATTAATGTTAATTTCGGAACTATTCATTTAATATGATTTTTATAACAACAAGAAAAACATTGAACTCGATTCCAACATATCTAAACCACTATATTATGTCATATTAAAATAAATAATTAATGTAAAATGGGGATTCCTTAAAATCATTTTATTAATATTTTTTGAAATTATTTATTTTATTTTTCTTTTAATTGAATAATTATTGCATCAACGTTACAAAAGATTTAAACATAATTATTTATCCACTAAAAATTAAAAATAAATTTTCATAATGAAACTAAATCATTAATTTTTTAAAATAATAATAAAAACTATACATATCCATAGTTTATTCTTATGTTAAAAATAGAGTATTTATTAAAAGGGGAGTCTGAAAATTCTGGCTTTATATTATCTTAAAAACCTCGAAGGTGACATCATATCTATATGGAAAAATACTTATAATAAATTGTATTTATTATGGGTGATTTATAATAATCCAATAAAAAAAATTAATGTGATTGGATCATTTTTTAGTCCTTATCATTATATTTTTATCTTTATTTGCTCGATTTACCAATTACTGTGATAACAAAACTACAAAGGTTTCTATCCATAACGTCCAAAAATAAAGGTTTCATATTTACCAAATTTGGAAACCCTTGTTCCAAATATAAAATTCAATATTAATTATTAAAAAAAAGATAATTTTCAAAATTTAATATAAAATTACACTATTAAAAGGTGATAAAAATAGTTTTTTCAGAAATATGTACTTTTTTGGTATTAATCATTTTTATAATAAATTAATGCATAAAATTACTTCTAAACCCCATAATTTAATTATCTTAAACCAAAATAATGTAATAAAATGTAAAAATATTGGAAAAATCACATTGTAAATAATAAAAAAAGTATTTTTTATTATGTATTACTATTTTCACAATTATTTGAAAAATCAATTGTTCCAGAAAATTCTCAACAATTAATCCTAAGATAATTTTCATATGATAAACTCATATATTATATATAGTTTTTATTTCAAATTTTATTATTTGAAAATTATACTTTTATATTAGACATTATAATTAAAGAGTTTAATTAAAAAATTCTTTTTTAATAATTACTCATTATGTTTTAAATTAATATTACTATTTATCTCATGAATACTAATAAATAAGAAAATTATTTATTCTATCATTAACCAGGGAGATAAATTCTTCTCTTATTTTTTAAATTTCTTAATCTTAATTTTATTAACTTATTAAAAAAGCAGGGATATCTTTCCCTCATAGAGTTTTCATATTCACATGTTTATTCTTAAATAATTTGATTTTACACAAAACCATAACTTAAGGAACATAACTATTCCACAAAAAATTAACTATATTTAAAATAATATGAATATTTTATTCCTTATTAGAAAAGTTGTCTTCCAATAGAACTATTTTTGGGCTCAACTAACGAGATGAATCTGAAACATATTTTTTCAACATAGAAACATGAAAAATATTGTATACCTGGGATAATCTTAGAGGAAAGGCTACTCAATAGGGAACTCAACCAACATTCTACATTATTTTAGATGTTATAGTAATCCATGTAATTGGATTCCATTTTTTAACAAAACACATTACACTTTAAAATTGAGATACTTTAATAATAACATGATCATATAAATAAAATGGAATATCCTTTCTGTGGTTAACTGCATAACTTTTCTATATGATATTTTATATCCTCATGTACTACTAAATCATTATAACATTTTGATGCATTTCCTCATCCAACTCTAGTCACTTAATCTTCCATTCTCCTATATCATTAAAAAAATGGAGTGTGGCACCACTTTCTATAGAAAACATTAAATTGTACCATCTAAATAATGTAATGAAAACAATTATTATAAGAGAACTCAACCAAATAATTATGTTAATCTGAACACCCCTAATAATATATTGATAAATAATGGAGCATTTCCTCTAAGGTCTGAATCATTCTCTTATACTGTCCATCAGTTTGAGGATAAAAAGTTGTAATAAAATATAATTCAATACCCAAAAGCTTATAAATTCTATTACAAAAACATACACAAAATCTAGAATAATGGCCAGATACAATAAAGTAAAGATCATTATATAACCATTCTTTCTCCTTGTGATATAGTTGAGAAAGCTATTAAAAAATACATAGTATCTGGAAAGGAAAGGATATTTTAATATTTAATTAGTCAGTTAATAAATTAATTAATTATTACATTGGGATTTAATTGGAAATACTACCATGAAATCCATTGATATATTTTCCTATTTCCACTCTAGCAGTGAAAATGGATAAAACACCCCCTTCAACAATTTTGATTCTGCTATAACCTATTGATTTGTAAAAAATCCAACTAAAATTTGTAATATATCTTTTCATTCTATCACATTATTAATATTCTTGAAGTTATACATATATCTCATTTCTTCTATGATGAATGGAAAAATATGAACTATGAACATCCCTCCAGAATTATCTCTTTAGTCAGGAATCATATTGGACAAAAATTACCTTTACAAATATTAAAACACCTTATTTCTTAATACTAAATTTAGAAAACTTATACATTTTAACAAATTATACACTTTCTTGTTACAAATAGTCTTCCTTTTGAGTTTAATTAATTATTTCTGAAAAAGAATACTGCACTGAAACCTAAAAAAATAGAGGATATTCTTTTATCCACAATTTCTAGGATGAAATTCATTAAAAAACTAATCAAAATTTAATAATCTAAATGTAACATGGATAATAAGTATTTTATTTTCTACCACAAAGAAAAACCTGCATTATTTTGTCATTCATGATAATATTGAATCATTCATTCATAATCCTTATTCAGTTCTATCCATATTCCCATACTCATGTTCAAATCCATCTAAGTGAATATAAACTTAATTATTTTGTATCATTATATATTTCACGCTTTACTCCATATAAATGTTACCTTTATTTATTTAAAGTAAAAAACCCAGAGTAGGTAATTCTATATCATTTGTAGAATAGTTTTACTCATGGGGATTTAGTTTATGTGAAGAAAAAGAATTAATTGATCATTTAGAATTAGAGCATAGCCAAGTCTCTTGAAAGAACCATCATTATATATGAAAAATTAATTAATTCTCTAGGGAAAGGGAAAAAGGTATATCATTCACCAATCTTTTTTAAGTTCCTAAACATAATCATAACACACTTTTTTTAGATGAATTTATCTCCTTTTTGAGATAACATTGTCAATAATCTAGAAAATAGAGCAAATATTTTAATAATGTACTGGTAGTAACCCACTAAACCTAGAAAAATATGAATCTAGGTTACATTTTTTTGCCTTATCCATTATTCAATAAAAATATTTTTTAGGGTCAACCATTATTCCCTATTTAGAAACAATATGTCCATGGAATGAAAAATTTTCAACCGAGTCACACTTATTAAATTCAATATATAGTTTCTTTTCATTTATGTTTTGGAAAACAATCATTTGGTTTATCTCATGATCCTCGTGAATTATATAATATACTAGTATATAATTAATAAAACCCCACAAACTTGTATAAATAGTCATTGAAAACTCTATTCATAGGAACCATTTATATATTTGCTGCATTGGAAAACCCAATGTGTGTAACTAAAAATTTATAATACATGTATCCAGTATGCAACAAAGTATTTAGAGTATATTATTCCTTAAAATTCAACTGATTCTACCCTAACCTGAGATGAATCATTTAATAATACTATTCTTTTTATATATGATCAACCCAATCGTTGTTATGATCAAAAGGATACTTATTCTCAAAAGTGTTGTTATACATCGCTCTATAATTAATGTAACATATCAATGAACCATATTTATTTCTAAAAATAAATCCACATTACCCTAAGCTGATATACTAGTCAGAATGAATCCTTTATACAGAAACTATAACAATAGTTTATTTAAATTCTAAAAGCTATACTTGATTTATTCAATAAAGGGATTTTTAAATAGGTTTACCATCATGTACTATAGAAATAGTACAATCAACCTCCTAATGAGGAATAAAAACAAGAAAATAATAACAAAAAATGCAAATATTAAATTACTATAGTTACATCACTTTTATCAATGTTGTATTTCTTTTCAAAAACTTGTGCTAAGTAACTTCCACCGCCAACCCCAATCACTATATCGCCTTCTTTGTAGGTTATCAAAGGTATAAAATGATAGAATATTACTTTTTTGGATATAAATTATATCATTTATTGATAAATAAAAATCCAATAAAAAACTAATATCAAACTCTACCGTGGGTAGTTTTACAATATTTAGCAGAAAGGTCATTCCACTAATAATAGTAGGAATATTACTATTAATGTATGTTGTTGTAATAATTACACCCATAGTCTTCAACAAAATATATATACTCTATTTATGATATGATATTACCATTTAACATGAAAATTTCGCAAAAAATAAATTAATGGAATGATCTTGAGTCAAGTAGATTTTTGGAATAATTTAAATAAATAAGTAACATTCATGTCACAACTTCATTAGATGGCCATGAATATAACGCCCTAAACCCACATTTCTGGATTCATTAATAAAACATGTTGTGTATTTTTTGTATAATAGATAACTAAAAAATAAATAGTACATTATAAAAATGGGATCCTTTTCTAGTCTATGTTCTCGAGAATTATACAACAACATACATATTCTGAATCAGAGTTTACAAAAATATTTACAATATAACAAATTGGATTAGTCTACAATAGCACTTTAACTGTCTATCGACCTTTTAAGGATTACTATGAACAACATTTAAACAACATGGGATGATAAAAATGGCTCAGTATGGTATATAAAAACAACTAAAGTAACTATTAGTCCATAAATATATTTAAACCTATGAATTCATTTTTACAAGACCTACTTATTACCCATAAAGTATCATATATATAATTTGTTAAAACATATAGAATATAAATAAAACATGTATGTAAGAAGTGGAATTAATTAATTAAAATTATATCTATAATGGATACCATATTATTTGCAACCCTCATGACTACATTACATTTTAACCCTTATGGCTTCTTTACAATGTAACCTTCACGGCTACCTTGTGGTGTAACCATCGTAGTTACACATGGAGTAACCATACGACTGACCTCCAACATAATCATACCCATTAAATTCTTGAGATATTTAGGTCACACCCTTCATCATAAACAATAACCAATAACTATAACATAATCATACTACATGAATAAGTTCATAAGAACATTTCATTTGAATTTTGAAAAACAAAATTTCAAAATATGATTTTAAAAGAAAAACCCCTTACAGTTAACATATAATTGAAGTGAGACTTCATAAAGTGGATGGAATATGTTTAGACACTTAAAATATGCATCATTAACCATAATATAAAAAAATTACATCAAACAAACAATTTTAATACCATATAAAAATGAAGTAGTAGGTTAACCCAAAGAATGGAAATCAGGTTATGAATTACCTTACCTCGGGTTCTCCTTACTTAAAATGTGTTTAAAACACCTGTATAATGCTTAAAAAGAGTGTTATTAATATCTTAATGAATCTTATTCATTTCTATAACAAATATATGATCATTTCATTACATCGTCTTACCCTTTAATTATTAGTATTTTGTTCCTTCTATTGTTTCAGGTGTGTTATTTACATGACTTACATTGTCGGTTTTGTATTTAATTTTCCTATAATATAGAAATGAAACTACAGAAGTGGAATGAAATGGTATTAATATGTTTCCATAAGATTAAATGATACCATAAATAATTTTTTTATCATATATGAGGATGATTCTTTCGATAAAATATTTATTATAGTTGCTTAGATCATTTTTGGTTATTCCACGATAATCAAAAACTTGTATCATTATATAGATTAATGTAATGCATAAAATATCACTCTAGAAAAAAAAAACTGGATACAAATTAAAATTTACTTCATTTTGTGACCATTAAAAGAATTTTATGATCATATTTGAAGGATGTAAATGAAATTTCAAATGTATCACCCATGATTTTCATAAAACTACAAATCACGAATGATGTTTTTATAAGAGGCGGAGGAGATACATTAAGTTCATTAATTTTCCATTAACATAATAAAAATGTAGAATATATGTAATAATGGAGATTTCATGGCTCTTTTACTAGGGTTATAGAACAGTCTATAAGAAAATAAAATGAATTGAAAAGAAAACATATGAAAATGGAAGAGGATTCTTACCTCTGGATCACATCTCCTCAAAATACTCTTTATGGCATTCAGTTTTGGCCTTTTGATGAGAATATAAGCTACAGAATGTTGGTAAGAGCCTTGTGTAAGGGATTTGGAATAATTCAGACAATGATTATGGCATGAGAGGTGTGATGGGAAGAGGATAATGAGGACGGTATTTATAGTGGATGAGAGGAGGAGTTTTCCCTTATTTTAATCATTATTTTATTATTTTTTATCAAAACTATAAATAGTATCGATTCATGTGACCCCAAATAGTATTAATTTCATTTTTGTTCAAACCAAGTGGGCTAAAATAAGCGATGATTTAAAAAATAGTGTATTTAACTGATAATTTTAATATACTGTATTATACTGCATTTCACTATTCATCAAAAATTCAAGAGTTTCAAAAAAATCCTAAAAATTGACCCTTAACATTTTTTAATGTGTTGAATTAAAAAATGAAATCTATTTTTTTAAAATATTTTTTTTGCATTGTTAATTTAATTATAAAATTAAAACATAATTTACTTGAAAATACAATTTTAAAATTTAAACTGCATTTCTAACAATTGGAAAAATTTCATTAGGTCTATTAAAATTATCTTATAATCATATATCATAAAAATACTTATCTACAAATAAATTTTAATAAAATAAATATTCATTTAAATTTTTAAATTAATCATAAATTTGTAGTTAAATATATATATGTATTACAAAAAGACCAACACTTAATCAATAGTTTTTATGATATTTATTTACATATGTTGTGACATTGTTATATCATATTGAAACTTATGAGATGGATAAATTTTATTTATAATTTCATTGGTGAATTTACTTTTCATAAGGGTACATTACTGTTCATAATGTTCAAGTTAATATTCATAATAGTACATTACTATTCATTGGGGTCAAGTTACTATTCATAGGGGTACAATATAATTCATAAGGGTCATGTAACTATTTATATTAATATTCATAAGGGTACATTACTATTCATTAGTGTCAAGTTACTATTCAAAAGGGTGTATTACTATTTCTAAGGGTCATGTTACTATTAATATTACTATTTATAAGGTTGGGTTTCTATTTATAAGGGTAGGTTGTAATTCAAAAAAATTGTTTCTTCTATCAGATTCTAAATAACTTACTAATCGAAACAGTTTATGTTTATTTTTTAAAATTAAAAACATGGAAGTGGAAAAATTAAGTTTAATAGTTAGTCTATAAAGTTCACATAGTATTTTTGTAGTTCACTTAAGCACATAGTGTTTTATTTTTAATTATTGGGATGTTAAAACAAATCAACCATAGATGTAGAGAATGACTTTGCTACGCCTTTTGGTTTTTATTCTTGATGATTTCTACCCTGAGTAACAAATGTTAACAACATGTTAGCATAATGACCATTATCCTTACAACTAGAATGTCTTAGCATTGGATTGATATCTTTTACTTTACTCCATGATAGTTTATGATTATTTCCATTATAGTCATAAGACTTATGAACAAACATACCAAATTGGTTACACTTTTCACATTTTATAATAAAGTCTCTAGAATTATTTTTACCTCAATTGTCATATATTGGGAACACGATTTTCTTTCCTCTAAATTTTTTTATAGAGTTATTCCCTTTGTTTTCCATCCAAAAATATTATTAAACTTATCGTATTTTGGAAAATAAGTGTCGAAGTACTCCATCTCAACTTTCACGTCATAGTGAACAATTTTCTCATATATTTCTAAAGTCTCTTGAAATTATTTATCTTCATAAATATTGTTTTATACTAGATTAAAATATTTAAATATTAATATAAATGTCACTAATAAAATTTAGCATTTACCTAGATAGTATTATAAAATTGAATTCATATAAAAATACTAAATCATCATAATTTTGCTTCATTTCAAATAAAATATTTCTGTATTGTGACTCAAAATAACATAGGGATATATTTCTCTTAAAAGATATTATTTACCATTTCCCATTCCATGGCATCAATATCATATTTATCTATAGTACCCTCAAAAAAATATGATCACTAATCATTTCCACCTCCAGAATGATAAATATAAAATGTTAAATTTTTGATTTTGAAACATCCCATGACTTCAAAAATTGATTCCAATCTATTGCTCCAAACATATATTTTATTTGGATTATAGGTTCTACTAAAATTTTTAGGGTTGTCTCATAAAATTCACTATTATTTTCATATTCCTTTACAATATATTTGGATACTATCAAGTATAAATAAATACACCATTTATAGCCTACACCAAATGACCCATTACTGAAAAATGGGTTAGTTTCAATCCCAGCCATTTTAGGATGTTGATTTGGAAGGATGTTTTCCACCTATTTCCTTCCAACAACAACATCCTTATTTCCTATATATAAATCCATTCTGAATAGCCATATTTTAGAATAATAAATATATTAATCATCAAATTCTATTTTATTTCAACTTAAACATAAAATTATATCTCTTAAGCATATTCGTTTAACATTATCTGCATCCCAAAAATTTTCTAGAACTTAATATAACACCAAATATAATGATATGTCTATAAAAATTACATATTCTCTGGTATTTAGACATGAATCAACATACTTTCATTCCTATGTATATTTTTTATTTATATATATAAATAATTAGTTCAAAAATTATACATATAATAACGAAAATTTACAAAGTGGAAACTTCTATTCAGTATACATTTTTACAAAATATAAAACTTTTAAAATAAAACAGGGTTTATCTTCATGAAAAATCATCATGACTTTAAACTATTCTTCTTCCATTGCCTTTGAAATCCCTAAACCTAGCAATATTTTTTAAAACATGCAATGAGGACAAAAATCTTGGTTAGGCACATGAAAAATAATATATCTATTTGTCTAGTGAACAACATAAAAACTAATAAAAATGATTTCTTAAAACATACTTTTACATGAAAATGGAATCAATATTCTATTAAAAAGAAAATTGTCTTTTCTTTTCATATGAAATTATTTCCATCAAAACACATATGTATTGA
Organism: Viscum album; assembly: GCA_963277665.1. Taxonomy (NCBI): domain Eukaryota; kingdom Viridiplantae; phylum Streptophyta; class Magnoliopsida; order Santalales; family Viscaceae; genus Viscum; species Viscum album. The sequence continues at coordinate 401,297,532 of OY728160.1, read as the reverse complement.
TAGAAAGATCATATAGGTTCCTTGGGATATCATTACCAAAAAAACATTACAGAACCCATATAAGAACCCTTGAAATTGGACTTACCATATAGATAAATTTTATTACAACCATCTGGAGAGAATAATCATTACCCAGTGCAGTGGAGTGCTTTCTAGGTTCACCCATTGAATAAGTTATATCAGTATCACTCGTGAAATATAATGGGGCTTACTAATTAATATTAGATACATCGGTCTCGCCTGTGATCTATAATCAAGACCAATGCTATATAAACAATGTACATGGATCGTATCATGAATAAAATCCATGAAAACGACTTATTAACTCTTATGGAAAAAACATTCAAATATCAAAATAACATTTTTTCTGAAAACCCCATTTTGAAAATAAAAATCTAGAAAAAGGAAAGATGTTATTTCATTATAGAAAACATGAATTGTTTTGAGTGAATTCAGAAATTAAATAATGGTTATGGTCGAGTGAAAATCTGATATCGCTATATATATTACAAGAGAACATTAAATTTTTATTTTGTAAAGAATGTCAAAACATTCTATAAAAATATTTATTTTAAAAATCACTGAAATAACGTAAAAAGAGTCATAAAAATTTCAATATTAATGAATTTTTGTCTCTATAAAAACTATACAATAATTTTAAAAATATGTATATGGAATAAAAAGACTTAAAAGGGTGACTATAAATGAATATTTTTTAAAGAAAATCCTTTACCTTAAGACTGAATCATCACTTTTTTATCATCCTAAATAAGAAACTCTAGAAAATTATTTACATTATTGTGAACTTATTTCCGGTTTATTATTCCTTTTATATTTATTTTATTATCAATTACTTAATAAATTTAGTATACAATGAATGTTTTAGTGATATTTGGCTTATATGCCCAAAATGACATCGGTATGTTTACAATGGTAAAATTTTACATTTTTCTATAATCTAAAAAATAAAATTCATAACATAATTATAATATTTATATATCATTTATAATTGTAAATATAATCCGGAAATTTTGTTAATAAAGATGAAATATTATACAATAATGGGGATGGTCGACCGTAACTATGCATGAGTAACCTTCTAATATTTCAAATATCATTATAGAAAGAAAGTAAGTATAATTTAATGTTTATATAACCATAATTATTTGATAGATATACTTTAATTTATTTAAAATTTATTATATATCTCTGCCATGTTATGTGGTGATGAAAAATGAATCGTATTACTTCAAAAAGATGGTAGTCCACACCTACGCACGAACAAATTTTTAATTTTTTAGTGACTAGAAAGGTATGAAATAAAATGATATAAATTATTAAAATAATGATAAATATTTCATTAATATAATATATATACATTAAATCCATCATTGAATCCATTCATGAGAGGCAGTGATAGAAAACAAAAAACATTGATCCACGAGGTGGTAGTCAGCCGTACCCTAGAATGATAGTTATTTTTACCATTTCATGGGAGAGGGATGAATATTGGTATGTAAATTAGCATAAAAACACCTCAGTATAATTAATACAATAGTTTTATTATTTCATCATGATTAAATATATTTTAATTTGGGAGAATAATAAATAATATAGAAAAGCTCGGTTAAAAACTATACTAGTTATTTGGACAACCTCATCTTCTTTACATCCTAAGACCACTAAGGATGGTATAATGAAATTAAGATGGACAATAGTATTTACATAGGTATTTAAAAAAGGTATTTTGGTAGGTATTGGAAGAATCAAAATGAATTTTTTAGAGTTAAAAAATGAGAATAATTAGTACCCTTTTTTAAGAGATGAGAGGGGGACTCTTAGATTTTATTAAAATATTTAATTATTATGAATTTATTTTGATCTCCAACTATAAGTGAATTGATAATTTTAGAATAAAATATGATAATGGTTTAAAATAATATAATATAATATAATTTTGATTTTTTCGTCTCTCATTTTAACACTTATCGTTTTTTATCCATCCGTTAATGCTTTTGACAATTATGGTTATGTTAATGTTTTTTACATTTAAGTGGGTAATATATTTACAATAAGGTAAAAAAGAACATTTAATTTATAATGTATGATTTAATAAATAATATATCATTAACCTTTCCATATATAATATTCTTTTTATAATTTTAAATTATTTAATAAAATATTATTTATTATAAAATAACATTAATGTCAATTTTGAAACTATTCAATTAATGTTAATTTTAAAACTAAAATAAAAAAAATTTAAATTTAATAAAATTTCTCCAAGTCTCTATAATAATTTACTATTATCTAAAATATCATTGAAAAATATATTCATTCAAATAATATTATTTCTCCCATTTTATAAATCATTTATTTTATTTTTATTGAATAATTATTTCAACTTTGTAATGTAATCTTATAAAGTAATTTTTTAATTGCTAAAATTTTAAAATAAATTTCCATTGTGAAAATAAATAATTCTATTACAAAACACAATTTTTAACATAAAATTTCTATTGATTATCAATTTGTTATGAATATAATAGTAATTAAAATTAAGAGTGTGACATTTTGGATCTATATTTACTTAAATAATATAAAAGTTGAAATTATTTCCAAAAGGGCCATATATTTGAATTATGGATGATTGTGGATGAGTTAAAATTATAAAATAAAATTAAATTATGTTGTGGGTTCAAATATTTAGTCGTTATCATCTTATTTTTAACTTTAATTACATGGTTTACTTTTTTTAAGATAAAAAAATTACGTTGATTAATAATAATAATGTCAAAAAATTAAAGGGACCTATTTACCAAATTCATTCACTCTAATTAAAAATACATAATAAAAATTTTAATATTCAAAAAATATACATTTCATAATTTAATTTCAATTTAAATTAGAAAAACATGATGCAAAACTGTTTTTCAGAAAATGCACTTTTTAAGAATCAAATGATTTTATACTAAATTAAACTATAAAATTCATTTAAAACCCATAATTACATTATTTTAAAACAAAAGGAAACAATTATTTTTTCAAACTAATCCAAAATATAATTTTACCTCGTTATCAATTGAAAGAAAAATACAATTTTCAATAAAAGTCACTATTTTTCACCATTCATTGAAAAATCATTATTTTCAATAAAATATAAATGATTTTAAAATTATTAATTAAAAATGATATTTATTTATTAAAATTATGATTCTATAAATCTAATATTATAATTTTAAATAAAATCTTCTAAAGAGTTAAAAAACCTTTTCAATTTTTATTTCAAAATTGCTTAATGTTTTTAGAAATGAATATAACTATATATATCATTAATAGTAAAAAAATATGAAATTGATATATTTTATAATTAACTAAGATGTTATATAAACTATTTAAAAAAATAACTTTGTTATTTCTTTAATTTTTAATACCATTTTCAATTAAAATCATTATTTTTCATTATTCAGTCAAAAAATCAATCTTTTTAAAAACTTCTAAAAAATTCACTCTAATATAATTTTGACATGATGACTTCGAAAATGAATTTAATTTTTTCATTAATATATTCTAAAATTTACTCATATTTTTAATAATTTGTTCTCACCAAAATCAATAAGAAACTATTTTGGATGAAAATTCATTTTTTGAAGCGCAAAATAACTGTATTCTTTTTACTTTACTAATAAATATTACTGAATTAATAACAATAAATTTAATTTAATATATATATAATATTAATATTTCATAAGAAACATTTATCAATAGTGATAAATTTAATTTATTAATATAAAATTATATTACACATATAATAATAATAATACTGAAAATATCTCTTTTACCCTAAAAGGATTTTATCTTAATTTTAAAAAAAATTAATTTTAATATTCTTAATATAACTATATATATTTGAAATATATCTAATAGATATATATCTAATGTGTATATATATACATATAATTTATATTTGTCCAACATCCATACATATCATTGTCGTTTTTCATTCCTATATATAGCTTTACATGCTTTTCTAAACTTTATTCATTTACTTCTCTATCATAATGTATATTGTAATCATAATTATTTAAATTAATTACACAGGTTAAATTGGTGTTATATTCTCCATGAAGAACCACAAGGATAAATATTTTTTTCATTTAATAATGAATATATGTGAATTTATTCCACTTCAAATTTTCTTTATGTTGTTTCATATTACAACATCATAATGTATTAGTGTTTCTATTTTATAGTAATAATTTATTTCAATAATCATATAACTATTTATTTTTTTTATGTTGCGTCTTTCACAAGCTATCAAACATTATATTCAATTAAGTGAGAAAGGTACATTTAAATTCTAGGGTTTTACATATGGTAGATATCAATAGGTAATCATATGTAATAATAATATGAGAATAAGGGTTATGTGAGAATGATAATAAAATATGATTTTCACTTCCAATTAGTATTAGATCGTTAATTAGGATTGATGGTATAAATTTTTGTCTTTTCAAATTCATGAGTCATAAGAGTGAGGACTCATCATTAATCAATCATTAGTTAGGATAAAATATCAGAGGAATAAAAATCTGTCATATAAATTGATGAATAATCATAATAATATAAAATCATTTCATTAGTCATGGCTTACTATGAAAACCATAATAACATAGTGGAGAAGGTAGCATAATATATTTTATAATAATATATATTTTTAAATGTCTTTATTTAATGTTTTATTATATAAATTTTCACATAATGAAACAAAAAATATTGAGATTTCTAGTGTCTTTGGTAGATTTGGTACATAAGATAACATAATAATACTATGATACAATGACTTTATTAGAAACATACTTTACATTCTGTTAAAATCCATTATTTCTCAAAAACAGCTCGAGATAACCTAAGGATATACAAAATAAAAGGGTGTTATACAAATCCCAATAAGAGAATAAAAAAGAATCTAATATGGATACATATTAGTAAAGAGACATAACATTCTGAGAGGTTCGAATCATAATAATTAACATTGAGGCATGATATAACGAGATAAAATTATGTCAATATATTATTGTGGAAAAAACTTAAAACATTGAATTATTAGAATAATTAATGTTTAAAAACTAATAAATCATAACATAGTGAGCTTACGATAACACACCACACACCTTTCATGGCATATCATGAGATTAACTCTTTAACAAATGCATTAGACCACTATCTCGGATCAGTCATCATAATCATATTTTGTACATACCTTTCTATTCCACATAGATCAAATAACATAAAAGATAGCTTCATCTCTATTATCCTTTAAATTTAATAGTGTGGGTTACATTAATGTATTTACCTAATCAGGTAAGTATTGGTTCATATAGTTCAATACCCTTAAGTGGACATGGTTATAAAAATTCAATTAACAATTGTTTGGCATGAAAAATCATAGTGAAATTTCCGTAGCATAACGTGTATTTATTTATTACATGTTAAGGATCCAGTATGTAATTTATCAACAGGTATACAGTGAACAAATCATGTAAATTAGATTGGTTAGGTGGGATTGCTAGTTGATGGGCCACCGCTATGAGGCGATCAAGGATATCAAAATGGATAATTTATCTTGTACTAATATTTATATTCTTTCCAAACCTCATGAATTCATTCCATGAAGATATTTAAAGGAATACATTTCATATAACCTCAAACTATAGATCACATCTATATTTTTCCTTACATATTTTCTATCAAGTTTGTTCTTTTTTAATATAATACTAAATAGTTTGAACCATCTGTATTATACATTTTATAATATCAGGTGACATAAGGTTCCACTCTTTAACATCATCCCAACATGTCGATGTTTGACACCTCTTCCCAAATAGAGCCTCATCTGGTGCCATTTCCATTATCAAATAGAAACTTTTTTATATGAGAATAATCTATGGGGAATTTTGGATCCCAAAATCCCTGTAAGTCCATTATACATGATCTCAGAATATCTTCCAATGTTTTAATGGTTCTTTTGTAGTGACCATATATTTTAGGGTGATAATTAGTTATAAAGCATAGTTTTATATTCAAATCATGTTGAAGTCTTCTCTAAAATATTAAGGTAAACCTCTGATCTCGATCAGATACAATAGGGATTTTAACTATGTCTTGTCTTACAACTTTTCAAATGTATATCTTGGGGATTTTTTCAATAGATAAATCTTCAATGATTTCAATGAAGTAAAATGATTTGGTAAGGAAATAAACTACAACCTATATTGGGTTATTTCCTTTAATTTTCATGGGGAGTCTTATTACAAAATTAATAGAAATGTTTTCTCATTTCAATAATAGTATATGAAATGGTTGTACCATAACTTTATATTTTTATCATTCTTCCTTGAATTTTGGGTGTACCATGCATCAATACACAAACTCAATAATCTCTCTCTTTATATTATCTGACAAAATATTATTCTTCAAATTTATATACATTTTAATGCTTCGTGGATGAATAGAGAAGGATTAGATATTTACATAATCCAGAAGTTTCCTCATTAGTTATGGTTTTAGTGGGACACATATCAAGATTTAAAACCTTATAAATCCTTCTTCCACAAATTTTAACTCTATATATTTTCTACCATCATCTATAGTTACTCATCATATTTTTGAGCCTCTATGATCTACTTAAGGATTGATGGTTGGTTGGTTACATGAGTAATGTAAGATGAATATCATTTTATTATTGTTGTATCTATCGTGTTCATGTACACAATGATTAGATCCCATGTAATCCTTATCATGGATAATTTTTGGGGTCCTTTCAACTAAGATTATCTTCCAATTTTGTTTTCACTACTATGATGGTAATGGATTAAAAAATTTTGATCCCTGATTAGTAAGAAACACATATATTGTTTCATATTATGGTGTTTTTGTGTGATTTTTTACATGAGTATTTTATTAAGTGTATATATATATATCACACTTATCCCCATTGGGATAATTCCACAAAATTATTATCACAAAATATCACTACAACCAATTATATATCATGATTTTGGTAGTTCTAAACAAGTTTCTTTAGTTGTTAGGAAGCATAGGATATTAATTTTTCATTTTTCATGAGTATAAAACCCACTCTATTTTTGGATTCATCATTGTAGATCAAAAATCCTTCAATATTTTGTAGGTAATGTTAGCATTGAACTAATGATTATGTTCTTCTTTATCTCTTAAAAAATTTCCTCTCATTCATCATTGAAGACAAAATTGGCTCTTTTCTAAGATTTCTTAGTTTACAAGGCTTGAAATTTATGATAATTTTCCAAAAGATCAATGATAATACCCATATAATCTAAGAAAAATACATATTTCCATCAAAGATGTTGGTCTTGTACACAATTCAATAGTCTCTATTTTATTAAGGATCCATTGGTATTCTTTTGCTGATTATTACATGCCATGTGATGGATAGTTGATCCAGCTAGAACTTACATTTATTGAGCATTGTATACATTTTTTCTTTCCACAAGGTCTACATTATACTATTTCAATGCTCCTTAGGTTCCTAATATCTTTTTGTGTAGATAAGTTTATCCCATAAAAAGACAACCAAAAATTGGTTAAATAAATATCAAAGGACTTTATTAATCAAATTGATAAAAAATACTAGATCATTCATTTATCCGAATTAAATCAAAAAAAGCTTATAGATCCTGTTCATTAAATGAAAATGTGTCTCAAGAATATCTTCTTTTCACACCTTTACATTTTAATAACATGATTAAAGATCTATCTTAGATAAATACTGGGATCTACATAGCTGATTTAACAAATTTTAAATCTATGGAAGAGGATAATTTTTCATTTTCATGATCTAGTTGAGGTCACAATATCAATGTAGTGGTAGCTCAACCCATCCTTCCACGTGATGAAGAGGATGACTACACCATAAGGTTATGCACTGGAGTATGTAAACACTCTATCCAGATTATCTTATAGTTTCTTCTTTAGTTCCAAGGGTTCACAAATATACATTCTATATAGAGAATTGGGTATATGAAAGTCTCTAAGTGTACAATTGAATGAAAATTAATCCTTTGTTCTAGGAAGAAGTCCGAGAAATTCATTTGGAAACACATCATTATATTACTACATAATGGGTATGTCTTCAAGGATGATTTCATTAGACACAAACATTTCGAAAATATATTATTTCTATTAGGGGAAATTATATACACGGTTGAGATATAGGTATTAAAAAATATTCAACATCATCGTTTAAATTTTATAGAATCAAATGGTGATTCAAAATATGAAATGTGTCTTCATTATTATATCACTTTATGTTTTATTAATAAAATTAAAAACATTCCACAACACAGATAACATCAAATTACACTAAATGGATAGTGATAATATTTTCATGACTAAAATTCATTCAATCATAAACAATTCATACAATAATCATATTATATTTTTCTGATGATATCAAATAATTTTGTGTTGACTTGATGTTCTTAGAAAACATACAAGATATACTAATATGAAATTAATTTAAATACAATAGGTCATAAACAGTTCTAAATTAGTGTTTACTTATACTTCAGTCATCGTGGTTTATATCAGCACTGGACATTCCATGTTCCCCTATTCTGAGAGATTGTTTCTTCTCATTCTAATTATTAGCCATTCGAATAAGGAATTGTATTAGATAATTTCCAAATTCTTTAGATTTACAAGATATAATTTTATATAGTACCTTATATTGAACTTTATTCCAGTCAATGAAATTATTCATATTTTCATGGTAATTGTTTACTTTATACCATATTTTTTGACACAAAAATCATCACCCAGTTCCAATGTGACATTTCCCTAGGTTTATCATTTAACATTTTTTGCATAATGGGAATTGGATCTTCTTTCCTTTATCACCTTCATTAGATGAACTTCATTGAGACATCATCATAATTTTATCTAATGTATTTGGAAATTGAACTATGTGCTATTTTTTATTTTTATTTTTGATAGATAGTTTGTCTTAATCACAAGATCTCTCACTTGATATCCCATTATGATTTGTATATCAATCTGTTATTCATCACATTAGTTATTTACTATGTTCCAACAACTGCAAATCATTTTTTATAATAAAGGGGAAGCATTGGGTGATAATTTTTAAATTTTTAAACATATAAAAGAACAACTATAAATGTTAAAGGGGTAAATCATAAATGACATATGTTTCTTAACCGGTGAATTTCTATACATCATTATAAGTTATCCATGGTCTATTTCCAAACAAAATATTTTATTGGAATTTATTTCCCATAATAGTGGCTCATAATGGGCTTGTAAATTTACCAAAACATATCCCTATGGTGTTTCAAATAAGGTGTATAGTAATTCCCCTTGTTGTTCACCAGATCCTAATTTCGTCTAGCTCTGTACATTGGTTTTGGGGTTGTTACCCCTAGGTAATTTTTTTCAAAATCCACATTCATTTATAGTACCTCAAAAATGATATGTTCTATTGGAACCCACATACTTTATACTTTACTAGAATTTAGTTTTGTTTTTATATGTTTAGTCTTATCCCCAAGCCTTTTACTAGGGTTTTATACGTATAATCCCAAAATTACCTATACATTCCTCTGATACCACCTATGAAAACACATATCTTTAATATATATTATTTCATGATTTATTACATAACATTTCACTTAATACAACAAAAAATATCAATATGACCAGTGTCTTTGAAATATTGGGTACATAATATAACATCATAAAATGGGGATATAATGAATTAATTTAAAACATACTTAACATCCTCTTAAAATCCATAATTAATCTAAAAATACACATGATAAACTGGTGTTTAATATAAGAAAAGGTGTAGTCTATAAAGCTCCGTAATATACAAAAATGGAATAGGGTGTATAAATAAGTGTGGTCAAACAGTCATAACATGGTAGAATAATATGTAAGAATCATAAACATCAATAATGATGCATGATATGACATGTTAGCATAAATTCAACATCAAAATGTGGAAACAACATAAAATTTTTAATCATAAGATGAAGTGAATGTTAACCACAAGTAAATAATAATTTAATGTTCTTAACATAACCTCCATTTCCCCTATCATGGAATCTCATGAGATTAACGCATTACCCAATGCATTGGAGTGTTATATAGGCACACCCATCATAATCTTATCATATACATGAATAAGTGTGCTAAATAGATCATATAACATTATAATGTATTTCATATAAATTTACCCCCATAATTAAAGATCATGGGTTACATATATAGAATTACACATTAGAAGAATTATAGGTGCATATAAGTGAATACTATTGAGTGTAAATGGGAATAATAATTCATTTCATCATCGTTCGGCGTGAAAAATCATAGTGAAATTTCATCAATATAACATTATGAATTAATGATTAATAAAATGTTTCATTAAGATAAAATGGGAACTTTAGTCATTTAAAAATAAAATTTAAAGTATGTGGGATGTGTAAAAACATATCCCAGTGTTATCAATTTTAAATTAATTACATAAAATAGATAAGGAGCTTAAATAAATATGGAAATGATAGGATTCTTTACATTGGCATGGTGATGGATTAGGTATAGGTCATAAAAAGAGGCTAAAAATGATATATCATTATTATAACATAAATTGGGCAGTAAATGGATGGTTATAAGGTCATGTAAACCTAACTAATTGAGATTAAAAATGATAATTACAAATAACAAGACTTAATGGAAAATAAGAGATAGAGAGAGAGAGAGATCCCTTACCCTGAGAGAGTGTTTCCAAAATATTGGGATTTAATTTTTTATTGCATAGGGAAAACATGGGATAAAGAGGGTAATGGTAAGATTATAGAAATATCTATGTATTTTTAGTGAATAGAAATGGGATCTTGGGTGGATTTATAGAGGGAAATATAGGGGAGTTCTTTATTATTTTCTAGACATAGGTTTTGGACTCTTTACAATGAAATAATCAAAACCACAAACCATCCAATGGTTTTTTCTAATGGTTACTACCATATAGGATTTTTTTTCATTAATTAATAATTTCAAAATAAAAAATCATTAAAATATTACCCTTGGTGATGTGGATGTGATTCATGTTCTAAAATATTTTATTTTAAAACCTAATCTTATAGTATTGGTTTTATAGGATTAATAAAGGAATTATAAAATTAATCAAATAACCTAAAAACTCATTTTTAAAAATTACATATATATATGTTATTTTATAAATTTTATGTAATATATTACATCAATTTTGGTTTATCATGATGTAAAAATACTTTCCACATATTTATACCATATTGTATTTTTACTAAAAAAATTTACTATCCTAGAAAATTATGAAAAATTAACCAATGGATATTTTCAGATTTTTAGATCCAAAAATTAATATTAATTTTATAAAAATAAATATATGAATATCATAAATTACAATTTTATTTCAAAATCATCATTTAAAAAAATAACTATTTTTTAAAAAAAGCTTCTACAGACACATATAAAAAATTTTATTTTTTACTACATAAAATAATATTTTCAACTATACTTAATATATTTTATTTCATAATAATTTTTCATTTAAATTTCATTTACACTAAATTTTTTGGAATTGTTCCAAATTAGTTTCTTAATTAAAATTTCTTATTACCCAAAAATAATATTCATGTTTTTTCATTTTGAAGTATTTTTTTTCAAACTCATTATTTAATCATTTCAAAATTAAACTAAATGATTAATATATACAAAATCTATTTCATATAAAAAAATATTAATATTAATGTTGTTATGATGTAGATAAATATCCCATTATTACGCCAATGATCTCCCTAAGGTTAAGTTATGCGACAGTGATATTTTCTTGGGGTGGTTCTACTAAAATTGTGTGTGTCATGAGCTTGATAATGTTGAGCTTTTACCATAAATGGTTTTCTTATGCTTAATTTTTTGAATCATAACATGGGAAATGTTATGATCAAGCCTCGTATATTAAATATCCCTTAGAATATCCAATAAATGATAGTTATATAGAATTATCCTACTACTTTAATCTATTACTTTTTTCATTTTTCTCAATGGACATTATCATAACACTTTATTTATAATGTTAATGTGATCACTGTTCAATAGAAATATTATAAATGGTTATAATTTTAATTTTTTTTAAATCATATTATTATAATATTCTATGATAACCAACATAGTGCATTTATTTTAAATAACTTCTTTAATTAATAGAATAATTTATTCATTCGAAGAGAAAAAATAAAATTTGTTAAATTTTGAGTTAATAAAAATTATGTTCACAACCCAACCTATATTCAACCATCAAATGGGTTCAATCCCCATACCCATCCAAATTATATCTTTTAATATCATTAATTTCCTAATTAATTATTGGGATATATAATTTTGGGCCATATTTTACATTATGTAATCAGACATATGTGTTCCATATGATGAAAATACATTTATTAATTCATTAAAGCATAACCTATAGAAAAGAGTCAAGTTTCTTAAATATTTCATCATTGTATAATAACAATAAATCCATATAAAAATTATTATATAATTATATAATATCCCTAGTGATGAATAAGAATCTTTTTTGGATATTGACATAGATGAAGAATACCACGAAAATCTCATTTGGATCATTCTTTGAAAATAAGGGAAAAATTCCCTTTTCTTTTTATATAATTTTATATAGAAATTAATAGGATATTTAGAAAATAATTTATTTCAAAAATGAATAGAAAATTGAAAATGGGTTTTCAGCTAAAATAATTTGTATTATAGTGTGAGAATACATTTCCATAATAAACATGAAAACAAGTATTTCTTTAACATTTCTATAAATAGTCATAAATTACATATTCAGAAAAAAAAATTGATCTTTTGAAAATAAAGTAAATTATAATTTAGAATACAATTAAATAATTATTATATCATATTAAATAAAATATTCAGAACACATTAATGAACATGGACATAGAATAATAATATCATCTTGTAAAGATAATATGAGGTATGTTTTTCTAAAAAATATTCTCTCGGTAATTTTAATTATCAAATAGAGAAGAATTAAATTGAAACATGAAAAAACCAAAAAAAATAGGAATATAATAAAATATATTGTATAAAAAGAAAAATATTATGTAATTCCTCTAACAGATGTTTATTCATAAACATTCTCAATTTAAAATTAAGACTACAACATAAACCCTTACCTCATGTCCTCCCATTCTATAGATACACACATATGTTCCTATATTATAAATTTATATTTATTATAAATATATAACATGACTATATTCAAACATATATTACTATATAATGTTACATTATTTTTTACTACTTACCATCTATTTACAATTCTTCATTAAAATCAATATTCGGGTGAAAACCAAACCATTTTCCAACCATGTTTCAGTTCGATGGTTTTGGTCCATACACAATGGAAATGGTTTCATCATCTGAATAATATTAATGATGTTAAATATTTCGAATTTATTCATTTAATAATATTTTTTTACCATTCATATAAGGTGTGTTTTAAAAATAAATTACATAAATTTTTGGAGATAGTAGTCTGCGCATACGCATGAGTAATGTTTTCATTTTATAATGATTAGAAAGAGAGAAATATAAATAAAAATATATATTTATTGACTCATAATAATATTATTAATATCATATAAATTTATTAATATCCAGACATATTACCATCCATGTATGGTGTACATGAGAAACGAATCACATCACTTTTTGGATGTGGTAATTTTCATATACTCAAGAGAAAAATTATCATTTCTCAAAGGATGTAAGGGATATAGAAAAATTTTGTAATATTGAAATAAAAAATTTATTATAATAACTATATTGATTACATAATGTTAATATAGTTATATAAAACTTATTGGAGGGTAATTAAAAAAGAAACTCAATATTGATCAGTAAAGACAATTACCTCTTGCCTGAGAAACCCCCTTAGAATGAAACATTCATACTTTAATGGTTGCTATTATGGGAAAATAGAATCTATAGAACATAGTTAGGGGAATTATTAAGGTTTTGGGGTTTGTATTGTCTTAAATATAGGTCTCAAAGTGTGGTAATAATTTAATATATGAGGTTACATTTAAAAAGTGTGGTCATTATGCACTCTTAAATCATTATGAAAATTAAAATATAATAAAGTCATATTAAAGTGAAAATAGAACCATGTGGACAAAGGTTAAAATAGAAGTTATGGTAACATATATATATATATATATATATAATAAAATTTATATAAATTTAATGTTTATTTTAAATCTTATATTTTATTTTATCTCTCCCTCCCGTTAACTTTTTTTAATATTAACTAATGTAACAATTTTTTACCAAATTTCCTATTCTTCATAGAAAAAACTAATGTGGAATAATAAAAAAATATATTTTTTAAATAATTAAATAATGTAGCCAAAATTAATTTCTATATGTTTAAAATCATAAATTTAAGAAAAATAATGGAAAAATCAGTAAATAATATTATTTGAATACTGCATTTTTAAGCATAAAAGTAAATTTAATACAATTAAATACCATGAAAAACCCATTATATAACTATAAGAAAATATTTAATATAATTTAAACACATTTAATTAAAATAATTCATCAATACTTATTATTTTAATTTATTGACATTAACAAAAATTGCGCATATAAGAGTATTTTTTCAGAAACACATCATGTTTTAACTTCAAATGTTTCTATTACAATTTATATCCAATTTATAACCAATGAGTTAATTATAAAATGTGAAAAATAATTATTATTATGATTTATAGTCTGAATTATTTTTTAAATAATATATATATGATAAAATAAATTCTCATAAAAAATAATTTAAAACACTTCTTTAGAATCATTAGCATTTCTTAAGTGAATTAGAAATAATTTATGAAATATATATTTCAATTCAATACCATAGAATGTGACTAAATTTTTAATTCATGGTAATTACTTTCATATTTCTAGGTTTTAATTCTTCATAATCTATCAAAACATCATATTTATTAAAAGAAATATATTTTAAAATCATGGAGTGTTGTAAAGTGTAATTTGGAGTCAGAAATCAAGAAAATATATTTAAATTTCCCTATTAAATAGGATTTGATTAGCTTTGTTTATTATATATAATTTTTTATGGATCAATTTTTATCATAATAAACCCTATCTCTATTTATAAATTTTCTAAATGCCCATGTGAATGCACATTGTAATGAAACAACTATATGGACCCATGCTTAATATACATGTTTATTGAATCATTTTATATGAATATTCATCTCATTAAAAAGTACATGACTATGGATTGTAATCGTTTTTTTATTTGGAAACTGGGAACACATTATTCTAACATGATGAATGGTCTTCAACATCTCCAATAAATATCTTTAACATTAGTACTCCTACATAAAACAATTATTTATAAGCTGGGGAAATGAAACATAAGAAAGGGTGAGCTACGATACTCGGTAATGATAAAAATAAAGGATATACATAATCGTAACATGAAAATAATATTTTGATAACATGAGATTAATATTTTAATATCAAAACATGCATATCGAATAACATAATCATGAGTCATATCATAAATATTGTAAAATCATAAGAAATGAATCATAAGTAAATTAAAGATCATGATTCCTAAGAGAATTTTATTGGAATAATACATAGACTTGTGGTATATAGATAATAATATAAAATAATTCCCTATAATTAAACTATTGTTTAAAAATTATATCAAGGAACTTTATGGAGATGAATCTACTAGGTGAGGCACACCCCTATCTGCAGTCACATTTGTTTCCATATAGTGGACCAGGTTACACCTTTTTCCCATCTTAGGTCAATCCTATCAATTTTTTTCCCACATTAGTGGTCAAGGTTCACTCCTAATACCATATTAGTTGTAAAAGATCATTCCATATACCTTTTTAGTAATCAAGGTTCACTCATAAGACCATATTTGTATTCAAGGTTCACTCCCAAGACCATATTTCATGACAAAGTCCTTTAATAAGCTAGGTTAAATCCCCATTTCATCCACATCTATTTAATGATATATGAATCTTTACCAAATGTCTTGTAGGGATATATAGGTCCCCCACATTTCATATTGAATTCATACATATATGCCTCACAATTTAATAAAACATTCATTATATCATAACCCATAAAAATATATGGGTTTCTTAAAAAACCTACTATAACGCACGAAATGAAATGGGTATCAAAAACATTTCATTATTTCATAACCTATGGAAAAGAGAAAGGTTTCATAATCATTTCATAATATTATAACCCATTAAAAGAATTGGTTTTAATAAGTATGAAATTTGTGAAATAAAAATAGATTTCATAAGCCACTTTTCATCATAAATATAGACAATTCAAAAAAGGATTAAGAATAGTGACCCTAGATAATATCTCTTGTAATCAATAAATAATTTCAAAGGATTACATCTTATATGGAGAATATTTTTGAAATATCTCTTTTAATATTTCTTATGGAGAATAATATTTATTTCAAAATAACTGTTTACAACATGAATTATTATCAAAACCCTTTTCAATGAAAAAATCTTCCAAAAACTTATGAAACAAACATTTAAAATTGTTAAAAAAATCTTGAGGAAAATATCATTTACTATTTGAAAACTATTTTTGAATAAAAAAAATCTAATTCATTTTTATTAAAAATAACCTTGAAACATATAAGGGAAGCTTTGAAAATCATTTGAAAACTTTTCAAATACAAACCCTTTTTAAAAACATTATCTTTTAAATTAAAAATTGAGAAAATATAAATGAATAATTGAAAATAATTTTAAAAACATTTTAAAACATAAAATATTTTTAAAACCATTTTCTTTGAAAAAAGGTCTTAAAAAATTATTTCTATTTTTTTTTTGATAATTTTGTATTGAAAGAACACATATTTCTGAACAAAGAGAGAGATAAAGTGAGATATTCAATAAAATGTTTTCTTAATTATCATAAATACTAAATAGTTGAAAAATGAAACCAGTAAACAAATATGTCATGAATAACCATAGTATAATAAAATTCTTGAGAGTTATTGAGATATGGATCATAATATTTCATCAATGAATGTTTAATCATAAATAATCCTAATAATGATGAGATTGTTGCAATAAACTCTTCCCAGATCGGTAACACTGAATCATAACACCCAAGAGAAAATGACATTGTTTTAAGATTAAAACATCATTAAAATAATTATTTTAACTATATAACATTTAAAATGCTAGTATATACACCTCAGAAAAGAATGTTGGTGCAGAATGTAACATGTGTCTTAGAGAAGGCAAATTGAGGCAAAATTAGCTAAAAAAATTGGTATCTTTTGAACCATAATCCCTATGAAAGATAGATAATAAAATTAATATATAACTACCCATAATATTAAGGATAATAATCATATATGACATTCATGGTCATTATATAAACCAATAAAAAGAAATGAGTGGTGAATAAAACATATGTCTCACATGAATAAATGCGATACTAGAGATCCCCTTACTACATGAGTAACATTTGAATCATTATCCATATGAAAAAATAACATAAAATAAATCATATAATATCATAAATAAACTAAATTAATTTTATAACAACAAATATTTTAGTATATAGATAACACCACAAGATTATGTTGTGAATATATCATAGATTTGGAAAACAATAATGTGAGAGGAGAAAACCCTTACCTTAAGAATTTAATTTCGTTATACATGTTAAAACCTTCCATATAAAAAATATTATTTTTTTATCCATATATAATAGAACCATATTATAATATATATTACCATATATTACTTCATTATGACTATATGTTACCTATTCATTAAAAATCTCATATAAAAGTTGTGCTTCGAGTAATAACTACTTCATTTTTTTATATGTCTTTGACATGTTATTCTTTATCCTCCTATATCGATGATTATTTAAATATTTACAAAATATAAAACATGATTTAAATATAATATATATTCATTATATTAATATTTATATTAATCTATAAATGATAAAAATATAAAATTGAATACATCGTTCATGGAGACAGTAGTTCAAATGTATGCATGAACACTATCTCTATTTTCATGTTGTATTCAAAAAAATAAATTAAATGAAATATATATATAAATATAATTAAATTATAATTATTGTTTAAATTATATAATATATATTTACAAAAAAAATACATTCTCTTTAAGGTGTGACCAAATCACATCGCTTTTAGTAGGTGGTAGTTCACACGTCCACAAACAATGTTATCATATTCACAAAAAATGTATGGAATGATGGTAGGTGTTATATAAAAATTAAAGAGGAATAAAAAAATCATAAAAATCATATATATTATATAAAAATATTAATCTGATAATTATTCCAAACCATTAGTGGTTTTAATGGAAGAATAAATGACGTTTGTCTGTGAGGCGGTAATCTGTTGTACACACAAGCAATGATTATGTATCCCATTTGATGGATGTTTGTTAATGTGTTTGTAGTAAAATTATCATCAAAACATATAATTTTGTCTAAGATACTTATTATATTATATATTCTTTATATAAATGTAATTTAATGGGTGGACAAATAAATAAAACAATAGTTCTTATTTAGGATTGTTACCTCTTCTTCATGTAACTCTGTTGGATACGCACCAAAGGTATTTCTTCTTTGGATTTATTCCCAAAGAGAGGCTTATGGTTTTATAAAAGGGAATTTTTAAGATTATTTTTGTAGGTTTATAATTATATAAATGGCTTGAGGTGTGTGAACATGTGACGGGGTGAGTTCCCTTTTATAGTGGAGGAGGAATTGCATTTTTTAAAATACCAAATGGTAACACCTATTCAGAGGTATCCCATACTTCATGTGACCCAAAAATGATTAATTTTGTATCCAAGATATTATATGGTATAAATATTTCCATAAAGTTTCTCTTATACTTTTTTCTAGGTATTTTGGCACCTTAATTAAAATTTTAACAACTAAGTAAACATAAAATTTCCTTAATCGTTGTAAGTAATTTTAATTACATTCACTAAAATTTATGGTAAAAAACTAATATTACATTAATATAAATTATAAATTATTATTATAAAAAAATATTAAATCTATTTTTAAAAATTCTAAAAAAATATAAGTTGAAGAAATTAATTTAAAATTAATCCCACATATGGGTGAGACAACGAGTTTTTAAAGTGAAAATGTTCAAATGTTTGAAATGTATTTATATCCAATTTTTTTTAGAAATTGATTCCAAATACCTAAATTGGATTAATATATGTAAAAATTATATAAATATACTTTAAAACAAAATAAAAAAATAATTAAACTATATAAATAAATTAGAATAATATTTGGGTTCACATAGAATTTATTATTTTTTATTATTAATCAAAAACCGAAACATCTCATAAAAATACCTAAAATTTACCCAATGTAAATATTGATATTAAAAATTAAAAAATTTATTTTATATTGTAGGAGCTAAATGATAGATGATACTAATTGTAGTATCATAATAATAATGTAGATGGTAAATATACAAGATGGGGTGAATTTTATACCTTAAAAATGCTTTGTAACTTTTATAAATGAAGATGTTTAACAAGGTTAAACAAGGTAATTCACAAAAACTCTAGTTCTACACACTTTCTTGATTCCAGAATTATGATTATGAGGATGCAATTCTGGAAAAGTTAATATGGAAATGAAAAATAATTTTTTTTTATAAAGATAATGATTCTACCTTAAAGCGTATATAATCTTACTAAATCGGAGTGTAAAATTATAAGAAAGTATAAGATAGTTATACATTCCTCAAAAATAAAAATGTAGTGGAAAACTTGAAATATTATAAGTAAAAAGTAGTAAACGTTTTAACCCAAAGAGAAGGGTGTCCAACAACCTTGGATAAAGGTTCCTTGATCTATCTGTTCAAAAGAGTCTATCTTACCCACACCAGGGTAATCCCTTGATACAATGATCAGAGTTTGTCTTGCTATCCCTGAAAGCCCTCAACTTCAAGGTAGTTAGCACCTCTGTCTTCCTCAACAATGAAGTCCCCTAAATTTAAGGTAGTCGGCACCTCTGTATTCCTATCCCTGGAAGCCCACGAATGTACTCAGCAACATTCATAGTTCCACGAAGCAATTCTGAACAAGATGTTTAATATACACTAAGAATGAGAGTATCTCTCTCTAAAAATCACCTTAACAGCATGTAGTCTCTAGAGTGATAGAACCACATAATAGTTATGAGCTCATTCAAATGAGATCCTATTTATAGGAACAGCTTCAATGGTCGGCTCCCTCCTCCAATGGTTATATTATTTCTTCAGTTTTAGAGGGACATGTACACGTTTCACCCAATCTACGGTTAGTTAGTAACTAAGTTTATGACATCATTTTGTAACCAAAACATGTGTAAGAAAAAATATGTTTAGTTAAGAAAATTCATTTTTTGGAGAGTAATAAAAAATGAATGTTTGGAGTCTACCCAAAAACTATTCATAGTCAATAATATATGGATATTCAGATTATTTTTATCAGAATAATTCATAGATATAATTCTATAGAGTTTGGAACCAGAATTCGGAGAATGAATTCATATGAATTTGTCACCAGAATTCGATGTATGAATTCATAAGAATTCGTAACCAGAATTAGGAGTTAGAACTCAAAAAATATCGGAGTCTGAAATCGGAGAACTCATAGTTAGAACTCATAAGAGTTCGGAGTCTAAATTCAAAGAACTTGAAGTTAGAACATAGAAGAGTTTAGAGTCTAAATTTAGAGAAATCGGAGACAGAACTCAGAAGAGTTTGGACTCTGAATTCCAAGAACTGAGATTCATAACTCAAGAGAGTTCAGAGTCTGAATTCAGAGAACTCAAAGTCAGAACTCAGAAGAGTTCAGAGTCTAAATTTATAGAACACGGAACCTGAACTCATAGAAGTTCGGTGTCTGAATTCAGAGAGTTCACAGTTAGAACTCAGAAGAGTTCGGAGTCTGAATTCAAAGAACTCGAATTCAGAACTCAGAAGGGTTCGAAGTCTGAATTCATAGAACTCGGATTCAGAACTTAGAAGAGTTTGAATTCTAAATTCAGGGAGTTTAGAACGTGAATTCATATCATGAAAAAAAATGCTATATATCTAAATATATATATGATTCCGTGGTTTTTGATATGAAATCAATTTTTATACTTAGAAAAAATATGAATAATGAGAAACATGGTAAGGATAAATTTAATTGGGGAAGGAAAATTTTCATTATGAGAGTAAAACATAGGATAAAAGAGATTTGACTTAAGATAAGGTGTTTGTGATTTTCAAAACAAGATGAAATGTAAAAGTCATAAGGAACCCTTATTGAGTCAATAATCTCCCCAAACATGAAAGAATGGAAATTTCATAAGGAATCCTTATTGACTCAACAATCCCCCCCTTTTTGGAAAGCACAAACATCCTTTCAAAAAAGAATATAATGACTTAGAAAGTATTTTCCTAGACTTTGAATATGAAAATTATCTCCCTTATCATAAGGGAAATGATGAATATGACTAACCCCCCTTAGGATTTTGAACACTAAGGATCATATTCTAGATTTTTGGGATGAGACTTAGCATTTTATTTCATACAAAAATCTTTTTGTATAAGAACTCCCCCTTAGATTAACACTCCCCGTTTCTTTTGGAATTTTATTCTTTTCCTAGAATTATTTTTCCTTTCTCCCCATTTGTGATTTTCAGAAACAAATATAGGGAATGTAAAAGTAAATATGGTACCTAAAATATTAGTACAAACAGAAAAATATTGGAATAGTAACCAATAATTTCATTACAATTGAAAAAATTTATACAAGAAAAATTAAACAAAAGATCTGATTGGGTATATCATCCTTCCTTCTCATTGGTAATCAACTTCTTCACAATGGTTTTCGGTATTTTAAGCTCCTTGAGATCTTATTATAATCACTTTAGAAGCTGATCCTGATCTTCTAACTTCTTCTCTAGATCCTTCATTCTTTCTTCCTGAGTTTTAAGAGCATATGCCTGATCATTACACTGTTCATCTTGCTTCGCAAGATTTTATTCAATCTCAATCTGGATATCCCTTTATCTCTTTCAACTTTGGGAAACTGATTATAGCTTTCTATTCAAATATTTTACTTCTTGTATCTAAGTATTCTGCTAAAAAGTTAGCTTTTTTTCAAATCTAATCATGTTATCCATGATCTTCCCACCTTTGATTCAAAATAATCCTTGAAACTTTCTTGAAATTCATCAAGGATTCCCATCTCTTGAATAGTTTTCTTTGACCAACTAGTAATCTTCTTGAAAGATCACTTGTGAGCCTCATAGGCAATGAGAAAAGTCTTGAAATCTACCTCTAGTTTTACACACTTATCTATCAGCATGTATATTGAATATTCATTCTGATTTAAGGTGTGTTGAAGAAACTCGCATCTGGAGTCAATGCTTAGAAAATTGGAATGGTACCACCAAGCTTCTTCAATGACTGAACTACGAAATCATGTCCAAGGGAGGAAGATTCCGAATCATAAACTTTACTTGGTGAGGGATATTTTTTTATTTCAACTACTTTTCTCTTGGATGAAGAACCACCAACATATTTTTTCTTAACCACTGATTTTGTAGGTGTATCAAAAAAGAATTTTTTTCCCTTATTTGGTTTCGGAATGGCTTCGTCATCTGGAGATTAATGTTCACTGTCAGACAGCTGAATAATTTTCTCTTCCTCTATCTCTTCTTTCTCATCTTTTTCCATAGCATCTTCTAAATGAAAGAAATAATGATTTCAACTTTCCTCTTTAGACATCTTATTGAATTCTTCTTTATCCTTCTCTTCGTCCTTTCCAGGAGTAGCAAGCTTTGATGATTCGGCTTGAGAAGTTTGGATTGATAATTTTTCTAAATGGATTTCCATCTCATGAAAATATTCCAATTGTTTAATCATATCTTTGGTATCGCCACTACTTTCTTTTTCTTTTTCTTCTTCTACTACATTTTCTACTTCCTTTTCTTTGACATTTCTCAAAGTCACATTCTTCTTCCCCGGTGTTTCTGGTAAAGCTTATACCAAGAAGGATTCTGGTACTAGAATATTTTTGGAAGCTTTCTCGGTATCCTTCATAAGTGACTACACAATCTCTGCTTTAGCCATTTTCTTCTTTTGTTTCTTTTCTTTCTCTTCCCTTCCTAAATACTCAATTGTCTTATCCGTTAGAGATTTTTCTTCAGTGGGGTTTAGTCCAAACTTGGGCTCCCCTTCTTTCATGTTCTTCGTTTCTTCCCTCTACTTAGCTACTACCTCATCTGGATAGGCTTTTTGTTTCTTCGTCGTTTGGGGGTGCTGACTGTACTTCCTTGGCCAATGGAGTTTATGACTTCTCTTACACTTCTTTCACCTTCCTATTCCTTGCACCTTTTTTATAATTCTCTGCCACTTCTTGTTTCTTTGGAATGACTTCAGATTCTTCTTCTGGCAAGCTATAAAATTCTCAATATTCTTTGGAAAATCCAACATTCATCCTTCTCAATGTATCATAACTAACCAACATGACTATTCAATTCCTTGGATTTAAAGTGAAAGTAATTTTGAATGTCTCCGAGCACTGAACAATCATATTCAAAAGAATGGATGTATACATAATGATCTGAGCCTTCTGATTTCCATTATTTATATTCTCGATCGTATTCAAAATATTCTTGACCAGGTAAATTTTCCATAGATAAACCAAGAAATCCAAGATACACCTACCACTCTTCTTCAGGGTATCCTAATCCCCTTTTCTCGGAATGATGAATCCTTGAACCCATAATTCAAGAATCTAGAAATTTGTAGTGAGGTGAATAATCGTCGGATTCTTAACATCTGTAAGACCGAGGAACTCAGTAGCTTTCACCTTAA
Organism: Viscum album; assembly: GCA_963277665.1. Taxonomy (NCBI): domain Eukaryota; kingdom Viridiplantae; phylum Streptophyta; class Magnoliopsida; order Santalales; family Viscaceae; genus Viscum; species Viscum album. Next base: position 401,273,444 of record OY728160.1, on the reverse strand, counting down.
CAAATCTTCCTTGAACATCTGGAAACTTATGAGAACAAAATTCAGCTTCTCCTTCCAATAGAACTCCAAAAAAATATTCAGCATTGTTATACAAGAGATCAAAATTATTCCCATAGCATTTGAAAGAGAACTTATATCTGCCTTCTTTCACGAAAAATATCACTTTTTCATAAAATTCATCTAGAAAATCCGGATAAACTAAATCTTGAGCTCTTGACATCGATATGGAAACCCTTTCCCATCCGTTTTGTTTGATGTTTTTGAGATGATGGAGTCATACTTGGTGAAAACGTTTGGATGCACCAATCTTTCCCTATAAACCTATCACTCTGAGATTGGCTTGACAGTAGATATGTCTTTTTAAGAAGATTCTTTGACAGGCATTCAGAATTGAACAAGTTCTGAGAATTTTAGAATGGTATTAAGTAGAAGGGAAGCACTTCAGTATGAAAAATCATTGGAATAGATGTGGTAAAACCATCGAGGGGTCCTTTATATATGTATTTGAAGTGACGGTTCAACATCCATACTCAATCAAACGATTGAGAAACCTTCTGATTAGATATGACGGTTGAAAATATAGACGCAAGGATGTTTTGACAGAATATGATCTTTTGAGGTTTTAATAAAAACATTCAGATTTATGGAAAAGAGAATCCGCAAAATTTTAATATGAATGAAAATACCATCAAGTAAAGGATGATTACGAAAACTCAGGAAAGGAAACATACATTATGGATTTCTAGGATGATTATTCGTAATGAGGAAAATTCTTCTTGAAGAACATTATATTCCAAAAAAATTGATTAGGAAAATTTTAATATGAAAATCTCCATTACAAAAATTTTAAGTATGAAAATATTAATTATGAAAATATTAAGTACAAGAATCTTTATTACAAAAATTTTTTAAGTAAAAATATCTTCCTTATGAAAATTTTAAGTACAAAACTCATCATTACGAAAATTTTATGTAACAAAATCTTCATTACGAAAATTTTATGTACGAAAATATTCATTACAAAAATTTTATGTATGAAAATCTTCATTATAATAATTTTAAGTAAAAAAATATTCATTACAAAAATTTTAATCTAACTAATAAGAAATTGTACTTCCCCTATGAAAAGGAGTTTATTACCATAAGGATATTGATTTCAACAGGAAATAAAAAAGGAAGATTATTGTATGGTTATCATTCTTAACATCTGTTTAATGTATTCAAACCTATCGGAGGGTAATGATTTTGTGAAAATATCAACAAGTTGATCTTGTTTTCTGATAAATTGAAGAATGATATCTCCTTTTTGTGTGTGATCCCTAAGAATGTAATTCCTAATATATATGTGTTTTTCCTGAGAGTGATGTGTGGGGTTTTTAATTTGGGAAATGGAACTAGTATTGTCACACAAAATTTTTGTTTTCATAGAACTCATATCATAGCCTGTGAGTGTGTGTTGCATCCACAACACTTGAGCACAATAACTTCCACCAGCTACATATTTAGCTTTAGCAGTGGAAAGTGCTGCTGATTGTTTCTTTTTGCATAACTAAGAAACTAATGAATTTCTTAAGAAATTACATGGTTTAGATGATCTTTTCCTATCCACCGGTAGATCCATAGGTAGTCTTTTCATAGAGAGTTTACGTGGGTTCCTAAGGTTATATTGACCTAGCCTTCTATTCCATAACCAAGAAAAATCTTCCGTTACACCAAGGCAAGGTAGATCTTGGATCATAAAGTCTTCTATGTTCAGTTTGTAAACATTTTCCTTCCTATTGTTAGAAAGAATAAAATCTTCTTCGGAATTATGTACTAAGAACTTGTCATTCTTAAAATTCAAAAGGTAACCTCTATCATGTAATTGACTTATGCTAATGAGGTTTTGATTAAGACCTTTAATAAATAAAACATTTGAAATAAATGTTTTTCCAAGAATAAAAGTGTTACCTATACTAATAATTTCCCCCTAAGCATTATCTCTGAAAGTTACTTTTTCTCCTTTCATCTTAATAATCATTTAAAAGTAGTTTTTGTTACCAGTAATATGTCGGGAACATCCACTATCCTTGTACCATGTATTTCTATTGGTACGTTCTTTAATTCTTTGAAAGTAAAAATGATAATACTTTCAGAACCCAAACATTCTTGGATCTGGAAATTTCAGAAATCAAAATTTTTGGCACCCACATTTTCATAGAAAAAAAGTGTTATAAAATATTAAAGATTGAGTCTTGTTTAAGGAACAATGACTTTCCCAATGTCCACCACATGGACACTTAGTGTAGAATTAAGCACATTGAGGAAAAAATAATTGATTCTAAAAATCTTTTTGGAAGTTGTATAACCAAAAACTGAATTATTTCTAGGAGGTCGGATTTGAGAATACATCTTATCAAAATTTTCCTTACATAATGTAAATTTTGAAAAACACTTCTTCAAGGAGAATATTTTTTAGTTCAGTCTAATAACTACGTTATTATCCTCCAAAACATTAGCACTAGAGTTAGACTCGAAATAAAATTAATTAGAAATTGATTTTTCTAGATCCTTAGAAATTTTATCCTCCATAGAATTTACTTCCACAAGGTTTTTTGAAATACATAAAAAATAAAGGCTTTTCTTATCAATATATTTAGAAAGATCTGATATTTTCTTAGTATGTATAGAGATCCTAGAATTTTCCTTATCAAGCCATTTGTTGACTTTAGTATTTTAATTCTCAAGATGCTTAGAAAACCTAGAAACATCTTCGTAGGTAGGTAAAGTATCATCTTCATTAGAAGAAGATTATTCATCAGAATAGTTATAATATTTACTATCACAATAATAAGCATTCAAAGATACATTGGTGATGGATTCATCATTATGTACCTCATGCATTAAACAACGATTTCCAATAGGTAGTTTGGCTATTAAAACAAGATTCTTTGTCCATAAGATTTGTAATCGGATGATTCATCTAAAAATTCTCCACCACTGGCACTCCAGGTGTCATTATCTTTCAAACCATTCATAGATTTATCTTTTTTTTACTTCTTCTTGATTCATTTAGAATGCTTTTCCTTTATTTCCTTTATCTTAAGAATAAGACAATTTGGCATTAAATTTCCAGCTCTTTTGCATTCATAACATGTGACTTCTGAATCTTTTTTATCTTCCCTTTCTTTCTTCTTGTATCTGGGTTGAAAGTTCTTATGTCCAACAATATTATTCATCGTTACAGCAAGATTGCCAAATTAATTTTATAAATATTCACTTCCACTATATTCAGATTGAATAAAAACCTTCTTAGATTTAGATCTTTTAACTCTCTTATGTGTCTTGGCATTCATATTATTTGATGTTTTTGTTAAAACAACACTACCATTTCCATTCTTCATCTTAATATTATCAGCATCTCTCTTCATTCTAGTCTCATGTTGAAGAAGATTTCCAAAAATTTCATCAAGAGAAATCAGAGTAACCTTTCTATTCTCATCAATAACAGTCCTCTTGGATTCCCACTCATTTGGCATAATGTATATGATTTTATATACAAGAGAATCATCATCTAATCCTTTCTCACCCACAGATTGTAAACTATTAACAATTTTCATGAATCTTTGTTGCACCTTACATATGGGTTCTCCATAAGGAAAGTAGAAACCATGATATTCAGCTCTGAGCATGGCTCTTCCAGTTTCAAAAACATTGCAAGATCCAAAGTGTGTAACATCAAGTTTCTTTCAAATACAATTTACTGCTTCACAAGATGAAATTTGGCTATATATGTTTCTAGTCATAGAACAAAACAATGTATTGTGTACCTTATAATTCAGTTGATATTCATTCTATTTTTGGTTGGTAAAAATACTAACTTCTTTTTCAGGGATTTTATATCCTCCAGTAAGCATAAAAAATTATCTACTTCAGTATTGGTAATGAATGTCTTTATATGATCTCTCCAATATTGATTATAATTCCTATCAAAAATAGTTAGTCTAGTAAGATTTAATTTTCCTATGGAACTAAAATTGATTCCATCCATCTTAAATAAAAAAATTCCACACAAACATGTTACTAATAAAGTTTGTAAACAAGGATAAGAATATACTATGAAAGGAAAATATAGAACAAGAGTATCTTTAAAAAGAGTATGAGTCTGGAATTGTGAGTCCGAAATTATGATTCCAAATATAAGAAGAAGAAGATGAATTATCTTATGAATATAATCATGAGATTAATTGAGATTGAACCGATGATCTGATACCAATTGTTAGGTTGGTATGGAGTCTGATATTTTCTTATGATACCAACTGTAGGATCAAAATGATAGAAGATACTGATTGTATTGTCATAATAATAATTTATATTCACAATATACAAGAGGGGGTTGAATTGTATACTTTAAAAATTATGTTGAACTTTAATAAATGAAGATGTTTATCAAAGGTTAAATAGGGTAATTCACAAAACCTTGGGTTCTACACACATGCATGATTCCAGAAATATGATTCCGAGGATGCAATTCCGAAAAAGTGATTCCAGAAATGAAACTTAAAAAAAGTTTATAAAGATAATGATTCTACCTTAAAGTGTATAGAATCTTACTAAATCAGAGTGTACAAGTATAAGGAATCATAAGGTAGTTATACTTTATTCAGCAATCAAAATGCAGTAGAAGACTTGAAACAATACAAGTAACAAGTAGTAAATATTTTAACCCAAAGAGAAGGGTATCCAACAACCTTGGATAAAGGTCCCTTAATTTATACGTTCAAGAATGTTTATCTTAACCGCACCAGGGTAAGCCCTTGATACAAGGATCAGAGCCTATCTTTCTATCCATGCAAGATCTCAACTTCAAGGTAGTCGGCATATATGTCTACCTCAATAAGGAAGTCCTCGAACATTAAGGTAGTCAGCACCTCTGTCTTCCAATCCCCGGAAGCCCATGAATGTACTCAGCAACATTTGATGTCGCACGAAGCAATTCTAAACAAGAGGATAAGTACCCCCTGTGCATGATAGTATCCCTCTCTAGAAAACACCTTAACCGAATGTAATCTCTAGAGTGATAGAACCACACAAAAGTTATGAGCTCTATCAAATGACCTCTTATTTATAGGCACAACTTCAACGGTCGCCTCCCTCCTCCAAGGATCATATTTTTCCATGAATTTCTGATGGACCTATACATGTTTCACTCAAACAATGGTTAGTTAGTAACTGAATACACGACATCATTTTGTAATCAAAACATGAGTAAGAAAATATATTGTTACTTAAGCAAATTTTTTTTTCGGAGTGTAAGAAAAAATCAAATTTTAGAGTCTACCCAAAAACTATTCGGAGTCTATAATACATGGATATTCATATTCTGTTTGTTAGAAGAATTAAAAGTTATAATTCAATAGAGTTCGTAACAAGAATTCAGAGTATGAATTCATAAGAATTTGTAACCAAGATTCTGAGTATGAATTCATGAGAATTCGAAATCAGAATTCGGAATATGAATTCATAAGAATTCGTAACCAAAATTCAGAGTCAGAACTCAGAAAAGTTTGGAGTCTAAGTTTATAGAACTCGGAGTGAGATCTCAGAACATTTCAGAGTCTGAATTTAGAGAACTCGAACTCAGAACTCAGAATAGTTCAGAGTCTGAATTCAAGGAACTCGGAGTCAGAACATAGATGAGTTCGGAGTCTGAATTCAGAGAACTCGGAGTCAGAACTCAGAAGATCTCAGAGTCTGACTTCAGAGAACTTGAAGTCAGAACTCATTAGAGTTTGGAGTCTGAATTCAGAGAACTCGAAACCTAAACTCAGAGAAGTTCGGTGTCTGAATTAAGAGATTTCGGAGTTAGAACACAGAAGAGTTCAGAGTGTGAATTCAGAGAACTCGAAGTCAGAACTCAGAAGATTTCGGAGACTAAATTAAGAGAACTCGGAGTCAAAACTCAGAAGAGTTCAAAGTCTGAATTCAGAGAACTCAGAGTCAGAACTCAGAAGAGATCGGTGTCTGAATTCAGAGAGTTCGGAACATGAATTCATATCCTGAAAATAGAATTCATTATATATATGTATATATATGATTCTGGGGTTTTGAAAACGAAACTGATTTTTACACTTAGATAAAATATGAACAATGAGAAACATGTTAATGATAAATTTCCATGGGGAAGGAAGATTTTATTTTTGAGAGTAAAACATAGGATAAAATAGATTTTTCTTAAAATAAGGTGTTTGTGATTTTCAAAACAAAAAGAAATGGAAAATTCATAAGGAAAACATAGTAACTCAATAATCTCCCCAAACATGAAAGAATGATAAAGTCATAAAAACTTTATTGATTCAACATATATTTTTAAAATATTTGTTATAAAAGCCACAAAAATTAGTTTTAAAATAATTCATCCCTTAAAAATCAGTAAAACTATATTTTAGAAAAATATATATTTTTATGGCCAGAATTGGATTTTTTTTCATAATTTTGGACTATCAAAAATATTTGATGGATATAAAAAATGAATTTATAATATATAAATTTCATTAATATATATAACTAATAGGGATTGATCTAATTTATTAAGATAAACTCTTTTGTGGGCATATAAATAGTTATTTCATAAAATCATATCCTTTTTATTCAATTGGTTTTTATTTTCATTACTAATTAATTGATAACCAATGAATTAGTTTTATAAACATGTGTAAACCATATTTTAATATTTTAACTAATCTTTGTAACACCCCAATACATTATAACTTTTTTCCTTCTAGAATAAATTTAAAAAATTTTCTGAGATTTCTTTAAATGAAACACCAAGATAAGATTATGTTAGACATAATATAAAGTTAATCATTATCAAAATGGAACATAAATATTATATTGAGTTACACACAAAAATCACTTTCTTTTATGGATTTTAGAACACACAATACCATGTTTAACCAAACAATAATACATTATTAAAAATATTATTATTTAGTATAATAAAATGTAACAAAGCCATTAATTTGGAGGGTATTGATAGGGTTAACTAAATAATGAAAATATATATTTGAATTCATTGGTTACCCATTAATTAAAAATGAATATAGAGACCAAGTGAATATAAAGGGAATTATTTTATAAAAACAATTACAATCCAAAGGCATTATATCATTATAAGTTAAATTAATTACTTTTATTGAATGGTATTAATGAACTATATATATATATTATATTCAATAAAAATATTTTTTATATTGATCCAATGTTGTTATAGGCATTATGTTAGTATAATTCCAGTTTTATAATTGAAAATTGTATTTTTCTAAAAAGTAAAATTTTCCTCCTTTTAATTGCAGTCCTATTTTAAATAAAAAATTTGACACTTTTATTACATATATTTTTAAAAATAAACTTAATTTTTTAAATAATAAATTCATAATTATTTTTATTTATTTTTTTGAAATATTAATTTTTTGATGAATAATGGAAATACTAAATTTTAATTAAAAACAACTTTTTAATCTAATTTATTTATATATATAAATTATATTTTAATTTGGTTTAAAAGTATATTTATTTAAATTATAAATTAATTAATTTAATTTATTCCATCATAACCAATTTCACATTAAAATTGGATATAAATACATTTCATTATTCTAAACATTTTCACATTAAAACCCCATTTTGTCATCATATATGTTGGATTAATTATAAATTTATTTATTACACTTATATGATTGGAATTTAGAAAAATTGATTCCATATTTCGAATAATCATAATTTATAATTTCTATTAAGGTCAAATCTTTTTTCACAAAAACTATTAGTGAATGTAATTAAAATTATTTACCGTGATTAAGGTAAAATTAAACATAACAAGGGACTAAACCATGAACATAAGGGCCAAAAAGACCTATACATATTTCCAAACCTAATTGAATGGATATATTTATACCATATACTACCTTTTATATAATTTTGTTTATAATTTTATGCACATGATATAAGGGATACCTCCCAATAGTTAATTCCATTTTATATTTATAGGAATGTCACTACTCCTCCACTATAAAAAGAAACTCTCACCACCCATTTATCCACAACTATAAAACCATTTGAATCATCCACAACTTACCAAAATAACATCCAATAATCCCTAAAATAACCATAGAATACTTTCTTTTGTCATAATTAAAATTAAATAATTCATTTGGTTCAGACCAAATGTAGTTAGCTGAAAAAGAGGTAACATTATTCAACAAACAATTTTGGTTTCTTTCAATCACAATAAATTAAATTATCATTATTCATAGAATATATAATAAAATAATTATAATTAACATACTAATATATTTTTATCCTAATAGATTGACTTATAACTACAAATACATCCATCAAAAGGGTAACTAATTTATCATTCCTGTGTACAGCAGACTACTAGCTCATGGAAAAATATAGTTTTTTAATTATTTACCACCTCTCAGGGATGAGAATCATAATGGAAACACTATTTTTATATTGTATATATTATATTTCTGTTGTCTTATGATATCTGTATTTTGTATATAATTCATACAATCATGGTTCCTATTTTGTGTAAATATGAAAACATCATTTGTGGATGTGTGGAATACGGCCTCCTCAGAGTGATTTCATTCGTTCACTCCATACGTGGAATTTATTAAGGATGATTTTAATAAAAATATATAACATATATTAAATAAATATGATACTATAATTATAATATGCTTATATTGATTTCAATTATTTTTTAAATATGATAAAGAAATTGATGTAGCGTTTATTCGTATTTACGAACTACCATCTCCATGAATGGTGCATTTAATTTCTTATCTCCAAATATTATGAATTATTATAAACAAATATATAGTGAATTAATATTATATCTAAAAAATTGATTAAATTCTAGGGATGATGAAATCTTGGTCTTAGTAATAGGAATGACAAATAACAAGTCAAAATATACTCATGAAACTAGGAAATAAATAATCAAAATACTGAAAATAATGAAATATTACTCAAAAATACGTAATAATATTGTAACGACCTTGACTTGAATAGCCACCCAAATAGTGCTAAATGGGTTAGGTGTTACTACCTTAGGAGCACCTCCCAGAACGCCAAAGGCTGCCGACTAGAAGAAAAGGTATGATAGGTATATTGGGGAGGATATGCCCTTTAAAAGGAAGAAAAATAGTGGTACTGGTCCATGTTATAATATATAACATGCAACATCAGTAAATAACTCGGCAGACACGAAGTATTCCCGCGTAGTGGAAGAATAATCAACAGTAATAAAAATTGAAAGTAATACATAAGCATGTGTATTGGAATGTATACACTACAGCATGCTTCCCACTTGTAAAAACTACTCGAACAGAAAAGTCATGGATCCATAGAATGTCCATATAAAATGGGGGGCCAATGGTAACCAATAGTAGCTACAATAACACGTAATCATGTTGATACAGAATGAAAAGAAACAAATTAAACTCCATCCAGGAATAACCTCAAGGTCCATACCATCTCTATGAAACAGATAATACAGTTCATCTCCTGAAGCTGAGATCTTTTCTACATGTAAAACCATAATGTCTACACACGTCTGAAAGGGCATGTGTAGTCTATGATATGAAACTCAGTAGGATACTTCCCAATAGTGCATACCTAATTAATGTATGTCAGAAGACTTGAGTTTATAAGAAAAACAATAAATATGATGATGCACAAGTAGACATAACTCCATTGGTGCCCAGTTGCCACCATGGAGTGTCACCTGCTTCAAGAAATGCCGTAATCTAAGTCATGTAACCTAGCACCATGTGCCTCTTGGCACTACATGTCCATGTACCAACGTCTTGAAAGCACTCCCAAGAAGTTGTAACTGGGAGGAATAGTGGTTTTTATCCCCAAATAATTAACTAGAGGGACATAAATGTTTGCCCTCAAAAAATTTAATTGAGGGGTCGTGATGCCTTCCCTCAAATCAGTAACCGTAGGGACAGAAATATATACCCTTAAACCATGGAAAGCCATTCCCCCCAACATGATACCCTCAACAATATCCCTCTGAAGGCTCCTCACCTTCCTTGAGGATTCCTACAAAAATCACCCCCAAACCAATAGTACCTTAACTGCAACTAATGGGGGGCTTCTACCCACACGAGTGGTCAAAACCACCTCATCACAAAGTCTATGTGTGCGCACTACTCAAATTTTTGGGTGAGCAATAATCACCAAAATTGTACCCGATACACAATATCTCTGACACATCATACCTCTACGACCATGTTTCTCATATCTGATGGCCTTTCCATCCATGTAACTCGGGCTATTCCCAACCTGACAGTCACACTCCCTCAATCTGACATACATGACGCCCAATCTCGACGTTAGAACCACCCAATGTAACCTGGGACAAGGCCATCCTGTTATCAACATCACTCAAGAACACCCTGGCCATGCCCATCACTTGTCAATGATTTTGGAATATTCAATATCACACATCACATATATAAAATCAAAAGAAACTCATAAGAAGTCAAAAAAAAACTAAATAGATGAATTACATTAGATATGTGTTGTCCCATACCAACACCATGGTTTTATAAGCCTCTAACAAATCATATTATCAGTTAAAAAATTAAACTCAGTAGTCTAATCTAACAAAAACAACATATACCATCTTGGCACCCCGCCCAAATGCCCCAAATGAGCTACGGCCCCTCACCCAGCCCCGCTCAAGAAAAACAGAAATTATGGAATACCCAAAGTCATCCCGTTGGTTAATTACCAAATTAATATGAAATAGCAGGTAAAATAGGTTCACACTCAAAATACCCAAATACGCACTAAAGGTCGCGCCACCCAAATGACCACGAAAACACAACAAGAGGTATGTACCACCAACCTGAGACTCGTAGACACAGGCACGTTCAATATTAAGCTCCAATTTGAATCCAATATACACATATCTACGTTTCCGTCAAGTACAATAAATTATACTCTGATGGAAATTACAATATGTGAGGCAAAGTATGAAGAACTATATAGGATATGAAATTTTATCCTCACTGATGTGATCCTGCAGCCACTAACATAATAAATAATGAATTTTGGATCAATAATCTAGTTAAAGAAATTTTTTGGGCCTTTTGGAGCATCAAGGATTGAAAATGAAGAAGAAGAAGGTATTTATGGAAAAGAGATGTGACACTCTTTAATTTAAGAGAATAAATTTAAAAAATACATGGCGTCTATAATGGACTATGTGCCATGTAGTTGGTTTGTATGTACTCTGACTTAATCAAAGGTAGCCACATGGCATAGATGCACCACACGGGTCGACACATGGCTAGAATTCTTCCTGTACCTAGAATAGAGAATACATGGCATGTTAAGAAAATCTACACGCCGTGTATTAAGAAATTCATACATGGTTATCACACTACATGTACTCAGTGAGCACATGACCGGTACACCCCTAACCCTTACACGGCATGTAATATAGAAATTTCTAGTACTTTCTAGATTTTCCAAGTTCTCTCATAAACAAGACATAATTCAAACAGGGTTGGGATTTTGACTCGTTCTAAAAACTCAGGTTCTTAAAATCTCTTCACCTTATCATAGCTCATCCTCGAGCTATCAACTGAAACCAATAGATGAAACTGAACATACCACTGTGATCAATGTAACCTAAATTACCATGGATTTAATGGTTCTAGATAAATTCCTCAAGGGGATCCCCATATTAGGATTTTTCTATCTTGGTCTTAACCAAAAAAAAGTCAAATCAAGAAATATTTCACTAAACTATTTCCAGAATCAGGGTCCTCTCATGATGAATTGTCACCCTTGTGCCTCATTGGTGCTCCCGTCTCATTTATAACACCCAAATGTATCCCACACAGAATCAGTGTATGTCTATCTGAGGTCCAAAATCCCATTGATTCTCCAAACGAACTTGGTTCCTAGAACCTCAAGTAACCTGCATCCTCGATGCCCCGATGCCCACGACACCTCATGTAACCCACATCCCCGTTCCTCATGATGTTATGCATCTCATGTGTGTGTGTGTGTGTGTATCATGCAACTGATATGGAACAAAATACCATTGACTAACATCTATTCAATCTACATAAAATTCCATGCACCTTGTGCACCAAAAGTGTACATGACCCAATAGGCCATGCCAAAATAAAATCTAGAAAATCACGAGCAAACTCGCAGTGTACCATTAACCCTCATCGGATCTCTAGACATCTCAGCCTCTAGAAGATCCACAGCATGAACCTAGCCTGAAGTACGACTTCCTGATGCCTGACCTCTCTACGGTGATGCTCTTGTCACCGAAAACTGACCCCTCACCTGGGTTCCACTATCTCAACTCTGTCTTCCATGTGTAGATGAAACTTGGCCACACTCTCCTAGCACCGAACCTAAAGCAACTCCATATTTCACCATCTGTCCTGGTCCCTTTCTTCTAGCTATCTGAGAAGGTTTCCTGCAGATCCTCTCAAGATACATGACCTGTCGACATTATCAGCACTCCTTTGTAGGTATATCTCACTGAGTCAGAACATTCCTTGGTTTTCCACACATAAAGAAAACCACTAACGAATTTCTATGTGGTAGTCTAGTTGAGTACTCTTCCTGACTACCGTTCTAGAACTCTTCATGTCCTCACTTCCTGTTATCTGAACCATCACCTAAATCTATCTCCTCACCAACCTGGGGCCTATCCCTCTCATTTCCCTCTGCTATGAGTACCTAATTGACCTCCTATGAGAAGGAACACATCCTAAATATACTTACCTAGATCCAAATGGCATGTCTCAATCCATCCTTGAAGTACCTACCCCTTTCTGAGTCATTGCTTACCATACCAAGTGCAAAATGATACAGCTCATTGAAAGTAGCTACATAGTCCATGACAGAAATGTCTCCCTGCCGAAGGTTCAAGATCTCTCTCTCTATCTCTCCCTCTCTCTCTCTCTCTATCTCTCTCAGCCCTTAGTGTCTATGGGTAAAAGATCTCGAAAAACCAATCCCTTATGTCCTTCTGTGAAAATACTTCATCCCTACAAGCTTGAACATGAATGTCCCACAAACACTTCGTCTGTCCTCTCAGCATGTATGTCGCAATCATTAACCTCCACCCTTGAGGCATCTCTAGCTGCTCAAAGATTAACTGCATACTCTCTATCGAGTTCTCAGCTGCCTATGGACCACCCTTACCTTGAAAAACCAGTGGACATAGTGACTGGAACTTTCGCATGAGATATTCCATAGATGGATCTATACCCTATGAGCCTATGTTGATCCCTTCCAAGACATGTACCAGACTAGACTAGAGATGCTCGTCGAGCAATGGCCCAAATGCTGCCAAACCCAGCTGCTGACCTACCTGCACTAGATTCTGAACCTGATCTTATCTCTGAGCCTGTACTTACGGCTCATCGTTTGCATGTCCCTCTGATGTTGGAACCTGATTATGAACTTGTGTCATGGTACCGTCACCAGACTAAGGCTCCATTTGAATCGTCTAGGATGAACTTGCTGAATATCATAATGGTTAGACATCCCACAAATATAAAAATATATATACCACTCAAATAATTAAATAATTAAAGAGGGAGTGTAAAACAACTACCCTTACACTCCCACTATCGCAACTCATTCCCACAACATCCTGGCCTCATGGAATTCTTCCCTACCCTCAACAGAGCCAAGTATCAAAGTACCTCCGGCCATGGCCATCTTGAAAACGAACATTGCCTCAAACCAACGACCATGTCCCCCAATCTTGATAGTCAAACTGCCTCAAATAGAAATTTAGGCTTCCCAATCCTAGGGATCAAAATCACCTCAACCATAGTAACAACCATCCCATATATGATCCAAGCCCAAAATATCCTTCCATAAGAAATTCACAATATATAATAAGCATGGATTATTACATTGCTATAAATTAAAAACTTTATTAGGAATTTCATCTTTTTACATTTGAAAGCATAAAAGTAATGGAAATTGATATTCTTCACATGGAATTATCACTTCATAAAGTAAAAGTGCAGTTGTGAAATTGATATACCCTAAAAATGTTCCTATAAAAATCCAAGAAATCATGCCTTGCCATACCAGGATGAGGTCCAATTATCCCTTACTACACCGGGTCAAGGGTTACATATCACAATCAATAACATCACACACCAAGTGATCCACCAACGTGGAAATCATATAAATTGTAATATGGGAAAAAGAGAATATTAATTCCCATCCATGACATTTTAGTCCATCCCTAGTACCTATGGCTGTAGTTACCCAAGATATAAGCTATAAACCCAGTTCCACTAACAAAATAGCTCTGGCTTACCATATCCCAAATAGTAAACTAGCAGAAATAAAAAAGAGAAGTCTTAATCTCATTAGTATCCAAAAAAACACTATTAAAAATTACATATCAAGAACTCCTCTGATACCACTATGTAACGACCAGGACCTAAATAGCCACCTGAACAATGCTAAATGGGTTTGGTTTTACTACCGTAGGCACTCCTCCCAAAAAATCAATGGTTGATGACTAATATTGGGGGTCTAATAGGTATAGTGGAGAGGATATACCCTCTCGGAGGAGGAAAAATAATGTTACTGTTCAATGTAATAATATATAACATGCAGCAGAAATAAAAGACTCAGTAGACTTGAATCAGACCCACAAAGTGGAAGCACAATCAATATCAATAAACATTGGAAGCAATACCTAAGCATGTGCAGCGGAATTTAAACACAAAAGCATGTTGACCACTTGTAAAAACTACTAGAACAGACAAGTCATTCATCCATAGCAAGTCAATATATAAAAGGGGTTCCAATGACTAACCAATATTCTCTACAATAATAGGTATGAATACTGATATAGAATGGAAACTAAAAAATGTAAACTCTTGCCAGGCATGACCTCATGGTCTATTCTATCTCCATGCAATTTCTAATACAATCCAACTCTAGAAGCAAACATCTTTATGAAACATAAATCCCTAATGTCTACACGCGTCCCGAAGGACCCATGCAAGCTGTGAGACAAATCTCAGTAGGATACCACCCAATGGTGTATATCTAATATATGTTTTTAAGCATAAATGAATTTATAAGGAAAGTAGAAAATAGTACGAATCACAATTAAACATAAACTCCACTGGTACTCATCATCCACTATGGAGTGTCACCTACTTCAGCCAATTACGGAATCTCAGTCATGTAACCCGGCACCATGTGCCTCATGACACTACATGTCTCAAATACCAATGTCCTGAAGGCACACCAATGAAGTAGTGTCACGAACCGAATCGGGTCGCCATCAACTCGACGCCCGACCCGGACCGTGGCAAGGCCCGAAGGGCGTTCCCGATCCCCACGGGTTGGCACAAGTGCTCGGGTATCAATTTAGAATTTTTGGGAACGATTTAGTTGTATAACAACCAGAAACAAACAATAAGTAAACTGAATTCAAAAATCAACATTACAACCACATGTTTTAAAAACAGCATGAACGAGTCTCAACAAAAGAGCAACTACCACTCAACCACAACTAACTCCCAAAAGAAGGTCACTAAAATCCAAACCATCAACTGTCATCTGATGGAAGAATATCACTGACAGTCCTCCGCCACCAGCACTAAATCAAATGAGCCAACAAACAAATCGTACCACCATACTCAAAACCTTGGCATTTCCCTACATCAAACACAATCCGATCTACTTACACCCAAGGGTGTAAGTAGGGTGTGAGAAATGCTCAACAGGTTGTCACCAAGAAAAAGATTCCTCATAAAAAGGGTTAGATGACCAAAGCAGTTTGTAGGTTCAGACTTTAGGGAAAGTAAATAAATGCACTAAAATTTTGATGGAAACAATTTTTAAAGAAACAAAGACAGTTTTAAAATAGGAAAAGGGGTTTTAGGTACTGAAATAAAATGAAACATTCTTACCTTTTTGAAACCACAGAAGTCACCAAAACCAACCGGTGATGATTATATAATCGCACAGGAGAAATAAAAAGTGGGAGAGGCCCTAAAGTACTAAAGCTGTGTAGGGCCCTAGAACCTCACGTCTCGGTGAACCATATCATACATTCCTGTGCATGAGCCACTGGCAGGGAAACACCTCCTACCATAGTGGTCTCCAATCATCATCCAATGTTTAGTTAGTGTTGTAAGCGTCAATCCCGCTAAGTGAAATTGGGCCGAGGCCACTCCTATATCACTAGCACGCTAGTCTAGTATGCCCACCTAGTACCCAGGCTTCCCCTTTTGTGTTCAATATTCAATTTTCACCCTACTCATCAAGTTCAAGACACAACACCAACATAGAACCTCCCAACATGCAAGAACTACAGAATTTAGAGAACCAAAACTAATGTTTATCAAACTTTTGGAAAAAGTTGGTTTAGGAGTTCTATGAAAATAAAACAACACAATTAATACTGCAAAACCCACTCGGACACACACTAAGATTGTAACAAGGATCAAATTTCAACTGCTGCATTTGTTCAAAAGCCAAGGCACCACACAGTATAAACCCGGCAATCTAAACAAGCCAGTAATAAAAGTAAAACTCCATGTTCTACTAGTCAAACTGTCACCTCACAGTAGAATTTAAATAAAAGACATATTAAATTAATCAAACCAGCAGGCTAATTGATCAAATTCCCTAAGCATAAAAAACCACCTACCTCAAATAGGTATGAAAAGCGACACGGTGAAAAACTCTCGTTGTGCAACGGTCTCACCATATGGAGCCGTCAAAAAGTACCTAAAATAGTAGACCAAGTCATCACGGTACCAACCCAGAAAATATCAGCAACATAATTAACCATTAAACAAATCCAATAAAAATTAAATAAGTTTATTAATAAGTATACAACTCCAAAAATAACTAAATAAATTAATTAACAATTCAATAATTTCAATTAAATAATATGATTAACAAATTTAATAATAATCAATTAAATTAATTAACATTTTACCAAAATTATTTATCAAAAAATAAATTAATTATCAATTTTACCAATTCAAATAAACAAAATGATTTACAAATTTAATAACAATAAAATAATTAATTTACACTTAAAAAAATGTATTAATAATTAAATAACTTAAATATCAATTAAACCAGTCAGAATAATTAAAGAAAATTAAAAACAAACCCTTATCATAGAATGTCGGGAACGCGATGAGGGGTGCCACGACGGTTGTCTGGCGAGCGCGAGCGGTGTGCGGGATGGCGGTCCGGCTGCATGAACAGGGTTCGGGAGGCGGTCCGGCAGTGCGAGCGGGGTGTGGAGGATGCTTTCCGACGAGAGGAAGGACGGGCACCGGCCTGCGGAGCTGCTGTCCGGAACAGGGGCGCTAGCTGGTCGGTCCGGGGAAGGAGGAGGAGAGGAGGAAGGGAGTTGGGGGGGGGTGCTGGCTGTGGTGCAGAGGAGGGCTTGCTGGGCGCGGCGCTGAAGCGAGATGAATGGAAGGGGGCGGCCGTGAGGGAGGGGCATGTCGGGCGTGGCGCTGGAGGGAGAGTTGGGGAATGGGGGAGCTCCTAGGGAAGAGGGGGATAGGGTGGCCGCAGGAAAGAGAAGGGGGACAGGGGGAGAGGTGGGGTGTAGTAGGGAAGAGTGGAGAAGGGTGGGAGAAATGAAGAAAAGAGGAAGAAGGGAAAAGGAAGAGGCTCGGCTGAGTAGGGAAGAAGGGTGAGGGAGGAGGGAGGCCGCGAGAGAGAAGAGAGAAGAAAGAGAGAGGGGATGTGTGGGGAGTAAGAAACATGAGGAAAAAAAAGAAAGGAAAAAAATGAAAAAAGGGTGGCAGTTAGGGTTTGCATGGGGGGATTAAAAAAAATAAAAAAAGAAACAACCCAATTCAATAAACAAAATAACTAAATGAAATAAAATTAAGATAAAAGGATTAAATAATAATTAAATTAATAATAATGATAATAATAATAATAATAATACTAAGAAAACTGATGTTAATCATACGGTAATTGAAATGTCCGTGCAACAGACACCGCACGTTAAAATGGCAAAGCTGCATAGCTTGGCCCGTGCCCTGTCCATGCACCGAGCGGTGTAAGGCTCACGCGCACACATGGTTACCACAATCGGAAACCCGTATTGGGTTCAGCCCATGCTACAACCAAGAAATAAACGAGAAATTAATTCATGAAATAAAAATTAAAAATTAATGTTATAACTCAATGAAGTCCAGGCGTGACAGTTCTCCCCACCATGAAAACATCCCTCCCTCAGGAAGTCAATTCAATGACTGATCAGAGAATAGAAACGGGTACTCCTGCTCAACCCAAGACCTACACTCCCATGTCTCATGGTCGTCATTTCCGTGTTTCCATAGAATACGAACCAGAGGAATGGACTATCCATGCAGCACCTTCTCCTGAGAATCCACTGACCACACTGGTCGCTCAAACACTAATAAGTCTGGCTCAATCTTTAGCTCCTCCCAATCCAGAACATGCGACGGATCGGGGTTGTACTTATTTATTTGGGAGTCATGAAATACGTCATGAATTGACGTCAACTATGAGGGAAAATCTAACATATATTCCACCTTTCCAAAATGCTCAAGAATCTCAAAAGGTCCGATATACCTCGGTGTCAGCTTTCTCTGATTCCCCAAATGACAGTGACCTAAGCGAGGGGACACTTTCAGGAACACTCTGTCCCCCACTAAAAACTCATGATCCCACCGCCTCTGATCTGCATAAGACTTTTAACGACTCTGAGTTGTCAACAACCGCTGCCTAATCAGCCTGGCCTTACAGACGTCTCCGGAACAAGGCTCGGTCCCAATAGCGAGGTTTCACCAACCTCAACCCAACACAGAGGAGACCGACAGGGCCGACTATAGAGCACCTCAAAGGGTTCCATTCTGATGAAATATTGGTAATTGTTATTATAAGAAAACTCAACCAATCCCAAATGGTTATCCCATGAACCTCTGAAATCTAACACAGAGGCGCGGAGCATGTCTTCCAGAATTTGATTCGCTCACTCCGTTTGGCCATCCGTATGAGTGTGGTATACTGTTCTAATCTTAATTTGTGACCCCAAAGCCTTCTGGAGGCCTCCCCAAAATTGGGCGTTAAAGAGGGGGTCTCGGTCAGAAACAACTACTCACAACACACCATGAAGTCTGACCACCTCTTGAACATACAAGCGGCCCAGCTCATCTACCTTTCTTGTATCTCTGATTGGGATAATGTGAGGTGACTTGGTCAAGTGGTCAATCACTACCCAGAAAGCATTCTTTCCCCGAGCTGTATGAGGAAATCCAATAATGAAGTCCATGGAGACCTCATCCCAATACCAGGTAGGAATGGGTAATGGATGGAGTAGGCCAGATGGTGTCTGATGCTCTGCTTTCACCTACTAGAATGTGTAGCATCTCGACACAAAATCGGCTATGTCTCGCCTCATACCTGGCCACCAGAACTGACGAAGAACATCGTAGTACATCTTGGTGGTACCAGGATGGATATCCCACTGAGATTGGTGGCTATCTTGCATCACCACCTTCTGCAAAGACAACGACACCACATCACATCCCTTGAAGCAGAAGACCCTCTGGGAAGTCAAGGTCAAATTTGAAGGAGTCTCCCCAACATGAAGAAAATGCATAGATCGCTGACATAACTCATCTTTAGGATTCTCCTGCTGAAATAACTCCAGAAGAGCAGGAGTCAACTGAATGCTAGCAAGGAAAGTACCTCTGTTGTGCTCCCTGCTCTCCATGTGCATCTGGGCGAAAAGCCCCATAAAAGTCCACTCATTGCTGGATATCCTCAACACCTGCACTGGTACTTTCTTGATCAAGGCATTGGCTACTGCATTACCCTTACCCAGAGTATAGAAAATGTCAAAATCAAAACCCTACAGGTACTCGACCCAGTGGCGCTGCCTCAAATTGAGATCCTTTTGAGAGAAAATTTAAGCCAGGCTCTTATTGTCAGAATAGACAACAAACTTCTCCCTGATGAGATAGTAATGCCAAGTCTTCAAACCATGCATCACCACTGCCAACTCTAAGTCGTGATTCAGATAATTCTTCTCATGCGGTCGGATCTGGCGAGAACCATAAGCCACAACATGGTCATCCTTCATGAGCACACATCCAAGGCCTGTACCTGAAGCATCACAGTAAACCACATAGCCCTTTCCCGACTTTGGTAAGGTTAACAGAGGTTCAGTGGTCAACCACCACTTCAACTCCTCAAAGGATTCCTGACACTGAGTGCTCCACTCATATTTCACCCATTTACAGGTGAGTGCAGTCATGGGGGAGGCAAGCCGTGAGAAGTCCCAGAAAAAGTTCTTGTAATAACCAGCCAAGCCCAAAAAACTCCTGATCTCAAACACATTTCTTAGCTGTTCCCATGACATAACTGCCATGATCTTCTCAGGATCCACTGAAACCCCTTTTTCTGGGATTACATGCCCCATAAACATCACTTCCTCGATCCACAATGTGCACTTCAAGAGTTTTTCATACAGGCAATGGCCACACAAAGTGCCCAAAACAAAGTGCAGGTTATGCTCATGCTTCAGGTTATGCTCATGATCCTCCTCAAATACAGAATAAACTAGGATGTCATCCATGAATACAATGACAAATTAGTTGAGATATTGGTGGAACACCCTCTTCATGAGCACCATGAAAACTGCAGGAGCATTAGTCAATCCGAAATGCATGACCAAGTACTCGAAGTGACCATACCTGCTTCGGAAAGTTGTCTTGGGGATATCTGCTTCTCTCACCATGAGCTGGTGGTATCTCGAACGCAAATAAATCTTAGAGAACCACTTTTCCCCCTTCACCAGGTCGAACAAATCTTCAATACAGGGAAAAGGGCATCTATTCTTGATGGTTACCTTGTTCAATTTCTAGTAATCAATACACAACTGAAGGGTTCCATCATCCTTCTTCACGAATAAAACTGGGGTGGCCTAAGGAGAGATGCTCGGGCGAATGAATAATTTGGAATCCAAATCGTCCAGTTTTATCTATAATTCCATCAATTCGATGGGGGACATGCGATATGAGGGAAGGGATATAGGTTGTGTTCCCGGTGCCAACTCAATCGAGAACTCCACATCCCGCTCTACGGGTAAGCCAGAAAAATCATCTAGGAAGACCTCCTGGAACTCATCCACTACACGAGGTAACCCGCCCTGAAAAACACCACCATTGTCCTCCAATGTGATCGATGACAACTGATAAGCAGTATTTCCAAACTCAGGAAGTGGAGTTCTGCACGTCCTATTCGAGGATACCATTCTCTGTGAAATATCTGGGGAGTCAAATCGGGTGCTGTAAAACTGACTCGGCATCGATAACAATCAATGTGTTCCTAAAAGTGCACCATCCAATCCATACCGATGATCACATCAAATAGGTCCATGTCAAGGACCAAAAAATCCCATTCCATCTAAACTACCAACACCAAGAGTGCGCATGATTGGAACCTAAGGCCTTACTCCCTCTTTTTCCCCGACGGTGTTGCCAACTCCATAGAAAATGATAATAGCTCGGTTTGTAGGTTCAGCAGGTTCACAAGGTGAGCAGATATGAAAGAAAATGAAGCACCAATATCAAATAAAACTGAAGCTATAGAATATGCAACCAGAATTGTACCTCGTACAGTCGAAGCCCCTGCATCAGATCCCTCCAGTGCATGATCTACAGCATGCAATTTCCTGGTCCCTGCCTGAGAATGATCGCTCGCTTGCGGCTCCTCTCTTATCCGGTTCTGCCTAGAAGATGATCTGGTCCGGCCACCATGACCACCGAACTGAGATCTCGGCGTCCCGGTCGGCTCTGACTGCACTGATACACCCTTGGAAGCTACAGATCCTGTACCACTCTGGTAAGGGTGTACAGTCCCGCAGAAATGTTGTAGGTGCCCCATGAATCCACACCCATAGCAAGGTCTGGGAGGATGTGGACATGTTGGTCGGATGTGTCTTGCCTTTCCACGCAGATGGCACACAGTGGGCGTCACATTAGAAGCCCTAGATGATGTCTTCATAGAGGGATGGCCTGAGTCACCACCACTCTTCTTCCAATGCTCACCAGGATTCCTTTTTGTTTCTGAGGAACTACCGCTGCCAAAACCTGAAACTGTTCCAAAAAACCCCATCTTTCCTCTCTGGTCAATCTCAGCCATGCAAGCACGATCGGCCACCTCGACGTAAGTCTTCATCTTGAATAAGAAAACATGAGAGTGGAGTTTGGGTCGAAGGTTCTTCTCAAACTTCCAAGATTTTAAGAATTCACTTGAAACTATCTCAGGTGCATACCGCACCAGTTCGGTAAAGCAGTTCGCACAATTCCATCATTGCCTGATTCCCTTGGGAAAGATCCATGAACTCCTGAGATCTAGAATAGGCTAGGAACTCTGGAAAATACTGCTCGTTGAAGATAACCTTGAAACCTTTCCAACTCATGAGATCATGTTTCCCAGCCTGGGCCATGGATTCCCACCATTTCTGACTGGAACCCTCTAGCTGGAAGGAGGCACACTTTACCCTGACTTCCTCGGGCATGTCGAGGAATTAGAACATGTGTTCTATCTTTTCAAGCCATTCCTCTGCCTTCTGAGGCTCTGAAATACCGAGGAAAGAAGGAGGTTTGTTCTTTAGAAACTCTTGAGCTCTATCCTTCTTGGATCTAGATTCGTTCCCTCTAACTAGAAAAGGGGCGGGGGCAAGATTCGCCCCTTCTCACAAATCCTGAACGGCTCGAACCACACCCTCTACCAATCTCTGATCAAGCGGCGTAGGAGAACTCTCTCTGGCTTCCTCCTGTGGGTTAATGGGAGCTCTCCGGGGAGGCATCTTGCTACAAAGGGCAATAGTCATAATGGAATACCATCAATATCACATATCTCAAGAGGAACCAAATTTTTCAGTAAGATAAATAATCATAAGTAAACCAAACATGAAAAAACAACATCATGTCAAAACTCTACTTTCCTCCCTGGTGTCCATGTATAGTCTGTAGCCTATACGTCCCACCTAGAAAAGAAGTATAATAAGCATCTTAGCATCCCATGGTGACTCAGTGTCTGTCACAAGGCGTGCTGGCCAAGCACCTTACTGGCAACCAGAATTCCAAACCCTGATAGTTCCAACTTCTATATAACCAAACTCATCCCAAATAACATAAACAAAGAAATAACCTTCATCTGATACCATTTTTTCATGAACCGAATCGGGTCTCCATCAACTCGACACCTGAACAGGCCCGTGGAAAGGCCCGAAGGGCGTTCCCGATCCCCACGGGTGGGCACAAGTGCCCCGGTATCAATTTAGAATTTTTGGGAACAATTTACCCATATAACAACCAAAAACAAACTATAAGTAAACTGAATTCTGAAACCAACATTATAACCATAAGATTGAAAAATAGCATGAACGAGTCTCAATAATATAACAACTATAACTCAACCACAACTAACTCCCAAAAGAAGGTGACCAAAAACCTAACCAGTAACTGTCACCTGATGGAAGAATATCACTGTCAGGCCTCTGCCAACAGTGCAAAATTAGATGAGCCAACTAACAACTCGGACCATCGTGCTCAAAACCATGGCATTTCCCTGCATCATACATAATCAGATATACTTACACCCAAGTGTGTAAGTAGGGTGTGAGCAATTCTCAATAGGTTGGCACCAGAAAAAAGATTCCGCATAAAAAGGGTTAGATGACCAAAGCAGTTTGCAAGTTCAGACTTTAGAGAAAGTAAATAAATGCACTGTCATTTTTATGGAAACAGTTTTTAAAGAAAGAAAGACAGTTTTAAAATAAGAAAAAGGGGTTTTTGGTACTGAAAGAAAATGAAACATTATTACCTTTTTGAAACCACAAAAGTCACCAAAACCAACTAGTGATGTTTATATAATCGCACAGGGGCAACAAAAAGTGGGAGAGGCCCTAAAGTACTAAAGCTGTGTGGGGCTCTAGAACCTCACCTCTTGGTGAACAATTTCATACATTCCCGTGCACGAGCCACTGGCATGGAAACACCTCCTACCATAGTGGTCTCCAATCATCATCCAATGTTTAGTTAGTGTTGTAAACATCAATCTCGCTAAGTGAAATTGGGGTGAGGCCACTCTCATATCACTAAAATGCAAGTCTAGTCCACCCACCTAGTACCCAGGCTTCCCCTTTTGTGCTCAATATTCAAAGGTCACCCTACTCATCAAGGTCAAGACATATCACCAACATAGAACCTCGTAATATGAAAGAACTATGGAATTTTGAGAACCAAAACTAAAGATTATCAATCATTTGAAGAAAATTGGTTTAAGAGTTTTATAAAAATAAAACAATACAATTAACAGTGAAAAACCCACTCGGATGCACACTAAGACTGTAACAAGGATCAAATTGCAACTGCTGCATTTGTTCAAAAATCAAGGCACAACACAATATAAACCTGGAAATCTAAACAAGCCACTAATAAAAGTAACACACCACGCTCTACCAGTCAAACCGTCAACTCACAGCAGCATTTAAATAAAAGACATATTAAATTAATCAAACCAGCTGAATAATTGATCAAATTCCCTAAGCATGTGAAACCACCTACCTCAAATAGGTATGAAAAGCGACACGGTGCAAAACTCTTGTTGTGCAATTGTCGCACAGTATGGAGCCGTCAAAAAGGTACTAAAATAGTAGACCAAATCACCACAGTGCCAACCCAGAAAATATCAGCAATCTAATTAGCTGTTAAAAAATCCAATAATAATTAAATAAGTTGATTAATAAGTATACAACTCCAAAACTAACTAAATAAATTAACTAACGATTCAACAATTTAAATTAAATAAGATGATTAACAAATTTAATAATAATCAATTAAATTAATTAACAATTTACCAAAAGTAATGATCATTAAATAAATTAATTATCAATTTAACCAATTCAAATAAACAAAATGATCAAAAAATTTAATAACAATAATTTCATTAATTAACACTTAAACAAATGCATTAATAATTAAATAGCTTAAATATCAATTAAACCAATCAAAATAATTAAAAAAATTAAAAACAAACCCAAATCGTGGAATATCGGGAAAGCGATGAGGGGAGGCACAGTAGTTGTCCGATGAGAACAAGTGGTGTGCGAGATGGTGGTCCGGCATCATGAGCTGGGTGCGGGAGGCGGTCCGGTAGCGCGAGTGGGGTGCGGAGGCTGGTGTCCGGTGAGAGGAAGGAGGGGTGTCGGCCTGTGGAGCTGTTGTTCGAAACAGGGGCGCCGGCTAGTCGGTCTGGGGAGGGAGGAGGAGAGGAGGAAAGGAGTTTGGGGGGGTGGCCATGGTGCAGAGGAGGGCCTACTGGGCGTGGCGCTAGAGGGAAATGACGGGAAGGGGGAGGCTGTGAGGGAGGGGCCTACTAGGCGCAGAACTAGAGGGATAGTGGGGAATGGGGGAGCACGCATGGAAGAGGGGGAGAGGGTGGCTGCGGGGAAGAGAAGGGGGACAGGGGGAGAGGTGGCATGCAATAGGGAAGAGAGGAGAAGGGAAGGAGAAATGAAGAATAGAGGAAGAAGGGAGAAGGAAGAGGCATGGCCAAGAGGGGATGAAGGGTGAGGTAGGAGGGAGGCCGCAGGATAGAAGAGAGAAGAAGGAGAGAGGGGATGTGTGGGGAGGAATAAAGAGGAGGAAAAAAAATAATGAAAAAAGGGTGGCGACTAGGGTTTCCAAGGAGGGGATTAAAAAAAAAAGAAACCACCCAATTCAATAAACAAAAGAACTAAATGAAATAAAATAAAGATAAAAGGCTTTAATTATAATAAAATTAATAATAATGATAATAATATAATAATAATAAGAAGAAAACTGATGTTAATCATCCGGTAATTGAAACGTCCGTGCAACGGACACCGCATGTTAAAATGGAAAAGCTGGCTTCGCCTGTGCCCTTCCAGTGCACCGAGCGGTGTAAGGCTCACATGCGTACATCGTTGCCACAATGGGAAACCCTCATTGGGTTCAGCCCGTGCTACAACCAAGAAATAAACAGGAAATTAATTCATGAAATAAAAATTTAAAATTAAAGTTGTACTTCAACGAAGTCCAGGCATGACAAGTAGTAACTTATAGGAACAACGATATCTGTCCTAAAATATGTAACTGGAGTGATAGTGATTTCTTCCCTTAGAAAAGAAAATAGAGGGACATCAATGCCTTCCCTCAAATCTGTAACTAGAGGGAATGCGATGTCTGCCCCCAAACCACGGGGAGCCTCTTCCCCCAACCCGATGGCCTCAAATCTATCCCCTCAAAGCTCATCACCTTCAACGTGGCTTCCTACAACAAGAACCCCCGAACCAATCTTAACTAAACCACAAATAACAGGGGGCCTCTACTCACACGAGTGGTCAGAACCACCTCACTATAGAGTCTCTCTGTGTGCACACTACTCAATGTTCCAGGTGAGCAGTAATCACAAAAATATTACCCAAGACACAACATCTCTGACAGCTCATGCCCCTGTGACCATGTCTCTCAAGTCGGATGGCCTTCCCATTTAATTAACATAGGCCAAGCCCAACCTGACAGTCACACTACCTCAAGCTGATGTCCATGATGCCCAATCTCATGGTTAGAACCACCAAATGTTTCCCGGGCCAAGCCCAACCTATGATCAGCATCACTCAACAACACCCAGGCCATGCCCGGCACAACCTCAGGGTTCCAACATATGAAATATCACAAGTCACATATATATAGTCAAAATAAATACATAAATAGGAAAAAAAGTAAATAGCTAAATTAATTTATCTATGTGATGTCCCATACCAGCACCAAGGTCCTAGAAGCCTCTAACATGTCATATTATCACATAACAAATTAAACATAATAGTCTAATCATACAAAAAATACTTATACCATCATTGAACCTATGAACAAAAATCCCCAAATGAGAAATGTCCCCTCACCCAACCTTGCTCAAGAAAAATAGGAAATAGTGCATACTCAAAGTCATCCCATATGTCAAATAACAATTTAATATGCAATAGAAGGTAAAATAGGGTTATGCTCATAATACCCAAATACGCACTAAAGGCTTCACCACCCAAATGACTCTAAAAACAAAAAAGATGTATCCACCACCTACCTAAGACTCGTAGATGTATTAATATCCGATATCGATCTTTGATTCAAAAAAAATCTTCATAGATCTGTGTTTCAATCAAATCCCGACAATTCTACTCAGATGGAAACTATGATGTTTGGGGAAAAGGATCAAACAGGGAACATGGTGCATGGGTTTAGCCTCACTAATGCGATCCCGCATCCACCTATGGATTAAATAATAAACATCATATGAATAATCTAGGAGAATAAACTTTTTCTTCCTTTTGGACCGTCAAGGTCTGAAAACTATGAAGAAAAATGTATATTTGGAAAAGAGAAGCGACACTCTTTCCTTTATGTGAATAAAAATTAAAATACATAGTGTTTATAAAGGAATACATGTCATGTAGTTGCCTTGTAAATATTATGACTTAAGTGAAGGTAGACACATGGATTGGACGTGCCAAACGGGTCGACACACGGCTAAAATTCATCCACTATACGGAAAGGAGAATACATAGTGTGTCAAGAAACACTACACGTTTTGTAGTAGTAAATTTATACAGGGTCCTCACATGGAATGTACTCAGTGCACACACGGCTGGTACACACCTAACCCATTCACGACGTGTACATCGGATTACATGGCATGTAATTTTTAAATTTCTAGATCTTTCTAGATTTTCATAGTTTTCTCATGAACAAGACAAATATTTAAAAAGGGTTGGGATTTTGACTCGTTCTAAAAACTCAGGTTCTTAAGAAGTTAGTATAAATGATTATATATGATATAAAACATATTAATAAGGTTCAATAAAAAATTTCCATCATTATTTAAACCCATATAAATGAGTTTAGTGGACTTTTACAGAAATGGAAATGTAATGTAAGAGAATTTAATCTCACTTTTTATATTTATCAGATAAAGGTCATATGCACCACTAACTTCTTTCATGTGGTGTATCTACTACCCCATTTGACATATTATAACATGAATCCTTTTATATTAATTTCATTTAATGTTTTAATTTTAATTATCCCTTCTAAATGATTTTGACACGAAATTTACAAAGTGAAAAAATCTATCTTTGTAAACTCACTTTTTTGTGATTGTTAACTTTCTCTTGAAACAATCAATTACATATGAAAATTTCCCATCAAAAATAAAATTAATTTTTGATATAAGTACTTTTATTTGAATTTTATAATAATTTATTACACCATATACCATTTATACATATGGTGTGTACTAGATAGTTCTTTGATCAATTGGGGTAATATTGGTAAATATTTATGTTTTACCTAGTACGAATATTTGATAAGTCACATTTTCATGAAATAAATAAATTATTTGATATATGAATAATTATTTGGATAGGTATGATAAGGTTGTATCTCACTTATATATTTTACCTTGATATATTATTTCTCTCATGAGATGATTCATTGGGCCAATTAGATAGTTTTTTACCTGACACAATATAAACTATCTTTTGAAAGATCATAACAGTAAAGGTACCACGTAACATGGAAATTTATTATTCAATAATTAGAAATTTTCCTCATTCAGATTAATTTATTATTTATAAATGATATTGTTTCTTTGAAATTATATATGGATGTAGTTAATTCTCTGTTTAGTGATTAAATGACATGTATTTTAGTTACTTGCATTTCTATATTGATTCTTCCTTATCCAATTATATAAACATCATGTGTTCTTGGTTATTTAACATTCCATTTTTATTTTGATCATTGATTCATTACTTATTCTATTGTACAAACCCATAATAATAATTTCACCTCACCCTAATTTGTTCGTTATCCACAATTTATGAAGATAAATTCCTTGAATGATTTTCAAGGATGTAGTTTATTAGACTTTGTTGTGTATTATGTTTTATTTTCTATTACCCAATATAATATGAGTGTCATGCATATAATAAAATTTTCCAAAACTATGAAATTGATTGGTCATTTGGGATTTTATTCATTATAATCATGATAATTAATAAATTATTACAATGGTACCCAGAATATGGGGTTAGGGTGTTTCAGTGGGTATCTGAGGAGGTTTATTATAATCCTTGGAAACTAGACTTAGGAAAACATATATTAGGGATCCTAACCCTAAGATAGAATTTGAGGATAAGTAAATAAGAAAATCCACGAATTTTTTTAAGGTATAGATTATTTTGAACAAACTTGGAATACATCCCTCTCATGATACTAAAATTGGATGTGCTTCTGGAATAGATTTTCCTAGAGGTAATAAGTATGAAAAGTAATATTAGACCTGACTTCAATGTAACCTGGTACATTACAATGACCCTTATTATGAACCTTGTTTTACACTCCTGGGGGATATTCATAGGATAATTCCCAATTTCCATACAAACAATTATGAATTACTTGAATGAAAAGATACCATCAAAGAAACCGTGTTATTTATTTTGAAATTAGTTATGTAATATTTCTTCAATTTATTAAATTTGTTTCACTAGTTTTGGGATTATACATTATATTTTATAAAGTTACTATATAACCCATTATATAGAAATATTTAGAAATGGATCGTAGAAAGAAGAACGGTATCAATTCTCCTCTAAAATATAGAGATTTCCCAACTGAGATATTTGATATAGATATTATTGGAACAAAGAGTTAAAGATATATTATATAAGCTTAATCAGGTTATGACACATAACCTTTCTCGTATGGGGAAACAAGTTCCACGATGAGATTATCTGATGTTGGTTCACTTTATGATATAGCGGCCCCAGTAATTTAGTGGGTATTCAAACCCAATAACAGCTGAGAAATGGATTAACTCATTGGAAAAGATATTCCTGGAATTTTTAGGTTGTTAAAGGGAAAACTTTACACCTATAGTGTATTGTATCAATGGTTATGTTGATCAATGGTGGTGTTTGATCTAGAATACTACGATGGAGGATTAAATAGAACTCTGGGAATAAAATTTATTTAAGGAGAAATTATTCAACAAATATTTCCCTCAAGATAAACAAACTGAGATGAAGATAAAGTTCCTTTATTTAATGAAAATTGAGGAAGAAAGCAGCTCCTCCTCCACTATAAAAAAGAAACTCAACCCTCCCATTTATTCACACCGATCAATAAATATTCCCCATCCAAACCCTTATAAAAAATCTCCCATAAACCCTTTACTCATCCTTTAGTCCTCAAATTGGGAATAAACCAATCCAAGTAATTCCTTTGGAGGAAAACAAAGAGTGTTCCATGAAAATAGCTAACATTCTTCAATGACCAATTTTTTTATTTCATTCTCAAACCAATAAATTATTTTTATTAAATGAATATATAATAATATAAGTATCCTAAAAATAATTATATTTTTTTGATAAGTTTCTTTCCTAAACATTTACACAATTCCATTATACGGGTATCAAATTGTGGGTTCATGTGTGTGGTGGTCTACCACCTCACGAAATGATGTCATTAATTTTTCCATTCCCACCACTCATGGTTGGGAATTATGATGGTCACATTATTTTTATATAATAAATATGGAATATATGTTTTCCTAATATTTATTTTATTTTTATATAACACATACCTTCATTCTTTACATTTTTTTAATACGATAACATCATTCGTTGACATGTGGACTATTGTGTCCTCAAAGTGATGTGATTCTTTCACACCATATATTGAATATAATAAGAATGGGTTTAATAATCATATTTCAAATACATGACATAAATATGATACTAGAATTATAATATATCTATCTATCTTTTTAAATATTACAAAGAATTGGAAGTGGCTTTCATGCGTACGTACAACCTACCGCTTCCATGAACTGTGAATTTTATTTCTTATCTCCAATTATTATTTATTATTCTAAATAAATATATAATGAATATATAGGATAAATAAATCATTATTTAAACACTTTATCTGATGAAATTATGATCTAATAAATCATAAGAACAAATAAAAGTCAAAACACACTTGAGAAACTAGGAAATTAACCCCCGAAATAGTGAAAGTAATAAATTCCTACTAACAAATAGGTAACAATATATTTTAATAAGACCGTATGTGATATCATAGATTTTAATATAGTTCATAAATAAGTTATTAAAATCATAAAACCATTATAAATGATGTTAATTGACACTTACACAAAGGGAAATGAAAAGTAATGAATTTTCATCTCACTTTTTACATAATTGAGATAAATGAATAATTGGCCACTTACTTATTCTATTTGGTTTATATACTATCCATTTTGATATATTTTATAATTTATCCCTTTATATTAATGGTACTTAATATTTTTCATTTAATTATCCCATATAAATAGTTTTGACTTGAAAAATACCGAGTGGTAAAAGTTATCATTTTCAATCTCACTTTATTTTGTGATTATTAAATTATTATTGAAACAATCACATCTTTGTGAACATTTTCTTTTAGAAATTCGATTAATTTTATATCTCCATACTCATATGTGATGGGTAAAAATATTTCATATATCTCCTTCCATTTTTATATATGGTGTGTAATTGAATGTTATCTGATTAAATTAGGAAATATTGGGAAATTCATATCTTTTTCTCAATAAAGATATTTAATAAGTCACATTGTTCAAAAATTAAAGATATTATTCAATATAGAAGGAAGTCTTTATAAATTTATGACATGGGTGAGGTTTTGTTTTATATATCCCCTAAATGTATCGGTAGTTGTATGAGAGGAATCATCTAGCCAATTAAATGGGTTTTTACCCAATATGTTCCAAATCGTCTTATAAAAAGTCTTGATGGTAAAGGTACCGCGTACCTAGAAAACATAATGTAAATTAATTAATAATTTTCCTTATTAAAATTTAGTTTTTATTTATCCATTTTATTTTTAAATTGATATTACTTATAGATGTATATCATACTAAGTTCATTGATTAAATAATATGTGTTTCATTTATATACCTTTCCAAATTGGTTATTCTTTATCCAGTTATATAAATGGAATGTGTTCTCTATTATTTAGACTTTTATGATGATTAGTCTCATTTGTTTATTAGTTATTATAAAATAATTACCCTTACTATGCATTTATTCTCCCCCTTGTATTGTTTTCATTCCATGGATATAAAGATGAATTCATGGAATGGGTTTCAAGTATGCAGGTTGTTAGTATATATTATCTATTATTATTTATTTTATATTCCCCAATGTAAAATGGGTATCTTGTATGTAATATGTTTTTCCAAAACTACTAAACGGATATCCCCTTAGATATTTATTTCTTAAATTCATCCCAATGGGATAAAATAATTAACCGGCTCTGAGATTCTGTGGTCGGGGCGTTACAATATTATTCGTATACTCCATTCTAATTGACATGTGATAACTATTAGAATATTTTAATATTATTATTATTATTATTATTATTATTATTTTATTTTTTGTAAAACTATGTATTTCTTGTAATTTAATCTATTTAAGGAATTCTTCATTGTGTGTAACACAATCCAACACAATTTGGTGTGTACCAAAATCTAATCTATGAGTTTTGTATAGTGCCATCAAAATATGGTGTTGCGTATAAAAAATTATAAAATTGTGTATCCTTCCATTCAATCGATCTAAAAAATTAGTTTAATTGAAAAACAATTATACATAAAACACATGTTGTTACATTCTACCCCCTTAAAATGAATTTCTACATCATATTTTTCTAGGTTATCAAAAGATTAATACTAGAATGTTACTTTTATAAAAACACACATCATAAAAATGAATAATAAAAATTCCGTTAAAAATAATTGTTATTAAGACATTAGTTACCCAACGTAACCACTAACTAGGTTCTCACATAGGATAACATAGGGGGAAGTGATAACCTAGACACGAAAGAGAAATATCACAATCAAGTTTGATGGGGACTGATAGAGAACATTGATCAGAACAAGTGGGTGATACAAGAATGATAACAATCACAAAACCATAAATATGTAATTATCTAAGGGACGATTTGTTTCATATTAAATGAATGTGCTATGATAAAAAAAAATCAAGATCCTTCTCTGAAAGTTGATGAATTTTAACAAGAATATATACATCCATGATTCAATTACAATCTCTCTCTTTGGTTTTCCTTGATCAATTTCCAATTCATCTCTTATTATAATAAATGTAGGTGAATTTTTTATTTCTTAATCATTAAGATGAAATAACATACATTAATATAATGATATTTAATTCCATCTATATTTTTTTAACATCACAACAACATTTTTAGTAAATGTTATACATTATTAAAAAATACTCATATGGTGAGATAATACTTTAATCTCTAAATCCCTATCCAAATTTTAACTTTAACCACTCCATAAATGGTTATCATTATAATATTTTATTAATATAAAAAAATATCATAAAATGGTCACTATGTTTTTAAAAAATAGATTGGAATTGAGGCCCATTATATCATAATGTATCTTTTGGTTATTACATATTAAACATGTGAATAATTTCATAATGTTTTCTCTTCAAACAAGGTAATAAAATAAATTTCCATAAAACCATATTAAAAACATGCATTCTTTATTATCCGAAATATTATTAAATATATTCCTTAAATTCATATTATTTGTAAACATCAAACATGGTAATGTATACCACTTTATCAACATATAAATAATTAGTTACTTGGTAATTTGTATTATCCAATTTATTTTATACAAAAAAATAACTTTATCCAAAATTAACAAAATTTTATCAACATTTAGAACACATTGAAGGATTCCTACTCTTAATTAAAACCTTATATTTCCATTAAATCACTATTATAGGTCATCAAAATCATTCACTATATTTTCTCAATTCCTTAATTGAAAACATATACTTCATGATTTTTATAACATAATTCCTTATTTCTAATACATATACACATCAATCATCCAAATTTATTCTTAGACCATTACTTATTCCTCATTATCTAATTCCATATACCCATTTCATTGAAAATGAAATATGAAAAAATGGGTTATGGTTCCTCAACCTCAATATATTCATGGTTCTAATATTTAATGTTACAAATACTATTAGAATGTCCCATTCCATTTACATGTCATTCTATATCTCTTAATCTTTATTAGTATAACTATTACTCATTCCAGCTTTCAAATTCTCTTCATAATATTTTCACTTAGGTCAATAATTTTCTTAATGCCAATACTTTCCACATTAGAAACATTCAATGTCAACCTAGTTTCTTCTAATTCCTACTATTAACTAAGAATATAAAAATATTTTGGTAAACAATATTGATATCATAAAACCACATAATCATGAAAAATTAGATATAGGATGTATAAATCTTGAAATATTCTTTTAAATATATGACACCTTAGGATTAACTTTGGAGACATCCCTAGACATATCCTTATAAATATCCCTACAGATCTCACTAAGGTTTTCTCATCCATGTTCGCAATGGTTGACTAATCCTTTCTATTGATACCAATTTTATAAACTAGGATAAACATACATAGATATTATATCATTTTAGATGAATATTCAGAACATTACAAAAGTATGTGACCCAGGACCATAATAGTTTAGTATCTTTATAAAATGGGAACAGATTATTTTAATTTGGTAAAATATATTCAACATCTCTCATAATGATCATCTTATTTAGTACTCCAAAATAAAAATTTTCTCCATAACCTTGGAAAAGGAAACATGAAAAAATTGATCTTGTATTCTCATTAAGGGAAAAAATAAATAATATGGATAGGCATGACATGCATGTAATTATATGAGAATAAGAGAATAAAATTTTAAGATCCAAATTTTCATATCAAATATCATAATTAGGAGTCAGGGAATAAAGATTTTCATTTCATAAGACATTAATCATAAGTAAATCAATGATCATGAGTCATGATATCATGTCATGGTCAAAAGACCTAAAATTTTTCATACACTTAAATATATAAAATAATTAAATGTAAGTCAAGGAACATTTACAACACTTATCAAGGAACTTCATTGGGGATGCACCTACTCGGAGGGATACTCCACCATCCAATATCATATCCATTTCCTCATATTAGATCATGTTACATCTTCTTACCATAGTTGGTAATGCCCATAGACATGTTTCCCATATTAATAGTCATGATTCACTCCGAAGACCATATGATTAGTCAAAGGATAATCTTCAAACCAAATTATTAGTCCATGTTCAGTCCCAATACCATCTTGGTAGTCAAGGATCACACCAAAATCCATTTTCGCGTAAAAATAACCTTACTACATCGGGTTCACTCCCCATTTTAGCCATATCTATCTCATGATATATAAATCATTATCCACTACATTAGAGGGTAATATACATACCACCCATATCATTATGATATCATATATATGTGTTCCATAAGATAATAAAACACTCATCATATGATGACCCATAAAAAGAGAAGGGTTTTATAAATGACGTATCCTAACCCATGAAATGAAACAGGTATCATAATAATTTCCTCATATCATAAACTATGTAAAACAGATAGTTTTCATAACAATATCATCATTTTGTAACCCAAGAAATCATTTGGGTTTCATAATAATATAACTTGTGGACGAGAAATGGATTTCAAAAACAACATATCATCATAAATATAAACCATTAAAATAAAGAATAAGAATGATAACTTTTGATCATATCCCCAATAATGTATAAACTATATCACAGGATTAAATCTAAGATGGAGTAGGGTTATTAAATATCACTTTGGTACATTACCCATATAAAATAATCTTTCTATGAAATTAACTTATTAAAACATGAAATTTTTTCAAAAAACTTTTCTTTGAAAACCAATTTGAAAAGCATATGAAATAAACGATAAATAGCATTGAAAACATTTCTTAAAAAAATATCCTTTCTAATTTGAAATTTTTTTTAGTCATAAAAACTTTTGAAAAAATTTCTCTTTGAAAAATAAACATTAAAACCTATAAAGTAATATATAAAAATAATATAATAAAATTTTAAAACATAAAACCATTTGGAAAACCTTTTATTTGAAAATAATGATTTAGAACTTATAATAGAATATTAAAATTAATTTTAAACTCCTTTTTAAACATTAAACATTTTTAAAATCCTTTCCTTTAAAATTGATTTAAAATATCATTTAAATATATTTTGAAACATTTTTAGAATAAATTGTTTTGGAAGAACATATATTTAAAACCTATGATAGAGATAAATTCATATTTTCTTATAAAAATTTTCATAGTTATATTAAATACAAATAAGTGAAAAAATAGTATAATTACATGAATATATCATTTGTTAACATAGGGGGTGAAAATTAATTCCGGTTCCTGATATATGGATCATAATATTTAATCAATAGAAGCATAATAATAAATAATCCCAATAATAGTTTTACTATTGCAATAAACTCCTCCTACTTGGTTAACTTTAAATCATAATCCCTAATAGGTAATGAAATTAAATGAATATTAAAATATCATGGAAAGAATTAAATTCATGATATAACATTTAATGGGTCATTATATACAACAAATAAAATGAATATATGTGCAGAACATAACATGTGTCTCAAAGAAGGAAAATTGATACAAAATTACATTACCGATTTGGTAAATTTGGAACCATAAACCCCATGAATGAGAGCTCGTAGAATGGATATATAATAACCAATAATTTTAAGGATAATAATAATAGAATAAATTAGTGTGTATTATATAAAAAAATCATTGGTGAATATGGCATAAGTCTCATAGAAATAGAAGTGAGACATGAAATCCCATCACTACATGATAATCATTTAAATAGTGATCCCCATGAAATAATATCATCAATTAAAACATTTAATACTAGGAATGAAATGAAATTAATCATAAAAAATTAAATATATCATTATATACACCACATAATTAGAATAAGTGGTGAATATGGCTTATATCTCATCGAGATAAAAGTGATAAGATAAAACACTTACCTTATGTATTGAATTTTCTCATTCTTGTTCAAACCTAAAATATAATAAATATAATTTTATTATACATATAAACCAAAAAATAATAATTATTTTATATAATACCATATATGATTTTATTTTTATTTTATATTACCCATTTATTAAAATTTTCATGTAAAAGTTTCGTTTTTGGTAATAAATGCACTATTTTTTCGGTATATGTTTTGACTTTTTATTATTGATCCTCTAAATTAGATCATGACTTACTTATTTCTTGAGTGTAATACATGATTTAAAAATTATATATATTCTGTATATAATTATTTATAATATATATATATATGAAATGGAATACAGTGTTCATGGATACAATTAGCCATATATACACATAAACGTTGTTTCAATTTTCTTGTCATATTAGAAGAAATAAAATAAATTACATATATATATATATATTAATAAACTGGGATTATTATTTCATATATATCATATATTTTTACTAATCCAATACTTAATGTATTCCATGTATAGTGTGAATGAATCACATCACTTTGAGAAGGTGGTAGTCCACACGACAACAAACGAAGATATTATATTCCCATAAATTAAAAATCATGATGGTATATATTATATGTTAATTAAATTTGAATAAAAACAAAAAAAATATCATATATATAAGATTTAAACATTAATTGAATCATTATTCTTTACATTGAGAGGTGGTAATGGAATAACAAATGACATTAGTTCTTGAGGTGGTAGTCTTCTATACACACGAGCATTTGATGTGTATCTCATTTGATGAAAGTGTGTGATAGTGGAATTTGTAACCTTATAATAAAAAAAATAAAATTGTATTTATGATACTATGGTTATTATATATGCATTATACAACAACAATTTAAGTGGTGTATAGGAAAATAAAACAAAATTTCTCGTTGAGTAACGTTGCCTCGCCTTCGGGTGAATCCTTTTGGTTTGCACGAATGGGATTACTTAGTTCACTTTATACCCAATGTGGGGATTCTAGGTTGAGAAAAGGGAATTTATGATCTTATTTGGACATGTTTTGTACTAGATAAATGGATTTAGTGGTCTTAATAATTTTTTGGGGGTGAATGTCCTTTTATAGTGGAGGATAAGTGGTATTCTTATAAATATCGAACGACCAACACCACTAAGAGGTCTTTCTTAAATAATATGTCTCTAGTAATAATAAATTTTATATAAAATCAATTATATTGTCAAATTATAGAAATAAAATGTATTTTTTCGTTTCTAGGTTAAATTTCCCCTTATGTTAAAATTACACCACTAATTAAACACGTTTTCCCTTAATTGCTGTAATTAATTTTATTTAATTTCCAAAATATTTTTGGCCAAAAAGTATGTTGAACATAATATATATTGTAAATTATTTTTATTTAAAATATGGAATCCATTTTTAAAAATTCTAAAAACATAATTGGTAGAAATTAATTTAGAATATATTTTGTAGAAGGTAAGAGACTATTGGTTTTTAAAGAGAAAATGTTCAAAAGTGTGAAATGTTTTTCTATACAATTACATTGTGAATTTGATTTCAATGACATTAATTGGATTAATATATGTATAAATGATATTAAAAAATTTTTAAACCAAATTATATATATAATTTAACTATACAAATAAATATACTAAAAGTCTGTTTCCCCTTAAAATTCAATATTTTAAACTATTTATCAAAAAATAAACCTTCTTATAAAAATACCTAAAATTTACTCAAAATTATTTTTGATATTATGCTTCAAAAAATGAATTTTTTTTCAAATATAAATTATAAAATATAAAAAATTAGTTTTAAAATATATCTTCTATTAAAAAGAGCCAAAACATGCTTTTAAAAAAATATTGATTTTAATGGCTAAAATTGGATTAGTTCTTATTTTATTATTATAAAACATATTTGATGAATCTAAACAAACTTAGTTTGAATTTATAACATATAAATTTAATTAATATCTCTCATTAATAGTGATTAATTTAATTTATTATGATAAAACAGCTTTGTAGGAATACAACCAGTTTTTTTTCATAAAATCACTTCTTTTGTATTCAATTAATTTCTATTTTATTTCAAAAGTAATTGATAACCAAATAATTCATTATATAAAAATGTGTAATCCGTTTTTTTAATAATTTCTTTAATCATAATCATATCTCATGTTCCAATTCATAGGTGATAAATATTATAATATTTAATAATATTATTTATAGTATATTTTAGTTCTATAAAACATGGTCTTCTGTGTAACACAAGCTATCAAAAGAATTCAGAAATGTGTAAAAACAAACAAAACATAGTTTTTTTTGAACCAAATTCTAATCTTTTATTTTGTTTGTATTCAAGAAATACATTTTGTTGCATATAAATAAAGAATAACTTGGTGTAGTGTTCCATGCAATCCATCAAAAAAAATTATACAAAAAAATTAATTTATAAAAACATGGGGTGTGACAACAATAACTCTAGCATGTCTAGTCTATGATAATTCATTCACCAATATATAACATATTAGGGTGTAATCCTTAATTAATAGTAATGATATAGATTAAATTATCAAAATAAATCCTTTTGTTGATAAATTTTGGGATATATAAATTATAATAGATTCCACAATTATATGGATATATGTCGTACTAGAAAATATACAAAAAAAACATGATATTATCATTATGATCTATGAATGAACATTATTAGTGATTGGTTTATAATTTCAACCTTTTCAATAACCCAAATTACATAACGATTTTACAGAGCCCTGCTTTGTTGAGAAATTAAAGAGAATATATCCTCATAGTTGTATAGGAATATCATGGTTATTCCTACAGAGCTATACTAGAACCAATATCTCACATTAAATCATTAGTCTTAGATACTTCTGGAAATTAATGATTCATGAATATATGAGATTAGTAATGAAATTTCATTCCTTCCTAATACATGATAACTTTATTAATTAACCCCTAGGGTTGTTTCGTATTGCTAAATACATCCTTTTAAGTATAGGGAATAGATGTTATGTAATTACCCATACATTCATATATGTAATTTTATTTCAGAACAATTTGTGTTATATTAAATAATGTATTATATTATAAAACTCATGCACCACATAAAATAAACCAATAACACTTAAATATGTTAATTTAAAACATTTATATTAGAGAAAAAACGTACCAAATATAATATAAAGTAATGCAATGGAACAAAAAAATAAAAATATTAAATAACAAAAAATTGGAAATTTGGATCATTTTGGTTTCCTAGAATAATCATATCCCAAACAATGCGATAAAATTTTATCTCTTTAATATAATCAACATTTTTGAAAATTAATAATATAAACTCGATGGAAATTTTATTCAATGATTAAGGAAGGAAATAAAAGGTATTTATAATACATATAAAACCTATATGATTAACGGAATGGTAACATGACTGTTGTAAATAGTAACCTGGTCGTTAAGAATTGTAACAAGACTATTTGAATAGTAACTTGAATTATGTGATAGTTAAATAATATTTTTTTATGAAATAAAAAAATAAGGAATTGGTGTCATAATTAAATTAAAATTTAATATTAAATGTATCAAAATAAAAATTGTAAATAAAGAAACTATAATCATATTTTTGGAAAAACAATTATGATATATTTAAATAAAAACACCTCTTAATCATAAATATAAATAAATTGAAATAAAGTTTTATTTTTATAAATGTTCTTAAAAGAAATATATTAATTTATATTTAAATAATAAAATAATATTTTTTAGTTATGAAGTGTCACAAATTTGGATGAATCACAAAACTATTGTTATTAATAAAAATGGATTTCATTTAAAAATTTAAATTTATCATATTTATGAAACTAATTTGAAAATAGGAAAGTAATTTTTTGATTTATTATATTGAAATTATATTAGGGGGATATTTTTCTATTTTTATGAAAATATTAATTTTTTTAAGAGTAAAACTTTTAAAATATGATGATTTATATTAAAATTGAAATACAGTATTAATTACATACAGGATAAGGTATGAAATCAATATCTCACCCTCACATGAAAAACATGATTGTATATAGTCACCAAAATCATCAGAATTATATGTCTTCAGAAAAAAATTAATATTTTTCTGAAAAAAACCCTTTACATCCCCTGATAAATACAACACTTCACTCCCCTCCCCCACCCCTAAAACATTAAGATTATTATACTTCAAAAATTATACCCAAATACCTCTCCAACAATCTCTTCATGACTTGGGAGTTATGTTATCAATAAAATACCATTCTAAATATCCTTAAGGTGTATCCTAAGAGAGGGCATTCAAAATAGATGGTAATGTTCTTAACTGAGCTGTTTTAATCTTATCTTCTTCTACCACATCCAACTGTATTCCATAAAACATAAAATAATTACATAAGTATCATAAATATAAGTAAAATTTTATTATTTTAGTTGATTATTATATATTTAACCTCTTATTATTTTATTCTAAAATGAAAACATTGTTCATATTAGGGTCTTTTCACCGCCTCCATGAACAATGTATTTCATTTTTTCATCACCACTTCCATGGTTTAAAATAACAGTAAAATAATAGTAAAATATTATAATAAATAGTATATATTTTTTCATATTATGAAATTGATAAATGAACATGAGGATTGAAAAATTAAATAACTTTACCATAGTTAGAAAAACCACCAAAATTATTTTACCATTAAAAAATATCATGTACACTCAGTAAACCATGCATATAAATGATAAATAATGGATATTTGTAATAATTTATACTTTTTTAACTTATGTAACATCCTTCCATCATAATTGTATATTTATGGAACCATTTCATAATGAATCCCATAATTATTTGCAAAGTGATGATGTCATCGAACCATGACATGATTGGCCTTGAGATAATCAATATAGACACGATATCTCAATAAAATGTTTTAAAAGTAACCTAAAATAATAATTATAAATAAAATATAATTTAACAATTTTCTTAATAAATTATGTATTAATCCTAATTGTATTATATAGTACTTTAGACACACATTCCATGTGAGTGAGGACCCAATGTAAAGGAACTTATGAACCACCCTCTTTCTTTTAGGTTACTCTTTCTCTCTATATAACTAATTTTAAATTTATATTATTATCATTTAATATTTTTATATTATATATATATATGGATCTTACATATATATCTTCTTTAATTTCCCATTAATTTCTGAGGTTATATGTGATTTTCATGTTCCCTTATCCATTTCTTCTTTTACGAAAACATGATTAAATAGATATTATCATTATCTTAATTTATTTCTTGTACCAATACATGACATGTTTTAATTATAAATTATTTATAAAAATTATTAATTTTTAAGCAAAACTATGATGTATTATCTATTTTTTTATTAATTAACAATATGTGATTCCTTCATTAAAGGTACCTCACTCATTTATTAAAACTCTATTTAAAAGTTTCAATTATATACTTATTTCCTAAAGATTTATTATAAATTTATAATCACTTGAAGTAGATAATAATTTTCGATTATACATTATTCAATTATGAACTTCAAAAAAACATTTATCTCAACTTTTTTTGGGAATCATTAAGATACATCTTTTGGTTATCCATTATGATATGATTTTTTAACCCATTTCTTACTCATGGATTTTTATATGATTAAGAATTATGTATGATATCCTTATATGGTACACATATGCATGTTCATATTATCTTGTAATTGGTGAACCTATAATTATACATCCCCAATGGATTTGGTTATGTTTTTATCTCATGAGTTAATATATATTTTTCATAGGCCGTAATTTTAATACATTATTATATGCTTCATTTTCAGTGATCCTAGAATTATGTTCATGATACCACTTATTAGGTTCTTTCAAAATATTTATGATTCCCTCATCTTATTATACTATTTTATTTATTACATGATCACATGTTTATAATCCTATTCTTTATGATATCATGAAATTCCTCTTCAAACTTGTGTAATAGATCACTATCATGATTTACTATTTTATTCCCATAATGAGCTTTATATCACACCATTCCCCTTTAAGCATTTACATGGGGTACCCGATATAGTAACATAAGATGAATGGAATTAGGAGATAATTAATATATTTAAATAAAAATTTATTTTTTTAAGTTAACTTATCTTGTATAAAATCTCCCTATCACATTATGCCTCTATATTTATTAGATGTATTTTATGAAACATTATATTAAACATAATATAAAAAATATGGAAGAGACGTGGTATTCTATAGTTGGTATCATAATAAGTTCTAGTTATTTTTTAGGATTATGATAGAGAAACTAATACAAAATAGAATATGAATAACCATGATTAAAAATTAAAAATAAATTTGATAGGATATACATATCATTTATGAGTTATTACTTGTAATTTTGATGTTTCCCATTTACATGCTTATTAATTGTATGTATTATAATCACTAATTTTATTTTATTTTTTTCAAGGATAAATTTTTTTGGAACCATTAAAATAAAAAATATAATGGGAAATTTAGGGATTTTCCAAATTATATGCCTATTAATATGGGCTTGGGCATTGGGAACCACATGATGGTACTTGAGAGTGGATAAAGTCATGAAAAATAATCTGAATCATGTAGACTATCTACCTTATTCTAAGAATGATAAATTTATAGTTGATTCATTATTATGAAAAAGAATCAAACTATTTGTGGATCTCCTAATAATCTAATTTTGGAATGATGGATTAATTCCATTGAGAATATATTCTCTATCTTGAAATGATCTATGAAATAAAAAAGTAATATAATATTCTTATCGCTTAAAGAGAGATGTTGATCATTAGTGAACACTAATCAAGGATAAAAAAAATAAATGCATAGAATCAATGTAGTGGGATTGATTCAAGAAAATATTTTTCAAAAAATATTTTAATCACCCTCTTCATCAAGAAAATGGATATGAAGTTCCTTTGAATTAAAAAAAATATAGGATTAATCAATTGAGAATTATGGGGAAACGTCACTAGGAATCCAAGGTATTCCTATAGATTTTTCATTAACCTTAAAATAATGGATGATCGATTCATTAACGGACTAAATATTAGTTTTTAAAATCATTAGCAATTTTATACATTGAATGATATGATAAAATAGTATCATGTTATCTTAAATTTTTAAA
This sequence comes from Viscum album, assembly GCA_963277665.1. Classification (NCBI taxonomy): domain Eukaryota; kingdom Viridiplantae; phylum Streptophyta; class Magnoliopsida; order Santalales; family Viscaceae; genus Viscum; species Viscum album. The sequence continues at coordinate 401,229,001 of OY728160.1, read as the reverse complement.
AAACATTATATATTATCAATGGTATCATGGGGTTGGAGATAAAAAGATGATGATTGAGTATCATTGTGTAGGATCGATGGATAAATCTCATAGATGAAAGAAAATAGAACTACCCAGATGTTATAATCCTAGGAAAAATAATCCAATATACTACCTCAAGGGGGAAAGGAGAAACATTACATTTTTAATGGAGGGGAATCACTATTATGAATGTCAAAGTGAGATGAAGAACCCAACAAATATGATGGATAAAAGGATGGTTTTCATCAATCCTCTACATGTGGTCTAATATTTTAACTTAAGGCAACATGGAAACTAAACATGTCAATGCTTCAAACTAAGGCTCTTTAAGGGAAATAAACATCGTCAACCATCTATGTTGTGGGGGAAAGGTAAATCCTCTTCAATCATTATAATAAAGGTGGAGTAAAAAATTAATTAGTGTACATCATCCTTATTGTCAAATCAATAACAGTGAATGTTTTATTTAAATTTGCTTATAAACATTTCTTTATATCAGATAAATTTTCTAAAACTATTTAATTGACTACCTCATACCTTATTGTAGATATTTTTATGAAAAAAAATATTTGTGTAGTCATTAAAACCGAAGTGTTATACTGTTCACTAGTTAGTGTCTGTGGAAATACTATTCAACTGAATATCATTGACTACTATTTTATAAAATATAATTCTATAATTTCCATGAATTGGATCGATTATATAGATTGTGAATCAGTGTCTATGAAAAGAAAATATATTTCCAAATCTTATTCCATTTTATGTTCCTATACAATTTCAAGGAATATTATGAATCCTTTTTGGAAAATACCTTGACTATATTGGTATTAATGCCTAATAAAGAATAATATAGTTCTAAAATTATTGATATAAATGAATCCCTAAGAATTAATAGTATTCCCATTATAAGAGAATATCGAGATGTGTTCCGTGAAGATTTAGGTGTTCTTACCCCTGATTGAGAGTTTGAGTTATCAATAGAATCTATACCCAAAGATCTACCCATATCAAATATTCTATAAACAATTCCCCCATTAAACAATAATAAATAAAGAAGAAAAAATGAAAATATTGATAAAGGTTTTATGTTCCCATGTGTTTCAATAGGGAGTGATCTAAACCACTTTTCATGAATAATGATGAGTCAATGCCACAGTGTGTTAATTATTATGAACGTAACTAGACCACTATAAATAAAAATAAATTCCCTACCATAGTTTGATGACTTGTTCAATTAAATATGTGGAGATAAATAATTATACAAAGTATATTTTAGGTTGGTATATCATTTATTGATTATGAATAATAATGATTTTCCCAAGATAGAATTTTATACAAGGTATGGACATCAATATTTCATATTGATTTAATTTGGACTCATGAATGGTTAAATAATTTTTATACCCCGATTAATATATTGTTTAGAGATTAAGTGAATAAATTTGTGGTGTAAATTAAAAATTATTTTCTCATATACTGCAAAATAATGGAGGAAAATTAATAGAAATTAAATTATAGGATAAAAACTTTGAGAACTGATAAATCATATGAAGATTATAGTAATTGTTTTTTATAGAAAATGTACATTATGAGGGGATATTTTCATAAGAAAGGGTATACCTATATATCCATAAATGATAAATTGGATTTAGGAATAGAGATTATCCACATTGGTAATAATGATTTTGAGTTTTATTGAATTATATATGTACTATTAGTGATTTTTGAGAATATTATAATGACATTCAAACCCTATAACAAAGTTAAATTAGATGAGAGTGATACTTTTCAAGACTGATGATTGTCAATATATATTAAAATAAATGTAAAAAAGATATTCAATACACATGTACTCACACTACCAACAAGTGGGGAAGGATTTTTGATCTATATTGATTCATCAAAAATAGAATTGGGTTGTGTACTCATGGAAAATGATAAATTGAGATTATAGGTCTCACAATAGTTGAAGCTGTATGAGAACAATTATCTATGGTGTGATTTGGATTTAGTTGGGTAAATCTTTGCATTGATTATTTGGAGTCATAACCTCTATGGAGAGCATTATTACATATATCCAGATCGTAGGAGTTTGAATTATATATTAATGAAAAAATATATATTAGTATACACAAATGAAAATGTTTAGGGACAATAAAATACTATTAATACACAATCAATTACCATCCTATGAATTATAATAAAGCAGTTGATTCTCTATGTTAAAAACATATCTCAATCACATACATGTCTATAATTTATAGGAATCCAATATTCTTAGACATGCATAGGATTTAAATGGGAATCATAATGGATTGAACAATATCTTAACTTTCTCAAATGATCGATCAACTATCCATAATAAGGAATATTAAGAAATCTTAATGATATGATATAGAGATAAAAAATGCTTGATGTTATTAGGAAGAAAAAATATTCATATTTAAACATTGATGAGGAATGAGTTGTGAGATTTAGTACATGCCTATTAATAACATTAATGACTAAGATAAAGAATAATCTATTGAATAATGCTCAAAGAACAACATTTTTTATCCACCCAAGGAGTATAAAGATGTTTACAAATATCTCAGTGAAATAATAATGTAAATATGAAGGAAAAGGTTACTGATTATACATCAAAGTTATATTTATGTTATTATGTGAAGGAATAAATGAAATTTAAAAGGGGATTATAAAATCATATCTCATTCCTACATGGAAATGGGATAACATCACCATTGATGTTATCATGTGTCCTTTGAATAGATCCAATGGGAATAATGACATATGGACTTTGGAGTATTATATTAAAAATAATTCCCACTTTTTCACCATTGGACAATACTTATCATCCAAATAACATTAAAAAATATACTAAGGATAAGTGTAAAGGCTTTATAGAGCCACACTATTAATTGTATCTGATCAAGTTATAAGATTCATCTCAATGTAGTAGAAAAGTTTTCAATATGCCTTGAGAATATAGAACTTTGGTATGGTCTATCACTACCAAACTGATGTACTTTATAAAATTACCATTCAAAAACATGAAGATATATTGATAGTATAATTATGTAAATAAAAGAAGTATACGATAAACATATTCTTCTAGTTGAGTTCTCATATGACAATAATTCCACTAAATCATTCAAATTGATCCTTATGAACCCTTAAATGGTATGAAATATTAGGCTATAATATTCAATGAAAATGTGGAAAAACATATATTTTTGGGACTCAAACTGGTTGATGAAATGGTAGATAAACTCAAATCCATTCCACAACATGTCAAAAAACCAGAGAGTTGATAGAAGAGATATGGGAACACTCTTCGAAAATATTTCTAGTTTAGGGATGGATATTAAGTGTTCTATTATTAATATATATAGAAGAATGTCATGAAGTTTGGGAATAAGGAAAATCTATGTCCTAGATACATTGGTCCCTTTTTCATTCTTGATTACTATTTAGTTGTGGCATATCAATGAGAACTTCCAACAAACATGTCTTCTGAGGATCATGTGTTACAATACTCCGTCATGAAAAAGTAAATTTACTAAATAAAAAAGAGGAAAATGTGTAGAATCATATTACTTATAAACAGTATCTCGTGAATATCTAGGATCTTAGAGAAAATGATCTACGAAACAAGAAAGACCGCCTTATTAAAGCATATTGGCTAGACCATAAGTATAGAGAAGAATCATAGTAACCAGTACAAGTAATAAAATACAAGTACCCTTGTATTCTATCATTATAGTTTGTGAAATGGAATTCTTATAGTGAAATTTATTAAGGGGGTATGAATTTTATGACTCAAATTTTCAAATATTTAATTTCCATTCAAAATAAACATGTGTCATATTTAGTAATGTAGTATAATATAAAAATCATTCACCACATCATGGAAACCAACAACACTATATTATGCTATTTTAAATCATTATATTTTGAGAATAAATATTAACGTTTTAATTCAAAGTGTAACAATATTATAATAAACCCAAATAATAAAATAACTAGAATATCAATATTTTAATAATATTGGTCTCCTAGAATAATCACACTAAAAAATAATACTATCAAAAAGAAAAAAAATAGTATTATAATTCCTATTTTTTAAAATAAATAATATAATCATGGGGTAAATTTTAGTAAGTGATGAATGATTGAAATAAGAGGCTTTTATAAGTTATAGAAAACTTATATGAACATTGAAATAGTATTCCAACTGTTAAGAATAGTATGTTGGTTTCTAGAAATAGTAAAACAATGGTTAGAATATTACCTAGAATGATATAATAGTTAAATAATAGTTGGGGGTCTTATAATATTCAAGTAATATGAACTTATATCAAAATTAAAGTAAAATAAAAGTATTAAATATGGTAAAAAAATATTTTACGTAAGGAAACTAAAATTCAGTTTTTAGAAAATGTTTATTTATTATTTTATATATGATGGATATTTATTATAAATTTAAAATATCTTAAATAATGATTTAATTTTATAATATGAATTTTAAAAAATATATTTATTTTTAAATATATAATATTAAATTTTGTATAATCCTATTTATTTTTCAAGCGGTCCAAAATTGTAGTATTTCATAAAATTTTATATTTTCCAATAAATAAAGATTTTATTTAAATAATTAAATTAACCATAATTGTGAAATTATTTTGATAAAATGAATTATACTATGTCAATCCAAAAGTTTAAATTATCTTAAGGTGATTTTTTTGTATTCTTAAAAAAAATTGAATATTTTATGAATAGTAAAATATGAATTAATAATTTTTTTTACATCTAAAGTGAAATACCTGATTAATTTCATGTGGTATGATTTGAGAAACCATTATATCAGCCTCACATACACAAATTATTGTATATATTCATGATAATAAAAAATATTGGTAGTCTTTAATAAAACTAAAAAACTAATGAATATTATATCCAAGAATACCCATATCCTCCCCTTATAAACCCACTAGTCATGACCCCAATCCCCCTCACTCATTAAGATTATTATATTTTTCAAATTCCCTCCCCTACTCTCCGTACAATTAATAATAGTTTTATTTTCATGAGAAGATCATTCAAATGATCCTTAAAGTATTTCCTAATAGAGGACATCCAAATGAGGGTGTAATGTCTACAACCGAGCTCTTTTAATATTTTATTATCCTAAATCCTCCAATTTTATTCATTAATAAATAACATAATTTCATAAATATCGTAAATATATTTAACTTATATTATTTTAATGTTATATATACTCTTTAACCTCTTCTTATTTTATTCTAAAATGAATTTTTTTTCATATAATGGTCTATCCACAACCACCATGAACAACATTCTTCATTTTTCATTACCACCATCATGGATTAATATTATTTCAATATAATGGTAAAATATGATAATAATAATTATAATATATTAATTTTTACATTCCATAAGGGGTAAATGCAAATCATTGCTAAAATTAATCAAACAAGGTCACTATGGTGGGAAACCCCACCTAAGATAGATAACTATTAAAATATAACATTTACACTCAATTAACCATGCCTAAAATGTAGAACATATTATAATATGAAACCATATAAAATACTAGATTGAAAATTAAATCATTTTAACACACTGATAGTACTATGATACCATTTCATAAGAACATCCATAATTATCTACAAACTAATGTGGCTTCCAAACCCTAACAAGAATGACCTTAACAAAGTTAATATAGACATGATATCTCCAGAAAATGGCTATACAATATCATAAAAGATAATTAATATGTAAAATATACATAATAATTTTTTTTCAAGAAAGTATGTAATAATCCTTGTTTTATTATTCTGGATTATAGAAACACATACATAGAAAGTTGCGACCCTTTATTAGGGAACTTATGAACCACCCTATTTATTTTTGTTTGTGATTTCTCACTCTATCAACATCACTTTCATTCTCTTTTATATTAATTTATTACATTTATATTATATGTATATGACTCTTACATATATATCTAGGTTATTTTGCCTTTCTTTTCTAGGGTTATCTATGATTTTCAAGTCCCCCTATATATTACTTATTTTCAGCAAACTTGATTATAGTTAAATTATCTATCTCATATTTTATTCCATATAAAACTCCATTAAATGGATTAAAATTATATGATTTCTAAAAATAACTAATTTTCAGAGAATTATTCGGCTTTTTCTATGGTTTTATAAAAAAAATATTGTGTTTTCCTTCATTAAAGATTCATCACTCATTTCCTAAAAATATTCTTAAGAGGATCAATTATATAAATACTCCCCCTATTTATTATGAATTTTTTTTCATTTAAAATCCATAATCCTTCCATATTCTTCGTCAATCAATTATAAACTTTGAAAAATATTTAATATTATATTTTATTGGAAATAATTATGATACCTAATGTTGTTATTTATTAAAAAATGATTATATAACTCATTTCCAACTCATGAATGTTTCTTATTCTTATAAACTATGTATGATTTCAATATATAGAAAACATATTCATGTATATATAATGATTTTATGGGTGTACCCCTATTTATACAGTCACTAATGCATTGAGGAATTTTGTTATCTCATGAGATACTATGTATGGTGCACATGAAGTTAACTTATAACATTATGTTATGTTTTCATTCCAGTGAGGCTTTACTTATGATTATGATGTCATATTTCATTTTATTGGATATAATTATGATTGTATTATCTTATGATATTATTTACATTATTCCATTATCTGATTTTTATGATCCTTTTCATTTTTATATCATCATATGCCTCTTGACTCGTCCATATTATCGCACCATCATGCTTTACTCTTCTTATTCTATTACATGGATATATTATTAACACTATTCCTTTATTTATTCCCCCATATCACCTTAGAAAATGATATAATATCAATTTAATTTAAGATATCATTACATAAGTATAAATAAAGATAAAATAGTTTATTTTAAAGTTAATGTATCAGGTGTCCAATATCTCTAAGCCAGTAAACCATTTCATTTATATTTTGTATTTTACAAAATTTTATGTTTAAATTCATGTGGTAAAATATGTATGAGACCAAGGACTATATATGTTATTGGTTAATACACTTCTTCCACGACTGAGTAATTCATGTTTATTCTTTCTATCTCTAACTTATTTTCGAAGTTCTCTAATGTTATTTCCCTCAAGGAAATCAGAACAAAATTTTCATTTATTTCATGAAGTATAATATAATCAAATGATTTGGTTTCCCTTACATAATATTAGTATAAAAATAAATAATCTATGAGCTTCAAAGTTGGAATTTTTTTATCATGAGTATAAAATCTTGTACAATAATCTTGAATGCTATTAGGAAGTAGAAAACAGATAGATAGAGGCCATAAGAACTCTAACTATAATCCTTAAAAATAATATGGACAATGAAAATAAGTTATAGATATATACACTCTTTCATTATTTGTTATATTATTTACCTATAACTAATAACAATGAAAAATTAAACCAATATTCACTTATGTATAAGATAGAGGTAGTAATTCCCATTAAGATTCATTTTCACTCACTTTGCATCATCATCTATGATCATATGACTCCAGATGAGAAGTATCTAATATGATTTGATGAATTAGAGTGGTCTATGTGAAAAAAACACACATTACACAACTTGTATAACTATCAATATAATGTCCCATGGGAATTTTATAATAATTTCCACCTCTATAATTTATGAAAGGATTATTGGTTCTATATTTTATAATATTGTAATACCTAAGAGAATACCTCTGAATATTGGCCTAATTTGGGAAGGAATTTATTCCATAAAGGTGGTACATCATAAAAGAGTTTTTTGATTATAATAGATATATATAATATCAAACCTGAAACTAATAAATTGTTTTCAAATAAATATTATTTATAATTTTATATTGACTAAATAAATTTTATATTCATACTTCTTTAAAATGTATGGTAGTTAAGTCCACTCATTAAACTACTTTGAGATGATTCTATTAATATGGACTTAAATTGAAAGACATGATGGTCATATTCATAAAACCATAATTTAAAATACATGTGGTCTTTATCACAATATATATTATGTCCCACGTGACTATAAACAATGTGGAGTGGTCCATCTCACCTAACCATAAACTAATTATACTGATATATTTTATTTCACCTAAAATTATTATATCCAACATTATGTAAGAGATAAATCTATATAATAATTGTTATTATAAGAATAATATGATGGTAATAGAAAATATATGTGTACAAAAATTTCATGATTCACCTAACCTATGAAAAAAATCACTTTATTAGAACTTTGTGTGGCTTGATTCTAGTTACCATAAGGTAGAAAGTGATGCATTGATCTCATATAAAATGCCCAGCTTCTGATTCCATTTATATTCCATGGTTTTCCCCAGTGATGGTATCATTACTATCTCACACTAGGCCTTCCCATGGTTATTCATTATGGTTGAACAATATGTAGATATATTTTTATTGAAAACACATTCATGTAATGTTTCTTCCCTTTTAACAATAGAATAATTATCTACTAAACTACTATGTATATCATGAATGAAATAGATCTACAAAAAAAATATCTTTTAAGTGATACATGTATATTGATTACTGATATTTAATAACTATAGTGATTCCAATATTTCATATTTTTTCTCTATCCTCGAAACACAACAAATTTAATTCTAGTTCCCATGGTCTTACTAATTAACATCAGGTCTACCACCACATCCTAACAACAAAATGAATACCCTCCATTTATTATGGTGTTTTAGATATATATGTTCATAGATTATGTAGAACAATGTATATATTGATTCATATCCTCACGGGATATATAATGAAACCCAGTTCTATTATATTGGGCCCATCTAAAAAAATCATCATTCCATTTTTCCCTCAACTATATCGTAGTGTGTGGGATTTATGATTCATTTTTGGTTTCCTCTAATACCCCAATACTATGAGAAAACCATATTATACTAATAACTATTTACAAATACACTCTTACAAAATCAGGATATATAATCATACCTAGATTCCAAATGCTTTCATTGGAAAAGGACATGATGTCTCTAGAAACTCCAAAATCATGTTCTATATGATAATGTAAATCCATATTAGTCCATAAAAATGTAAGATTCACTCCAAACTACCCACTACAGTGAGAAGGTTTGGTCCCATGTATCGTATCATATTAAAAAGATCTACTATATAGTGTTTTAATTGAATTTTATAGGGAAAAACCCTTTACATTATAAATTATGTCCCCATTTAGTAGTGAAAATTTCATTTAATGGTTTAATTTCATTTAAGTTCATAATCTAATATATATATATATATATATATATATATCATTATTCTCTTCAATGAGTCACCATTACTAATTAATAAAAGGCATACCACTTATAACATGCAATCGGCCCATCATATAATTATGACCTGGCCTTTACATCTGGTGTCAGTATATAATAGGTCCATAAAACATGTAGATATAGATGACAAAATATGTTATGATTTTATAATTATGGTTTCATTATCAATATATATGGGATAACTCCATTTAAATATATTTTGTAACTTTAATTAACCTAATTTTCTTTCCCTGTAAAAATCATTGCCACATTTTAAATATATAAAAATTTAAGAACTGTCTATATAAAGTATGAAATTCACATAGAATGTAAATATGGAATGGAAAAATCCATGGAATATAAGTCCTAATGTTCTTAAGATGATGCATGATTTTCCAATTCCATTCTTCAATAGTCCAAAAATAATATCTAAATCCCTATAATGGTTATAATAACTCTACACATCATGTATCTAGATAAATTTTGAAATCATATCAACTTTAATAGGTGTAATCCAATAATATAAATCACCCATACTAGTTAATTTTATATTTCCTTTTATGTGGGTAAGATACTCCTAGAAATAGTTCCAATACCAAACTCCATTAAATCCTAGTCACTTTTCCAATACCCAAACAGTAATACAAAAGAATTTATGGTATTTGATATCACATTATAATATCCTGACATGAAGCCCACAAATATATTTACCTTAGCTGGTGGATCACATGTCCTTAAATGCGGCTCATTGTATACTAGAGAGTTTCACCTAGCAGTGAGGGTGTAAGTTGGTATAGTGGGGAGACCCTTCCTACAACATTTTTTTTATTTTCTAGACATCGGTTTAAGGGATTCCAGTACCCAAAAAATGCACATGAAACGACCTCATTACACTTTCAAAATCATAACCACATTCAAAATTCAAACACACCACCATACAGGCCTCGAGCCACAAACCCCACATCATGCCTCGAGCATTGAACCCATCATGTCTGACCAATTCTGCCTCGATCGACAACCTACCATGAAAGACACATCATATGCATCAACTAGACCACTAGAGAGTTCCACCATCTTCCATCACCACCATCACCGTCGGCGTCCTTCATTATAACCGGTATTCTAGGATCATGCTCGTAGACGACAACCGAGCAGGCCAAAACAACCACCAAAACCAAATCAAAGAACCTCAATCAAGCATCCCCATAACATAGAAACCAGCCCTGCATCCAAACCCAGAGGACCAAAAAACAATAAGAAACCCTATGGAAAGCCGCATCATGAAATAGAAAACAGGAGATATCATCCTGCCTCCACCGGAACATCAAATCCAGTTCAAAACTGCCAGATCCATCCACAAAACGCATCACAATTTCACCAAAGAAGAAATCGGAAGAAAGATGGAAGAAATAAGAAAAACTGTAAACATAAAACCGGAAAAGAACCCAGTCAAAAAGAATATCTTGTTCGAAATCCCATCACCACCAACAAGATAACCACTAGACGTCATGCCCAACCACCAAGTGCCTATATCTGAGAACGGAAAGACTCCCCCAACCTTCAGAATCTGGGACTCGGTCTCAAGATGACGGCGCTGCTGTGAAGCCCAAACCAGAGAGAGGGTTCGATAAAAGGATAGCTGAATCAAGCGCAGTGTTGCGACAACTGAGCCAAGGAAGCTGCTACCATGAACAACAAACAAGGGGTGGGATAGCGGAGCTTGTCTGGGGTGAAACCAGGATGCATCGACGGGAGAGAAACCCTCACGTTGCGTCGCCCGTTACGGGCCCATCCACCTCTTTCCCAAGACACATTATCATGGACCTCCCATCAAATAGATACATTAAATAAATAAGGTCTATACAAAAATTTATGAAACTAAAATAATAATTAGAATCCAAAGGCTGAGTCATATACAAACTTTTATCATGGTATATTGATATAAAAAATGGAATCATAGGATATAAGGCACAATGTATGCATCATGAAATAATATGTACAATAATTACAAAAGATATCTCCACTATAATAGGGAGAAAATTATTGGTCCTCTAATCTCATTCTCTAATCTATAATCCAGTCATATAAAGCCTCTATGATAGGGAGCTTACCCATATACATACCTACAGTCATGAAATATACTTGGGTACCAAGGGAATCCCAATTATGGTGTGAGATAAACATAGTAAGCCACCACCAATGGTTTCTAGAATAATTCAGCTAGTTTATATACTAAATAAGAGTTTATATATAATTAATGATAAATTTTTTTTGAAAAATAAGTACTTTTTGGATTTTTTCTCGATAGGAAACCTAGAAGACTTTACCTAATTTAGCATAGTTCTGTATAATTCTGATCAATATACCCTATATAAAACACTATATATATGTATACATAATATGTATACATGTATATAAACTATATACTAGATGAAATCTATAAAAATATACGTGGATTATAGGTTCTATTGGACCCAAGACATAAGTTTGGTTTCCATTACTAGTTTATCAAGCTATAAACATCAACAAAGGGTAGAAGCCGTGAATCTCAAATGAATGTGAGAAATATTTTTAATCACTAAAGATGGTGAGGTGAGTTTTCATACCCAACACTATCCATAGTGGAAAGTGGAACAACATTACCTTCATCTAAATATGATTAAATGGTGTGAGACTTCATGCCTATCACCCAACATAAGAGGGAGTGTAATTACATTCTCAATAGGTCCCTTAACTGTTGTCCAAAAACTAATATATATGGCATAATAATAATTGTCATGGTAGATTTATTATAAATAATTTATAACCATTTGACCTATTACAATAATGGGTGAAAATTTCATAAAATCTACATTTATAAGTACAATAAACATGGTGTGTCCTTTTTCCCACTTCCATTCAATTTAAATTAATCTATTCATTTTAAAAGGGAAAACCCTTTTAAAAGTTAATCCAAACACTTATAGTACAATTGGTCATTTCATCATTTATAAAAAATAGGTTATTTCAATTTATCACACCAAAATGGGTGAAAACCAGTGAGGTTAACACCGATTAATAATTAAATACGATCTATGGGTGTAATTAAACATGGTAAAACTAATTAAAGTGGTTTAATTTAATTTAAGGAAATGATTGGAAATTTTTAGTGTGAGGCACAAAAGAAAATATTTAAAATATATATAAATTTTTTTGGGAAAATTCTTGACCATCAACATTAGATCTGTATATCATCACTCATCTTATATCAACCTTTGATTTGATGAAGAATAGAATAAATCTGAAGAACGAACCAATAACCTAAAAATATGTCATATGATTTGAGACCAAAATATGTAAATATAGGTAAAAATTATTGAATAATGTATGATGATAAAAGATATTACCGTTACATATCTAATGTGACCTACGGTGACAGAAATAGATACTAGACAGAATAGTTATCATAATGACTAACTAAGGCCTATAAGAGCTCAACAGGTGAAGAAATGGGATGCACCATCCCTGGAGGAGAAAATAAATAATGGATAAATTTATAAAACAAATTTATTTTTAATTGGTAATTTAACCCCAATTTAAGGGATTTCATGTTTGGCATCATGATTAGATAAACTGTGTTCCAAACATGCACTAGCCACTACCTAATAACCCCACTTGCATGGGTTAAGAGAGAGGTTTGAAAAACTTTTCTCAAAACATACCAAAAGCCTCTATAAAAACTCCACATCACCCATAAAAGAGTACATCATAGCTCCCAAGGTATTGAAAAAACCATGAGGCCTCACTTATGTACTGAGTGAGTAGTAGTTCCAGTAATAACTTTTCACTAAATGTGTGGTTCAATATTTGTCTCAATTTTCTTGAACACCTGGCTCAAAAGAAACCCTAAATGATCATGAGACCTTATGGAGGTCCTAGGTAACCCTCATAGTGATGAATCGTGAAATTTAAAACAAAAAAGAATGAACCATATATTCTTGAAAATCTTGTGAATTTTATTCTTAACATATAAAATTAATATTCATACCATAAAATGAAGCAAAAAAATAAATATAACTATAGAAAATGAATAATTCACTCATAAAATAAGTATGATATAAGAAATGATACATGGTTTAATAGATAAAAAACATTAAACATATAAAAGAAAATTCTTACCAATATAATTATAATGAATGGAAAAATTATCTTTAATCCAAATCAGTAGAAGTATCTACAAACCTATTTGTAACACCCTATATTACAGTTGTGTCTTTTTATTTATTTTATTTTAATTTTTTTTTAAATTTTGAGGGGTTTTTGAGTTTTTACAAAAAAAATAATACTATGGGTGTTTCATGGTTTTCACATAGTTAATAGAAATCATGTGGTGACCATTCAATACAAACTATATAATGGACAATTTAGTGTTTCATATTTTGTGCATTATTACTCAAATAATACAGGGATTTTAAATAATACATTTTATTTTTTATCATAGAGGTGAGATACATAGTTCTAAAATGATTATGAGTAATCAATTCTCTAAATTTTGTTATATCCCAATGCTTTTCCACTGTTATACATATGGTTGGAATATGGTCGGTGCATAGTTTAATAAACTGTGCGAGCTTCCCGTGTTTTTAAAAACTATTCAACCTTTCCCCTTTTTTAATGTTTTTTCCTCCTTTCCTCCCACTCATGATTATATGAACCCATTGTAATCTATAGTGGATCTCTTCCTTACCCCCTATTTTGATCTCCTCCACCTTTTTAAAGAGCCTTCATCAAGGTAACTCCTCTTTTCTTACCCTATTCTCTTATTTTTACTTTTTTATATTATTTTCATTTGGTTTCCCACTCAGTCAATAACACTATCCATTTTGATATTTAGATTTTTCAAGGATGACATAACCTTATGGTTCTTTATTGTTATGGATTATGGTGGGAATTTTTCTTACATTTTAGTGTTCACCATAGAAGGACACATGTTGTCACCAAAATTCCAATATTTTGAGGTATTTGTTTATATACAACCAATTTATTCTACAATTAATCGGTGATTTTGTGTTATATATTTTCATTAAATAAATGAATATAGATATATAGATATATATATATATATATTATGTTTCAATTTTAATATAGATGGTTTCTCTTGAAATAGTGGAAGGTCATAAATAGTTTTCCCAATGGAATTGATGTGTTTATTATGAATCAAAAGATTGTGTGTTCCATAAATCATTAAAATAAATGTTATGATATTTTTAAATAATATTTTACTATAAAACATGGGTATAGTACTTATTTTTTTTATCAATGGAATTTTCCATTTTCAAAACATTTCCTTTGAGTTCAAAAAAGGATATTTATTTTAGTGATTTCAAATTGTTTGAAATAATGATTTTTTAAATAGAAAAGTATGGGATAGGTAATAAAGTTTTTTTCATTTGAATACTCATTGAGACCTTAGAGAAATAAATGGTTTACTACTTGTTAGAACCTTATTTATTGACCCAATGATTTATTCACATGTTATGGGTTATGGATTGTTTTTATTATCGATGTATAATGTAAAATTGTTATTTTCTATGTGATGGTATTATAGGTTACATGTGTGACATTACGTATGTTTTATTTTCATAATTATCATGATTTATTGTTTAACGTCATGGTTTTTTAGTCATGGTAATTCTAAGTAACTATGTAGAGACCTAGATATTTGAAAACTCTAGTATATCTTATGTCATATCTAGAGTCAAAAGATGGGTTTTGAGTGCTCTTGGATGGTTGTTCACATGGTAGGTTCAATCTATAGGAATAGTTTAGGGTTAAATTATTTTGATAAAAAATTAAGGGGAGATGGGTTAATATAGGACATTATAGAGATATAATTTTTAGTTCATCACTGTATTAATTTTAGATCTAAGGGGTATCAGATGATATTTTTTCCATCATTTTTTGTTCTATAGGGGATACAGATTTTATAATTTTCATTACCCTTATGTGTTTTTCTTGTGGAATAATATCCTTTTATTGTTTTATAGATCACCATTTTTGTGCATTTATTTCCTGTAGTTCATTAATTCATGATTGGTTATGTATTCAAAATAATCTTAATATGAGATTATAAATATTTTATAAATGGGGTTCATAAAGGTTTTTCCCAGTTTTCATAAAACTGATAGTATTTGTTCTTTGTTTTTCATGTAATTTCACAAGTTTTAGTTTTAAGTGAAATGTCTTTTATTATTTAAAGAAATAATATTTTAATTTTTTATATGAATACATAAGATAGAAACCCCAATTTTATTAATTTTATTTCATACTAGCCTTCATGATTTTATTAATTAATGGAATTTCATACACTCTCTTTTTAAATCCTAATGAGTTGGTTTACTCACACCCTACACACACTAATATTTGGGTGTAAGTAGTCCCCATTGTTTCATACAGGTTCAAGGTTTCCTTCGCACTGTCTATAGGATACTTTGGACTACTATGCTGAGTTAGGGTGTTAATAGAAACCTGAGTTTTCATTGGTAAGGTCTCAAAGGATGGTTTGATTTGGGTTTTCATTTATTTTGGCATATTGGTTTATTTTCCCAATATGAACATTTTTGTGTTTAATATTTATTATATTGTATATTCTTATTACATTAATCCTGGATGTGGAATGTGTTTTTTATTATTTAGATTAAGTTTAATCATGAAACTTGTTAAATAATTATAGGTTTTGACTTGTTCAGATGATATAGTTTTTTATTTATGTTATTATTTTTATTTATATGTTTCATTTATTCTTAATGAATGTACAGACCATGAGGAATTCACATTAAATGATTTATTGTCTATTAAATTTTATTTTAGGAAGATTTATTCCAAATAATTTCTTCCTTGAAGCTTATGAACTAGTTATCAGCAAATGGGGATTAATAATTCCCTTCTGGCCCAGTGGCAGACTAGGTAGGGTGGTGTATTGGTTATTCCCAAGCCAATACATTACACTAGTCCTTGGAATCCTAGTTCCATAACAAAAACTTACACATCTATAAAACTATAATAAAATTGTCATGTTCAAATCCCAAAAATTATTCTAATATAAGCTCGGTGATAGCAATATGGAGATCCAAGCTCAACCATCTCTTTTGATGTTCAATTGTTATAAAGACTTAACAAGGAATTCATAAAACATTAGGGTTTGTAAAATTTATCCCCCGTCACCAGAATCTCATTGATCTTCAAGGATTGGTTATCCCCAATTCCAATCAATAATCCTCATTGATCATAAGGATTGGAAAAATAAAAATTATGTTAGAAATCTATAAGAGACATACAATGAAAACCTCACTCAAAAATGGATCTAAGAAATACTAAATAGAAAAAAATGCATCTGAATCACTCAAAGAAAGGAGAAAATTTAAAATGTGCAATTATATATTTCTATTGATTTATGTTCCTCAAATTGATAGTCAAGTTAATAGATGAAGCTATAAAAAACTTCAACAATCAGATTCTAAGATTTGTGAATTTGGTTGTAACTACATCAGACGCAACTATCCATCTTCAGATATAAGTACACATTGTCCCTATCCTTCTTTTAATTCATCTGTGTACATCATCACATCATGTTATCAAATTTTATTAGAAATAAATACCAGTTAATTTCTCCATAATATACAATCAAATAAAAAAACATTACACAAAAAAAAATCCCATCTAAAAGATAAAAAAATTAATGAAGTGTATTGTGACTTATCAAAATCATAGATAAGGATAAGATTGATAGCCTCACAAATCTCCCAAGAAAGTTCCACATTTTTTATAATCACAATACTCAAATAAAAATTTGAGTTTGACATGAAATTTAAAACATCATATAATGTCCAATAAATCTCCCACGAATATATCATCTGAGAATACTAAACATTATCAATTTAAAAAATTAAAAAATTAAAAAAATATTTAACAATACCATTATTTTATAATAATTATCTCTCTTAAAAAATACATATTTTCATTTAAATTAATTTTCAATAAATTTTCACCAATGAATATTTTTAAATTCACCGATATATAATAAGAAAGGAAAAATATTTCTTGTTAGTATGTATTTATATCCATTAATACAAAATTCTCTAAATATTTCCCCTTATTGATAGTAAAAAAATAGTTATTGGTCATTATAATTAAAATTAACAGATATCATGAAAACAAAATCAGCTAAATATTTATTATCTATTATCTTTTAAAAATGTCTAAAATTATAAAATAAACCTATTAATTCATTTATAATTATCATTATCTCTGATGTGAATTTATCTCTTATTATAAAACATCAAGAATTGAAATGATTGTTTTTCTCTTACTTTGAAATAAATGAGTTTAAATAGATACAATAAAATAAATCAATGGATGATAAGGATGGAAAGTGTGAACCTTTTGAATGTTACCATTGGACACATACAAAGTTTTTTATTGATAAATATGGTTCTAAATAATGTTGAAATAAAATTATGTTATATGATGTAGAAATTGTTAGTAGACTCATTTTGAAATATAATTGAAACACTTTTCTATTTTCTAAATTATTAATCACATTGCTTAATATTGTCACAAATAAATTCATAATTGTAAAAATATTAATATACAAGATAATAAAAGTAATCATTAGAGAATAAAATCATGAAACATACTCATGAAATTAAAGATTTGTATAAATTCATTAGATCATAAGGTTAAAAATTATATGAATGATATTTTTAATTTAATATACTAACCATAGGTAAGATATTTATTTTTTTTAAATAAAATCATTGGCTACTCAAATGAATGTAAAACGGTAAACTAAAACAAACCTTACAGAAGTTAATTTCCATTATGTTCAACTATACTGATTAGATTCCATTATTTTTTGTTCTAGGTAATGTTCAAAGTTATTTTGTACATTCACGTTTTTTTTAATTTCATAGATAAATATTTTACCAGCATTAGAATTTAGTATCACCCTAATGAATGAATTCCCTACCACTTTGTCAAGGTCTTTTTATTTTTCAGAGATTGTAAAAACATAAAATGAATTTTATGATCACATTTAATTGATCATACATATAATTTATTTAATATATTAAAATCAATAAAAATTCAAGAGTTTAGATAAAATTTCAGAAAGTTGATTTTTAGTTTCAGTGATTTGGAGAATAATTTCCCATTTTTGTGTGTGGAATCGAAGTAAGAAATGTATAAGGTATATGTTATTTTAAAATTAGTTGTGTTTTTATGCCTTATATAAATATATTTATATTATTATAATGCAAAAAAATATTGAGATTGAAATTGAATATAATGTCTTTTATTGTGTGTTTCATCTACCACACTCGATAGTAACTATTTTCATCCATCACATATTCAAATTCATTGGTGGACTTTGAAGATTAATGTTATTTTTTACTAGACCATGAAACTAAATCATTTACAACAAATTGATATATTGTATAATTTATCTTCTAATAAATTATAGATCTTATAAATTGAGAATTAAAATTTCTTTTAAGACTGCACTTAATTCTACCATCATAAATTAATATTTGTTTGGGTGTTTCGTTGAGGTAATTTATGATCTTCATGACCACATTATAATGTGATTACTTTAGATCCTCTTAGAACCTCGTAGATTAAAAATAGATTAAATAATGTAATATTGAATATATTTCTAATAAATTATTTTTTTGATCCATTAATCTTAACATTGTTTGATCTACATATTTCTCATATTCATCTTGGTCAAGTTTACAAGAGGATCCTACTAGTGAAATAATACATGAGGCATTATCATAACCAAAATTTTGATGTAAATATATTATATACTTATGTTGAGAAAATATTTTCCATTTTAGTCTAATTTGTTTTTGGAATCCAAGAAAATAGTTATTTTCACCAATCTAGCTCATGTTGATATCACTCTAAATATGTTTCTAGAAACTATCTTTTATAGTTTTATGAGTTGATCAAAATAATATCCATTTATATAAATTTGAGTTATTATAGTGTCATTAAATACATTTTTTATAGAAAAGTTTGGGTACAAATTTTACTTAAAAAATTAATTTAATTAGCTTTTCAATCGATCATACTAGGTTCTTATAGCAGATTATGTTGTTAAAGATATTTAGTGAGTTTAAATACATATTCATGAGAATTTAAATTTTCTATACTAGGATTTTGTTCTATCTAATCTAACCCACGAACATATTAATCAAGGAAGTAACTTTTATATCTATTTAACATAGGGTAAATTTAAGGTGATCAATGAAGGGAAGGAAAATATGAATGGATTGAAACTTGAATTACACAAAAATTTTCACAGTAATCTATACAGAAAATATAGGTTATAAAAATTAGAATCTAGCATTTATTTATTCCAAAAAATAATATTATTCCTATCAAACCAATTCTAAAAGACCAATTTAACCTATGATCGAAAGATCATATGAATTTTCTACGATGGTCCAAACATTGTTCCATTTGAATTTATTAAAACCGTTTTGGATCACTACTATCAAAATTTTAACACTAAGGAATTATCTTCCATTTTAGGTTCAAATTAGGATAGGATTTATTGATGTTCTCGTTCATTCCTAAAGGATCTTCTTTTTATTTTTTGTTTGTCTACACATCCAATGATAATATTACTAGGATGATTGCTTAAGATAGAATTATTTTTTGGTGAAAGGGTTTCTTAATCATTAACTATCAAATAATTAACTATATGTATGCCAAATTTTGGTACTCTAACATCCATTAGCCTAATTTTTTGTATTTCAATTTTTTATGGATGAAATTCAACGTCCAAAAATGAAAAAAGATGGTTTTTTAAAATATATAATCCAAATGAGTATCTACCAATAATTTTAAATTCAAAAAATAATTAATTTAATAAAATATAAAATTTCCTAGTTCATAAATGGTTTGGGTCCATTTTTTAAAACCTGATAATCTGTATTGGTGATTATATATCATAGAATAATTCCCCCAATGGCCATGACATCAAATTTATAAACATTATATTATTTATAGAAAATGGATAAATTATATAAAAAGACTATAAAGTAATAGAATTTAGTCTTCCTATCATTCCATAAATAATAAGAACATTCTTACCTAAAATTGTATAAAGAAAAACATAATTTATTATATAGAAAGTTGTACTCATGGCTTCTACCCAAAAAACATTATTGACTAAATATTCACACATCATTTATATGTTAATTTTTAAACTATTATATTCATTTCCTAAACCACACCATTCTATTGTAATGTTAATGGTTTTGAGAAATCATGAGTAATTTCATTTTAATTATAAAAGATTAATTATAATTATTTAAAAACTCGACATTGTTATCACATCAAATGTTAAAAATCAGTAGGTTTTCCAAATATTGAGTGACGGAAACAAATTGTTTGCAATCAGAGAGAGTCTGTGACTTAAGATCTTGAAAACAGGTCTAATTATAACTAGTTCCATCTTAAATGAATATATAAACATAGTGTTTAACTCAGAGATAAAAATTTAGTGTAGGCCCAAAAAGGTTCATGTAAACTGACTTTAATGCTCAAAACATTAAGGATTCATATGTTGGTTTAAATGATGAATCAGGTTTCTTACCATATTTTAAAGAATAAAAAATTCTACTAGAATTATAACATAAACTCCAAAACATCCTTAACTAATAATTTTCTAAAAAACATAGTTATATTACAGAAGTTTTTTTCATAATTTTATTTTACAAATCCATGAATAATATTCTATCACACAAATAGATGGTATGTTCGGATTATAAAAGTATTATAAGATTACAGTGTAAACATTATTATCACTATCAGCAAATAAAACATGTGATCTATCCAAAATTTTAATGGTAAATCAATAATTACTAAAAATCATAGAATAATAGTCATCACATGGTTGAACAACTATAAAAAATTTATTCTTAAATCCTGAAACATAAATTTCGTTCGAAATTAATTAATTACTATGGAATAAGACATCCTCAATACCAATAATCAGGACTTTCACACTATCTCCAAAAGTGACTCTTTTATCATTAATTTTTTTCAATTCATGAAATATGATTTTTATCCAAATATATATTAATATAAAAATTTTTATATGTACCTTGTTTTCTAACTATTAGTACTCAACCTATTTTCTTAGAAACATATATGTTAATAGTTTGGTTCCTAGACTTTCTTGGGTCAGTTATATTTAGAAAACAACACTGTAGGTAGAAACATTAGTCCAAATATAGTAAGTTTCATTGATTTTAGATGTTTATATATATATAAATTATGATGATTATCATATTGAATTTTTTTACTGGAAAAAATCCTTAAATGTACTAATAATTTAAATTTATTACAGGAAGGTGCTTTTTAGGTACTAAATAATTTGACTATGACTGTGACTTTATGGAAGTAAAACATATTCCAAAATTTCTACAATTTGGTTAAAAATATATTAAGATGTTATAAATATTATACCTAACAAAAGAAAAATAATATATAATATTCTTTAGAATTTAAATTTAAAATTTTATTTTATCATCTAACATCCAATCATTTGAGTTGTGACATGTTTAGACTTAGAGTCTATCTCAAAATTTTGATTATAAATATAATAAGTATATTTATATATTCTATCATTATACTTAGAAAATTATTCTTTGTTTAATCAATGTATTTATTTAACCAATTATTTTTTTTACTTTCTTGTAAATTCATATATGTAGTCATTTCATTTAAAGATGGAAAATTACATTCATATTTTGATGAAGTAGAACTATTATCACCATCTAAAATCAACAAAAAAAATAGCATCTAGTGGAAAATATTGAAGTGGGTCTTCAGTAGCCTTTCCAATATATTAAAGATCATTTGGAGAAAAATTTAAATAAAATCTATCAATCTTATATATGTTATCAATTTTTAAATAATTCATAGTTTTAGATGAAATATTATTATTATCATTCCATGTATCATTGGTATCTACAAATTTTTTTCTTTCATTTATCTTTGAATATTTTCTATCTTTGGTATTTTTCTTCAAAAAATATAAATTATTATGTATTTTCCCTTGATTGTTTTTCTCAAAAAATATCATGTTTGAATATTCCTTATTTTCTTTTTAAAAAATTTCAATTCATCTCATAGTCATACTAGAATTTCTTATTTCTGATAATATTTTTTATTCTCCTCATATTATGAGTGATCTCTCATATACAATATTTTAATTTATTAATGTAAGATTTAATTTTATATTTCTTCAGAGTAATAATAGTATATTTTTATTTTTAAGAACTAGAAGTCGAAGAATAGGAAGATAAATAGAATGAAACTATATTCTTCCTCTTCTCCTTCTCAAAATATCAATTCAAATATTTCTCATATTTAAGGATAATCCTAATAAGATCCTTAAGACTAAGATTTCATATAATATTTGTGTCATCTATCACCATATTATTCAATTCCCATTCCTTTATACTTACATCATTCACCTTGTCCTTAATCGGTACATCAATAATTTCCTCTTCCCCAAATATTAAATTTATTAAAATATATAATAAATTATTGATCCATATGTGCCACTTATTCACCAAGTAGATTATAAAAAATTATAATACTCATCGTGAAACATATCTCTTTCAGTCTCAAACACTTTAGAAGTCCCAAAGTTACTAATTTCCAAAATTTTCTGTATTTTTTCATGGTTTCACATAATAAATTATTATTTTATATATTTTATGTCATCAATCAATGAATGGTATTCCATACTTTATAATTCACTTGGTATCCTATATTATCATCATTATTAAAATATAATAGTTCTTTATTTGGAATTATAAAATTCCTTATCATCATAAAAAATGATAAAAACTTGTTTTAATAAAATACTTATTTATAGTATCACACCAATATTTATAGTTCTCTCCATCAATGATCAATGTCTAACAAATATTTAAATTTCTTATAATTCCAACTAGAATTAATACTATTATTAAAAAAATTAAAATTTCGTATACAAAGCCTATGGTTAATAGAAATTTTTTCTTCAATTACAAGAAAGTATATGTTCTATAAAAAATAACAAAAAAATAACTTTGGATTCCACTTTTTGTTTCAAATAACTCATAAAATATAAACCCAAATCAATTTGTAAGTTACAAATAACATATATCACCCTTTATTGAGTATAAGTATGGAAAAGAATAAAAATATAAAAAGATTAAACTGACTTAATTGATATAAGTCGTAAACCCCTAAGTTTGGTTTAATATTTTTTTTGAATTAAATTAATCTTTTTAATATTTTTCATTTCACGAAACACTGAATATAACTTGTATTATATAAAAGTGAGAAGTTATTCATTTTTTTATGATAAACCATGTAAACATATCATTATACTATACCCCAATATAGTTTTTCTCTACATGAAACACTGACATGGCTTCCATTATATGCAACACCAACTTATTTTTCATTACACGCAATATGGAGTTTTTACAAAACAAAATTTCTTAATAATTGATTAAACAAGACAGTTATAACATAGTTGTTAAACATAATAATATAAATATTAATAACTAATATTTAAATATTATTTATAATGTGTTTATATAGAAAAAATATAATGATGATAATATTTTATTTTTGTTAAAGTCTTTATATGTTTGGAAATACTATTTCTTCAAATAAACTAATTTTTATGTATTTTTGTGAAAAATAATAAAATTAATTTTTTTTAAAAAATTAGAAATTTTAAATTGATAAATTAAATATATTTCTTTAATTACTAATTTAGAAATTATATTAGGGTGAATTTTTGGAATTTTCTTCAGAAACATCATTTTTGGTGAATAGGGAATATTAATGTATTTTAATTCAAACTTATTTTTCACCTAATTTATTTATATAGTAAAATTATATTTAAATTGGGTTTTAAAGTTAAAATATATCAATTATACATTCATTATTCCAATTTATGTCATTTTGATCTTTTTTTAAATTTATATATAAAATCATATTGAAATTTTGAACATTCTTATATTGAAACCCCATATTCTCTCCACGTTTGTAGGATTAGAATTAAACATAATTTTTCCAATTCTATAAATTGAAATTATAAAAATTGACTTCAAAGGTTTTAATAAATATTATATTTGTATTTTAATACTATAAACTTAATTTTTTAAAAAAATTATTAGTGAAAATGATTAAAATTAATTACATCCATTAAGGTAAAATTAATCATAAAAAGAGACTGAACCATAAACCTAAGGGCCTAAATGGCCTAGAAACTTGGACAAAATAAATTTTTATATCCATATTTAGTCCATAAACCTACCACTATTGAGTTTTTGTAGTTTTCTAAGATTATTTTGGTAAAAACATGGGTAAACCATACTTCTTTTCAAAAATAAGAAGTATATCCCTTCTCTCACCAATAAAAGGACATGACCTCTCCCACATATTCACAACTCTCAAACCACATTTGTTTGGAAAATATATTACCAAATAAATTAAAAAAATATATTCATAACGCATTTAATCTCTCATTTGGTGTGAAATACATCCAAGGAATCCCTTTGGTGCAGACCAAAAGGAGTTTCCCAAAGAAGTGGTAACACTCTTCCTCAAGCTCCTTTACATTATTTTCTTTCTCCACTAACTCATTTTGTCTTATTCCATGCAGAAATACTATCTTAAAAATATTAAATATTATGATAATTTTTACATCTATACTTACTCACACTTCCTTCTAATGGGTAACTAACTTATCATTCCTATGTATGGAGAACTATCACCTCATGGAATGATGTTGTTCGTTTTTCCTTTACCACCTATCATGGTAAAGATTTATGATAACAAAATACTATTTTTATATGATATATATGATATATATTATTTATTTATGCTTAAATTATTATTATATAACACATACCTTCATGATTTCCATTTGGTATAGATATGATAATTTTGTTTAGGGAAGTGTGGACTCCCACCTTCTCAAAGAGATGTTATTCAATTACACACGACACTGAATGTATTAAAGATGAATTTAGTGTAAATATATGTTATATATGAAATTCATATTCTATATCAATTATAAAATATATATACATACATATTTCATTAACTATTTTTATTTCAATGTTACAAAGAAAAATGGAAACAATGCTCATATGTGTGTATGGCTTACCGTTTCAATAAATAGTGTATTCCATTTCAAATTTCATATAAATATATTATTATAAATACATATATACAAATTATAAATTCTATTTAAATCATGTTTTAAATTTTTGGAATCATTTTATACTTATGAGGACCAAAAATACCAAAAATTAAGACATGAGTGAAAAACAAAGCAGATATTACCCGAAGCAAAACCTTTACAAGGAATTGTTAATAAGAGGGTAATATAAAGTCATAATCAAAAAATTTATTGTATTAGATATAATAATATGGTTATTTAAAATATTTATAATAAACTTATATTTATTATACATGGGGTTTTATGAGTACGAAGAGACCCAACACACAAGGTAAGGGAATTTCACCTCACATTTTATTTACATGAGCTACATGTATTACTCGCCACTCATTTATCATGTGTGGTGTGTATACTACCAATGGATTTATTCTATTATTTTTATATATAAATTTATGGTTATTTAAATATCCATTTTATTTTCTTCTATTAATGGGTTTTGTGTTTCAAATGTTTCCAAATCGATAAAGTAATTTTATCTTAATTTTCCATCATTGAGACACATTCTATTTTCTACAAATATATATTTCAATTTGGTTTATATACTACCTTTAAAATTTTATAACATGAATATAAATAATCTCATGATATTTTAACCATTATTTAATTTTTTTCCATTTCATTGTGTTATGATTCTATGTTACCAAAAAATTAACTATTTACAGTTACAATCTTACCATTTATTGAGATTATTTATAATTATACTCCGATTGATGAAATATTATGATCCATATCTCATGAGATATCATGAGTTTTCTTACCCTTTTATTATTAATGTTATATCCATGTAATGATAAAATATTTCCTCCCTTTATTACATAATATTATAAATCATGTATTTTTAATAAATTCTATCTTTACATATATTTTTGGTTAGAAATCAATACTCGTTCAAAAAAATATTTTCTATAATGTTTCCAAAAAAATTCAACAATTCTCCTATGAAATTTAAAAATAATTTCTACCCTTGTTTTACATTTTAAACATAAGGGTTTTTAAAAAATAATCTTCTTTATTTTTATATTTGATGAACATTTCTAAACATTTTACGATGCAAAAGGAATGTTGGTCATGTATATATTTACCCACCATCATGACTATCTTTCCCTTAAATATTATTTTAAATTATTAAAAAGTAAATTTTTAATAGAAATATTTTACTAATATCTTGTCGATTTTTTAATGTTGTTTTTAATGATTTTTTTTCAAAAACATTAATGTTTGACAGGTGTTTTAAATAATTTTCATACCTTCCATTAAATGTTGTCAAAAGTTTTTTTTAAAGAAAATGATTTAAATTATTTTGATGATTTTTTTATATTATTTGAATTTACATTAAACAAAAATTATTTTTTGAAATTTTTTTATAATTAATGATCCTTTTTTAAAGAATAAATGATATTTTCCTCATGAAATTTTTTAAAAATATAATTCAAATTTTTTTTCCATCTCAGATGACATCTGTTGATGTTACTCACTCTCTTCTAGGAAATGAGCTAAAGGTTACATTCATATTATTTCTTAAATGGTTTCTGTGTTCGTGGAATTATTGTTATGAAACTCCTTTGTCTTTCATGGGTTATATTTTTATAAAATTTATTTCTCTTTAATGGGTTATATGTTTATGAAATCTATTTCACTTTCATGGGTTATATGTTTAAGAAAGTTGTTTCTCTTTCATAGGTTATATTTTTGAGAAATATTTTTCTCTTTCATGGGTTATATGTATATGAATATGATTTCTTTTCACAGGTTATGATTTAATGAAATGATTATTAAACCTGTCACTTTTCATAAGGGTAGTATAAGATTATATAATTATGATAACTGTTTATTTTTTTTGGGTTATGTTAATATTAATGTTTATGATCTCATGGAACATGTATGTATGGTTTTAGTATGAGATTTGTGAGACTAATATCTCCCTCAAATTCATTGGGTACATATTTATATCTCATCAGATAGACATAAAATAACTTTTCTTATAAGATAGTCTTGTGATTGATTTTGACTACAAAGATGGTCAAAGTAGTGAACCATGACTACCCCAATTGTAACATCCTAATATTTTGTGAAATATTTATTTTCAAATTAATTTAATATTTTGATATTTTTCATTTTATGAAACACCAAAAATAGTTTTTCATAAGTTCAGACATTCCTTTCACATGAAACTAGCTTGTTGTATGTTACATGGAACACCTTCTTGGAGTAAATTACAAGGAAAACTGGGTTTTGATACATTACACATAGGATAAACCGTATTCGATGACTTGCATAACACAGAAGGCCGAGTATTAACTAATTATAATATATTATTAAAAATATTGTTATAATTGGACATTACCTTGTTATTAAGTAGATGGATATAAATAGTGTTAACTAAATTATGAAAATATATAGTTTAAAAAAAATATGAATTCATAGCATATTAATTAATTATCAATGAATATGAAAACTTATTAAATTTAAATGAAAATATTATTATAGTCAAAATGATATTTTAACATAGTAAATTAAATGAAATAAAATTGGTAAGTGATATGAACTTAACACAGATGTTATATATTGAAAAAAATGTTTTTTTTTCATTCATCCAATAGATTTGAAATACATATGATAAGAACAAACCTGATTTTATGCATTAAATATAATTTTTTAATTATGTCATTTTATCTAAGTTAATGGAAAAACCGTTTTAAATACAATTTTTATAGATTTTATAGATTTATTATGGAATATTAAAATTTATCTATGTAATATAAAGATAAAAATTAGGTTAGGATAGGTTTTTTGTATTTTTATGTAAGGTTTCTTCTTTAAATGAATAGTTAAAAATATAGGATTTTAATCCAAAACTTTTTTTTACATATAATTTATTTACAAAGATAAATTATACAATTAATTGGGTTAATAGTTTATTTATATAATATATTTTTAATTTAATAGTATTTAGGTTTTTATAACCAATTTAGAATTGAAATTAGATATTAAAACATTGCAAACTTTTGGATGTTTTTACATTGAAACAGGTAGTGTCATCTCATTAGTGAGATTAATTTTAAATTAATTTTTAAAACTTATATGATTATATTTTGGAAAAATGGATTCCATATTTGGAATTATTAAAATGTATAATTTCTTATAAGTTCAATTTTTTTAACAAAAATTTTGTTGAATGTGATTAAAATTAATTACATCAGTTTGGAGAAAAATAAAATTAATTAAGTACTAATCCATAAATATAAGACCCAAAACAAAAAAGAAACTTGTTAAAACACCATTTTATGGAAATTATTTGTCCATTATCCTTCCATTATTTAGTTTTTTTAGTATTTTATGAATTTATGTTTTAAAAACATGGCAACACCTAACTTGTTTTCAAAAAAATCCAAGTGTATCATTTACCTTCTCTATAAAAGGGCACCACCTCTACCCACTTACTCACACCTATTAAACCCCTTGGATCAACCAATATCTAATAAAATATTTTTTTAAATTCCCACACTTCCTCTTGGAACCATTACCTTGGGAAGAATAAAACTCAAGGAAGCCTATTGTTACAAACCAAAAGAAGTAACCCAATTAAGTGGTAACGTCTTCTCTCAAACACCTTTCATTTATTTTCCTTCCCCTATATATAAAATATCTTTACACTATTATTTTATAGAAAAATAATATCCTAAATATTCTATTAATTTTTATGATAAGGGTTCTACCTACACTTACACACACCTCCATCAAATTGATATCAATCATTCGGTTTCTATGTATGACGAACTACTCCCTCATTAAATGATGATTGTTCATTTTTCCATTAGCACCAATCATGGTGGCTGTTATGGTAAAAAATATATTTATATATGTTATATATAATATTTATTATGTATTTAAGCATATTAATTATTTTTTAAAACCCATACCTATTTACTTTTTGTTTGTTGTCAATGTGATAATTTCATTTGAGGAAGTGTGAACTACCACCCCATCAAAGTGATAAGATTCATTCATACACTACAAATATTGTATTAATAATAGTTTTAGTGAATAAATAAGATATATATGATATCATAAATCTACTATAATAATGATATAAATATATACATACATATATATACTCAATTTATTTACATGTTATCTTTCAATACAAAAATAAGAACGGAAATATCATCCATGGGTATGTATGTCTTATCGTCTCTATGAATTTTATATTACATTTAATACTTATATATCATATAGATTATTATAATATAAATATACAGTATATAAATGATATTTATACCATGATTTACATTCTCGAATCATGATATATGTATAAAGACCATCATTATAACAAATTAAGACCCATGCGATGAACAAAGTGAATAATACCCAAAGTGAAACCTTAACAGAGGATCATTAATAATATGTTAAAATATTTTCATAATAATAAAATATATGTTGTTTTGTATAATAAAATTATTCTATAAAATATTTACAATAAACATATATTTTTTATAGAGGAAGTGCATATGTGTTTGAAGAGATTCAAGACCTAAGGTATGGGGATTTCATCTCTCTTTTTATTTTTTTGAGATACGTGCTATGTACACAACTCTTTCCTTCTCTGTGTTGTATGTACTTTTCAATATTATATTTTACATATCATACAATTAAATGTATGGGTATTTTAATATCCATTTTATGATCTTTTATTCATGGGTTTTAAGTTTCAAAAGTTACCAAATAGGTAAAAATGTTTTGTCTCAGTTTTACTTCGTTCATACACATTTCTTTTATTTACCAAAACTCTTTTTTTAGGTTTATATATATCAATTTTAAATTTTATATAATTAATCTCCAATTTTTCATGATATTTTAAGATTATTTTAATTTTCTTTTTCATACATGTAGATTATGATCTAATGATACCTATATTTAAAAGTTTATTGAGACATTATCATTGATTTTAGAGATTGTTTATATTTATTCTTCCTTTGATGAATTCTTATGTTACATCTCTCATGACACTCATGGTTTTAATTATCCTCTTGTTATTTAGGATATATTCATGTTTTGGTACCATTTTATACTATTCGGTACATAAGTTATTTAAGAATATTTTTTATGAAATCATAACTTCACCCTCTCTTAATTCAGAAATATGGGTTTATTCAAAACTATTGTTTCTAAAATGGGTTTCCCATAATATTATAATAATATCCTATAATCATTAAAATAATTATTTAAAATTTTGTCCTTTACCAATGTTTTCAATGGAATCATCTTGTC
The DNA here is from genome assembly GCA_963277665.1 of Viscum album. Taxonomy (NCBI): domain Eukaryota; kingdom Viridiplantae; phylum Streptophyta; class Magnoliopsida; order Santalales; family Viscaceae; genus Viscum; species Viscum album. Next base: position 401,197,975 of record OY728160.1, on the reverse strand, counting down.
ACTTTATAAATGTATAAATTCTCTATTTTTTTATTGTTCCAAAGGAATGTTCTTTTTACCTCATACGAAAAATATTAATTTTTCCAATGTAAAAAATTTGAAGCTTTATTTTCATTTTAAAAAGTTTTTTATTAGGTTATTTGTTTTAAAATATATTTTCAATGAAAATGGTTTCAAAATATTTTCAATATTATTTTATAAATTTTTATGAAAATGGGTTTCAAAATATTTTCAAGCTTCTTTTATATGTTTTTAATAAAAATGGTGTCCAAAACATTTCCAAGATTATTTTATATGTTTTAAATAAAAACAGTTTCCAAAAAAAATTCATGTTCATTTTATAATTTTTCAATAAAACTGATTTGCAAAAGATTTTCAAGCTTCTTCTATAAGTCCTCATAAAAATGGTTTAAAAATTTCATTAAGTTTATTTTATAAGTTTCCAAGAAAAAATATTTTAAAAACATTTTAAATCTTCCATTATATGTTTTAAAAGTTATTTCAAAGAATATTTTTTTTACAAATGTTTCAATGATTATTTTATAATCTTTCAAGGAAAAAGGTTTTCAAATGATTTCAATTCTTCATTATAAGTTTTATAGGTACTTTTCTATGAAAATTATTATCAAATGGTTTTATATATTAAAAATAATTTTCAAAAAAAGAATGGATATTTTCTTTATGAAATGTTTTTGAAAGATATTTCAAAATTATTTTCCATATAAGATTAAATTTGTTGATGTTACTCATTCCCTTCTATAAAATTATCTAAATGTTCAACATATATGCTTTATATGAATGGGTTGTGCTTAATGTCATGGTCTTTATGGAATCTATTTATCATTCATGGGTTATATGTTTATGAAATATGTTTCTATTTTATGAGTTATGATTTTGACTAAATGATTATGAAACCTGTTTATTTTCTATAGGTTATGGTATGTTTACATGTTAATGATGCCCATCTAACTGCATGGGTTACGATATGATTTTTTATAATTTTTTGGAATATGTATGTATGATTTCACTTTGAAATGAGTGGGAACTCAATATCCCTCTATTGAATTGGGTAATGATTTATATCTCATGATATATAATAATATTTTCTTAGGAGTAAACCTTGACTACTAATATGGTCATGGGATTGAACCATGACTACCAAGATGGTGTGAGGAGTGAACTTATGCTACTAAGATGGATATGGATGTGAACCATGGCTTCCATGATGGTATGAGGAAAGAAAAAATGCAACTAAAATGGCTATGGGAGTGAAATATGACAACCAAGATGGTATGGGGAGCGAATCCATTCTTCCAATATGGTCTTGGAAACAACACCTTGGCTTCTATGGAAATCATATTTTATGCTTATGTGTGTTTCCACAATTCCATGTTATATTACTATATTGTCCTTTTATGTATTATGTTCTTTATTCCCTTATGATTCCTGTATTATAAACATCCAATATTTATTATGATCTCTAATATGTAGGTTATGGTCTAAAAAAATTATTCTCAAGTTCCATACACTTTTCATCATGTTTTTCCTACAAATTTTATTTTATTTTCCCTTACTGGGCATCTGAGCTCACCCATATCTTATGTTTACTTTTCCTAGGTTATGATGAATGGTTTTGGGTAGAAGTAATAAAGGTAGAGATATTTATTGTATATGTTTACGATCTTCCACCAGGATAGAATATTTTGATTCCATGTTTCCAAAGACACTAAACTATTATGACACTTGAGCAAGTATTTTTCTAATATACTGATTATTCATCTAAAATGATGTAATATCCCTGTATGAAAAGACTAGGTCACTATAATGATATTATAGGAGTGAACCCTGACTAAAAATATTTTATGGGCAGTGAAACTGTACCTGTAAGATGTCTTTGGTTACAATTCCTTGACTGTTATGGAAATAATTTTCATACCGTTATTTTTCTTCCACAATTCTATGTATTACGTCTATATTATAATTTTATGTCTTATGCTCTTGATTTCTTTATTATTCATTCCTTTTGTTCTTATAAATTTTATGTCATGATTCATGATTATGATATATAGGGTATGATATTAACATTTTATGATCACATTATATTATCTTTATACTCATGTTAATGCTTACATATCTCCCTTATATACTCTTACTGAGAATTTGAGATCACCAGTTTTTTTGTTACTTTCCCCATGTTGAAAAGATATATTCTAGTAATAATGTTTCTAATAGGGGTTCAAGTATTAGAAAACCAAGTTCTAGATAATTTTTCTCACTCATGTACCATAATTAACACTTCCATGTTTCCAAATTAACTAATCTAATAGGATATTAAGTCACCTATTTTTATAATATGTTATGTATTCTTAAAAACTGTTGTAATGTTAATGTATGAAAAGTGAGGTTCGATATAGTTGGTATTAGAGAAAATTATTTTTTATGCATTAAAAACTGGGATGTTAAAACTATAGTGTCGTATCTAGGAATATTTCTAAGGATATGTCTAGGGATGTCTCTAAAGATAAGTTTAAGGATAAGGAAAAGTTCAGGAAAATATCTTCAAAATTTAGTAAAGGATTGCGAGAGTGGTTTTCTAGAAATAGATTCATGTATGTATATTATAATTGGAAATTGTTCTATCCCTAAGGCACATGGTAGTAACAACTCCAACAAGGTGTGTTGGTCCCAACTCGAGCATTACTTGGTACATGAAAATGAGCCTTTCAACACATTAGGTTTGACAATCCTAGGGGATATGATTTTTGAATTTACAAACTCTTCACGAACCATCATGAATTTTTTAAATATAAGTAGTGTATGAATAACCTAGGTTAATCCTAATGTGTTATAAATTAAAGAAGGTGTAATTATTCAAGCATCCTATAAGTGGATTTTCAGGATTATGTGAGTCCTCACAATGATAATTGTTTCTCACTCAATGATTTCTGGATTTAATTAATGTAGTAAACCACGAGGAACTGAGTTAATGTGGAATGTGATTGAATTTTTTTTATGAGCTGAAAAATTAGATGGTCACTATAGTGATGATTGTTGTGATCGTGCCTAGTTAGTTTTCATAGAACATGGTTGACAACAAGTTCTCCAACCAGCACTCAAACTCACCACGGAAGAGAATGAATGAGTTCACTGGGATTTCAGGTAATAGAGACCATATAGAAGAAGGTTTAGTTTTATTTTTGCCAAGAATGTGTAAATAATCACCCATTTAAATATCTTATAGTAATAAGAATCTGTATTTAGTATAGACAATAAGAAAACAAAGTAATTGTAAAGGAATGACGAAGGATTATGATAACAAAAGGGATTGGAATATTGGCCTCCCTAAAATATCATCAAAGGTTAAATACATTAAGTGTGGACTGAAATTTCATTAAAAAAATAGATGACCTATTTGGAATGATCCTAAATAGAATCAGTAAGGTGGTATGAGTAATGGTTATATTACCGGGGATTATGAGACTATAGATAAAATGTGGGAGGAAAGCGGTATTGAGTAATAAGATGAGGTATCCTTCTTATGTATTATGGATGAATTTTATAAGTCAATGTTTTAGGTATTTATATACCTGAATTATGTTATATGAATGAAGAAATATACAATGACTCTCTAGTTTTTGTTTTTCACTAAGGATTTAGAAGATTTTTTTGAATGTTTTCCATTGGACTGGGGAAGTAATTTAATGACAAGTTGATATTTTGACTAAGGGAAGATAAACCTTTATATGTCCCTTATATTATGATAATATTTTTTGTATAAAGATATTTTTGATATTAATAAGTAAATATGATAGTACAGATTAACTTGGAACTAACAAACAACCTCTAAACAATTGGTTTATTCTATCGTTGACTAGGTTTATAAAAAAATTTATTTATGGAACATATCTATAAATATCTGGAAAAAAAGTATGAATATATTCAACGATGATTTATGGTAATTTATTTTATTACCATGTTTCAAAAGAATATACAATGTGGTTATTCACATGGTTGGAATGTGAAAACCAAGAGACACTTTTTTATATATAGCATATCTATGTTAAGATAATTTTGTGTCATTTATTCTAATGTTTTCGATTTTCATCTTTGATAAGAGTTATAAGGTTAACCATTTATGTAATTGTTATTTTTATATTCTGATGATTTTTGTGGGATTAAAGTATTATCTCACCACATCAGGATTTACTTATATTGGATAACCATACCTAACAAATTTGTGTTGATGGAAATTTAAGGGATATGGGACGACTTATCATGAATCTCATGATTTGTTAATTCTTAAGGAATTAAAAATTCATCTTATTTTTCAGTGAAAGTTGTGAATTAGAAAGTTTTCTAGAAATTACCAAATTGTGATATTTAAATATAAAAGAAAATGAAATCAATTAAGTATAACTTCTCATGAAAATTATTCAACTTTAGGGAAATGATCTTAAAATCAAAAAAAGGTTATACTAGTACATTATTTTTTGATGAATCAAATGGTCCCTTATATCATTATATATTTATGGATGTGTGATTTTTTACTTTATCATGACTATGTTCTTTGTCACTCTCCTATATATATTTATAGATATATTTTTCTTCAATATCCATGATTTCACTTACCACATATGTTCTCCTATCCAGAAACCCTGCTATTAGTTATTTTTGGAAAATTATATGGTTCCAAATTTCACATTACAATGGAATATTTTGTGTTCATTTTTACCATGTGGGTTTCTATTAAAATGACATAAAAGTATTAAACAATTTAGAACCTAGAATAATTTAAAGGGATAAATTCATTTTAATGGGGGTAGAATGTAACACCCCATGTTTATGTGAAATATTTTTTTCAAATTAATTTATTCTTTTTGATATTTTTATTTTCAAGAAACACTACATATAGATTGTTTTATATGAAATAAAAAATTTAATACTGATTTTATGGTACTCTATGTTCATATTTTATTGTATGATACCTTAAGTTAAGTTTTTGATACATGAAATTCGTACTTATCTTGCATTATATACAACACCGAATTGACTTGGATTATAAAAAACAATGGGTTTCTACAAAACAAAATTTTTAATTTCTAATGAATTAAAAGATATAGTTATAACATAGTCATTATACATAATAATATAAATATTAGTAACCACTTTTTAAATAAAATTTATAATTTTTTTATATAAATGAAATATAGTGAGGATAAAATATATTACTTTTTGGGAAATTATTTATATATTTGGAAATATTATTTCCTTGAAAGAACAACTTTTTAGGTCCTTCTCTGAATAATAATCAAATTATTTTCAGAAAATTTTAAAAGATTAATTTGATAAAATAAAAATCATTTTTTATTTCATAATTTCGAAATTATCTTATGTTGATTTTTTTGGTTTTTTTGAGATATTTCATTCTCTGGTAAATATTGAAAAATACTTAATTTAGTTCCAATATTCTATTTAATTTAATTTATTTATTTATATAAATTATATGTTAACTTGGTTTTAAAGTAAAAATATATAAATAATACATCTATTAATCAAATTTAGGTAATTGGAATCATTTTTATGTTGAATTTAGATATAAAATCTTAATGAAATTTTGAACATTCTCACTTTAAAAACTCAATTTCTCCGCACGTCTAGGAGATTAGAATAAAATTTAATTTTTCATCTTCTGTGTATTGAATTTTTAAAATGGACATAAATTTTTTTAATATGTATAATATCTAAATTCTATTAATATCAAATTAACTTTTTATGAAAATGATTAGTGAAAGTGATTAAAATTAATTACAACAATTGAGGTAAAATTAAGCTTAATAAGGGATAAAACCATAAATTTAAGGGCCCAAATGACCTATAAAATATTAAAAACATCATTTGATTCCATATTTGAGCCATAAAACTTCCATTATTGAGTTCATTTGGTTTTTTGACAATATTCTCTTGGTCAAAATATGGGTTCACCAAACTTTTTTTTTTCAAAAATTCCATGTGTATCCCCTCCCTTTCCTATAAAAGGCCACCCCCCATTATTCATACCTCTAAAACAACATAGGTTCTTCCAATATCTATGAAATTAAAATTTTAAAATCTCTACCTTCCTCCCAAAATCCTAACCATTTGAATAAATTTATCCAACGAAGCCTTTTGTTCTAAACCAAAAAGAGTTACCCAATGCAGACATAACATCATTCCTCAAGCTCCTTTCCTTTATTTATTTTCTACACTAATTTAATTATAATTATTCCATGAAAGCATAAAATCCTTAGTATATTCATCATACTAATATATTTTTATGATAATGGTATTATTTACACTGACACACTTACATCTAATAGGTAACTAAATTACCGCTCTTGTGTACTATGAGTTATCGTCTAATGGAACGATGTTGTTCGTTTTTCCTTTACCACCTATCATGGTTGTAAATATTGTTATAATATAAATTTATATATGATATATATGGTATAGATTTAGTATTTTGAATTTTTTAAATTATCGTATAACACAAACCTTTATGCTTTCCATTTTATTTAAATACTATAATTTCATTTGGGAAAGTGTGGATTACTGCCTCCTCAAAGCGATATGATTCATTCACAAACTACATAAAATGTACAAAGTATTGTTTTATGGAAATTAGATGATATATATAAAATAATAATTCTAAATTATTTATAATATATATATATAATTTAAATTATTTATATAAATATTAAAAATAAAAATGAAATTGATGTTTATGCATACATATGACCTACTGCCTCCTTGAACGGTGTATTACATTTAATATTTCTATATTATATTGATATTATTAATACATATATAATTAATTTACATGATATTTATATCATGTTTTATATTCTTAAAATCATGATATAAGTTTGAGGACCAAAAATATAACAAATTAACATACATGCGAAAAAACAGTGGATATTACCCAAAGAGAAACACTAACAAGGAATTATTTATAAGATCGTAACATAAAGACATGAAAACCCATATATGATATTATATATATATAAATTTGGTTCTTTAAAATAAGTATACTAAACGTATATTTATTATATAGTATGTTTTTATGAGTACAAAGTGATTCAAGACATAAGGTATGGTAATTTCATCTGACTTTTTATTTTTGTGAGATTCATGAATTAATCACCACTCATTTTTTTATGGTGTATATACTTATAATGGTTTTATTATATTTATATTATAATTAAGTTTATATATATTTACATATCCACTTTTTGATCTTTTATTCATAGGGTTTATGTTTCAAATGTTACCAAATCAGTAAAGTAATTTTGTCTCAATTTTCATTCGTTGACACACATGTCATGTTATACACCAATATTTTGTCATGAGGTGTATATGCTACCTTTTACATATTATATAATTAGTATCCTTATTTTCATGATATTTTAATCTTCATTTAATTTTATTATTTCCATTTTTTTATAATTCCAATTTACCAAATTGGTAATGGTTTATAGCTACAATTTCACTATTTATCGAAATTGTTTATGATTATGCTCTCATTGATGAAATATTATGATCCTTATATCATGATATCTCATAAACTTCTCTAATCTATGGTTATTCTGGTTATATCCAAGTTAAGGTAAATTTTTCTACTCTTTGGTACATAATGTGATCAAGATAGTGTTTTTAAGAATGTCTAACTTTACCTATATTTTTTATTGAAAATTAGTGTTCATTCAATACCATATTTCCAAAAATGATTCAAAAATATTTTAATATTATCATATGAGATTTAAAATACATTCTTCCTCATGTTTTAAATTTTAAGAAATTTTTTTAAGAGGAATCTTCTTGTCATTTTCCAATGGAGACCTTTTCTAATATTTTTATGATTTAAAGGGAATATTCGGAATATATTGATTTACTTTCCATAATGACCATCAATCCCTTGAATATTGTTTTAAAATATTAAAAAGATACTTTTTTATGTAAAATTTTTTCCAAATATTTTAAGAATTCATTTTTTAATTGTTTTTTCATAAAATAATTCAAAAATGTTATATGTTTTAATAGTGTTTTAAATAATTTTTAGATTTTAATTTTAAAAGAAAATTATTTCAACTATTTTAATGATTTTTTTAATATTTTTTACAATTATTTTCAATGAAAAAGGTTTTGAAAATGTGCACAGTCTTCTTTTATAAATTTTTAATGAAACTTGTTTTAAAAATGTTTTCATGCTTCTTTTATAAGATATGAAGGAAATAGGTTTTAAATTTTATTTCATGATTTATTTAAAAAAATTAAAATTAATTTTATACAAAAAATGTTTTCAAACGGTTTTATATTTTAAAGATCCCTTTTTAAATAAGATATTATATTTTCCTCAAAAAAATTGGAAAATATATTTAAAATTAGTTTCCATATTGGGGTACATCAGTTGATGTTACTCATTCACTTCTAGGAAATAATCCAATGATTCCATTAATATTATTTTTTGAATGGTTTATCATTTTATGAAATGATTCTTATAACAAACACTTCTCTTTCATGAATAATATGTTTATGAAATCAGTTTCTCCTTCAGGAGTTATTTATTAGTGAAATAAATATCTCTTTTAAGAGTTATATGTTTATGAAATATATATCTCTTTCATATGTTATATGTAGATGAAATATGTTTTCCTTCACGAGTTATATGTCTATGGATCCAATTTCATTTCACAAGTTATTCTTTGATGAAATGATTATGAAATGTGTCTCTTTTCTACATGTTATGATAAGATTACATGTTTTTGACACCCATTTCATTTTTTAGGTGATGTTATGATTAATAATTGTCATATCATGTAACACAAATGTAATATTTCATTATGATATGGGTGGTACCAATATCTCCCTCCAATGAATTGGGTACATATTTATATCTCAGGTGTTAACCATAAAGGACTGTGTCCGCTAACATGGTCTTGGTAGAGATCATTGACTACTAAGATGGTCATGTGACTGATACATGACTACCATGATGTTTATGGGAGTGAACTATGACTACCATGATGGTATAGGGAGTGAAACTAAACTACTAAAATTTCCATGGCAGTGATTCCTTGACTACTGTGGAAATAATTTTTATTTGTTTATATGTCTACCACAATTATATGTCTTAATTTTATGTTATGATTTCATCAAATATTATCTTGAAATTATTATGATTAATGCCTTATTAACTAATCACCATTATTCCATAGTTCATGGTTATTATAGTCATGGTATTATCTTATAATTTTATGATTACATTCTCATACCCTTATGCTTTTGTTTATTCTTACATATCTACCTTATTTGCCATTGTTGAACAACTGAGAGCACTCATTTTTTTGGTTCCTTAAGTAGGATATGAAGACATATTCTAGTAATGATATGTAAAATAGGGGTTTGGGTCTTGGATAACCTAGTGGAAGATAATATATCTCACTTATTTATTTTCTATACATTTCCATGTTTCTAAAGGCACTAAATTAACATTTTATTTGGGTGTCTGCTTTTGTAATATATTAAATATTCCACATAATTGATTTCATGATTTTGTATGAAAAGTTTGAATCACTATATAATTAATATGAATAGTTTAAAATTAAGAAATATATGAAAGTAACTTAACCATAGATAATAAATGATTCAATCAAGAAATAAGAACAATATCTATAATGGGGAAATGATTAAATGATAATAATCCTAAAACGTTTAAAAGGATATTATTAAAAAACTAATTTCTAACAAAATAATCCTTTTGTTTGATCCAAAAAGGTTGAATTAAATTTATAGATGATCTTGATCGTAGACCTTGTGGGAGTCACCAAGGTCCAAATTTAAAACTTAATCAAATCCAAGATAGTTGTCTATAATAGGTAGTTTTATCCTTAAGCACCACATTAATATATATATCAAAATAAAGTTTTCACTATTAATTCATTAAACTGCAGTTTTTGGATAATACATCTTACATCCCAAGAAGATCATTCATATAAAAGGATTATATAGACTGGGTTACATGCATGGATCCTCATTGATCACATGGATAAAAGAATGAAAATTAAAATACAAACATTTATGATCCTTAAAATTAAATACTCAATCAATGATGAATCTAGGAATGTTTTCCTATAAGAATAATACAACTAAAGAACTTAAAGTTTTTTGATAATGCACACATAAATATTATAGATTTAAAATGTCTCTATTCCTAGAATCCTCAATCATATTTATAAAATTAACTATTGAAAACATGAAAGTATTGATCTTAAAATATCTTGTTTTTATTGAAATTTTATCATATGTAACTCTCTGTCTTCTAATGGAAGTAAGTTATATTTCGATCACCTGATGAGTTAATCTTGGTACATCGTTATAACAAAGAATCAGGTCTTTACAAAAGTAAATATTCTTTAATCTCAATGAAAAACCAGATACAATAATGATAATTTATATAAAAAATTCAAAAATCTGACTACAAGTTAGATCAAAACCATAATGAATTGTATTATGAATTTTCAAATCCAAATATCAGGATACGGTCAATACACTCAAAAATCTTCCTAACAAACATCAAATTACATACACCTATTATTTGGGTTGTCTATATTATCATTTTAATCTCCATTTATGATGGGCTTTTATTACCATTATTTATATATATTCAATCTCAACCAGTGGTCAATGTTCTATGAACATAAATCTCAGCATCATTTTGGTCCAAACTATAGGACCATAAAATCAAGTCACCTAATTTTTTGACAAAATTGAAACACCCTAATCTAAAAATTAATGAGGCACAAATAATTTTCAACTTAAAAACGTATAAGGTGATAACTAAGTATAAGTTATGTCTTTATAATATAGTGAATTTATTTATGTGTCAGGATAGATTTTAAATAAAAGAAAGTGACTCAATATTTTAATGACCAAAATATGGCCATATAAAAATTAAATTTTTACATACTAGATCCAATAGCCTATGAAATGGCTATATATGGTTTTTTTTCAAATTAATTGAATATAAACTATAACCAAGGTAAGTTACCACAATTATGGTCTACTACCTCATATATGGAATACTCTCCTTTTCATATGATCATGTACTTATGGAATTTCCTATTATATCCCTTTACCATTATAATGTTTTCAATACATGGTGATATAAACATTATGGTGCTCAAAACCTTCTTGAGTGTCCTTTTCTCCATGAACCTACTTATACCTTTGATATCTGAATCATAACTAACAAAAATACATTGCGTCAAGATTTACCACTTGGAATCCCATATATTAACCATATTCTCATTGTTCCATATATCATAGAAATTGGTAATGAGGGTATATAAATCAAAAATGGAACATCTACATGGTAATTATGTTATTTTTTTATATTTTTCTATAAATAATAAGTGAGTTCTCATCCAAAGTAGAAGGTTCATTGTCCCCATGTTCTATTTCCAAAAAGTGTGGTGGTAGTCTCTCTATTACCAATGGTTAAATTATTCCCCCTATCTCCATTTTCAGTGGCCTTACACATTCTTCTTCCATGCTTTAAACATTAAAAATAAATTTATTTATATTACTTAAAAAACCTTTTATGTTACACATTATTTTATTGTAAAAATTATCAAATCTAGATTATGGTATTCAATTCTTATACCCTTTCATATAAGGGAATTCATTTTATATTAATAACTAAATCATTGAGAATAGATTTTCCTCTTATAAATTTTTACATATGAATTGTCATTATCGTATTCCATTTAGTTTCACAACACAATATTCTTGTCATATGACCAGAAATTACATGATGCATGGTCCTTGTCTCATGACTTTCTATTTTGTGACAAAACTTCCTCGTAATATAACCTTAAAAACACATAAAATCAATATCCTTGTAATTGAAATTAAACTGCATGGCATATGGTTAATCTTATATGACCTTTCAACTATGTGGAAAGGGTAGTAGTATACAACCTCATCTCTATTAATGAGATATATATATGTGTAGGAATATTTGGTTTATGTTTACTTATCCATAAACATACACTTCGATAAATTTCCCCATAATTCCAACAATCATGTCATATAACTAAGGCTTCGTAATTCACATAATTTTTTATACCTCATCCATATAATAGGTAACTATATACTGAGGTGTGAATATCATATCCTAGGTATATATATTGATATACTTCTTATTATCATTCTGAATAAAATAAAAATTCCCCCTTTAAATAAATTTCTGTGTATTAATAGAAATTATAATATGATTTATAGTGGAATCCAGGTCATCCATCTAAAATCTATCAACAAAATTAGTTTATATCCCATCAACCCCTTCCCAACACCACCATCCTAGCACATATGATTCTTAATTCACATCGGTTATGTCTTTGATAATCTCATACTATGATGAGAAAATTCCACACAATTATCTCCTATTCATGAGCCTATTCTACAAAATGACATGATAATAACTTTTTAGTCCTTGTTTACTAATATAACGGGATATGTAGTGAAATATAAAGTAAATATTTTCGTACCACCTATAATTTTGTATCTATATCGACTCTATTTAACTGTTCCATAGTGGCCCAACCTTAGTCAATTATGAACTAAAGTGTTGTAATCACTTTTGAATATCCTTTTCCCCTATTCCACCCTCCTTCATGATTTAAGTGTCTAAATCCTCATAAAAAATTCATGGATATCATTAATGAGTGTATCTAATTCAAAAATAGACACCACTCTTTGGCAATTATGTTTGTGGAGAATATTTGACCTACTAACTAGAGTCATGTTTTCATCTTGATAAGGAGGTCCTCTAACCCCATGTGACTTAGAAAATTCTATCATCGAACCAATCACTTGAGTTTGATCACAAATTATCCTATTAATTCTTGGAAGATTTCATTAAAGTTGAATTCCAAATATTCAAGTTATGATTTCAACTGTATTCACTCCTTAATCAATGGTTTTAGGGAACTCTTAACTCATTAACCCCATTTGGGATGTCACATCACAACCTTAATAATTTTTTTGAGTATGATGACCTTAAACTATGTGAACCCCTTCAAGAATATCTCTATATTGATATGGTACCCTACCCATTCATGTTGGGTTTTCATCCCACCATTTTTAACAAACAAAATTCCCCACATTTTTTAGTCAGGAACTATCACCATAAATTGTGGGAAACACTCTTTGAGGTTTTCTATACTAGTAATTGGATATACACTCATGTTGGGTTTAACTATCCTATTTTTTTATGTGGAATGACTAACATATTATGTCAAATTTGAATGCCCTTAAGCTCCGACCTAATTTAGTCTAAACTATTCTACCTTAAAGTATCAAACTAAAAATACATGGTACTCACATGATTGAAAACATTTTAATGTAATATTGGATAAAAATTCAATTAATTTTCCACTAGACATACACCATTAATATTCTAGGAAGAATTTTTAGAATTTTAAATAAATGAAAAATAAATAAAATATATTAGGTTCATAATATGAAAATGATCGCCTGGGGAAAAATATATTTCCTTCCTTATAAGCCTCTATCTATCCACGTCTTAAAAATGTAGTGTTAAAATAAAAAATAAAAAAATCTCCTGGGTACCACCATTTGGTCCTTATGAAAATTAGATATTATCTCTAAGTCCATCAATAAAGAAAAAAGTGAGGGAACCCTTCTATTCCTCTTATATATTTTTAAGATGATTTGTGTATAATATAAAAGGTTTAATTTTATGGTAATTGGTCCATTTTTATCATTATAAACCTTATTCACAATCACCCTTCGTGATTATTAGCATACAGAGTTGTTAAAGCACATATATTTGAATAGTCTAACATTGGAATATAGTTATGGTAAACGCACCACTAAATTATTCCTACCTATATCCAAACAGTATTCCACATTATAAATAAAGTTAACCAAGTTATTTTTCAGGGAATATGGTGATGGTAAATGCTTCACCATATTCCTCCATCCTATATCCATCCAAGAGTATATTTTTTAGAGGAAATAAAATTCTCTTATCCTCTATCTCATTAAATTTCATTGGATTGTAGTGATAGTATATATGTCACATATACAACCTACTTATTTTTATATGAATATATAGGATTAAGATATAATTGTCATGACCCATCCCTAGGGGCCCATGTCATGACTACCCCATGCCCGCCTTCAATAGGCTAGGGGCTGGTGACTAGCTCCAAGAAAGCATTTCCCAAAAAGGGAAGGAATTGCCTTTAAATTTGTATACACACATATAGCCCATACTGTGAAATGTAAAGCCAAAATTGGGATTCCTGAATCAAGTATGCCACACAAGGAAGAAACCAAACAACTAAAGGTGAAAATGAAAGGAAATAAGGGGCCTAGAATACCAACCCAACTTAAAGTAATGTGTAGTAAAAGTAATTAGAAACTCCATAGGTCATTATACAAGGATCCTACCTAAAGGGTAAGTGTATCTCACTATCAAATGTCATTGTAGCGTACATTGTATGTAGATCCACCTCAGAGCACCACCTGGCCCCGACTCTCTAAGATCCTTGTCAAAGATGTGTCTCGTCTTCATAACACACAACAGGTGTGGGTGAAGCTCATGCAAGTGTGAGCATAACAATACTCAGTAGGGACCCCAAATCCATCTCAGGTCTCACATAAATCTACAAATGAAATCAAAAAATAATGCACAATGATTAGAGTTACTAGACTCATCTCGAAATAGGTATAACATAATGTTTTGATAGAAACCCAACGGTTTCAAACACTAAACATCAATCACTACAAATTAACTCATCCCTGATGAGTCATTTAGGATATCTGGGTTTCCTAGACCTATTCAGTAGTTGAGTCAGGAATCCTCACTCGGTAGTTGAGTCCTGATGCCTCACGGATAGTTGAGTCGTGAAGCCACGCTTGGTAGCTGAGTCGCAAAACCTTTCTAGGTAGATGATTCACGAAGCCTCTATAGGTAACTGAGTCATAAAGCCTCACTGATAGTTATGTCATGGTGCCTCACTGGTTATTTGAGCCACGAAGCCTCACTGATAGCTAAGTCATAGCGCCTTGTTGATTGATGAGTCATGGAGCTTCACTAGGTTAACATCCATGAAATCTTACTTTGACGATTTCATATAGACTTCCACATCATGTGAATCCCAACTCCATAGATGGAACATCAATCAGACACACAGTTTGAGAGATACTTCCCTTTTGTAAATAGGGGTCTGTTGAGTCTTGGCCTAGTTTGACAAGTTTGTACCGGCCCGACCAACCCAGCACAGGGTCTCACATGACAGGATCCTATCTATCTGGCCCATTGGGCCTCACTGGACCCATCTGGGGTTGGTCGTGGGTCTAGTCCACCTGGTCTCCCAGTGAACTGAATTTATCTAGAATGACTAGCACTAGTGGGCTGGCCTCATTTCCCCTGCCTGGCCCCCCAGTATCCTGACATTATCCCATCGACCAAGTAAGCTAATGTGGAGCAGCTCCAAAAAAATTCGGGCCATCAGGTCTCCATGGGGTGCACGCAGCCGGTCAACCAACCTCCCCTTGGTCAACAAGTTGCCCGCATGTATCCAATAACCCCACCTATGTGGTATCACACAAGAGATGCATCTATCCAGCCATCGTGACCCTCCTTTACTATGGCATGCTCCAAGCATGTCGCCTCCGCTAGCTGTCGGCCCAATCACCAGCGGCGCATGCAACTCTGTCGCAGCGCGCCCGGTTGCACCTAACCTCCCCCGGTGTGGCCGGCAAGGGCAATCTATCAGGTCCCGCACATATTTATCAGGTGGTGCTGACTCATGCCTACGTCTTCCACCATAGGCCACCATAACTGGTCAGTGTTTCCACCACGCCAGTGGTTCAGTGCCAGATGCACCTTCCACAAGACACTGGGTTCACTATGGTGGTCCGGTCTCAGATCTGTTTGTGCCCTTGGGCCTCTCAGGTCACCTTAATAACTAACTCGACCTTGGAGATACATGTTTTTTATTCCATTATTCAGTCATAAAGAACACAAATGACCACTATGGAGGGATCCATGCCTTGTTCGTGTCAACTCAATCCTTCCATGTTAGAATTTACAAATAGATAACAATGGGGTTTTCAAAATTCTAACATGAAATTCAAATCTCATAACTCCCCAAATTATAGATTCCCATCCTACAAGAATGAAAAAACTACAGGTCATCCTTTTCATGGTTTGATCTGGGTTTTTCATTTGAAAAGAAGAATGGGAAGAAGAAATCATAGAGAAAGGACATAACCCCTACCTGGATTGAGAATCCATTTCTAATGAGGGATTGATCTCCAATCTATTGTCTACCCTTGATCTTTTAGCATTATTTGTCTCTCAAATATGTCCCACCATCATTCATTGATAATTTATTCGATGGGAATTGTTAACAGAGATAAAGAGAAATAGAGATAGAGAATAGAGAGAGAGAGAGATTCGTCATTCGTCAGAGGACTTCCCAAGGGTTTTTTCAACTCTTCATCCATATTTAATTTAAGGAGGGAGACAAGTTTTGTGTGGACTCACTGTTTTATTACTGAGTTTCATTAATGATTCAATGTCACCTCATAGCTGTAATATAGCACAGGATAGTCACTACGTTGCAGCGGAAACAACCTGAATAAAATAAACATTGAATGTATTTTAAGATTATTTTATTTTTCACTAAAAGTGTGAAATTTATTTTTTTCAGTTGGCCCTCTCCGGTCAATATTAGTCCCCTCTTAATAATATAATGGAATTCTTAATAAAATAGTGCCCTCATATTTTTTATCCAAGAACCGGTTCAATAGAAAGAAAAACCTGGTCACATGATTACTTAATTTTCATAAAAAAGACTCTAAAATACGTTCTATCTTCTCTGGGCCTCGATATCACTTGTATTATTAGAGCCTAATATTGAAATAATTCCATTCAAATTTAAAATTTTACATGGAATTTTTTGTGGAATTGCATTCTCACAACATTAGGGATTTTCATCCCTGAAAACCAAATAAGGACGAAACAAAAATGAAGGGGTACTGAGCAAGCATGTGAGTCTCTCACTCCCATTTTCTCTCCTAGATATTTGAATCCTTTCAATGACCATGCACTATAATAATCTAACATCCATTAATGATCCTCTTCTATTGATCCTCTATCTGCACCGGGTACTCTGAATAGTCTCAATGTCGTCAATCTCTATCTCTCTATGGTTGAGGATGTGAGAATATTCATGCACATATCTCCTCAGTTAGGATACATGGAAGATGTTGTGTGCCTTCTCCAACTATAGTGGTTTAGATAAGTGGTATTCCACCTATCTTGCTCTACACCAAATCAATAAAGGTCTGTTGAATCTCATAGATAACTTTCCGCCTTGGCCAAATCTTTGTATCCACCATCAATAAGAGACCCGTTTGAAAATTTGATCCCCCTCTTCGAACTCTAAGGGTCTCCATCCCCTACCATCATAGGACTTATACTTGATCTATGTTGTCTTCATCCATTCTTGGATGACCTGCACCTTCTCGGTGGTAGCCTATACCATCTATGGTCCCATGAGTGATAACTCCCCTAGGTTTGTCCACCATAATAGAGATCAGCATGGTTGTCCGTACATTGCCTCAAATTCTTCTAAACCGATGGTGGAGTGGTATATATTGTTGTAAAAAACCTCCACATGTGGTAGGTGGTCCTCCCAACTATGACCAAAATCCTGGACACAAGCCTGATTCATGTCCTCCATGGTTTGAATGGCCTGCTTTGTGTGACCATCCATCTCAGGGTGAAAGGTTGTGCTCAAGCGCAGTTGTGTCCCTAAATCCTCTTGTAATCCCTTCCTCAATCAAGATGTAAATCAAGCATCCTGATCTGAGACTACCATTGATTAGACTCTCTGGAGTCGAACTATCAACTACACATAGAGGCTTCCCATGATCTCTACAAATCCCTCCTCATGAATGGGTAGGAAGTGTGATGACATGGTGAGTCAGTCGACAATCACCCAGATGGTATCGTTCCTCCTAGACATACATCGTATTCCTATTATGAATTCCAACAATATCTCATTACACTTCCACTAAGGTACCTCGAGGGGGTATGAAAAACTTGCTGGAACCTAGTTCTAAGCCTTCACTTACAGACAAGTGAGGCATATCGAGACAAACATTTCCACCACCTTCTTCATTCCAAGCCACCATTACTAACATCGGATGTCCGGGAATATTTTTTCCATTTATGGATGCACCGCTAGATGAGATATATGGAACTTCCTCAACAACTCCTCCATTAACATAACTAGTGTTATTGTGAATCCACTGAAAATGATGATGTGATCCGCACCTTTTAAATATCCATCAGGAGCATGCCTGGTGGATATCTGGGCAACTGTAGTCTAAAAGGTGGTATCTCGGAGTTGTGCCTCCCTAAATCATTATAATAGTGTAGGGGAAACTACCATCGAATAATGTAATGATACCTCCTCCCTATCTAAGAAGGATAACTGAAGTGACGACAACTGTTTTGAGGCCTTGTTCAGTAACTGTGAACTCGATATTTGGTAGAGAGCATCTTCTACCATGTTCCCCTTCCTAGGAGTATATGCTATGTCAAATGCATAGTCCTGTAGGAACTCCATCCATCACTATTATATCATATTCAAATACTTCTGATAAAATATATAATTCATAATTTTGAGCTCTAAGTAGATTATGAAACACTCTCTCATAAGTTTGTGTCGCTGCATCATCAGTGCAAGACTACCACTACCAGCTCAAGGTCATGAGTTGCATAGTTATATTCATGTGGTCTCAACTGTTGTGAACCAAAAGAAATGACTACTTGTCCCTACATAATGACACAACCTAGTCTAGTTCCTGATGTGTCACAGTATACAACATAGCCAATTCCCTTTTTTGGAAACCTTTGGATAAAAGCACTCGTCAAGATATGTCTCAGCTACTGATCACTCTACCTGAAAAATTATGTCAAAATTAAGGGGTTTCCCTTATTTTCCAATTATTTAATTGGTGCTTATACTCCATATAAATTGAGTACAAACCTCTGATAGTACCTTTCCATCCCAAGGAAACTCTTCACCTCAGTAACACTCTTGAATGACTCTTAAAAAATAACCGCCTCTATCTTCACTGGATCTACTAAAAATCCAGCCTCTGAGATGACGTGTCCAATGAAATGGACCTTCCATATCCATAACTCACACATCAATATATTTCCATATAGATGTTCCTCTCAGAGTGTGTCCAGAACCATCCTCATGTGTATCATGTGCTCCTCCTCAGACACTGAATACACAAAGATGTCATCAATGAAGACCACAACAAACCAGTCTGGGTATGGATGGATGATCATGTTCAGGAGTCCCATGAACAATTTTGGGGTATTTTTCATGCCAAAAGACATGACTAAGTACTCATAGTGTCCATATAGACATCTGAATGTTGTCTTCGATATGTCCTCATCTCATACATAAAGATGGTGATAGTATGATCTGAGGTATATCTTTGAAAACCACTTTAATTACTTCAGATAATGAATGAGGCCTTCAATCCTTGGTAGAGGATACTTTTTCATCATTTTCACCTAGTTTAGGAACTTGAATTCTACACATACCCTCAAAATCCCATCTCCATTCTTCTAAAATAACACTAGGGATGCCCATGGTGAAATTTTGGGCCTCTCGTATCCTTTCTCTCATAAGTTCTCCAACTATACACTCAATTCATGAATCTATGTGGGAGCCATTCGATATGTCAATTTGGATATCATTGTCTTCATGTGGTATGTGTCGCTGCCGAAGTCTACCTCCCAGTGAAGAGGTAGTCCCAGAATATCCTCAGGAAATACATCCTCATACTCTTTCTCCACTACAAGAAATCTTGGACTCCTCTCATCCACCGCACTAAGGGTGAGACTAGAAAATTAGTGTGTGATTGGTTGCACACACCTTTGAGAAATTTTGTCATGTGCTGAAAAAGTTACATCCTCTCTAGTGAAGTAAAAACTGGTCCCATCTTCATAGACACACAACACTTTGTGCCAAATATAGCCGATCTATGCATGGAATGTAGATAATCAGTCCATACCCAAGATGACATTATAATGCATCGACACTACTACTAGGAGATTCCAAATGAAGATATAACCACCTAGAGTAAGCTCACAGTTCCTTCACTAGTGTGTAATCATTGAATATCCTTCCATAAGAGTCTCTAATCATAAGGATCGATCTAAGGGCTCCACCAGAATCTCCAATCCTCAAACGAGTTATGTGGCAAGGAAAGAGTGACTGGAACCAATGTTTGTAATAACTACAGCTTTGATGGGGAATACATAGATCATACTTCTAATCATCTCCAGTTCTCTATGGTCATAGTCCTCCACTGCATAAATTTGATATCTCCCATTTCCACTTGCTTCCTAAGCCCGTGGTGGACCACCAAGTACTTGTGGTGGTTGCACCTCAAACCGCCATCCACCACCTGTCGCTCTACCTACTCCCCTAACACTTCATCTTCCCTATGTACCTCCTCTCTTGAAACTATGCCTCTTCTTAGGTGGTCCCTCGACCGTATATTGATCGTCTATTTGGATATTCAGGTAGTCATGACCCTTGTGTCCCTTCACGTTGTATGTGAAGCACAACCTAGTTCCCTATTGACTCCCTCTGCACTAGGAGCCTTGCTCTACTGACCCCGAGTCCTGGGGTCATCACCTAAAAGTTCTGACCAACATGGGTCCCCTATTCTTCTTCCTCATGGTCACCACTAAAAACTCTTCTGCCTGATGTCTACCGGTGGCTCTAGAGGTATGTGCTTGTTCTGGTAGGAATATCTCCAAAATCCTCACTAAGATGAAGACATGTGTCACCACTTCCATATAGTCCTCAATGAAATGATGATTTGTATCTCCCTTGAACCTGGGAGGGCTCTATCTCTTGAACTCATGGAAGCCACTAAGCCTGTGTACGCCCTCTACCAGTAATGCTGGTAGTAACTGTCAACCAATGAGTGATGGAAACCCTGGTGCACCACCCAGTGGGACCATCATTAGAACTGGTCCCTGAATCAACTCCTCATCACTATGAGGTATGTCCTCACAATCACACATAAGAATCCTATATGGATTTTTGCAGGGAAGAATCATTAAATAGATCTAGATATACCACAGTCAATAGATTATAACTTGTGAGCTGACTGTGACTCAAAGGGATAATGAAAAACATTTTAACGATGCAAGAAACTGGTGTTTTCATGCACCGATTCAGAAATCATAATGCAGGGTCCTGGTGTATGGATACGTCCATTGTCGTACCAACACTAGACTCCCTATCCTTAAAGATAACATCAAAACAGATCACATCATTTCCCCAAAAAAGATTTTATAGATTCTTAATTCCTCTGGAAGAATAGAACATCCCTCTGATATCACTCTATCATGACCCGTCCCCTAGGGTCCATGCTGTGACTACCCCAAGCCTGCCTTTCATAGGTCAGGGGCTAGAGACTAGTACCATGAAGGTATATCCTAAAAAATGAAGTCATTTCCATTAAAACAGTATATACACACATCTTATATGACACAAAGTAAAGCTGAAATAGGGATACCAAAACCAAGTATGCCACACGTGGAAGAAATTGAAGATATAAAGGAGAAAATAAAAGGAAAACGGGGACCATAATACCAACCCAACTGAAAAGTAAAGTATATTAAAAGTAGTTATAAGCTCTGGAGGTCATTCACCAAGGTTTCTACATGAAGGTTAAGTTTATATCACTATCATATGTCATTGAAAATTACTTCATCTATAGATCCACCTCTGAGAACCACCTGGCCCTGGATCTCCAAGATCCCAGTCAAAGTAGCCTATTGTCTACAGAAGACACAATAGGTGTAGGTGAAGCCCGTATAGGGGTGTGCATAACAATACTCAGTAGGGAACCTAAAAAAAACATGTGTCTCACTGAAATCCAAAAAAAGGAAATCACAAAAGAATGTACAAATATTACAGTCACTTGAGTCAACTCAACAAAGTTATAACATAAATTGTTTGTAGAAAAACGAATGGTTGTAGACACTAAACATCAATCATTGCCAAGGAACTCATCATCAATGAGTCCTTTAGGATATCATGGTCTCCTTGACCTATTTGGTAGCAGGGTCAAGAAGCCTCGCTATGTATCTAAGTCACAAAGTCTCACTGATAGATGAGTCATGATGAACCACTCGGTAGATGATTCAGGAAGCCACACTGGGTTGCTGAGTAAGGAATCCATGTTGTGTAGCTAAGTAACAAAGCCTCACTGATAGCTCAATCTAGAATCCTCACTGGATAGCTGAGTCATGAAGCCTCACTAATACTTGAGTCATGGAGCCTCTCTTGGTTGCTCAGTCAAAAAGCCTCGTTGATAGCTGAGTCATGCAGCCTTGCTGGGTAGCTGAGTCACGTAGCCCCACTGATAGTTGAGTCACGGAGCCTCGATTGGCTAACTTATATGAAATATTACTTAGAGTATTTCATAAATACTTCCCCATCACATGGTTCCCAAAACCATAGACGGTCCTTCAATAGTACGCATGGTCTGAGAGATATGCCCCTTTTTGTAAAGTGGGGATGGTTGTGCTTGGGCCCGATCCGACTGGTTATGACCAACCTAACCAACCAAGACCAGGGTCCCGCATGACCTGATCATGTTCGTCTGGCTCATTAGGCCTCACTGGACTCGGTCGAGGTTGGTCCTGGGTCCAGTACACCCATTCCCCTAGTGGCCTGTATTAATTTGGCATTGGATGCCCTAGTGGGCCGGTCTCTTTTCCCATGCTAAGGCTATCCTATGGCCCGACTTTATCCTGTTGGCTCGGTACACTATAGAGGACCGACTCGAAAAAAAATCCAGATAATCCAGTTGGGGCATGTGTGACTGATCAACCGGCCACCCCTCTTGGTCAACATGCATGCAGATACACCTACGTATCGCCATTCTAGTGCCACATCTTGCTGGCAATCGTGGTTGATGGTCCATGTCTCTCTTCCACTGCAGTGCATGCCAGTCAAGCCACCTCCAGTAGCCACCGGGTTGAGCGCTAATAGCTCTTACTAGTCCATCGTGGCGTGATCGATGTTGTGCCACCTCCTCTAGTGAAACCCACGAGGGCATTACACCATGTCCCACACACAACACCCAGGTGGCGCTGCCTCCTACCTATGGCCACCACCACATGCTGCTGCCAACGATCGATGGTTCCACCACACCGGTGGTGCCACACTGACGGTACCTCCCGCATGCCACTAGGTCTGCTCCAGTGGTCCCATATTAGATCTTTCTGCACCCTCAGGCCTCTCAGGTCACCTCCATATATGCCACAGCCTTGGGGCCACTGATTTGTTGATTCCGTTATTCATTCATGAAGAACACAAACACTTTCGGCAGAGGGATCCTAGCCTTGTTCGTGTTGGCCCGATCTATCCACGTTAGAATTTAAAAATAGATAATAATTGGGTTTTTTGAATTATAACAAGGATTTCAAATCTCATAACTCCTCGTAATAACATTTCCCAACCCGTAAAATGACCAGACCGTGGGTCAACCTATTCGTGGGTTGATCTATGTTTATTCTTTGAAAAGAATAATGGGAAGAAGTAATCATAGATAAAACAGAAAACCTCTACCTAGATTGGGGATATGTCACTGATGATGGATGAATCTTTGAGCCATCATCGATCATTGATTCGTTAGTGTTCGTCATCATTCATCATCTCTCAAATCTTTCACACCAGTGTTTATTGATCCATGATTCGATTGAATTCTTCAATGGTGTTTTTTATGGAGATAGATAGAGAGATAGAGAGATTCCTCATTTTTCAAAGGATTTCCCTCGGGTTTTTTCAACTTTGGATCCGTATTTAATTAAAGGAGGGAGACGTGTTGTGAATCGACACACTGTTTGATTAATGAGGCTCATTAATGATTCAGTGTTGCCTCATCCCATCACTACAGCACTAGAAAGTCACTACGTCGCAAAAAAAAACTGTTTGAATAAAATAAACATTGAATTTCATTTAAGTTTATTTTATTTTTCACTAAAATTCCAAAATGTATCTTTTTTGGTCAACCCTCATAGGTCGAGTTTATTCCTTTTTAGGTGAATTCCAACATTCTATATTCAACGGTGCCCTCAGATTTTTGATCCGGGTACTAGTTAAAATTTTAGCAAAATACACTCTCATGATGACATAATGTACTTTACAAAAAAGTTATAAAATACGTCCTAGCCTCTCTGGGCCTCAGAATCATGTGTTTTCTTAGAGCTTGGTCTCGAAATACTTTCATTTAATGTGAAAATTTTACATTTATTTTTCTGATGTATTATAATAATGGATTGGTTCAAACATTTAATAATTGACTCAGATAATTTAATGTTATGATTTAACTAGATCATTTACATAAGATGTTTATGCTTACTTATTTATCATGATATTACTCTTTGTGAGTTTTGTATATTATCATGAATTAATAGTGGAATAATAACATGAATCAAGAGATTAATAATTGTTTAATAGAAAAAAATTCACTCATTACCAAGAGGGAGGAATATCAATAGAGTAAATCCTTCCCAAGAAAATAAATTAGAAAAATTATGAGAAGATATATAATTGGATATAGTTAGTTTAATGATTTAAACTATATAATTTCTAATTGAAACCATAAATTGATTTCTAGAGATATTTGAATCTTGTAGTTTCCACTTTAGCTAATGGATTCATCTACTGAATTCATTCACATAGTTATTGATCCATCTGATTGATGGTATCTGTTCTATATTACACTTCCAAAAAAGTGTTATATTTTCATTCAAAATTATCCTCAAATTCGTTTATTTTTATATTATGAATCACCACTCAGTTGTAACTCCATAATTCTATTGAAATATACCAATTCATCACTTAGGTTTCCTATTCTATAAATTTAACCGAGAAATTTGTCCATTTGAAGGTATGTTTGTTTATCCCATGAGTTTATAATTTCTATGATGAAGTTATGATTCACTGGATAATGGAGTAAAATTTATGGTAGTCAAAGTTTCATGTTCCCATAACCACACTATGATTATGGAGGTGATTCGTTGTACTCCCTATCTCAACTATGGGAGTCTGAGTGATGAAAGATTGAACATTTTTTCCTACAGTTTCACATTTTTTTTGTTCACATAAATAACTTCAATTACATTGGTTTTTTCTTTTCTAGGACTATTATATAACCTAATATAATTTCACTTGTTAGAGGGGTTTGTGATGTTGATGAAGATGAGATCCGAATTGAATTCCAATATTCCATGTATAGATGAGATTTATCTGGAGAAGAATGTTGAATGTGGATGTCATTAACATCTTGGCAGATAGATACATCTAGTATATTTTTTAGAGTAAATTTCCTTTGATACTCATAAGAACCAATACAATAGTTAGTGGTTGATATATCCCCTTCATCAATCATGGAATCCATCTCATCGAAATCATCACCCACGTCAGTTTCTCTTAAACTCCCCCCCCCCCACATTGACGGGTGGTCCATATATAAATGGGGTGAATCCTATAATCTATGAACCATGATAAAATCCATTCCATTCTTGACAATACTCCATGGAGTGAGCAACTTGATAATTTACTGGGAATGGATTCATTGAATCATTAGATTCCATATGAGTGACCATTGATTAGAGTTTTCATATAACAGAAAGATGTATATTATCAAAAACTATGATGTAAGGATATAAGATCAACTTTGATATACATTAAAATTGGAATCTAAATCGATATGGTATATAAGTATCACTAATAGAGACTCCATAAACTCTTACTATAAGCACCACATCCAATAGAGATATTCTATAAAAATAGTTGTCTCTTATTCTAGAATTACCATTCATCACAGTTCTAGAGGGTTATTTATTTGGAGTGAATAAAAATTATTAGTGTTTTGATATAATGTTATTTGGTCCATGATAATCCATAATTATTCACCACACCCACACAATATCCAATAAAGTGATCCTGAAGGTAAATTTGGGGGGCCAATACAGTGTTCCTAGGGAAATATCTATCGAGATGTGTCCCCATCCGACCATGCAATAATTTGATCATAATGTTGGTCTTGTTGTGAGTTTTTACTCATTAAAATGATTTTATAAACTTGGTATAGTCTACCAAATTTTGGTGTGGATAATTTTACTAGTATCCATTAAGTTATGTGCACATCCTTCATAAAAGTGGTATCCCTAACATTAGTGAAATCATATCAAGGTTGTAATAGCCACTCACTAAGAAACATCACTAGAAGAACTACTAAAAAACTATCTTGGGTTATAAATAATCTATATTCATAACCCCAAATTCTGTATTGAAAATTTTCTAGAATCGGCCAGTGTTTTTTCTGAGTCCCACTAGGGTGCTATGTTCGGTTTTTCCTTAATCTATTCTCTATGGATTTGAATCCATGTGAAAATTTAATTACCTAAATCTAGGTAATAAAGGGGGTGTTGAGAGATGGGTGAAATTATCTCGTCATCCTTTCTTTCACTTTCTTGAATAAATACCTCACAAGAGTGGGATTCCTCTTATGATTTTCCATGAAACTAAGGGTAGGTAAAAACTCATTGTAAATCTCTCTATAATTAGGGACTCTCTCAATTTTTTAAATATACATAAGACTTATGCGCACATCCCCATCTAATAGGTAAAATGTATTAGTTTTATAAAACTATTTAATACATGACTCTAGGAAATGGTAAAGATAGTATTAAACTAAGAAGATTGAAGTATAGATCATCTTATAGAGCCCAACGTCCCCAATATGATATTCATACTCGTCACAACATTGGGTTACAAATTATGGACATAACCACTATTCAAATAAATTTACCACTAGTAGAAATATGGGTTTTAACATCTAATTAATAACGTCAGTTTTTTATAAACTCATGTCCATGGATTGAGTGGTAACTTTATGGCATCAGTTTCTCTAAAAACCGACGGTAATAATTTTTATGACTTGTTTTCAGCATCAGTTTTTCATAAAACTGATGCCAAAAACTAAAATTCATTGGTTTTTGGTGTCGATTTAATCTAAAACCGATGCCAAAAATATAGAAAATACGATTTTCGTGTCGGTGTTCATGAAAAATGACACTATAGTTTTATTTTTGGTGTCTTTTTTTTAAACCGAGGCCAAAAATAAAAAATGAATAATACTTTTCAGGTCAGTTTTTACCAAAACCAATGAAAAAAAGTTTTTATTTAATTTCAGCATGGGTTTTATTATAAACCGATGTGGAAATTCATTTAAAAAATGATGGCATCAACAAACCCTCATCCTCTTCATTCTTCGTAATAGAAACCTGTGGCAGATCCTCTCTTCCTATAATGACTTCAAAGCTTTATTTGTGATCTCCAACTGCCATTATTGACGATTTTATTCTATTTTCACGATCTGTGGTGAGATATCATCATTATATTCTCTTGTTTATTCTTCTATGGAATATTTTTTCTTCCGAATGATATTTTGAGAAACTTTAAACTATGGTTTAATTTTAGGTTATTTTTTATTTTATTTTTTTGTCGTTATAATAAATTTTTTTCTAGATCTTACGGTGCTTAATTTTTTAAATCTTTATAGGGATCAAAGTTCATATTGGGGGACTATTTTCAAGTTTAATTACAAATTTTTTATGTTATTTAAAATTTTGGAGATAAATCATTGATCATTTAATTTTAATTTTAATTTTCTTCAACTATTAGTTTATAGTTTATTTAAAATGTGTTGTAACATAGCTAATAGTTATCTCTATGAGTCAATAGTCAATGTTCTTGATATGAATTGGTTATGTTATTTCACCTATTATTCCTTTATTTACTTGAAAACAATTATTCCTTGATTATGTTATGTTTCAATAAGTATATCATTAATATATGTTTTTATTTAACATTAGTTTCATTTAGAAACATGGATACTCTCTTTTACCACATTTTACAGAAACATTTTTAAATAAGGTGTTGATGAATTAACCATGTTCTTATTCACACTTTCCCACACATTTATGAAATATTGGTAGTTTGTAATTTATTTAAGAAAATTAATTTAATTTAGATCATTTCTTTTTTAAAAATAATCCACCATTCCAACAAAAATGTAATCAAGCGTGATGGGTGTACCTTTACAATGTCTCTACCTTGAAAGAAACACAATTTCACTACGTCATTTGGTGAACTCTGCATCCTTTCATAGAATCATGGAGGGACCTAAAATCTTTTATCCTAATTTTTATCCCTAGCCAATATCATGCATCAGTATCAAGTAGTATCATTTATCTACCAACCCATTCAATCCTTACAAGTTTCTAGATCCATCCGCAGCCATAACTCTTAACCAAAATATCTGATGCCACTTTGTCCCAAATATCCCCCACTGAGAACCCCTCCTGGGTATACAGTGAAGATGAGACTAACCCCCAAAACCCGCCTCCAAAACCACTTATTATTCCCCAAATGATTCTATTATTCTCTCACACAAATTTGTTGTAATATATATCAATTTAGTTATGTATTTAATTTCATATGTCATAATTTTGGTAGTTTTATGATTGATTTATCATATAATACAAACATTTGATGTAATTATTATTTCGTATTACTAAAAATAACTAATTTTCCGCCCTTTAAATTAATGTATTGTTCAATACTTTTGACACATGCAACATCAAAATAATGTAATGATGTTTTAACTATTTATATATATATAAATAAAATGGTTATTATTTGTAAATGTGTTTCATATCTGATGTTTTATATATGATTGTCAATAGTTTTTATTAAATTTTCATTTTTACAATTTATGTTTAACTATATATATATATATGTGTGTGTATATGATTTAATATATTTTCCATTTATTTTTTAATAATATATATTGAATGGATTGTAATTAGATTCATTTACGAAGAACCACTAGTGAATATGAAAAAGGAGTTATTGAATTCATATAATTTTCTAAATGAAATATTAAAAACATATATTTTATTTTCTGTATATGTGTGACGTTTTTAAATTAGAGAAAGTTAAACTCCGTAGAAATCAAATACCATCTCATTTGTTATGATTTTAGCCTCAATTATACACATTGGATCTGGAATGGTGAAAGAACTAAAAATTCAACATCGAATGTTGATGATGTTATTCATAACTTGGCATAGGATCGGATTGAAGAATTAATTCATGATTTAGTTTTCGAAACCGTAAAAAAACATCAATTGTTGAATGATTGTATGAAGATTCTAAGAAACCATTATTTCCAAGTTGCTGTAAATATTTCGTGTTATCAGTAGATTTGATATTAATTATCATGAAAGAAAAATATGGGTGGAGGAATAAAATTTTCTCCAGATTACTTGATATTTTAAAAGATCTAATTCCAGAAGGAAACATGCTTCCAGATTCCAATTATGAGGCGAAGAATATATTGGGCCCAATGGGATTGGGGTATAAAAATATACATTCTTTACCCAATGATTGTGTTCTATATAGAAAAGAAAATGAATATTTATCATGTTGTCCTGTATGTGGGACATCACGCTATAAGATAGATGGGAAAGTAAACTCAGATTCATTTTTATGTGATGTCATCTAACTTCATGAAAAACAAATTTGTACTTTCCAATGATTTCATCCAAGATTGTTTTCATATAATTTAGATATTTCAATTGAGATTTATTTTTAGGTACAAGAATCAAAACTCCTGCTAAAGAAATTTGGTACCTTCTAATAATTCTTCATTTGAAGCGCCTATTTTCAAAGTCAATTGACACAAAAATTTTAATATGGTATACAGATGAGCGCATCACTAATGGTTACTTACATCACCAAGACGATTCACCACAGTAGAATAATTTTGATAAAAATTTCATGATTTTGGAAGTGAATTTAGAAATCTCAGAAATGGATTTTGTACTAATGAAATGAATCTATATCATAGAATCAGTAGCCAACATAGTTAATGGCCTATTTTTTGAGAATATTACAACTTATCCCCATATCTATGTTTGAAGAAAAAGTATGTTATGATGATCTTGTTCATTTCTGGACCCAAAAAATTGAAAATGATATTTATTTGTATCTTTAACCATTGATTGATGATTGGGAACTGATATAGGAGGTAGGTGTTAAAGTTTTCAATGCATACAAGAAATAATATTTTCTTTTGTGTGCTATGCTATTGTTCACTATAAATGACTTTCCTGCATGTGGAAACATATCTGGATATAGTGTTAAGGGACATAAATCATGTCTAATTTGTGAATAACATACTTCATATTATCAATTGCAGAATGGAATAAAGATATTGAACATGGTACATAGAATATTTTTGCAAATTTATCATCCTTATCATAGATTGAAGAAATCATTTAACGAATTACAATAATACAACCTTCCCACTAAACCATTTTTAGCTGAAGAATATTATAAAATGTTGAATTATATTGAATCATCATTTAGAAAGAACAAAATTATTATCTTAAAAGAAATATTTGGAAGAATCATTATATTTTTTTCAAACTGCCTTACTGGATATTTTTAGAGATAAAACATAACATTGATGTTATGCATGTTGATAAAAACATATGTGACAGTTTGATTGGAACTTTGTTAGACATAAAAGGAAAGGAAAAAAATTGATTTAATTCTATATTGTACTTGATATTAATGAGAATACATTTGGAGTTAGATCCCGAAGTGAAAAAAATAGAACATATTTACCTTCGTCTTATCACACATTAAGAAAGATTGAAATGATTAATTTATGTTAGTGTCTTCATTGTATTAAAGTACCCAGCAGTTTTTCTTTACATTTGAATAATTTGGAGTCACTGAAGGATTTTAAATTAATAGGTATGAAATATCATGATTTCCATGTATGGATGCAACAACTTCTACCAGTATCAGTGTGTGGTATATTGTCAACAACTGTCAGAAAGACTATCATCAGGTTATGAAATTTTTTCTAATCCATTTGTAGCAAAGTAGTTGATAAAAATTTGTTAGATTTGTTGGGAAATAAAAAAAAATATTCTTTGTCAACTAGAAATTTATTTCTCACTCATGTTTTTTATATAATGGTTCATCTGCTGATTCATTTGGTGCGTGAGATAAGAATATGTGGGCCAGTTTATTTAAGATGGATGAATCCTTTTAAAAGATATATAAAATTTTGGAAAGGATATGTTAAAAATCCTTATCGACCATAGAAATATATTGTTCATAAATATGTATCCAAATAGGTGATTGAGTTCTTTACTGAATATTTGTATGAGGTGAAGCATATTGGTCTACCTGTATCTTGATATTTGACAGTTGATAGTGAAGGTAGAGGGGTTTGATGCATAAAGGTAAAGATCATTCCATGTGATGAAGTGATGTAGGCACATTTAAACATTTCAAACAACACAAATGAGGTTCAATCATATATATCATCACTTATTTCTGAATTAATGTTACGATGTCAGAAAAGAAACGAAATGTGGTTGATGATAGATCATATGAAGGAATTTATTTCATGGTTTAAAGAGAAAGTCACCCTAGATATATCTGCATCAGAAACATTTAAGTGGTTTTTTGGGGGACCATATCTTAATGTGATCACATGGTTTGGTTTTTATATCAATGGCTATACATTTTACACAAAAAACTTGGATGACAGGCGTACTATTCAGAATAGTGGTGTGGTCGTTTTTGCTGAAGTAGTTCATTTTTATAGTGCCAAAGATAAAAACCCAATTTTTGCATCAATTACATATTTTGGAGTTATAGAAGACATATATTTATTTTATTATAGTTAATTTCATATTGATATTTTTAAATGTAATTGGGTTCATAGTAATGGTGGTGTGAATAATGATGAATATTGTTTTAAACATGTTGATTTGAAAAGATTTAACTAAAATGAGGAACCATTTATCATGGACAGACATGAAAAGAAAGTATTTTATGTCATTGATCCATGAAATGATCAGTGGTCAGTTGTTTTACATGTAAAGAAGATACCATTTGGGTTATGAGGATGATTCTGATGATGTTCGTTATTTACATAAGCCTTATTCATCTGTAACACAATTTCTGGATGATTACAGTGAGTTTAAGATAGAAACAACGCATGTAGTATGTAATTATCCTAATGAAGGAATGCTGGAAAACTCTAAATTAGTATCTTAATTTTTATGGTAAATATTAATATATTTTTTCTTTTTTTTTAACATACAGATGCATGCCCCTTTTTATTCAAACTTATTGTTTGCCCTCCTTGTTTCTAAATATTCAGTTTTCTACTCATATGCATGTACAAAAAATGTCATTACACTTTCTTATAGCAATGTCAGATACAGATAGAGAGGAGAAGTTACCGAGGTTTATATATTTTTACATGTTATTAAATATTCTGCAATATACTTATTTAATGAAATAAAACTATTAATTTAAAAATTGTTTTTTAGGACTACTGATACCTCCTCAATGGAGGAGACTTCTCATGTTACAACATTAA
Source organism: Viscum album (assembly GCA_963277665.1). Taxonomy (NCBI): domain Eukaryota; kingdom Viridiplantae; phylum Streptophyta; class Magnoliopsida; order Santalales; family Viscaceae; genus Viscum; species Viscum album. The sequence goes on along the minus strand of OY728160.1, from coordinate 401,165,296 downwards.
AATCAACATCTCAAGTTGGTAAATGCGGTATTACATGTTTACCAAAACCATCACTTCCTCAAGATGATGACTGAGTACACATCCATTTTGATGATGATAATAATGCAATTGGCCCAAATGCAGTTCATTTTGTCAGTTATATAGTGATGCAGAGTCGATGTAGGATTAATATTTCATATCCTGATTGGAAGTCAGTGGACAGGATGGTGAAACAATAGGTTTGGGAGGTTGTGATGGTAAAATATCTTAATTGACTTATTTTATCTCGTTTTTTTATTATTATATATTTTAATGACATATTTAATTTATTCAAATACAGATGATATTCTATTTTGAGGAAACTAATGAAATTAAGAAAATACTTATCTCTTTAGAAGCAGTTCGATGGAGAGATTTTAAAACAAAACTAGAAAAAAAGTATGTTTTTGGAAAGAGTATTTTTGAAAACCCATGCCTCAAGTATCCATTTATAGATGAAGATAAATGGAAGTGAGTTGTTGATAGTGGTAATGAAGAAAAATTTTAGTTAGGATAATTTTTCTATATTGTAAAATTTATTATATATTTTTCTTATTACTTAGTTGTTTATTTTTATATAATAGGCCTCTAGAAGATCTAATCAAGAGATCCAGTTGAGAAATGCATACCCTCATAATTTATCATGTGTAGGGTACTAGTATTTAGAGCAGAAAAGTATTGAAGAAAACTTTAAAGCATTAAGAGATTGATCTAGAAGTGGTTCAGAAGAGGTCCAATTTGGTCCTCCGCCTCCTCCCATTCGCCATGAAAAATGGAAACGATAAAGAGGAAGGAAAAATGAACAGTATCTTATGGAGGAAGCTAAGAAATATCTGATAAAAATGTAAGTAAATATTATTTATTTGTTATCAATTTTTCTAATTTTTAAATTATAAACACCAATATATCATTTTTTTTAATTTTTATTTCAGTATGAACTTCAAGAGAAAGAGACACATGGATATTTTATCCCCAAGGGTAGGATGGACATACTAGCCACTGATTTGGGAAAGGATGAACACCACAGCCGTATTATAGGATATCCAGAGGGTGTTTTTATTCTGTAGGTTTTTGTTATGAGTATGCAATCAAGAGTCCTGGAAATAGAATCTTAAAAAGCAGAGCTGAAAGATATAAAATAGTCTATGGGTTATTAAATTCAAGCAGCAGTGCAGAAGGCTTTGTTAGAACAAATGGAAAGACTTTCACAGTCTCTTTAGACTTTACAGTTATATTATGTATTTGTCATCAAATTTTTTATTATATAATTTATAAATACTAACATAAATTTTTCATTTTTCCGCCTTCCCAGCCTGCTCACTCGGACAACCCTACCCCGTCTGGCTACCCTACCTCATATAAGCATCCTTGTGATGTATATAATTTATTTTTTATTAGTTTTTCTATTTTATAAATTATAATCACTAATATAACATTTCAATTTTTAATCATCTCTATCCTGTTCACTTGGACTACCCTACCCCATATGCTAACCCTTCCTCATATGAGCATCCTTCCCATGTATATTATTTCTTTGTTATCAGTTTTTCTATTTTATAAATTATAATCACTAGTATAAATTTTTCATTTTTCATCCTTCCCAATCTTCTAACCCAGACTACCCTTCCCCATATGACTACCCTACCCTGTATGAGCAGCCTTCACATGCATATTATTTATTTTTTATCATTTTTTCAATTTTCTAAATTATTAACACTATTATTAATTTTTCATTTTTCAGCCTTCCCAGCCTTCTCAACCTGACTACCCTACCCCATCATCTTACTTTGATTCCCCAGCACCTCACTCAGATCAAAATGTATATTGTGAGTTGTTTGCTGGAGATCCTCACACTTATATTGTTGCGTTAGGACTTGTGAATTTTTGGGCTGATTCTGTACATCACCAACCTATGTAGATGGGTCAGGCTAGAGTATCAGTACTCGATATTGTAGATCCTAATGTTCTACTACCATTTACTACCTTGGAGATTTCCAGAGTTGGGGATTGTTTGAGTCATTTTTTACATTGGACAACTGGTTTGCTTCATTATATTTAATATGAGGTATGTGTTTCCTTAAATACTAATTACAAATGATTCAACATTAATTATAATTTTTTCTGACATTTAACTTATATAGGGTTATCTAAAAGAAAAAGAAATTGCACAAATGAAACAAAATGTTTTGGAACAATCGACTATAGATACTTTAGATATTTCTCATGGGATACAAATATTATATCAGGAATCTTCATCATTGAATTATGACTATGAGTTTCAGATGATAAATGAAATGTGTAGAAGATAATATCCATTGATATTGCTCAAAGAAGATATCATGCATCTAGTAGATTTTGAATAGCTCGGCCTGAATGTGGTGCCATTGTTTACCATGTATGTAAATTGACATTTGAATTTTTATTTCATTAATAAAAGATGATTTTAAAATGACTAGATATATATTCTTTATAAATTAGGTATCTACACACACTTCTTCTATAAATTTCAAGTAAAGACATATACAATTTTATAGATATAGAATTCATTTTCATATAAGTAAAACATGTTAGGATTCCTCAAAGAGTTTCATATATGTGTGAGAGATTATCACAAACGAAGATTCAGTGTTGGTTTATTCAATTTCATGATAATTAAGAACACAAATAATGAACTAATCATCATTATAATGTCATTAATTGTGAAATTTTTTATTTTAGGTGACATTGGATGTTGAGCGAATTTTGCTCAAGTGAATGCACCATCTATTGGATTTTATTTTTATTAGGGGACGTTCATATAAAAATTCCACCTTATTAGAAAGGTATGTTTTTTTGGTTTTTGGTATGCTTATTTTGTATTATTCTCAGTGTTTAGATATGTATTCTGAGTTCATATATATGAAAATGTTGTTCATGGAAAAATTTTATCAAGGAATACACATCTATAAAGACATAAAATAATATCAAATATGTTGAAGTATAGGTAATTAATTTTTATATTAGATTTTGTTCTGTGTTTTTGTTATATATTAATTTTTATTAACAATTTATTGTTTTATAACAGTAGTTTCCTCATCAAAACGAAAATGTTGAATGTGGTTATTATATTCCACACATCATGTATGAGATAATCAAAACTAGGGAAACTATGAATTTGATAAGGGTAGTTTTATTAATTTTATTATATTTTCTTCAATATAATTCCATTTTTTTTCTATTATTATTCAATGTTATTATAGACATTCAAGGATTCACAGTCTTATTCCCAATCTGATATGACTAATATTCAATCTATATTTTTGAACTATTTGTAACGTCTGATTAGGATTTGAGGTGTGTATATTCTAATATTTATAAATAATATTACATATGGGTTAAAAAAATAACTCTTTCGATATATTAAGTGTTTGAACCTACTAATAATAAAATGAATTCTTCAACAATAACCAACAATGAGCATGCCATATATTTCATGTATTTGTATTTCAATTCTAGTTTATTTTGAAAGTTTAGTATTTTGAATTTTCTAAAAAAATTGTAACATTCGACATGGGTTTTTTTGTTTGTTCTTGGTATATGAAATAATTAATAATCAATCAACCATGTGCTGAGAGGATATGTACTATGAAATATGAGTTGAACCCATGTCATACCTGCTTCAACTCCATTCCAAAAGGATAAAAAAGACATTATAAGTGACTAAGAACAATCAAAAAGTGCATTAAACATATTAAATGGTATCCTTAAGGCATCATGCATTGAGTCAAACCAAAATAATGAAGAGTGAACATGTACTTGATATCTACATAACATTAATTTCATTCATAGTACATGGTATCCATAATGAATTAAATTTTAGGTCTAGCCACAGGCCTATGAGAGGAATATCATAGTCATTGTCTCGTGTCAAGTCAACCACACTAGTATAACCATATCCTGACAGTACACTTGTTCTAACTTCCAAATAATTATTGTTTAGTTGTGGTAACACATTCAACAAGAAATATCATTAAAGGAAGCATAATACATGTCATCATGAGATATATTTACTCTGAATGTCCCGAAGGTCTTGTTTTTTATTTTATTATATATAGCCCCCTTTTAAGGGTTGAAGGGGACCCCGTACATGACCCACAGGCCCAAGGAACAAGGCCTGACATGACTTGGAATACATGACCTGAAGGCCTAGAGGCATACCATGACCATAACATGACTTGTAGGCTGAACCCACTGGAACTGCCTCTCCCCAGCATCTGCATCATTGATTATCTAGCTCCCCACCTTGTATTGCTGATCAGCTAGCATTGCCCCATGCAAAGCTGCACGGTGCCTGGTCCTGATAGTGGTTTACATACCCTCTCATTCTTCCAATCCAGTTAGATCTTCTTCTGGTGACTGCTATTCTTGTTGCTCTGATCCCCTCTTGAGGCATTTTCTATGTGAATTGGGCTACTTCATGGCCTCAATGGCATGAAGGCCCTATCACCTGAAGGCCATTGATGGCCTGATGGCCCTTGAGACCCGTTGGCCCAAACCGTTGGCCCGAAGGCACAAATCGGGTGAATAGTTCAGGCTGCTACAATACCAAACAGTACATGCTACAGTACCTTTTATAGTACTGCTATAGTACGCGGAAATTCTCCTCCACCTGGTTTTGAACCTGGGTCTCTTGGATGCCAAGAAGTAGTCATTACCACTCGGGTATGAGCTTGTTGGCATCATGATATATATTGATGTATTAATCTTAACTATAATTCATTGAGTTCTCTCAAGTTCTTCTGCAATGTCTTTGTTTAATTATTTATAATATTTATTGATCTTTAAATTATTTTGTGACTCAAATGAAATGAATGATACATTCTGTTTGATTGTTGTATTTTTTTACTAGGGTTTCAACTTTATTGGATATGTGGTTTTTCATATTTTTTAATAAAAATTAACTTACGACATCGGTTTTCCTAAAACCGATGACAATATATAGTCTAAGTAATCAGTTATTCTTAAAAACGACACTGAAAACCGATTATCGGTGTCGGTTTATTAAATAAATTGACGCCAAAACTCTTAAGGAAATGATTTTCAGCATTTATTTTTCGAAAACCATAACCAAAAATGCTATTTTTACAACACCTTTATAGAATTCAGTTGAACATTGAATTTAATTTAAGTTTATTTTATTTTTCACTAAAAGTAAAAAAAATTTCTTTTTTGGTCAACACTCATAGGTCGAGGATAGGCCTTTCTTAGCTAAATCCCAATATTCTAAATTCAACGGTGCCCTCATATTTTTGATTCGTGAACCGGTTCAAAATATCGAAAATCCCACTCGAATGATGTCATAACATACATTAGAAACAGTTATAAAAACATTTCGGACTCTATGAGCCTCGGAATCACGTGTCATTGTAGAGCATGGTCTCAAAATACAACTATTCAAACGCGAAAAATTTACATGGAAATTTCTTATGGTATTACAATAAAGGATTGGTTCCAACAATTAATTATTGACTCAACTAATTGCATGTTATGATTTAACTGGAACATTTAAAAAGGATGTTTATGTTTATTTTTTTATCATGATATTACTCTATGTGAGTTTTATAGATTATCTTGAATTAATAGTGGAAGAAGAAAATGAATTAATTGATTGAAAATAGTTTTATAGAAATTAAAATTCACTTATTACCAAGAGGAAGGTATATCAATAGGGGAGATCCTTACCAAGAAAATAAATTAGAAAAATGATAAAGAGATATATGATAGGATCTGGTTGGTTTAATGTTTCAATTTATCTAAATTCTAATTTAAATCATCAATTGATTTCTGTAGATATTTGAATCTTGTATTTCAACTTTAGCCAATGGATTCATCTACTCAATTCATGCACGAAGTAATTGATCCATCTGATTGATGGCATCGGTTCTACATTCCACTTCAAAAAAAGTTTTATATTTTCATTCAACATGATCCTCACATTCTTTTATTTTCATATTATGAACCACCACTCATTGGTAAAGCCATAATTCCTCAGAAATTTACTGATACAACACTTAGGATCCCTATTCTGTAAATTTAACAAAGAAATTTTTCCGTTGAAGGTATGTATATTTATCTCATGATTTTATAGTTTATATTTTGAAGTTGTGATTCATTTAATAATGGATTACAATTCACGGTAGTCAAAGTTTCATGTTCTGAGACCCACAAAGAGATTATTGAGGTGATTTGTTGTACTCCTTATCTCCATTATGGGAGTCTGAGTGATCAAAGATTGAACATTTTTTCATTCAGTATGACTTTTTTTTCACATAAATAACTTCAATTACATAGGTTTATTCTTTTCTAGGACTATAATATAACCTAATATAATTTTACTTGTTAGATTGGTTTGTGATATTGATGAAGATTATATCTGAATTTAATTAAAATATTCCATGCATATATGGGATTTATCTGGAGAAGTATGTTGAATGTGGATGTAATTAACATCTTTGGAGATAGATACATCTAGTTTATTTTTGAGAGAAATTTTCCTTGGATACCCATAATCAGCAATACAATTGTGAGTGGTGGAGATATCCCCTTCATCAATCATAGAATCCATCTCAATAAAATCACCCCCCCCCCCCACATCAGTTTCTCTTAATCTCCACCCCCCAATCCTTGAAGGGTGGTCCATATGTTAATGGGGTGAATCCTATAATATAAAAATCATTATAACATCCATTCCATTCTTGATAATACTCCATTGAGTGACCAACTAGACAATTTACTGGGAATGTATTCATTGAATCATTAGAATCCATATGAGTCAACATTGAATTGAGTTTTTATATAACTGAAAGATGTTTATTATCACAAAATATGTAGAAAAAATATAAGATCAACTCCAATATACATCAAAATTGGAATCCAAATCGATATTGAATATAAGTATCACTGACGGAGACTCCATAAAATCTTACTATAATCACCCCATACAAAAGACATATTCTATAGAAATGGTTTCCTCTTATTCAAGTATTATCATTCATTGCAGTTCTAGAGGATTATTTATATACAGTGAATATAAATTATTATTGGTTTACTATAATGTCATTAGGTCCATGATAATCCATATTTATTGAACAGACACACACAATATCCAGCAATGTGATCCTAAAGGTAAATTTGGGGGCCAAAATAGAGTTTCAAGGGAAATATCTATCGATATGTTTCCCCATCCAACCATGAAAAAATTTGATAATAATTTTGGTCTTGTGGTTAGTTTTTACTTATTAAAATGATCCTATAAACTTTGTAGAGTCTCCCCAATTTTGGTATGGAATATTTCACTATTATCTATCAAGTTATGCGAATATCCTTCATCAAATGGTATCCCTCACATTAGTGAAATCATATCAAGGTTGTAATAGCCACTCACTAAGAAACATAGCTATAAGGCCTACTAATAAACTATCTTGGATTATCACTAATCTGAATTGATAACCCCAAAATGTGTATTAACCATTTTCTAGAATGGACCATTATTTTTTCAGAGTCCCATTGGGGTGCTAAGCTGAGTAGGTCCTCAATATCTTATCTATGGATTTGAATCCCTGGAAACATTGAATTACCTAAATATAGGAAATAAAGGGGATGTTGAGAGATGGTAGAAATTATCTCTTCATCCTTTCCTTCACTGGCTTGAATAAATACCTCACTAGAATGGGATTCCTCTTATGATTTTCTGCGAAACTAATTGTTGGTATAAATTCATCTTATATCTCACTATAATTAGGGACTCCCTCAATTTTTTAAATATTCAAAATACTTATGCATACATCCCCACGTAATATGTGAAATGTGTTAGTTTTAAAAAACTGATAACTACACAATTCTAGAAAAAGATAAAGATAGTGGTAAACTGAGAAGATTCAATTTTAGACCATCTTATAGAGCCCAACATCCCCAATATGGGATTTATACTCATCACAACATTCGTTTACTAATTATGTACATAACCACTATTCAAATAAAATTCGTCTAGTGTTGACATCCCATTCCAAACTCTACCCTATACATTTTCTCTACATAGGAGACCATTTTGTAGGGGATTACTATTGAATGAACTACTCTTGTAGTAAAGGATTGTTACACATTTTTTTGGATAAAATTTTTGTAAGTATGAATGACCATTTCTCATTTTAGAAATTATTTTTCTGCTAATGGAAATAATTTTCTAATAGATCACTCATGATGAAAAGATGTGTATATATATATGATTAGTAACTGATTTAGGAATAGTTATGTCAGACAAGACTTAAAACTCATATATAGTATTTCTATCTAATAATAATTAATTTAGGGGAGCTGATCTATGTATTATTGAATATAATTCAGAATGTAGTTTCATAAGATGTTGTGAATTGAGCTCGATGATGACCATTTATTCAACATGAGCAGCTACTACTTCAGTAGAGATGGTGTTTCAGGATCCAATAATTTCATTCAAATTCTATAGATCCAAATATATTTTGGATAACATAAAAAAAGGATTTAGGAAAAAGAGTTTGAAAAAAGTAAAATCACATAAAAATATTAAGTATAAATGTCTTCCCAACTCCCTATGCTGACAACCACAAAACCGGGTTTCCACAACACCACCTTTTATCAACTCTTTTTTTAGTAGCACTGATAAAGGTGAGAATTTATCATCACTTTTTCCTAGTGTTGATAAAGTTTATATTTCAAAAAATTCATGTAAATAATATATTGATATATATTTATATTTATATTGATATAAATATAATATATATTTTTCAAATATGTTTTAGATAAGTATGAATAGACTATTAAATTTAATATATAAAAAAATAAGTGAAAATGGCTTTAAAATATTTTAAAAAAATTATTAATTAAAAAAAATTAATTATCATCGACTAATAATCATTTAATAACAATTTTATGACACAATAAATCAAAAAAATTAATAAAAGATCAAAAATATGTTGAATATGAAACTCCACCTTGAACTGTTTATAACATTAGATACAGGTGTCTGTTTGAGCTCCACAACATATCAAATCGAATCCTGCACCAAACTCTACATTCAATTAATTGAAGGGAACCTTCTTTCTCATTTTTTGAGGCCCAAAAAGGCCCATAAGCCCTCCAAAACGGATTTTTTAGTATGTCTACCAAAATGTTTTAACAATCGATGGAATTTCAGCCACGTTGTAGGGGGTCTTTTAACTTTTTTCACTGCGGAAAGATTTTATTCCAAGGGGTTAAATTTATATTTATGTTATTTCATTAAAATTTTATCATCTTTTTACAATGTAATGTTACTTATAATAAAATATATAACAATAAATACATATTTTTTTCATATCCACCGATAAAAATTTAATTTTTTTAATAAATAATTAATCATATTAACATATAAAGAATATTTCTCAATATATAAGGCTTATCAAAATAAAACAATAATATCCATTTTTTTAAATACAAATATATTATTATATATATACCTATATGATGTGTTTGTGTGTGTTTGTGTATATATATATTTGTGTGCGTCTTTAATTTCAAACAGATATATATTATCTATATATTCTAAACATATGTATATATATATATTAATATATAATAAATTTAAATATATATTAATATGTATAATTATACTCACAAATACACATATAATATGTGTGTATGTTTGTGTTGTATGTATGTATTCATTTATTTATAAACACGCACAAAAAAATAATATTTTATAAATGTATTTATAACAAATATTATAAATATATATTAATTTATGAATAAATATATTAATATTTAAATATAACAATATATATATATACAAATATATATAAATATATGAATATATGAATATATATATATTAATATAACTAAACATATATATATTAATATACGTATATATATATGTATATATATTAATATATGAATAAATATTACTAAATATATATAAATAAATAGATATATTAATAAATGGAGAGAAAAGAAATATGGTGGAGTGGTAATGTTTTAGTTGAATATACAACAAGTCCTGAGTTCGAATCCTTGGGGAGACAGGTCGCTCATACGGAAGAGAATAATTCCTCATGCTGTTAAAGGTGGGGCGCTATTAAAAGTGGTGAGGTTGGTGGGGTGGGCACTATTTAAGGTGCCTTTAAGAACTGTTGAATCCCCTCCCCGAATTGTAAAAATATATTTTTTTTTCACCGCTAAAAAAACACTGATAAAAGGGGTATTTTATCAGTGCTAAAAAAACACTGATAAACGACCATTTTATTAGCCTTTTTTAGCACTGATAATAGGGACCCCCTATCTTCGACTCGATTGACAGTTCTTTTCTATAACTATTAATGACCTTTTCTAGCACTAATAAAGGCTATATTTGTTGTAGTGTCTCTTTTAATAGTACCCAGATCCTGATTCCTAATTGATATGACCTATATGAATCTGACTATGACTTTATACCCAATAATTTTTTCCAACAATACTCATAAATGTAGTCTGAATCAAGTCAGTGTTATCATATTATATGTTCCCTGATCTTGTTATCTATTACATCTTTCTGTTATTGAGAGGAATGTTTTTCACAAGACATACAAACCTTAACGAAAGACTTTTTAGAAAAGAGTTTTAAAAATATTTCAGATTCACTTATGTCTATAATGGAACATTAACAAAGGTGTCCCCACTTATTTATAATTAAATACAACATCCTACATCAAACACACCCAATTAAACAATTAATGACTGTGCAATAAAGGAAGATCATGCGTCATCCAAGGGAATAATTGATCTGACCATCTAAGTGCATGTTCTAAGGAAATATCACTCTAAGGTCATATGTACCTCAAAATTTGATCATATTTATGCTGATGGAATCCAATTATGGGAGTATTATTTTTTTGGAAATAAAATTTTAGTAAAGTAAGAATCATTTTTGACTCTTTAAGATGGTTGAATAATTTTTAAAGGAGGTAAAATCTATATTGTCTTGTTAGATCATCACACACTCATCTCTAAAAGGTTATTTCGCATAATTTCAATTTTTCACCATACACTCTATCCTCATTAGAATGGAGTATTTTTATAATCCCAACCATTTCCCATATCATTTTCACATTATGTTGCCTATATATAGGACCCATAACTCTCATTGTCAATACATGATATATATAGATTATTATCTAAGGACCACTAAGTGAAAACTGGTCATTATAAATCTATGAACATATCCTCCTAGATTTCCCTAAGTTGATTTTGACTCAAAACTCGGAGAATAATAATTGAAGTATAAAGTATTAATGAATTTTAATTGATATGAACATTTAATTACCACTTGACCTAGATCATCACTAAGAATAGGGAAAATGCCCCTCCAAGTGGGGTTCACCCAATCAACCAAGTCACTAAATCCTAGTGCCCTATTTAACCTAATGTAATTCATGTTGAGGGCCCCTATAGATTTAGAGTCTAGGTCCTCTAAAAATGATTTGTTTGAGTCACACAATAGGGTATCATAATCACCTAGAACATCATACATGGGTGCCATATTCTTCTAATTTCAATGAAATAGGGAACTATATTGGACTATTCCAACACACATAGGTGTTTTATTTAACCAGGTCCCCTAGAATATGGAACATTTTTTCCTGGCCTCTATTTTTGTCCTTCATAGTCACAAAAGTTCCATTGAATAAGGAACCATATTTGATTTGACCTCTATAATTAGGTTCCATATTCACCCATTTCCCATAGAAAATGCTTCTGTACTATCTGTATCCTCCATACATGGGTGCACTATTTTCATATATTCGATAGAATATGTCAAAAAAATCACCTATAACTCTATATAATGAACTATATTCTCCTACTCCTCTGTAATTGGGAATCATAATCACTAAATCACTATAATTGGGATACTTATTTTTATATATCTCGTTACTAGGTTCCACATACACCCATGCCTCGAATATGAGTGTTTATTCAACCCATATCACCTATTCAAGATCCACCTTCACTCAAGTCACGTACTTTGGAACCCTATAATTTTTCCTCATTCATGGCCTCCTAACATACATTACTGAGTTATTAATTCTTAATTTCTCTCATTTAATCATGTATTACATTGATAATGGTAATTGGTAATTTCATTAAAAAATTTACCCTTAGTTTTTATCAAAAACTGATGAAACCATCAAAGTGTTATAAATCATGTATTCCCCTAATAACATGAGTATATTTCATTAAAATAGAAATGAGACATCCCTTGGATCAATATGTTCATCAGGTCTACCTTATAACGAGAATATTTTCATTTTCCTCATAAGATATGAATGAATTTACGTACCAGTGATCTTATATAATCCTTGAAACTTCTTAATTTGAAAATATTATTTTTTAGTACAGTTATTCTTCTCTGCATAATTCCGGACTGATAAGTGAAAGGCATGAACACTATGGGCCTCCTATTAGATTAATCTCCAATCTTGTTCTCATTAATGATATCATCCATATTCCCACCAATTAATGATAAATACATGTAATGTACCTCCTACTAAGGTGAAATACCAAGTCATATCCTTTCCATCTTAGTTTTCAATAGACAAAAGAACTCATAGATGTTTGTTCGTGAATAAGTCTCACACCAACCATTTTTAAGAACACTTCTCTTACTAATCATAGTGTTATAACTTTAAATATCATATCATATATTCCATTCCATGTGATATTAAACTTATTTATACTATGAGGTTTTGAATTGTTTTTATATTGGTGACGAATCTGGTGAGGAAGAAGTGGAATTTTTAGGGTGATGTATCTTATTATTAACACATCAATCAATAATTTCTAACTATAATATTTCACATACCTTATGTGATATGAAGATATAATACCATGTGTAATCCTAATCTTCTAAAAGTAATGGTGATTTATATCATGAAGTACTATACTTACATGGACAAAGATTCTATATGGCATGCTTCTATTACATGAATCACGGAACTTATGTGAGTTTTTATGTTTCCATGAGGACCATTATAGATATTTTTTTACTCTTAGTTCTTCTATATGAATAACACAAGTCTTTTATGGGAATAAGGAAATAAACATGATATTTTTTGAGTTTTAGTTCTACCTTCAAGAGCATGATACATCAATGAAACTGATTCTCTATGAGTATGGTCAATCATGGATCTTCTTTAAGAATGAATCTTCTATGAGTATGATCATGCATGGATCTTATGTGAGAATGGATATTATGTGAGAATGGATCTTCTGTGAGTATGAAAACATATATTCCATGAGTTAATATGAAGTTATTATGAGTCACACATAATGATGAACTACCATGAGTGTCACACAAATGGTGGCTTAGAGGTTGATCAATGAATAAATATAGGAAAAAATGGAGATGAAAAGTAAGGTGGTCTACAATTGTTTAAATATCATGATATTGACAATTATAAATCTTTAAGATATAATTTTTTGAAGATAAAAGGTACAAATTGAAGATATATCTTGTGAAAATATTAAATTAAATTTAATAAAGGATGAATAGATAAATTTGTTGTGCATAGTCATTTAAGAAGGATGAAGAAGGAATATTTCCCTAGTCGGTCAGGATATTCTAATTGAAGAAGAGGTTTTCAGTATTTATTCAAAGGAATGTGGAAGAAGGTATCATCAAATATCTTCTGTTTTGAATGATGTATGAAACTCCATATTACATGCATATATGTACACATGTTATCAACATTTGATGAATTTTCAAATTATTGTTGAAATAAGAACGTACAATTTAGATGGTATTTGTAAGAAATAATTATAGGATTGAATTGGGAAGGATCTCATCACTATACCATGAATGTATTGACTCTTTTGTAGGAATATAATGTGGAAGAAATAAATTTTTAAAGGAGAATGAAGAGGCTATGATATTTCTACAAGATTTCATGTGGTCCAATTCAATTATGGATGAGGATTTTAATGGAAGATATTATGAATACCATATCTAATAATTATGGTAATATTAATTGAAATGTTTTTATGGAGTGTCATACATATTAGAATGATGAATAAAGTGAAGATGTAACTTACAGTACATGATCTACAAAATTTAAAGTTTTTACAGAACATGTAAATGGTGATCATTTTAAGGAATAGTAATAATAATATAAAATAAAGGAATAGGTTATTCCACACTATTGTGAAAAAAATTAGAGAATAAAACTAAATGACCTACAGAATAGAATGTGTGAATAATTCATGAAGATATGTGATGATGTTTTGAATCATCTTATTGAAGGTACATTCTGTTACTACAAAACCATTTTTATCATATTATGAGGGTGAGGATTAAATCATCACATTTATTTACTAAATATGTATTACATCTATTTAGATTTTTATTTAATACATTATACAAACACATTCCTGAAAACCATAATAGTTTTTTTCGTTTGATATTAGGCACGCAATATTATAATTTGGTAAAATATATTCATTATCTCACATAAATATCTTCCTCTTTAGTACTCTTCATAAAAATACCATACCTAAAATCAGTATTCATAACCTAGGGGAAGGAAACATAATAAACCATGAGATCAGATTATTAGTAAGGGCAAACAAGGGTGATCCATAAGAATAGAATCAATATAATGGTATTAGAATATTAGCATAACATTTGGAAACCATACCTAGAATATATAAGATCATAACCATGATTCATGGAAAAATGTTTTTTAGTTCAAAAGATATGTATCAAAAGGGAAACAAAGAACTTAATCCATGAGAGCCTATGAATGGAATAAGAGATAAAAATATTGGTTTACAGAAAGCATAGAAAACGATTTCCATAGTAGTAACAACTCATTATCAAGGTTATAATAGTTGAATAGTTTCACCCCATAAACAATCATAGTTGTCAAGGTTCAATCCCAATAACATCATAGCGAAAAACTTCCCTTACTATACTAGGTTAACTCCCACTTCTAATCATGTATATATCATAAGAGATAAATCCTTACCCAATGAATTATAGGTCTATATAGGTCCCACCAATCGAATAATTAAAATCATATGTGTGTGTTCCATAAGATCATAAAACATTAATCATATCAAAATTAAAAAAATGAAATGGGTTTCATAATCATTTCATCGTATCGAAATCTTTGCAAAAGAGTCATTTTTCCTAATCATTTCATCATTTCATCATAGAATAACCAATGAAATAAAGAGGGTTTCATAATAATTTTATCATGGAATATCCTGAGGATAAGAAATGGGTTCCATAAAAATCATTTTATTCTAATTATAACTCATTTATAGAAACAATAATAATGGAACCCTTGTATTATACCCCCATTAATGCGTAAGTAACATCAAAGGATTCCATCTTATAAGGAAAAATGAATTTGAAAGATCACTTGGAAAATTTATTGACTAAAATAATATTTCATTAAAAATAAAATTTTAAAACTAAAATTCATAAAATCATTTATAAATATTTTTTTTAAAATATACATTGATACTTATAAATGAACCATTAAAACCCATTTAAATAATTTTTATATGAAAATAAAAATTCTACTTAGAAAAATAATTTTTAGAAAATTATACATTCAAAAATAATTTTCATTGAAAATAACATTAAAAACATATTAATAAATAATAAAAATAATCATAATGTTTGTGAGAAATTATATTCATTTCATGCATATTAAAATAATTATTTCATATTTTGGTAAAATAAAAATTGTGATTATTTGGATGATGATATAAATATTAATTTTAAAACATTTTTTTTTAAATTTAAAACAAGTGTAAAAATTGTCTTTAATAAATAATTTTAATAAAGTTAAAATATTTTTGAAATATATTTTAAAAAACATTACTTTGGATTAAAATTGGTTTTTGACTAAGAATATAAATAATGAATTTTTTTTTATAAAAATGTTTTTTGAACTCTTGAGTACATATATAGAGGATAATGAAGGGAAAACAAATATTCACATGAATTTACTATAGTATTAAAAATTCAAGTGTTTCTTGAGAAATGGATCATAAAATTTAATTATTAAAAAGATACTCATAAACAATCTCCATAAATAGAGAGATTATAACCTAAAATATTTAATACTTTAGTGCCATTGTATTATAATCCCCATGAAGGAGTAACATTAAATGAAACGTACAATATAATGATAATAGATAAATTCATTATATTATATTTCAAATTGGTTTTATATACACATCATAAATATGATAAAGGCATATCATAACATATGTATCAAGAGAAGGAAATTGAGACAAAAATCCATTACTGATTTTGTAATTTTTGAAATGTTACCCCAATGAAAGATATATACTAAAATGTATGTGAAAATATAAATAATTGTACGTATAATAATAATAAAATTATATCATGTTTTTTATACACACCATATAAAAGATATAGGTGGTGTAACCCCCTAAACCCAATTACCCAGAGTTGATGAATTATTTTAATACATTATCATGATTTCAGGGAAACAAGTTCTGAAGGACCGATCGGTTTACCAATGTTCGAAATTAGATTATATACATGAATGTTACATTACACTTTATAACATAAAACGCAACATAAATAATCATTTAATAACTCATTTATTCCTCTATCCTAACCCTGCATATCAATCATAATACACTTCTTGTAATCCTGGGAAAATAAAACTCAAGAAATGGGTGAGCTTAGATACTAAATTAGGGTAAATAATTTAGCAAAGTCTTTAAACATTTAATGAATGAAGTGTAATAAAAAAACAGCCTTTTAAACATAATCATGAACATAATATAGAAAAAATAAATAATACATTACCATTTAAACATGCACATGGATTTTATACCAGTAGAATAGTCACATTTAATAACTAATTTAATAATGAGGGAATTCCAAATGTCGGACATCATTACCACATAGTCAAGGCCTCATGCAAAGACTATAAATAATAATTTTATCAAGACTTTGTGGCAAGATACTAATTTGTCTCATGAGACCTACTAATGCATCAAGAAGCTATATCAGGCTTCACCCATCACTTACTGAGTCCACTATCTTCCTCATATGAAATTGTTGAAACATAACATAAACATTCTTATTAAAAATAGCATACAAAATGTCATTACTTTAGCCATAAACCATGAATGGTATAAAAATAGGACATCCATAGTAAAACATATCATAACTCATTCAATATAATATTAAATAATCTATTATAATAAATCAACCTCAATCAAGAATAATATCCATTAAAGTTTGATGATATAGTTGAAAATGAACAATAAAACTCTTTGAGTGAAATACCCATTTTTCATGAAATCATTTAAAAGTGACACAATTTAAAAAGTTTGACATTTAAAATATATTTTCGAATCAAAGTGTCCCATGACACTTTGAAACATTTTAATGTAATAAACATTTTAAAACATTCAAGTTCATATAAATAATTCCTTAAAACCATTTTGAAAACATGGAAATTAATGAGATATATTAATAAGGATAAATATTTAAAACATTTAAAATGATGCTTTAGAAAAATATTATACGAAAATTATTATTTTGAAAATGTATTTTATGAACCATTGACATGGACAATAAATATTTTATTTGAAAATACTTACACATAAACAATCTCACATAATAATGAGATTGAGGAATTAACCCTTACCCTGTACATTCCCTTAGTCGAGGGTACGTTTAACCTCATGTATAATCACCATAGTATGTTAAATGTTTTTTACCAGAACCATATTACTATATATGATATCATACATGATTCATTTATGACTTTATAATACCTATTTAATAATTATTTCCATGATTAAGTAACATTTCATGTAATAATCGCTTTCTTTATCGTATGGGTTTTAACTTTTTATTCTTGATCATATCACTTATATCATGATTTAATTACATCTAGAATATAAAACATTATTTTTTTATAATATATCATCAGAATATAAATATTTATAATTTATAGATGTATGAAATGGAAACCACTATTTATGGAGATGGTAGGTCGTACGTACGCATAAATGATGTTTTCGTTTTCATATCATATTAAATAGAAGTAAGTGAATGAGATTAATGTATATAAAAACGCACACACACAAATATATATATATATATATATATATTAAATTAGAATTATTATGTAATATATTACATACTAATTAATAATGTGTATTTTTATAATCCTTATTGAATGGTGAATGTGGAAATGAATCTCATAGTGTCGTGGAGACGGTAAGCCATACGTACACACGAGTGATGATATAATTTCTTTAATGATTAAAAGGTGTGAAATTGGATGGTATATTAATTATACAATAACATTAACATGTTATTTTCATTATTTATATACATATTACTCATCATTATATACATCCAAATAACATAGTCTTGAATAAAAAATTACACCATGGTGTGGAGACGGTAAGTCGTACGCACGCACGCATGGTCACATTATCATTAATTGGATGGATAGAATAATGCATATGGTTGTTCCATATTTATAATAACATCACATTATGTTGAAGGTATTGGTGAAATTATTTTGTAAGGGAAATAAAAATGAATGTGGTAGTGGAAGATAAAATAATGTTGAAAGAGGTGATAAAATAATTACCTCTTCTTTGGTTCTTTCCTTTTGATTTGAACAAAATGGATCTTTAGTTCATTGTATGCTCAAGGAAAGGTGTCTAGGTTGAATTGAGGGATGTTGGTAGGAGATTAGTGAGGGTTTGTTTGAGCCAAATGGCGTTGGAGGTGTCATTTGGGGAGAAGGGGACGTACCCTTTTGTAAGAGAAGTGAGAGTCACTTTAGGGAAAGCTTGAAATATAATTTTATTATAAAATAATTTTCGGTTTATAATGGCTATAAATGAAATAATTTCAATCCTTATGTGGTTATGGATAGAAATACTATCCATTAATCGGTTTTAGACAAGTTTAGGTTAGAATTTTAACCTTATCTCTTATATTTAACTCTTATTTAAATAGTTTATCTTTTACAATGTTTTCATGTATTTTTATATTAAATGGTTAATAAACATAAAATAAAATCTAAATAGAACCCCAAGTGGTTAATTAATTATATATATATATATCATTATAAGAGTAATTTGGCCAAATATTATATTTTTAGTACTGTTATACAATTTAATAATATAGTATTTGTTTTAAAAACTCATTTATGTCAATTTTGACACTATTTGGTATTTTGTTTTTATAAAATTCATAACAGTACAATTACATAGAATAAAATTTATTGAATTAACCCAAAAATGTCATATTAAACTATAAAATTAGGTGAATGTATAAAAATTCTCATTTTACATTTATTTGGATATTTATAATATTAATTATTTTAATCATTCACTAATAAGGTAGTTGTTACATCATCATTGTGTCATAAATAAATTTAATTATTTAATGTCTAAAAATTAAAAACAAAATACCATTGTGTAAGAAATATTATGATATTTATAATGATTATTTATAGTATAATTTATCTTTTCTATTACCAAATATTAAAAATGGTTTAGTTATTAAACATAGAATTTTACACTTTTAACTCATCTTTAAATAAAATAATAATAAATGTCCTAATATAATACTGGTGGGGCAAAAGGATCATTTTTTATTCATAATGTTGGTTTTGTTCTAAATACACTTATCCAATAGAATTATGACATGTTTTATGGTAATTATAATATCATTTTTACCTTAAATTACCATATTTACTTTTAACATTGGTAAATAAAATTCCAAAGATACTATTCACCAAATATTATTTTAACTTTATTCAACCACACATTATTTTATAATTTCAATTTTGTCTCTCATATTTTTGATATTCAATTCATAGAAGCAGTAAAATTATGTTTTATACAAATTTGCAAATTTTCCTAGAAGGTGGGTAAACGACGTTAAAAATTTCAATAAAATTATAATTATATAATCTTATTATAAAATGACTCGAATGAATTTTTTTAGACTAATATATGTATTATGTATCTATTTTTCATTTAAAATAAATTTAAATAAAAAATTGTTATTTAAATAAAATTCGGTTTTAAACAATAACACAATGTTTTTCACTATTCATCAAAAATTAAGAGTTTTTAGAAAAATACCAAAAATACACCCTAAGATAATTTTGAAAGTAAGAATTCAAAAATGAATTCTATTTTACAAAATTTATAACATAGAAGTTTCATTAATTAATTTAAAATTAATTCACGTTGTCAAAACCAAAAAGTAGGTTTTTTAAAAAGTAATAACTATCAAAAGATTGACAAGTGTTTATTGCAAATTTAAATGATAAATTACTTATAATGACCTAAATTTTATTAAATGATAAAAATATAATCTAATTATATTTCCAAACCATTAAAATTCATAATTTTACACTATAATGTTTTTATTTAAAAATTGGATTTCAATTAAAATTTAGTATTTTTCATTGTTCATCAAAATATGAATGTTATCAGAAAAGTACCAAAAAATTGTCCAAAATAATTTTCTATGTCCCTATTCTAAAAAAGAATTTAATTTTATGAAATTTAATATATAGAAGTTTCAAATATTGGTTTTAAAAAAGGTTCTCCATTAAAAAGCGGTAAAATTATATTTTATGAAAAAAATCTTTTATAAAAAAAATGAAATTGTTCTTATATTATATCTAAGAAACACATAATATGAAATCTAAAATTATATGGATATATAATATTTATAATTCTGTTAATATTATTCATAACCACTTTTTGAATGACTAGTTTGGTATGTCGTGGTGCGCTGGAACTCGGTGTTGTGTGTAGCACAAGTTATTGAATTACATTGAAGAGATAACATAATATGAAATCTTGGGGTATTACATTCTATCCTCCTTCAATAAATTATGTCCTCGCAATATCAAATTGTTTTTCAAAAATAAAATGTTAAAAATTGAAGAATACCTTTGTGGAAAACCCACAACGTAAATTGGCTTAATAAAATTTAGTCTTAATAAGAGGGAAAGAGAAATGAAAAATTCACCACCAAATTATGATCTCGATTAAGAGTTAATTGGTGGAAATTAGAGACACATAATTCGAGGGAAAATGTAAATATCTATAGGGAGTGATTGAGGTCATCAATCATGAACAAGTGTAAAATTGAGGGCCTCAAATCCATCAATCTATGATGATTTAAAATATCATCAGTTCAATAAAACATATTGTGTTAGGATAAAACATTTTTGGTTTTAATATCTCATCCCTAATGTTTAATAATTAATTTCTTCATAGAAAAAGAAATTCTTGACATGTAGTGTTCCATCCATTAACTAATATCTACAACAAACTCATCTTTCTCTTTAAATGGTAGAAGAACTCAAAAATATTCTATTAAAACTAATTGTATAGGGTTTCAAAAATAATAATAAATTTATAATTCATATGTCATACCATTTAAAAAAACTACATTATACAAACTAGGACATCATGTAGGATAGTGGTAGGTGATGTACCCTTGTCGCCCTTCGGTTGCGGGTTCAAGTCTCGTGGCCTTGGTGAACGTGATGAGTTGTCTCCCGACCACCGGTTTTTCCTTTTTATAACAATCCAAAAATAATCTTAAGAAATATTTGAACCTTAAATAATAGTATCCAATTTCTAAATTAATTCATTCCAACCATTATACTTATCCAAAATTCTTCTGTCCAAACTCACAATCCACAATTTATAAGGAAGGTCAACATAACATAATGATGATCACTTTTTTCCACATAATAACATGTGATTACCTTCATCGTGTATTATATTAAAACATGGTGACACCACAAATTACCATAAAACCTTATTTATTATATTCACTTTCCCTTGATCCTTATAGAATACTAGATGTATTCCTTATGTCCAAAAATTTTGAATACTCCAACAATGATGGAATGAACAAAACATTAATCAGTTCTAGGGTAGAAAGAAATATCCAATATAATTTATCCAAATCAACCATATCTTATTCCAAAATTACTAACTCAGTATCAAGACCATATTATGGTTTATCTTTTCTTAAACCATGTATTTTTGGAAATTGATTAACTTTATATTGAGTCAGTTTTCATAGAACCACACAATCTCAAATACTTTATGAAAAAGTGCTACATTACAATCCTTATTTATTTCTATGATTCATAAAATTGGTACATCCTTGATACAATACTCAAATGACATAATTATTTAATAACAACATAAGAACACTACTCATTCTTTTTCATATGTGGTGGTATCATAGCATTATTATTATTTAATGTCATCATTTGGGGTATACGCTGATGATTGGGAAATTGATTCGCATAGTGTCCCAACTCCGTGAAGATGAAGCATTATACATTTGAAACCATATTCTTACCCTTTAAATCATGAATATGGTGTAGTTTTTCTCCACACTTATAAAAAACGTTAATTATTTTTATGCTCTTCCAAGAGTGATTCTTTCCATAGTTATCACATATGGGAAAATCTTCTTTTCCCTTCTTCCCTTTATCCATATTTTTTCCTACAATCCTCTTCTTCTCTGGATTCCCTTCAAAGACATACGACTCAAAGAATTCTTTACATATCTGATTAAAACATGATACTATTTATTCCTATGATGAGAATATGAGGAAGAATATTTCCCTTATAAATTTTGTCTTATGACCATGAAATATATGATCTTTCTTACTCATTGAATCCTGCGTATTGCTAGAGTTCTCATTCCTTCTCCTAGGATCCATTTCTAAATGAAAATATACACTATGTTAGATCTTATAATAATATATAATCAAAAAACACAAAAAATTCTCAACATTAATTGAATATCTATTCTCATAATAATAAAAATGGTTTCATTGCGAACATATTTACTCATAAATCATTATTAATGGTTTGTAAATAAAATGTGAATTTCCTTAAGAATATCCCTCATGAGTATCATAACCAAGAGTGCAGAAAGGCATGTTATCTTGTACCATGATACCCCGAGTCAAGCCCTAAACTCCTTGTCAGAGTTTTCACTCCAAGGTAAATCTCTGCTAGGGACGCCTCTACCTGCTCGTATCTAGACAGGGATGTATTGCATGGAAAACTCAAAAAAATATCTACATTACCAAAATTCTAGGATGTTATTCAATATTAATTCTCAAAGACTTTCTTAGTGAATTTTTCTCTAATTAGTGTTTTTATAAATATAGTTTCCATGGTTATTGGTAAAATTCCTATGATACCCACACTAACACCCCGACCCTAGTTACCCAGAGTTAGCGGATTATTTTAATACTTTAAAATGATTACAAGGAACCAAAACTACTACAAAAATAGGCAAGGGAAGAAACACCCTTTTATGAGGGCTAAAAAAAGTGATGATAAAGGGTCACTTTTAACAGCACTTTTTTAAGTGCTGTTAAAAGTGACCCTTTATCAGCTCTTTTTTTAGCACTGATAAAGTCCCCCCCTCTATCAGCGCTTTTTTTAGCAATGATAAAGGGGACCCCATTATCGATGCTTCTTTTAGTAATGCTGATAAAGGGGGGGATTTATCAATGCTTTTTCATACTGCTAAAAAAATTTATGTTTCAATAAAAATCATGAAAAATAAAATATTTTTATATAAGTATATTTATATTGATATAAATATTATATATATATTTTAAATATGTTTTAGATAATTATAAATAGACTATTACATTTAATATATGATAATTTAGTGAAAATGGCTTTAAAATATTTTAAAAAATATTATTAATTAATAATTTTCTAATTATTATTGATTAAAAATCATTTAATAGAAATTTGAAGACATCAAAAATCAATAAAAATAATAAGTGATCTCAAATTAGTTGTAAATGTGACTCAAATTTGAAATGACCATAACTTCTGATTTGGGCATTTGTTTGAGGTCTACCACATATCAAATCAAAGCCTGAGACGAGCTCTATGCGCTAGTAACCCAACTATACTTTTGTCACTTTTTTCAAGGCCAAAAAAGGCCCATGTGGCCTCAAAAACTGAGTTTTTAGTCAGGATACACCGATTTGTTAACATTCAAATAGGTATAACTTCTGATCCAGATGTCTGTTAGGCCTATACCACATATCAAATCGAACATTGTTTCATTTTATTCGATTTTACTAGTTTTGTAGTTGAAATGAGATTCTGTATTATATTTTATGGTCATTTTAACATTATATGGCTTTTCAAATACACATATATATGTATTTTTCATAAATATATATGTGTGTGTGTGTGTGTGGGTGTTGTATATATGTATTTATTTATTTATTTATTTATTTATAAACACACATAAAAAACAAATTCCATAAAAATATTTAAAAATATTATTATAAATATATCTATATTAATATATGAATAAATATACCAATATATATATAAATAGATATATCATTAAATAGATAAAAAAAATGATTTAGTGGTAAAGGTGCAGCCACGAATGTCGTGATGTCACGGGTTTGAGTTCGGGAGGAAGCAAAGGGGTGCACATGTGTGGGGATGTGCGGGAAGGGCAACGCGTGGCAGAGTGTGAGGGGGGTCCGCCAAGTGCTGATAAAGGGGGGGTTAGGTGCTGTTAAAAACTCCCCCTGCACAATATAATTCTTTTTTATTTTATTTTTAATTTTTTTGGAATTTTATCGGTGCTTTTTAAAAGCGCCGATAAAAGACCCATTTATTAGCGCTAAAAAAAACCCTAATAAAGGGGTCTTTTATCAGTGCTTTTTTGCGCTGATAAAAGGGGCCTTTATCAGCACTTTTTGGAGCACTAATAAAAGGGACCCCTCTTTATCCTCATCTCGATTAACGTCACTTTTTTTAGCACTGTTAATTGACTTTTCTATCACTAATAAATGCCATATTTTTAGTAGTGTTATGTCCTGAACGACCAATCAGTTAAGCAGTATAGGAAAATAGATTACATACATGAATGTTATATTACACCTTATAACATACATCACAACCTAAATAATCATTTAATAATGCCATCATTCCTTTAGCTTAACCCTGAATATCAATCATAATACACTTCTTGGAATCCTGAGGAAATAAAACATAAGAAAGGGGTGAGCTCAGATGCTCAGAAAGGAAAAATAATTTATCAGAATCTATAATCTTTTAAGGCAAGATGTGTAATAAAAAAACACAACCTATTAAACATAAAATTTAACATAATATAGAAAAACTAAATCATACATTACCATATAAACATGCACATGGATATTCTACTAGTCTAATACTCACATGTAAAAACTAATTTCATACTGATGGAATTCCTAACACCGGTCAATATTACCACATAGTCAAGGCATCGTTCCAAGACTACAAATAAAATTTTTATCAAGGCCTTATAACAAGACACTAATTTTCTTCATGACACATACCCATGCATCGAGGAGCTATAGCTGGCTCCACACGTCACTTAATAAGTCCACTACATTTCTCATATTAAATTTTTGGAACATAACATAAACATTCATATTAAAACTAGCATACGAAATTTAAATACTTTATTCATAAACCATGAATGGTATAAAAATAGCACATCCACAGTAAAACATATCATAACTCATTCAAGAAAATATGTACGATTGTATTATAATAAATTGACCTCAATCAAGAATAATATCCAGTAAAGGATGATGATATAGTTGAAAATGATCAGTAAAACTCATTGAGTGAAATACCCCTTTTGTGAAATCATTTAAAAGTCACAAAATTTATAAAAGATGGAAATTAAAAGTTATTTTTAAATCAGATTTTTTCTTATGACTTTGAAACTTCTTAAAGGAATTAACATTTTAAAACATTCATGTCCACATAAATAAATCCTTAAAACCGTATTGAAAATATGGACATCAATGAGAAACATTTATAAAAATAAATGTTTAAAGCATTTAAAATTAAGTTTTAGTTAAATATTACCGTAAAAGAATTATTTTTAAAAAACGTTTAGGAGAAATGGACATGGATAATAAATTTTTTCCAGAAAATAATTATATATAAACAATATCGGATAATAATGAGATTGAGGAATTAACCCTTACCATGTACTTTCCTTTAGTCAAGGTTATGTTTAACCTTCTGTATAACGACCATAGTATGTAATTAAATTATAACAGAACCATATTAATATTTATGATATCATAAAGAAACAGTTATGACTTTATACTACTTATTTAATAATTATTTCTTTGTTAAAGTTACATTTCGTGTAATAAATGCATTCTTTATCGTAAATGTTTTAACTTGTTATCCTAGATTTTATCACATGTATCATGATTTAATTTCATACAAAATATAAAATATTTTCATATATAATTTATATTCAGAATATAAATATGTATAATAGATAGACATATGAAATGGGAACCACCATTTATGGAGACGGTAGGTCGTACATATGCATAAACGCTATTTATGATTTCATAACATATTGAAAGGAAGTATGTGAATGAGATAAATATAAATATATATACACTTATATATATATATATCTAGTAGAATTATTTTTTCATATATTAAATACTTATTAATAATATGTATTTTTATAATCATCATTGAATGGTGAATGTGGAAATTAATCTCATCGTGTCATGGAGACGATAAACTGTGCGTACACACGAGCGACAATATCATTTCCTTATTGATTAAAAGGTGAGGAATTGGATGGTATATTAATTATAAAAAAACATTAGATTGTTATTTTCATTATTTACATGCATATTACTCATAATTATATACATCCAAATAAGATAGTGTTGACTAAAAAATTACACAATATAGTGGAGACGGTAAGCCGTACGTACACATGCATGGTGACTTTATCATTAATATGACAGATAGAATAAATAATATGGTTCTACAATATTTATAATAACATCACAGTACATAGAAGGTACTGGAGTTTATATTTGGTAATGGAAATAACAAAGAAAGAGAAAATGGAAGAAGAAAAGAACTTTGAAAGAGGTGATAAAATAATAACACCTTCTTTGGGTGTTTCCTTTTGATTTGAACAAAAGGGCACCGTAGGTTGGATTTATGATCAAGGTAAGGCCTCTAGGGTTAATTGAAGGAAGATGGGAGGATATTTGGGAAGGTTTTGGCAGAGGCAAATGGATTTGGAGTCGTGATTTTGAGAGAAGGGTACGTACCCCTTAATAAGAGCGGTGAAGGTCACTTTAGGAAAAGATCGAAATATTATTTTATTATAAAATAATTTTTGGTTTATAATGGATCCAAATGAATTTATTCAAGACTTAGGTGGTTTTGGATCAATATAATCTTAACCAATAAGTTTTATACAAGTTTAGGTTACCATTTTAACATTATATTTTTTTTATTTAACTCTTAGTTAAATAGTTAAACTTTTACATTGTCTTTTTGTATTTTTATATTACATGGTTGATAAATATAATATAAAAGGCCATGATAACCACTAGTGCTTAATTTATAAAATATATATCATTATAAGATTCATTTGGCCCAACCTTATATTTTTAGTACTATTATATAATTTAATAATATATTATTTTTTTTAAAAACTCATTTATGAAAATTTTGACACTATTTGGTATTTTTTCATAAATTCATAAAAGAATGATTACTGTCACGACCCGTCCTCGGGGCCCGTGCCGTGACTACCCCATGCCCGCCTTCGATAGGCCAGGGGATGGCGACTAGCACCAAGGCGTAATTACCGATAAAAAAGGGAAGGCATTGCCTTTGTAAAGGAAACAAACGCACAATGTAAGCAAGCAGAAGTAAACTCTAAGTAAAATTGGGTACAAAAGTAAGTGCGGAAAAATTAGTGGGTCAGAATACAAACCCAAACTGAAAGTAAAGTACAACTGAAAAAGGGAGTACAAAAACTGAAAAGTAAAGCCGCAACATCGAGCCATCCACTGGAAGTCCCACCTAAAGGTTGGGTACAGATAGCCTCCATGCTCCTTGGGTCCAGTCGTCCGCTCCATGTACGTCTCATCCAGTGGTCCACCTCCAGGTACCGACCTGCTCCGCAAGCCCCAACCACAATCAGCGTTGTCCGTCGTTTTCAACCAACACAATGTAGTGTGGGCATAGCCCGTGCAGGGGTGAGTATAAGCTACTCATTAGGGACCCCGATACCCCCGAAGGTCTCCCAGAATCCACAAAGGATAATCCACAAAGGAAAGATAAAATCACGAACTAACATCCGACACTACTTAGGTATATGCCCATACATATACCTAAGTCATCAATTCCAGTTCGGATCCAGCATCCGAGCCCAAGTACAACCCAGTCCACACAAGAAAACACAACTCACATCCACACAAGAAGCATAAATTAATCCACAGAGGATATCAAGTCAATCTTATTGATGATAAATATTGAAAGTCAAGACTTAGCTCACACAGGTATACTTCTTCGTAAGATGATAGAGATGATCAGATGTATCCACTGATTCATCTAAGTCGTCGGACCCACACAAGATCGATAGGTACTAACCCCCGTAATGACCCACAAAGGATTGATAGATACTAACCCCCGCAATGACCCACAAAGGATCGATAGATACTAACCCCCGTAATGACCCACACAGGATCAGACCCACATAGGATCTGTAGGCGCTGGCCCACACAGGACCGCTGAGCGCTGACCCACACAGGATCTGACCCACACAGGATGGGAAGCACTGACCCATGTAGGATCGTTGAGTGTTGTAGTCATTGCCGTCGAATCCACGGAGATTTCTGTACAGTCTTCATCTTCGTCGCAGTCGCAGCCATCTCTAGGGTTCCCGCACACAGCAAACTCGTTAAGGAGGGCCCGCTCAACGAGCTGAGGGGATGATACATCAAATGACACGTAGTCTGAAGTTGATGTATCCAAAAGTTTTCTATCGTCACCAGGAACTCAACATCACAGACAGAGCGTCAATCAGACGCCCGGTCTGAGAGTTATTGGTTTTTCCGTCCCAGGGGCCTGGTTGATTTTTAAGTCAAAACCAACCCAACTGTACTCCAACTACGTCCAAACCTCGGTCGGAGTAAGCCAAAAGGTCCGTATCACTAAGAGGATTCCATCAAAGTCGACGACACGTTAGTCGGACGTCCGGATCTCAAGTTATAAGTGTTTCCGCTCTGAGGGCCTGGTTGGTTTCGTGTACGAACCAACCTGGCCTAACACAAAGTTCTCCGAAACCTTGAGTGTAATACACCGAAACGACCGTCTCGATCCAAGGATCGCATCGCAGGTAACGGTACGTTGATCGACGGTCCGCAGCCCATGTTATGGGAAAAAGACCAAAAGAGATCCGGAATTAGGGGGTTCGGGCCCGGTCCGACCTGGCCCGATACCGCCAGGGTCGGCCCGAACCGGGTCTGCGTCCGGCTTGCTTGGGCGCCGCCCGGCTCGGCCTGGGTGTGGCCCAGCCTGGTGGCTTGTCCAGGCGGCTCGGCCATAACGGCCGAGTGATGAGGGGGGGGGATGCCCCCCGCATTGAGAAACTGTGACCACCATGTGGGGGGCCGCTCCTCCAGGCCAGCCGGGGGTTACGACCCCTAGCGCTTCCCCCTGAACGGTCGGCCCGCACCGGCTGGACGGTTTATGCCGCCACGGGAGCGGCATGGGCCGGTCCCCCTTCACCGACGCTGGCGGCCCGGAACCAGCCACCGGTCCTTGCTCTGCCGCGGCCTAAGCCCCGGCCTTGGTCCGTCCGGTGCGGCGCTACGGTGCTGCGCCCCTCCGTCGTGGCCCGGCTCCGGCTGCGGTGCCTTTGTGGTTCTCTGGCACGGCGCGACGACACCGTGGTTTAGTTCGTCTTCAACAGCACGGCGTGATAGCGCCGCGCTTCTCTACCCATCCTTTAATATTTCTCGCGTGGTGCATCGGCACCGCCCCGCCTTACACGTGCCGCAACAAAATCAAACCAACAAGGGGGAGGAGGGTCGGCCATGGTCGTGCAGTCCGACCTCCTCCTGTTATTGTGATATCAGGTGGATCAAATTGAAAAGAAGAAAGAGACGTAAGTAATCACAAAAAACGATTAAAAAAAACCCTTACCTCGAGCGTAGTCATCGAACGAGGTTTTCGTGGAAAGGGACATCGCAGAATTGATTGCCGCTGAAGGAAGATCGTCGTGTCGTGGAGGAACAGTGTATCCCTTCCTTTGACGTGGAAAGAAAGAATGAGGTGATGCATGTCAGGTCATCGATCTCGGAGGAAGGCGTCTCTCACCGTCGTCCGTAGTTGGAGGTCGGTGTTCTTCGCGTTCTTCGTCGAGGAGGAATAACTTCAAGAACTCGAGCAAATTCTCCCAAGCCTCTCACAACCCAACAAACAATAAAATAATAGTTTGCCTTATTTTATTTCTCAAGCCATGCATTTTGAAAATCAAAAACGAAACAATCAATTAAAATGAATTAATTGCAACGGTTAAACCGCCCAAATAAATTGAGGCATTTCATAAACAGAAAACCGCAAGGGTTGACTTCCACTTAATAGGGGTACAGGTGCGTTACCTTAATTAAAAGGGGGATGAGTAAGTTAAAAGAAATGGGGGGGGGCTCATGTGGGCCCCACCTCACAAATATCCCATCTAATGGGTAGGATATTGTGGGTCCCACTCCAAACACTTATCTTAGGTTAAACAACTTTAAGTAAAATAAAAATTAGTCGCACCATTTTTATTTTATTCCTTTACTTAACCCAAAAATTTTAAAACCACACCCGAGAAAACGCAACTCCAGAAAAGGTGTTTCTAAGCAATTACCGGCGATGTGATTCCATCAGTGCCCTCAGAATTCGATTCCGAGAACCAGTTCAAAAGTTAGAAAAAAAACTCGCTCGTTCATTCACTGAACGTACCCAAGCTAAACTTTGGAAAATGATTCTGGGCGCACTGGGCCTCGGAATCAGGTGCCTTCAGAAACTGCATTCTTGTAAAATCCCAAAGAAAATTAAGAAAAAAATTTCCCTTGAATTTTACGGGTCTTTACAATTACATTGAATAACATTAATTGAATCAACTCTAACATTTCATATTAACCTATAAATTTAGTTTAATTCATCAAAATTCTCAATTTACATTTATTGGAATATTTATAATATAAATTATTTTAATCTTTCACTAATAATTTAATTACTGCATCATCATAGTGTCATATGTAAATTTAATTATTTAATGTCTAAAAATTTTGAATAAAATTCCATTATGTAAGAAATAGTTTTAACTTTATAATGAATACTTATAGTAGAATTTATCATCTGTATAACCTTATATTAAAAATTATTTCTTTATTACACATTAAATTTTACACTTTTAACTCTTCATTATGTAAAATAATAATGAATTTCCTAATCCAATCCATGTGAACCAAAAAGATCATATTTTATTCCTAATTTTGTTTTTGGTAGAAATATATTTATCCAATAGTGTTAGAAAATGTTTTAGGGTAATTATAATATCATTTTTATCTTTAATTTCCCTATTTACTTTTAACCGTGGTAAATAAAATTCAAAAGATACTATTCACCAAAAATTAATTTCAACATATTCAACCACTTTTTACAGACTAATTTCAACCTTGTCTCTTCTATTTTTTTAATTCTATTCATAGAAGCGGTAAAATAATGTTTTATGCGAATTAGAAAATGTTCCTAGAAGGTGGGTAAAAGCCGTTAAAAAGTTCAATTGAATTTTATATATCTAGTCTTATAAAAAAGGAATCCAACAAATTACATTGGAATAATATAGGTATTAGTTAACTATTTTGACTTTAAAATAAATTTAAATAAATACTACTTTTTATTTAAATAAAAGTCGGCTTTAATCAATAACACAGTGTTTTTCACTATTCATCAAAAATTGAATGTTTTCAGAAAAATACCAAAAAATTATCCTAAGATAATTTTGATAATATGAATTCATAAATGATGTCTATTTTACCAAATTCAAAACATATAAGTTGCATTAATTAATTTAAAATTAATTCCCATTGTCAAAACCAAAAAGATGGTTTTTTAAATAGTAAAAACCATCAAAAGATTGACATTTGTTTGTGTCAAATTTAAATGTGAAATTACTTATAATGACATAAATTGTATTAAATGATAAAACAATTATTTAATTATGGGGAAAGTCTATTGGATGATTTTTTCGCTTCAATTTTCTGGGTAAATTGGATTTGTTAAAGCTCTATATTTATACTAATCATGTGATCACTATTCATCAACTATATTAACAACGATCACAATTCATAACGGTATTTTAAAATCCAAAACATAGAACCAAATAAGTGGATACATTTTACATAACCCTAAGAAGAAATTTCAATAGACCAAGAGTAATTTTCATTAATGTACTTTTGTGTTGTTACAATCTTCCCCCTTAATAAATTTTTCCATCGAAATTTCTTTTTCCCACACTAAAATAGATGTGGGTAACTTGACTTCATAACTTCTTCTGATTCCCACGTCACTTATTTAAACTTTTTGTTTTTCCACAACACCTTTATGAGGGGAAATCTCTTATTTCATAGAACTTTTTCTCTATGAGGTAAGATCTTTACTGGTTTCTCCTCGTTCGAAAGAACGTCCTCTAGCTGCACTACCTCTGAATAGAGTACATGTGAAGGGTTCAGAATGTACTTCATTGAGAGGGATACATGAAATACATCATGTACTTTTGCAATAGTATGTGGAAGTACTAATCGATAGGCCATATCCCCAACATGATCAAGGATTTCGAAGGGGTCGATGTACCTAGGAATTAACTTCCCTTTCTTTCTAAAACTCATGACCTACATCCACAGAGATATACATTGAAATACCATGTCTCCAACCTTGAACTCAAGGTATCATCGATGGTTATCTGCGTAACTCTTCTGTCGACATTGTGTAGCATAGATATGTTGTTGAATGGTTTCCACCTTCTCCACTATTTCTTTGACCATTTCAGGTACTAGCAGCTTACGCTCACTGACTTCAACCCAACACACTGGTGTTTTGCACCTTTTCTAATAAAGGGCTTCATATGGTGCCATTCAGATACTCGAGTGTAAACTATTATTGTAGGATAATTGAACAGGTGAAAGAAGTTGGTCTGACCTCCTTTGATGTCCATAGAATGTGATCATAATATATCTTAAGGTTTCTGAATTGTTTAATCAGATTGGACATCAGTTTGAGGATGATAGGTCATACTGATGTTTAGTTTAGTGCTTAGAGCATGCTGGAGAATTTTACAGAACGTTTAGGTGAATCTCAGATCACAATCGGATACAATAGATAGTGGTACTCCATGTAGCCTTACAAATTATTTGATGTAAATCTGTGCAAGTTGGTCCAATGAGAAGTCCTCTCGAATCACGATAAAGTGAGCTTTCTTCATAAGATGATCCACAAAAACCCATATAGCATTGTTTCCTCTAGATATCCTTGGAATTCCAGTGACAAATTCCATGGTAATGTTGTCCCACTTCAATGTTGGTATGGGTAGTGGTTTCACCATCCCCTTTGAATTTTGCCTCTCAGCATTCACTGGCTGACATGCCATGAACATTGATGTATACTCAGCGATATCCTTCTTTATATTAACCCGTAAATAATGCTCTTAGATATCTCGATACATCTTTGTGTTTTCTAGGTGAATAGATAAAGTTCAGCTATGTGCATCATTTAGAATCTCCTTCTTTATCTTTAGTTCGGATGGTACACATAATCGTGACCCAAATCATACAATTACATCCTTTTCAACCATAAACACTAAGGATTTCCCATTTCTGATAGATTCCACACTTTTCATAATTTCCAAATCCTTTCTTTGAGCATCCTTTATTTTATCCAAGAGGGATGATTGAGCAACCATTTGAGAAACTATTGATGATGTTCCTTCCTTAATGATTCCCATGTCTATCCTCTGCGAATCTAAGAATATTGGATCCTTCTCAATTCTCATAAATGATAGAATCATTGGATGTTTTCTACATAGAGCATCAGCCACCTTGTTCGATTTCCTAGGGTGGAAATGGATTGTGCAGTCAAAGACTTTGATCAGCTCTAGCCATCTTTGTTAGCGCATATTCAACTCTTTCTATGTGAATATATACATCAGGCTTTTGTGGTCTATATATATTTCACATTTCTCCCCAAAAAGATAACGCCTCTAAATTTTTAAAGTGAATATCACTACATCCAATTTCTGATCATGTGTTGGATAGTTTTTCTCATGAACTTTAAATTTCTTTAAATCATATGCAATGACTTTGGCATTTTGTATCAACACACAGCCCTTACCCTTCTTCGAAGCATCACTAAATACCACAAAAAGTTCTCCACTTGTGGGTAATGTGGGCATGGGAATAGTGATAATCCTCCTTTTCGGCTCCTTAAAGGTTTCCTCACATTCATCACTCCATGAAAGCATTACTCACTTCCGAGTTATCTTGGTAATAGGGTTGGACAATCGTGAGAAATTTCTCACAAATCGGCGATAATATCTCGATAACCCCAAGAAGCTATAGATATCTGTTACTGATGTTGGCCTCGTCCACCCCTAAATTGTAGCTGTCTTGGAGGGATCAATTGATATCCCATTTATTGTAATGATATGACCCAATAATGAGACCTCCTTCAACCAGAACTCATACTTGGTGTACGTTTCATATAGATTCTCCTTCTACAAGGTCTCTAGTATAGTTCTTAGATACTCCCCATGATCCTCCTTGGTTATGGAGTATATGATAATATAATCTATAAAGACAACCAAAATTTTGTCTATGTAATCTCTGAAGACTCAATTCATCAATTCCATGAAGATTGCTGGAGAATTAGTGAGTCTGGAAGGAATTACTATGAATTAATAGTGCCCATACCTTGTACAAAAAGTAGTCTTTGGGACATCTTCCATTTTCACCTATACTAGATAATATCCCAACCACAAATCCACTTTATAGAAGTATTGTGCTCCTCGAAGTTGATCTAACAAGTCATCAGTTTGTGGCAGTGGATAATTTTTCTTTATCATGATTTTGTTAAGCTCATGATAATCGATGCAAAGGGGTATTGACTCATCCTTCTTCTTGATGAAGAGGACTTGTGCACCCCATGGTGAAGCACTTGGGTGTATAAACCCTTTATCCAAATTCTAATGTAGTTTTTTCTTCATCTCTTCATGATCCACAAAAACCATTCTATATGGAATCTGGGATATTGGCATTGCCCCAGGTATAAGATCAATTGAGAATTCAACATCTCTTCTTGGAGGAAGACCAGGAAATTCCTCTGGAAAAAAATCAGCAAATTCCCTCACAATATGAATGCCTTTAAGAATAGTTTCCTTCTTAAATTCAATAATCTTATCCAGATAAGTGTGCTCATAGGGAAGTAATATCCACGCTTGAGATGATGCAACTAAAGAATAGTCATCCTCCTTGCACTTTTATAGAATTGGGGATCGATTCTCCACATGGAGAGTGATTTCCCTCTCATGGAAACTTATGTTGGCTATATATAACAAAAGATAATCCATGCCGAGAATTGAATTAAATTCCACCATAAGGAGTATGATGAGGTTCTCCAAGAAGTTAAATCCACAAATTATGATATGGTAGGAGTTATATTCATGGGATGCATTGATTTCCCCATTTTTTGTACTCACTGACATCTTTACTTCCATGATTTTTGGTGATGTTGGGATTGTTCTACTATACTTTCAAGATATAAAAGAATGTGTGGAACCTGAATCAAAAAATTAAGTTCACTATTCTTGAATGAATAACTAGTGTACCAATCACCACTTCGTTTTTGGGGTTCACTTTTGTGGTAGTGATTGAAAAATATCTCCCTTTCAGCCTTGGTGGTTATTGGTTGCCTCCAAAAACCCTTGGCTTAGGGAACTGATTTGAAAGGTGCCTTTGTTCTTTGCAGTTGATGAAATGAACAATTTATTGAGGTTCGAATGGAGAATTTCATTACTTTTTTGCAGTAGTGGGTTTTTCTTGCAAACAGTTAATAGCCATGTTCCCTTCTCTTCCACACCTAAATCATTTCCTCATCCCCTTTAAGCAATTTTATGGGTGCTTCTTTTCACACCTTTGGCAAGTGGGGTGATGTATTTTTTAACATTGTTGGATTTATCCATCAGGCCACCATATTTGAATTCCACCTTATGATTCTTATCCCTATGATACCCCTGAGATTCTCCGATCTCCATTTGGACCTCGAGTGCACATATGACAATTTCCTCATAGCTGTCGAAGTCACGGATCCCTAGGGATTTCCGCAGGCTAGGTTTCAACCCACTAAAGAAGCGGTCAACCTTGCATTCAGGGGTAATGATAATGTCGGAGGCTTATCGTGAAAGCCTTGTGATGTTTTCCATATATGCTTTGATGGATTCATCATCTTTTTTCTAGAGGGAAAGGAAGTCTTTTTCCATCTTATGGGGAATGGTGCGTGGAAAATATTTATCAAAAACACATTTTCCGAAAATCCTTCCATTAAAACACCTCGATCTCCTCCTCAAGATTCATATTTTTTATCAATGTCCTCCATTTATCGTATTCACCCTCCATATGATAATCAACCAGAAGAACTTTCTATTACTCAGAACATTGATGGATGGAGAAGATCTTTTCAATGGAGTTGATCCATTATTCAAAGATTGAGGATCAGATGATCCATTAAATGTAGGAGGCCTTTTTCTCATGAAGCTCTTAATAGTGAATTGTTCTTTCTTTAGGGGGGGTTAACATTGCTCTTGACCCATGTTTGTATTCAAATATTGAGTTAACTACGAAATTATCGTGACAAATTTCATGATTCCCACTCCTATCAGATTGGGGATCTCAATAGAAAAATCATTGCATTGATCTTCACATCAGTTTTTAGACCGAGTCCTCCTATTAGCAGGTATTTTCTAGAATAAAATGAAATTTAGGGGTGACACATAAATGTTAAACCAAGATATAAAACATATGACTTATAAATAACTTTTATTTTCTTATCTTATGAATCTATAGGATTCAATATATGTTATACATAATCTACTTTCTAACATATATTCTATGGAGAATTTTATTATTCCCTTAATAATGGTTCATAATAAGCTTATTAATTTACCAAATCATATCCCCTGGGTGTGTCATAACCAAGAGTACAATAAGGTCCATTTTCATGTACCAGGATACCCCGGGTCAAGCATGAAACACCTTGTCGGCGTTTTCACTCCTAGGTAAATCTATGCCAGAGCCACCTCTACCTGCTCGTATCCAGAAAGGGATGTTTTTTCATGATAAACCACTTACTCAATACTCACCCAAACTTAGAGATATTTATTATTGTTATACTTAGACTAGTCTCTAAGGTGTCACTAGTGTTTTCTAACCCTAATCTCAAAAATAACTAAACCTATGCTCTGATACAAACTATAACAACTTTGCTTTTATTACAAACTTAACATAATTTATTACATAAAACCTTAAATTGATACAACATAGAAGATCGAGAGGTCTAGTGTCTTTGGGACTGAGGAACATTACATAAAAAATTAAAACATAAAATGCAGCATCTTATTGAAAACATATTTACATGACCACTACATTCCATCGTACTTAGCATTGCATGGGATAACAGAGGAAATTCATAAGAAAATGGTGAGATATAAATCCCAATAAGGGAATAAACATGGAATAACATGATTAATAAAATAAATGTTAGTCAATAGGAATATCAATGGAGCACAAGAGAACGTTAACATAAAGGCATGATAAAGCATGATAATTACAATATGGAGATGTGGCAACAACACTTAACATGCAATTAGCATGAGCCAAGGCTTATTGCACATAGAGCAAGAGTAAACCCTCATTGCACAAAAATCATGGTCAAACCCTTATTTCACTATATTTATCATGATTCAACACCCATTGTACATGATGTATCATGATACTATACTTACCCAATGCATTGGAGATCTATCAGGGAACACCTTTCTTAAACATTTCATTTCATGCATAAGTGTTCCATATGGATCATAAAACAGGGATTTATCATCATTTATTCCATGATAAAAAAATGTGGAATTCAT
The DNA here is from genome assembly GCA_963277665.1 of Viscum album. Lineage (NCBI taxonomy): Eukaryota > Viridiplantae > Streptophyta > Magnoliopsida > Santalales > Viscaceae > Viscum > Viscum album. The sequence goes on along the minus strand of OY728160.1, from coordinate 401,127,114 downwards.
AATTGAAACTCTATAATCAATAATAAAATATTAATAAAGGAGAATACCCTTGATAGAGAAATGGGAATGGTATTTAATACACAATGACTTTGTCTTAGAAAAATGCAGTGCAATTTCGGAAGCATAACATCATGACCTAAGAATTCATAAAAATGGTTGATGAGAGATAAATGGGTGTCTCATCAAATGTAAATGAAATGTACAGTAAGTGTTTCATATAGATATATGTCCCAACAATTGTAATGGAATTTGGATTCATGATACAAAAAAATTACTTGAATATAAATGAGTAGAGAGAATTTCATTACCGAATTTCAGCATGGTTACAAGTTTACATGGGAGGCATTAATGAGAGAGAAATGGGATATCTCATTATTAAAACATGAAGATGAAATTATAGGAGTGATGAGAAATAATACCCCAACATTTATAATTGAAAATAAAAGGGAATAATAACATAAGGAAACTTGGACATAAATAAAGAAAATGAGAATCCCTTACTTGGAAGTGTAATCCCAAATTCTTGGGAGGGGCATGAGAGAGGCTTTGTGGGAGATTAGTGTAATGACCTGAAATTATGAATAAATCTTGTTTCCTAATTTTGTGTGTTATTTTATTTCATACTCAACAAAACAATTTAATTTAATAAAATGATTATAATTAAAATGATACTCTTGGGTTTTGACTATTATATGACCGTTAGTCAGTATGACCTTTGGAAACTAAATGTTGAGATTATTGTCTCTAAATACAATTGATCATGGTTAATTAATATGGAAATAATATTTGATGGCCTCATCCAGTAGTCTCGTGCAAATCGAAGCCCATCTAACAGAACGTGGGAAGGAGGTAGCACCACTGGTTTTTCCTCTGACCAAACCCAAGCCGAACTTCATCGTGTGAAGCTAGAACGAAATCGCATTCGTGAGAAGTTAAAACTGATAAAAATTACTACTTGAGAGATGTTGGCTGATCCGCCCTCAGATTCTCTCACCTTATCACACCTTACACTTAGGTCCTATTCTAGGGTTATAAGGGGCTATGTAAGGAGACTGTAACTGCCACGTATAATGCTTTGATTTAAATAAAAAATTTGATTTATCCTTATGATGATGTTTGTGAATTTTAAAATGTCCGGATAAATATAGTATGCATATTTTTGATGAATTATAGAAAAAGGATGTTTGAAAATATTTATCTAAACCTTAAATAATTAATTATGTGTAATTATTTTCAAAAAATGGTCTTCTACAATTTTGTTCAGTAAGAAACTTAGAGTCCAATAAGATCAAAATAATTTTTTATGAATAGTAAATTATGAATAGTGAGTTTACGCTTAGGATTAGTAATGTGACCAAATGGATTAGTAATCTCACTTAGAAAAAGTGTTAATATAATCTAGGCACCTTCATTAAGTAAAGTGATTCAATATAATAGGTAAATAACTATTCCAGAAATTATTAGTCAAGTATTAGTTTTTTCGGGTGAATAATGTTTTTTAATTAAAAATTAAATTAAAATTATTTATAAAATTATTATTATAAAATGGAGTTCATTTTTGAACTCAGAGCATTGATATTATGTTAAGGTAATTTTTTGGGGATTTTTCTGAAAAAAATGAATTTTTGGTGAATAGTGTATTTATTTAAAAATTAAATTAAAAATATTTAGAAAATTATTTTTATAAAATGGAGTTCATTTTTGAAATCATAGCATCAATATTTGGTTAAGGTTCAATTTTGTGATTTTTCAGAGAAAGTTGAATTTTCAGGGAATAGTGAATTTTCAGTTATGAGTTTCTAGTGTTTAATTTCATCATTAAGGATGTAATAATTATTTAATCATTATGTTAGACTTATGAATAGTAAGATAAGGTATGAGGTGACCCAAGTGGCCAATACCATGGGCAAATACCTTGGGAAATCCCATGGTTTTTCCAATACCACCAATGAGGTGTACCTTGGCCATTAATGCCTTGTCCCCTCACTTTGCCTATAAATACCAAGCCATTCTCTCATCCTTTCGACTCCAAAATCATCCTCAATGAATTTATGGTATCCTTACCACCCAAGGAATCCTCCCAAGGTTCCCCCAAGCCCTCAAGGTCCCTACCATTGTGTTTTAAGAGTTACGTTTTAAGGTAAGGGATCATACCTCTCTCTTTCTTTCCAAGTACTCTCTTTTATGTCACTTCTTTTATGCTCCATGTTCTTATGTTGGAGTATGTTATTTTATATTAATCTTATTTTCCTATTAATTTTCATATGATTAAATACCCCCTATTTCTCTCATCAATTCATTTTAATAATGTTTAAGTGGCGTCGTTAGGCTGCTGAATTTTTAAGGGCTTCTTTTACCCTTCTCATTTTCAAGTTCTATTTTCATGTCAAGTCTTTAAAGTTAATTTTTATTATTTTGGGGTATTATCTATATATCTATCATACTTATATTTTATGTTCATGTTATGATAGAACCTATTTGATCTCTTCAATTCATTTATTTGAAGTTTTAAGTGACAATGTTATGCTGCCAAATTTTCATAAGAGAAATCTTGTTTTTATCTTCCTTCCATGTTTCTCATTTCATGAGGTATGTCTATCAAATTTCATTACCATGTTCTTATATCCTTTATATTATATCCCTATACTGTTATATGGATCATTTATGATTGGGTGAACCATTTCTCCTCTCCTTTCAATATTTCTAAAACCATGTAACATAGCCATTATGCTGCAGAATTTTCCTCTCAAAATGTCTCTCTCTTTTTCTAAAATTATTTTAATTTATTAATTGAATACTCAAATATATTTATCCTATAAGTGTATTCACATATATATATATATATATCAAAATTTTATATTTTAAATTATTGGTTTTACAAACATGAAAACCCGCTTCCCTTTTTCCGTAGGATTAAAGTGACATAATGATCTTGTCTTTAAAATAGTTTTTAAAACGTTATGATTATGAAATGAAACCCATTTATTTTATTGTATATGGGTTGTTTATGAAATTTGTGATGATGATATATGTGTCTCACATTATAATAAAGACAAATTTAAGGGTGCGCCATGATAGCGCTCCAATGCATTGGGTAATGATGTAACCACTAGAGATTACAATTTTAATGATACCTTGGTGAATAACCTTTGTAATTTCAAATGACACCTTGGGGATGGACCATGGTGATATGTTCATGATTGTCTAATTTAAATGTTGTAGCCACATATTCAAGTTACGAAATACGTAATTTTTATTATGATATGCCTCATGATTTCTTTCTCATGCCTTAGAGATCTTTTTTCATGACTTTATTGATGTATCTTAAGTTCAAATGTTAAATGTTTCCCCTTTTTTCCTTTACTAGGCCTTCTGCTCACCCTTTCTTTTGATGTATGTCCCCAGGTTATGAGATGCAGTAATGAACCTAGGATGAACATAAGTAGAATCCTTTCAAGTGTTTAAGAATAGTGTTTTATGTTTTCATGTTTTAAGTTCTTAGTTTCCAAGACACTAAACCTCAAAGATCCTCGGCTTGGTAAAATGTAATGAAAGGTTATGTTATAAAAAGGCGGGATGTTGTAGTTGGTATAAAAGGATGGTTTATTTTTTTTTTTTGAAAATTAGGATATGAAATCTTTAGGAATAACCCTATAGAAAAGTTTAAATATAGGAAATATTCCTGGTATTTTGGGGATTATTGAGTAAGTGGTTTATCAAGAAAATACATCCCTGTCTGGATACGAGCAGGTAGAGGTGGCTCTGGAACAGATGTACATAGGGGTTAATCCTGAAAACACCACTTGATCTTGACCCGAACTAGAATTGGTACATGACAACGGGCCTTGCTGTACTCTTGGTGATGACACTCCCATGGGATATGCTTTAGTAAATTCATATGATTAGTATAAACCATTATTAAAGTAACAAAGATAAAAAAATCACATAAGAATATATCATCATGGATAACCTAGATTGGAACCTAGGGGATCACAAGTTAGGATATACTCTTCATCAACAATTATATCCTTTTATGCTTAATGTTTCCTTTTCATGATTATTGGCTAAGTATTTAAGCCCCAAATTATACATTCTTTTCTTATTTAATGGCGGGAAATAGAAGAACATGTCCCAACAACCAATGTGTTAGGAAATGTGATGATTTCACTATTAATGTGACATAGATTATGAGAGATCAAGTTGAACATACTGTGATTATGCCAAACCAGCTATCAAAAATCACAATTAATAATTGGTACCTTGTTGAATGCCCAAATTCATAAAGGAAGAAGAAAATTAAGTCTCAAGGATGTCCATATAATAAAGATGATAAGGGAAAGAAGACACAATTTCCTTTGTGAAAAAAGTGTGGAAAGGGGCACCAAGGATAATGTCACAAAGGAACTGGGAGATGTTTTATGTGTGGGGTTATAAGGCATAAAGTAGCTTATTGCTTCAAAAAATTGACAATGAGATGAATAGAGATAAGGTTTGATCTAATGTACCTTATACTTTTCAATGTCATAAATGTGGAGAAGTTGGAAATTATCCAAGGAAATTCTCTCTTGGAAGGGATGAGAAGCATGATGAGAATCAACAATCTTCAAGTACAAGGTAACAATGCAAGTCCTATGCTGAGACAGATGATGATGACTAAAGTACATGCAACTTATTCGAAATAATTGTCTATGTCATATTGTATTTTAGTTTGTGCTCTATGAGCATATCCTTAATGTTTTCTAAGAACATCGAGTGACTACCTAATATGGTTTTATATCATTAAGGAAAACATCTATAGTTATGTACTACATGTTGATTTTGTGAAGCTATTCTTCTTGAAAAAAAATGATTAGGGGATTAAAAGATGATTATTATTTTAGAAGACGTTCATATGATCGAGGTAAAAAGATTACTACGGTATTTTCTTTGAGGAGTAAAGGTTGAATTATATTTTGAAGAATCGATGAATTTAAGGTGAAATTATAGTAATTTAGGAAATGATTAACCTATCTTGGGGAAAATATGTTTAGGTTAGTTACTTTTGTTATAAGATGTTAGGAGTGATTGATGTTGTTAGTAGATGAATGATAAAGTTTATCTTTGAAGACTATGTTATCAAATCCTTCTTATATTTGGGTTTCAATATTAGTTTGGTTTATTTTGAGGAATTATAAGGAAAGTTATTTATGGAATGGTCTATTATAAGCTTTGGGTAGTACTATGGAACTTTGAATATTTAAATTAGTTTCTCTTCCTATAGGTTTCTTTATTTTTGAAGAGTTGTTTTATCTTACCCTTTCTGTTTTGGGATAAATGTTTAATGATAGGTAGTTATTCTTTTGTGGATTACGTGATTCTCTTGAAGATGATTCTTGTGCTTTGATGAGACAAAGTAGTTTTGAATACTCATTGTTTGGAGAAAAGATTAGTCTTGGTGAAACATATTAAGGGATGAAACTCTACATAACGGTAAATATATTTCCTTGTGTAATTATTCTATGTAGTAAATGAATTCCTCCAAATTATTAAAAGGAACGTATAACAAAAACATTGTTGGTTTATGTTTCCTACTGGGTAATCAAAGACCATTTAACCCATCACAAGTTTGTGATTTTCTGGTGGTTAACGTCCTCTTAGACATGTTTTCTATCACTCTCCCTCAGAAATTGACCCTTTGTTTTCTCCTCCATATCCATGTTTTCCTACATTGAATCCTAGTATGGGTCAACTCGGGTGACCTTTGTACATCCATTTCTTTATTTTAAAGTAATTGTGTTTCTGAATCTTTTTCTGATGTGGGACATTCAATGAAATTTCCACACCCAATTTTAAAAATTGCAAGGACGCAATTTCTTAAGGGTGGAAGATTTTAACGACCCAATATTTTGAATAAATATTGTTCCCTAATTTTGTGTGTTATTTTATTTAATTCTTAAAAAACTTTTTCATTTAATAAAATGAGTATAATTAAAATGAGTCTGTTGGGTTTTGAATATTATATGACTGTGAGTCAGTATGACCTTTGGAAACTAAATGATGCGATTATTATCTCTAAATATAAGTGATCTTGGTTAATTAATCTAGAAAGAAGATTTGATAGCCTCATCCAGTAGTCTCAAGCCAATCGAAGACCATCTAATAGAACTTGGGAAGGAGGTAGCACCACTGGGCTTTTCTCTCGACCAAACCCAAGCCGAACTTCATCGTGTGAAGCTAGAACAGAATCGCCTTCATGAGAAGTTCAAACTGATAGAAATTACTACTCGTGTGATGTTGGCTGAGCCGCCCTCAAATTCTCTCACCTTAGCACACATTACACTTAGGTCATATGCTGGGGTTATAAAGGGATATGTAAGGAGACCGTAACATCCTTGTGTAATCTGTTGATTTAAATAAAAATTGTGATTTCTTCTTATGATGAAGTTTGTGAATTTTCAAATGTCCAGATAAATATAGTATGCATATTTCTGATGAATTATAGAAAAAGTATATTTTAAAATATTTATGTAAACCTTAAATAATTAATTATGTGTAATTATTTTCAAAAAATGGTCTTCTACAATTATGTTCAGAAAGAAATTTTGAGTCGTACAAGATAAACTTAATTTTTTGATGAGCAATAAATTATGAATAGTTTTTTTACTCTTACGATTATTAATGTGACCAAATGGATTAGTAATCTCACTTAAAGAAAGTATTAATATAATCTAGGCACCTTGATTAAGTAATGTGATTTAATAAAATAGGTAAATAACTATTTCATAAATTATTCATCAAGTATTAGTTTTTTTGGGTGAATAGTGTTTTTTAATTAAAAATTAAATTAAAAATATATAGAAAATTATTTTTAAAAAATGGAGTTCATTTTTGAACTCAGAGCATTGATATTATGTTAAGGTAATTTTTGGGGATTTTTCTGAAAGAAATGAATTGTTGGTGAATAGTGTATTTTTTATAAATTAAATTAAAAATATTTAGAAAATTATTTTTATAAAATAGAGTTCATTTTTTAAATCGGAGAATTGATATTTGGTCAAGGTGAAATTTTGGGGGTTTTCTTAGAAAGAAGAATTTTCGGTGAATAGTGAATTTTCAGTTTAGAGTTTCGGGTGATTAATGACATCATTAAGGATGTAATAATTATTTAATCATTATGGTAGACTTATGAATAGTAATATTAGGTATGAGGTGTTCCAAGTGGCCAATACCATGGGAAAATACAATGTTCAAACCCATGGTTTTTCCAATACCACCAATAAGGTGTCCCTTGGCCATTAATGCCTTGTCCCCTCACTTTCCCTATAAATACCAAGCCATTCTCTCATCCTTTCGACTCAAAAATAATCTTCAACGAAGTTATGGTCGCCTTACCTCCCAAGGAGTCCTCAAAGGTTCCCCCAAGCCCTCAAGGTCCGAACCATTGAGTTTTAAGAGTTTTGTTTTAAGGTAAGGGATCATACCTCTCTCTTTCATTCCATGTACTCTCTTTTATGTCATTTCTTTTATGATCCAGGTTCTTATGTTGGAGGATGTTCTTTTATATTCATCCTGTTATCGTCTTCATGTTCATATGATTACATACTCCCTCATTCTATCATCAATTCATTTTATGAATGATTAAGTGGCGTCGTTAGTCTGCCGAATTTTTAAGGGATTCTTTCACCCTTCTCATTTTCAAGTTCTATTTTCATGTCAAGTCTTTCAAGTTATTTTTTATTATGTTGGGGTATTATCTCTATATCTATCATACTGATATTTTATTTTCATATGATGAGATACCCTATTTGATCTCGTCAATTCATTTTTTTTATGTTTTAAGTGATGTTGTTAGGCTGCCGAATTTTCATAAGAGAAATCTTCTTTTTGTCTTCTTTCCATGTTTTTCATTTCATATGGTATTTCTATAAAATCTCATCACCATGTTCTTATATCCATTATATTCTATACCTCTAATGTTATATGAATATTTTATGAGTGGGTCACCCATGTCCCATATCTTTTTAATGTTTCTAAAACCCTGTAACATAACTGTTATGCTGCAGAATTTTCATCTCAAAATGTCTCTCTCTTTTTCTCAAATTCTATTATTTTATTAAGTGAATACTCAAAGATATTTCTCCAATAATGGTATTAACACACACACACACATATATATATATATATCAAAATGATCTATTTTAAATTCTTGGATTTACATACATGAAAACCCGCTTTCCTTTTTTTGTTGGTTTAAAGTGACATAAAGATCATGTCTTTAAAGTAGTTTTTAAAAACGTTATGATTATGAAATGAAACCCATTTATTTTTCTCTATATTGGTGATTTATGAAATTTTTGATGATGATATATGTGGCTCACATGATTATAAAAACAAATTTAAGGGTGCGCCCTGATAAAGCTCCAATGCATTGGGTAATGATGTAACCACTAGAGATTACAATTTTAATGATACCTTGGTGAATAACCTTGGTTATTTCAAATGACACCTTGGAGATGGACCTTGGTGATATGTTCATGATTTTCAAAGTTAAATGTTGTAGCCACATCTTCATGTTATGAAATATGTTATTTTTATTATGATATGCCTCATGATTTCATTCTCATGCCTTAATGTTCTTTTTTCATGACTTTATTGATGTATCGGAAGTTCACATGTTAAATGTTTCCCCTTGTTTCCCTTACTGGGCCTTCTTCTCACCCATTCTTTTGATGTATATCCCCAAGTTATGAGATGCAGTAATGAACCTAGGATGAACATAAGGAGAATCCTTTCATGTGTTTAAGAATAATGTTTTGTGTTTTCATGTTTTAAGTTCTTGGTTTCCAAGACACTAAACCTTAAAGATCCACGGTTTGGTAAAATGTATTGAAAAGTTATGTTATAAAAAGGAGGGATGCTATAATTAGGGCACCTTGAGAGGATTATATAGAGAGGTGGTAATATTTTTGACGAACTCCAAGGTATTTGAGTGAAGAGGAAGTGGGTGCTTGGGTGGGTTCATATAGGAAAGGAGAGGGAATTCATTATTATTTAGGTTTGGGACACCACACATTAAACTAATCAAAACCACATACCAAACCATTGTTTTTTCCCATGGTTTTTTCCAAAGGGGAGTGAAAAAAAATATTTTATAAGGCCAATGGCCTAAATTTTTAAAACAATGGGGTTGCTTATGTGGAGGTGAGTCACACTCACATGGAAAACAATTTTAAAAGACAAAAAAAATTTAAGCTTTAAGGGTCCACTAATGATTTTTAAAATAAATAAAAAAACACAAAATCACATTATTTTAATGGTAAAACATATATTGGAAGAAAATTATTTTTCCATTATTTTATTACATCACTATTGCGTTATTATGATGTCATAAAAAACATTATATATTTAAACAGTATTTAATTTTTACCCAAAAAATCAACTGTCTCAGAGAATTATAAAAAAATTACCACTGTACAGTTTAGAAATCCTGATTCCAAAAATAATATTCATTTTATCAAAATAATTTCTAAATATTTGATTTTTTACTTTTAAAATAAAAACCAACATTTATCGATAATTCATGGGTTTTGAAAAAAATAGCTTTCAAACCTGAATAAAAATTACAATTGCATTCATAAAATTATATGATAATTTATATTTAATAAAAAAAATTTTATAATTAAAATATTATTTTATTAAAATATTATTTAATTCCAAAATCCATTAATTCATCAAAATAGATTTCTTAGTTAAATATTAACTAAAAATACTATTTGTTCTTTAAAAACTATTTACAACTTAACAATAATAAAATGAATGTAAATTAATTATTATATACAAAAATAATGCACAAAATCATTGTTCTAATGTCTTCTTTCATAACCCTTCATAACACATGCATATGACCTTAGTATAAGGTGTGCGGGGGTGACAGACTCTTGGGGTGGATCAGATAAGATTGATCGAGTGGCAATCTCTATTAACTTCCAGTTCTCTCGTTGGCGGTTCCGCTTAAGCTTAACACGTTGATGCTCATATTGGTATTGGACAAGATTGAATCCCAATGACACCAACTCTTTTCCAAGCTCCGACAAATGGGATTCATATGGGGAATGTCTATGGGATGAGGCCATCGCTTCCTTTGTCTGAGTAAATTTGATTTGTTAAATCCATATATTTATACTAATCAATTGATCACTTTTCAATGGATATATTATAAACGAAAAAAATTCATAAAGGTATTTTCAAATCCAAAACATAGAACCAATTAAGTGAATACGTTATATATAACCATAAAAAGTCATTTATATATACCAAGATGAATTTTCATTAATGAATATTTGGGTCATTACAACTGGGAAGTTACTTATTGAAAATTTAATTAGGGAGAGTTTTACCAATGATGAAATAAGTAGCTCTGAAGAATAATAAGAGTAAACTTAAATATATTTCATACTAAAAAGTTAATTGAAATAATGTTATCAAAAATTGAAAATCTTGAGATAGGGAATAATAAGTTAAAGGAAGATGGTCAACCCATTAATAATCATGAAATAGTTCATTATGAAGAAAAATATAATGTTTTGAAATATATTCACATCCAAAAAAGTTACTTGATAAAGAGAAAACACACAATGTCAATCTATAATAAAAGGTGGTGGCATAAGACAAAAACATTGATCTTATTCAATAAAACCGGTTGAAGCTAAATAAAGAAAATTATACATACAAAATTAAATTCCTGATGTTCGTTAAATATTTGAGGAGGTTTAATCTCAGAAATATTGGTAAGAATTAACCAAAAAGGATAACAAAAAAGGATTAATATATTGTGAAAGGGTCTCAAAATAAGATCCAATTCAAGAAGATCATGTATGTAGCTAAAATAAAAGAATAAAAAAATTCATCGACTTCTAAAAATAAAAAATTAATCTAAAAACTAATAAATTGGGAAACTATATTTACAATAAAAACATATATAATTTGATGAATAATATTTCAAGAGTCTACTAATATTTTGGTTCATAAAAATAATCCATGAGTTTTGGTCATAAAGTTGCTGGGATATAGAAACACGGTTTTGGAAAACATACATGTTACAAAGGAAGATATGTTTTTCATGTATATTTTTAATGATTTGGAAGGTTCAAACATATTGAGAAGTAACTTTGGTTCAATAATTAATACTACAATGGGTCCGAGATGTATTGTAGGTAGATTTTTAGGTGGAGTCATTCCACTCAAAGATGACATACATAAAAGAAATCTGAAAAATCCACATTGAAATTTGAAATCATATTCCAATATCATGAAACTCTCTGTAAGAATTTTTATTAGCATGTACATATTTCAAATAAAAATTCTGATTATAATTGCCTATAACTTTTTTGATGAAAATTTTTAAAATCATCAGGAGAAGAAGGGAAAGGTAAAATAGAAGGGTCTTTTGGATGAAGTAGGACTTCAGGCTATAAAAGTAAAACAAACTTGGATTTGGGATAATTTCTATTCTTTACACATGAATAGATATTTGAAATGATTGAATAATTTAAAGGAATAAAAAGAACAAATACAAAAAAATTAAAAGCCGAGTCTCTCAAAATTAAAGTAATTCGATCAACTATTATTGGAAAAAAAAATGTGAAATCAAGAAGTTCCTAATTTGTTGAAGTATTCAAACAAAATTTGTTAAGTGGTTCAAAAATATTAGATAAAATAAATGAAGTCACATTTACAAGTGATTATTTTTTATTAAATGAATCGAATATGGGGATGTGTTTACAAGTGGATAGAAAACCAAGGGAATCTTGTTATAGGGTGTAGATGTATATAATTCATGTTATATAAAATATGAAGAAATTTAATTATATAATAAAAGTATTGGCTACATGTTCCAGAAAAAATGAAAATTTTAACAAATATAATAAGTGTTCTTGATGTCCATAAATTTATAATAAGTAAAAATTCATGTTGTTCAATATTCCTAAAATGAAAATTTTCAAATTCTTTTCAAAAGAAGTTTGAGATACATACATCCCATAAATTGGAACTCATACATTCTAACATATGTAGACCTATGATAAAGAAATAAAAAATATAGATAAGTTTCTTATTTCTTTTACTAATGATATTACACATGTTACATTTATTATTTTTTAAAACAAAAATCATTATCTCTCAAGATATTCAAATGTTTCTAAATAGGTGCAGAAAGGATATGTGTATTCTCTATAAAAGGAATTAGAAATAATATTAGCACTGAATGAAAAAATAGAAAGTGGAAATTTATCTTGAGAATCATGGAATTCTTCATGATATTAATGAAACATATACTCCACAAAAATATATAATGTCTCAAATAAATAATATAAAATAGGTTAAGATGGCTCAAACCATATTAAATGAACATGATAGTTCTTGATTATGTTGAAGATAAGTTATTTGTGATGTAGTCCACATTTAAATTCACTAATTTTATAGACTAAATTAATACATGTATTCATATGATATTTCTTATAAAAAAACCCATTTTTAAACTAATTATGATTGTTAGGTTTCCCTTCTATTATCAATGTCGTAGGTGAGAATATCTATAATATTTATCAAAGTGGGGTTGATGGTATCTTCCATGCATAACATCTAACTCATAGATAATAGAGATGGTACAAGAAATAAATTTTTTTACATGATGACTATGTTTGTGTGAAATTACTAGAACATTCAAAAAGAAAATATTAATAGTCATTAATATATATAAAGTGATTTGAAGACAAATTTGTTTCTATTGAACATAAAGTTAAGGTCTTTAACTGATGTTATGATATAGAATATATATAGTATGAATATTTTCATTTAGATATTACAATTGTTGAGGGACAATAATGACTATATCATCCAAGGATGATAAACAAAGAGAAGGTTTAAAATATATTTGGGGATTAAAAAAACATTTTCATAACATAAGAACATATATAATAGGTTTACATACCTCTTTTCTTAAAAAATTGATCCAAGAAATTTTTAAGAATCATTGGTCCATAATGATTAGATTGATTACCTAAATAAAAAATTATATCATATTCATACAATTGAGACATGGAATATGGAACTAAAAACTAAAGATAAATTTTATTTTCAATAAAGCAGGTTTCCAAAATAAGTTGAATTAAAGAGTTGAAGTGGTAATAAACAAAGAAATATTGGTTTGTAAGGGATAGTAAAAGTTAAATGGAATTGATATTTAAGAGAACATTTCACAATTTCAATCGTTGGAACCATTTTATTATTTATTAAAATTGTTTCTTAAAAGAAATATAAGATTTTATAAATGTATGTCATGTTTTATTTTCTCAATGGATGGATAGAATAAGACATCTATGTTGGGAATCTAGGCAGTTTATTGATATGATAAAAAGATAACTATGTCTTTCTAAGATAAAGAATGTTTTATATAGGTTGAATTAATCCTCAAGAGATTTTTATTCCAAGAACTATTCTTATTTGAAGAAGAAAAACATTATGTAATAAATACTGAATAATAACCAATACATAAAATAAAATCAAGTGGTTTCTCTCATTGATGTTTTTTATGTTGATGATATCATATTTTTAACAAATAATGAATAATATTATGAATGGTTTTCCAAATATATGAAGATATTGTTTGAATTTTATATTCTTGGATAAATGAGGTTCATTCTTAGATTGAAAACTTATCTAGATAATGATCATAATTTCTAATCACCAGAGACATATTTCAAGGAAATATGTAAATTATTTGGTAGGGAATATTCAAAAAAACATTCCAATCCTATCTCAATGGGAACAATTATTTTTGAGGATGATGTTGGTAGGGATATTGATTCTAAATATTTTATTAATTTGATTGAAATCATATTATATTTAACAACTGATAAACCAAACTTGGTTTATGCTATTATCCTATATTCCATATTTCATGGTGATCCTAAAACATCCTATAATTTATCCAGAAAAATAATTTATATATGTGTTCAGTGAACAGAAGATTATATTATAATGTATGATAGTAGGGTAACCTTTAATTTTTTGTCTTTAAAAATACAATCTAGGTAGGTTTTTTTTATCGTAAAATATACCCATCTAATTGATCTTTCTTACAACTATAATGTTGTGTAAGTTCTCTTACCAAAAAGAAAAGTGTAGAAACTCTTGATGTTATAAAATCTATTTATTTTTCTTCCAATAAATCTATAAAATAATTAACATGGATGAGGTAATAGTTGGAAGATTTATTATATGATGTGGATTTATCAATATTAATGTATTTTGATCAACAAAGTGTTATCAATTACACAACGAATCTAGTTAAACATTCAAGATCAAAGAACATTAATACTAAATATCAATTAAACAAAGATCTTGTGGGTAGAAATGAAATCATGTCTTACTATGTACCTATGAAGGATTAGGTTCCTAATATTTTCACTAAATCATCACTAAAGGAAACATTTTCAAAATTAAGGTCAAAAATGGGTGTTCTATCACTCCCTTTTCAAGGGAAATGCATTTGTTTTTCTATCTCATATCCCATAATTTATTTATATATTATTTTCTAAGGGGAATAAATATGAAAACATAGATCTGTCCATTGATATTTTCTTTATATAGTTAGAGAGTTATTATATTTAGGGGGAATTCTTAAAATATATAATTTGTAATGCTATAATGTTTCTTTTTTCTGAGTAATTTTAACAATTTATTAAAAAAAATTATTGGAACAATTTCTTATAGGTTAAATTTAGTTCATATTGAGAATATCTGATGAATAAATAAGTTTTAAATAATTTTTTACCACAATTGTTTATAAAATATAAAATTATATTTCTATTATTATTGTTTCTTACACCTCGATAGTTCCCATAGGCATTTAATTGTTCTATAGTGATTCATATTTTGAGTTTTATTTCTGCAGTAATTTACATTACTTAGTTATTAAAAAAATACAAAGGTAGTGAATATAGAGAACAAAAGGTTTTTAAATGTTACTTAATTGGTGAAGAATTTGTTTCATATGAAGTGGAATTTTTTATGTTGTTTTAATTTTTTGTTATCACATATATCAATACGTAATGACAATAAATTAAACCATGACAAATAATGTTCTTCTATGAGTAATGGTGATAGACTTTCTAAAGTAATATTATTTAGTGTAATAATCTTATATGTGATATAATTTCAATAGAATAATCACATACCTTCAATGATTTTTTTTAATTACATGAGAAACATCGGGAATCATTCATCACTATTTGTTCATCTTTATAAACAACACAGATCTTCTATGTGAATAAAGGACTCAACCAGATTTTCCATGATTTTCTCTTAATCCATGTGGAGAGGGGATATTCAATGCGAATTATTATTCATGGTTATTTCATAAGAATATTATTTTTAGTATGAGAACATAAAAATATTCTATGATAATAATTCTTCTATGATTATAGGCATGGAACATCAATGAGTGAATATGGATCAACATAGAATCACATGGTATGAGGAACTATTGTGAGTTTCCCAAGGAATGTGGATTTGTGGATTATTGAAGAATAGGGATAGAAAATAAGGCAATGAAAATTAAGGTGGTCTAGTAAAAATTAATTATAAGGATTATGATTATTATAATTCTTGAAAATTGGAATTTTTAGGATACAAGTTTGAAAAAATAAGAGAGATCCATTATAACTATTCAAGTCTACTTAATAAAATAATAAGATATAAATTTGTTTTGTATATCCATTTTCATGGGAGGAATAATGATGATTCACCATGTTTTCCATGATGTTTCCATTAAATAAGAGGTATTAGGTAATATTTGAATGGAAACTGGAGGAAGGTATCATAAAAATTCTTACAATATGAATTATGGGTGAAACATTAGATTTCAAGCATGATATACACATGTTATCTGCATATGATGAATATTAAAATTAATATGGAAAGATGAAGGTACGGTTTTGAGGGTATTTGTGGGTAAGAATTCCAAGATTGAAGTTGGTATGATCTAATCACTATACCAGGCATATATTGACGCATGAACATGGATATAATGTGAAATAAATATAGGATTAAGGGTGAATTAAGAGGTTTATATATTTTTTCTTGTTTTCACGTAGTTATAAAAAATTATAGATAGAGTTTATTTTATAATTTATTCTAAAGACATGATTATAGAATTATGGTAACTTGAATATGAAACTATTTATGTAGTATATAAATATTTGAATAAATAAGAAAGATAAGGTGTGAATAATGTTTCAAAATATATTTTATTTATAGTTGGTAAAGATAATGTATGTTTTTTCCATTTTGAGGAATAATAATAATGAAAAATAAAATAAAATAGAATATGTTATTTCTTGTTTATTTTTACAAAATTTAAGAATAATAGAATCTAACTTGTGTTAGGGAATATGTAAAGAATTAAATATTTACAATGATGATGTACTAAATCATGTTTTTAAAGGTTCAATCCATTTTGAAAAATATTCTTTATCATATTATCTATGCAGGGAACACATTAACTATCAAAGAAATATTATGCCAAACATGATATGGATATACCATGGTTACTATTAACCAAAATGATTTTTTTATTTTAGTCTTTGTGATCTTGTATTATTTCTAGATCATTATAAGGAATAACTACTATTATTGAGTAGTGAACATATGGGTGTTTGTATGTGTTGTGTTCCAATAGATTCCTTTCTCTCTAACCATGGGTGAAGTGTATTTTCAAATAACAAAGTATAAAAAAGATAGGAACACTAATTCACCACCTCTCATTGTTCACACGTATCCTAATTGGTACTTTAAAAACATTTGGGAATGCAGCTTTTTCTAATGACCATAAACTATAAAAACCCATTCGTACTAGAGGATTAACCTTAAAATTATCATCCTTGGTCCTAAAAATATTATCTAAAAAGGAAAATCATTATTCAAAGATGCACAACATTAAAAATCACATCATTGGTCCTTATATAATGACCTTAAAAGGTATGAGGTTACCTGTTAAGTGGAACTTAACAATATTGGTTGTGATTCCTTTAATATGAATATGTATGAATCCCTTTTCATGGTCTTAATAAAATCCTTAAAATACCTACTTCATCCCTGGATAGTGATAAATTTCGGAGTGATCAGATCTTCTCAATTAAACAATAATGTAATCATTCCGTAAGGGAGAAATGGAGAACCTATACTATATTCATAAGTTCTCATTAGTGCATCGAATCTATTGATCGTTTTTTAAGATGGTAAAAAGTATTGTTATAATAAAACATGTGTAATTATTATGAAGTATTTCATGAATATGACTTCATTCTATAATAAATTCACAAACTAGGAAATAATTTATCCTAATGGATGAGTCGATCTCTTGTTGTTTCAAGCCATATGCAATTCAATGTGTCGATGTAAATGTACTAGTGATCCATTGCATTGTGAAGAAGGCTTGAAATTGATAGAAAATCTACATGGTAAGGTAGAAGTGGGAGAAAAATATTTATTTTCAAACATTTATGAAACATTTTTTGTATTGAGTACTGTCATTTGTGCCTATATAAAGAGTCCAATATCATGAGATGGTGTTTTGATTACTATCTTATAATTCTCCTTGAATCTAAAGATATCATTCTATCTCACATTATTTTTATCTAACCTAAGTTTCTACGAGTTAATAACATAGAATACATTCTAATCATTGGGAGACTCATTCAATCGATGTATACGCAAGAAGGAGGAATTATATTGGTTTCTCCTTAGTGACCACTATCATTCTCACTTGGATGATCTTGAAAAGATTCAAATAGAATGATATGAAGTAACAATCTTATTCACTTATTTATTTTTGTAAAATATGAATGGAAAGTCATTATAACATTTTTAGTTTCTGTTTAATTTATTCTCTATCTCATAATAAGATTCACTCCCACCAAAACTCATAATTATGGTGATATACTTAAAAAGATAGGAGATGGGATGCATCAATGATATTGGAGTATGACAAATAAATAGTATTAAAAACTATAAATACTTAAATATTAGGTAATGGAATTAAATTTACCATCATTGAGTATAAAAATATATAGAGAAATAATGTATTAAACATGATATCCTCTTAATGATAACTATTTTCCTCAAATGGTAGCTTTATGTGGGGGTTAATTAAAGGTTTAAAAAATAATGAAAAAATTCCCTTATATAAAATAGTTCTTATAAAATATGTTTTGATATTTTTTAATTATTTTTTTATATAATTGTAATACAATAGTAGAAATATAAAAATATTTTATACTGTACAATCCCCACATATTCAAACTATATAAATATAACTATAAAGGTAAAGAAAAATATATATTAAAAAAATTAATATAATGACAGGAGGGGTGGTTGATAAAAAATTAAGAATACAACTAAAAATTTAATTTTGGTTATCTTAGTTTGTCTCCCTTGATATTATTTTATTTTTATTTGAAGAAGTAATATGATCAATACCTTAATCTGGATACAAGATAATTCTATGAGAGAACCATATTTATTAAAGATCAAATGTAGAAAGCTCCAATTCTGAGAAATTCTTCAATCAACATTATTGGTATAAGTTAAGTCTTTACCTTGGGTTCTCTTTTATCAACAATGAGTACTAGTAATTAAAAAATATAATAATAATTTTTTTGTTTCTTTACCGTGGAACCTCACTCAATAAAAGTGACAAAACAAGAAACATAATCAAAATCTCACACTCACTAAATTTTAGATATTTTTATCAAACATTTGATCATTATTTTAAACCTAATACATTTAGTATATTTATAGAAAATAAGAAATATAACTTTTTAAATGCCTCTCTATAAATATTTAATACCATGTGACTTATAGTGATTCTATTATATTTTTGGATTATTAATGATAGATTTAAATCATTTTCAATATCCTTTATATTATTATTTCATTTATCATATTTTGATGTAGCTTTACAACATTACTGATAAATATCATTACCTTTATATATATATATATAGTTTTTTTATTCTAAACTCAATGTCTGATTAATATGAATATTTATATTTTCATTATAATTGTTTTCTACTAAAAACAATTTAGTAAACATTGTTAAAATAGATTATGTATATTTTGATTTATCAAAATAATGTAATTGACAAAATTTCATTTAGAAAAATAAATCAACAATATCCCCCATTTTTATAATAAAAAAAATCTGAATAAATAGTCTAATAGTTTTTAAATGGATATAAAATATAATAAACTACCCTATTAATCATTCTCTCCCAACTGTAACTTTTATCCTTTAGAAAAATTACATAGCATGATAGCCTTTCTCCCCCTGTGGGATCCTCAAAAAGAATTTATTAGGGTTAAACATAGTGAAATTTGAAGAACATAAAAAATGAGAGTCAAATTTTTTGGATTAATTAAAAAAATAGAATAGATTGAGGAAATAATGTCTTATAATTTGTTTCATGATTCTCTATCCATTTTTATAAGTTCTCATTTTTTTCTACCAAGTCCTCATTTTTTCCTTTAAAGACATCTTAATTGTTTTTCAACTCATATTTCTTATTCTCAATATCATTATTTTTCTTTTATAAATTGATAGTTTTTATTTTTTAACTTTCTATAAATTCATACATATTTTTAAAAACCCAAAAATTATATGATAATCTTCCTTTACATAAAAGAGATCAAGCTTCATAAATATTTTTCTAATTGATAAATATGTTATGATTTTTTGTTGTCTTGTACGACTAAATTATATCATTATATTTTTATATAAAATTTATATTCACTAATATTTTTATTAGTACTATGAAATCATTGAATCATTATGGTCCCATATTTAATTGTTAAATCATTCTTTGTATTTAATAACCATCAAAATAAATCAACTTTTACAAACTCTTTAAGAATTATCTGCTCAAGACTACATATAAGGATCTTGGAAAAACATTTCATATTAATTTCATAAACATTTGAAAAAAAATTCCTAATGGAAGTATATTTATTTTATGAGTCTTTAAAATTATATTTATCTTTACTTCTTGAAACTATATTATCAAATTAAACTACCTTATTATTTTTAAACATCAAATTCATCATATTATTTTTCACCAACCTCTAACACTTTCTTAAAATTGGAATCATCAAATTTTTTCTCTTGATCATTATTGGAGGAAATGAGAACATTTCCGGATTGATTTTTATATTCTTTGATATATTCAAATAACATGTAATATGATTTTGAATAAGACGTTTTTTAAGATATTTTTGATTAATTAGGACATTGGAGGATTTGATGACTATATTTTCTCTATTTATGATGTAATTTATGGATGTTAAAAGATATTATCTACAGATATAGTCACTCTTTCTTTATTATTCTTTATTTGTATAACTAATTAAATAAATGAATTTTTAAATACCCATATATTGGATGTACCACTGAGACAAGGGTTAAATAAGTGGTAATTCTTATAAAATTTATTTCTAAATAAACTGTTGATGGAATTTTATGGTCTAATCCACTAAAAATAATATATATACCTTACATGAAAATTCATAAAGTTAAATCAGTATATGGTGAACCAGATTTTTATATAGTGTCCCCCTATGGTGGGTGACTGTGGCCTTCCTATATTCAAGTCAAGTTTATGAAATTGATTATCTAATACAATAAAATTGCTAATTATAAGTGGGTTTGGGCAGGGTTGACATCAATATCACAACCCTTTGTTTCATGATAATTGATATTAATGGTTTTGACCAACTTTCAAAACTGTAAACCAACACAAAAAATATGTAATAATGTCTTCGAGTTTCGTTTTCAACATAAAGTTATATTAACATGAGAATATAAAATATATTAATTCTACACATGGCTGTAAAGTTTATGTCTAGAGATTTACCATCTTGAATTTTTAGAATGTCTTCTTTTGTTCACCATTATATTAAAATCACACTATTACTTCCTACTAACCACAATATTTTTATCCTCTAGAATACTTCACATATATGCCTTTAAAACTTTGTTTGTCTGGGTTTATATGCCATTAGAATCTAACAATTAAAAAAATATTATTTCACGAAATAAAACTACTTTTGGAAATAGATTTTCTTCATGAAACCTCTAGTCCAAAAAATATACTTAATGAAAATTGAAAAACTCACATCATAGACATAGAAAGCACTATTGTTTTGAGGTACAACCATTAAAAGTATGATGAAAACTATATAAACTTCATGTTAAAGTTGGTTTCTAGTAAATTCTTCAAATAGATGTAATATCAAACCTAGTCATTGTGTAGTACTATATTTCATAAAAAACATAAAAAAATATATAAGATACTTCAAAAAAATATTTGTAATAGTTATGGGAATCATGAAAAGATATGGCCATTAAATTCATTACATTAATATAGATCTCTGTCAACCCTTATTCTTTTACATCTCTTAAATTATATATAAATGATGCAACCACGGGGTATTTATAAATAATATCACACCTTAACACTTTTATAAAATGAAACTGATCATCCATTTAATTCACATGTGCTTCTATTTATGTCATAAAAATGATATTTCATGAACATATCATATCATTTATCTTCCACAGTTTATGGGATAACAGAATAAATTTCTTCCACGGTACATCAATGGTTTTAGGAACTATCAACTATAGATATGACAAAAACATATTCATTATTTATGAAATTTCAGTCATAAATGTCTCAAAATAGTAACAGGGGGCATAGTGAGGAAACCCAACCTGGTCTCTATGTGAAATATAACTATCTATGGTTTTATTTCAACCAATGTGTGATAGATTTTTTAATATATAAAATTTACTGTGTAGCATAAGTTATACATTAACCTTTTAAATAGAATCACATTGCTTTATTTATCTCAAATTAACATACTCTTCCATTGAAATCCTTTGGTATTGTCCCACAACTGAGGTTCTCAGTGCTACCTATCTTTATGGTTTTGTATTAACACTACCCATTAGTCTTTGTATCTTTGTTAACCATTAGAGGCAATTTTCTCTTATATATCGACAATGGTTAAAATATACCTATGAGCATGGATGTTCTCCCTATAATGGTTGGTTGGTCGATTTTGATTCAAGTTGAGAGTTAATACTTTTTTTCTCCTCCCCATTGTCAAATTAAATATTCAACATGGAATTACTAAAATTATAAATTTATGTTTTCACTCTGAATATAGATTAAACTAAAATATTACTCAATTATTCCATATTATCATTCAAAATATATTATTCATACAACAATATTCATGATCAATATTTTTAGATAGATTATATTAACTATAACGGTTTTACATTATTTAATAATAGATCTTAAGTGTTTAAATAGGTAAAAACATAAAATAACACTTCTGAATTTATTATAGTTAGTTCACTCATATTCTAACATCATTATACTTATTTTACACTTAATATTAGTTCATCAGTGACCAAATATATCTTTGAAAACAAATACAATACTATGAATGATTTAATGTGTTCTTCAATATACACATTTGGATGTGTTTTGATCACAAATAAATCATCTTTAAAAAATCTCACAAGAGTTATAAAATAAAATCCTTCCTCAAATACTAATTCTCTCACACAAAACTACCATATAAAGTAATGTTTCTGAGATGATTGCAACTCTCATTGATGATAAATTTATAGGAAATTGATTAAATTCTCCCCCACCCTTAGTTAATTAACTCTCAATTAAAATGTTCTCCAGCATTTTAAAATAATCATGTCTTCATGTACATAACATATAAATATAGATTTGTGTACCCTTATCTCCCATTGATAACATAATCAAAGTCCTAGTGGGGTTTGTCCCATGATTTATTATTTTAGAGGAGAAGACTGAATGTGATGTTTCATCCTCAACCCTTAAAATATTTCTCTAAGAATAGTTATGGTCAATTTATCAGTAATGTGATATTCTGTTGAAATGTACCTTAAATCTACATCTCTTTTTTCCAATTTCACCTTAATTAAATGATATTCAATATCAGTATATATTCATATGGATTGTTTCACTGGGTTATTATAGAGATCAAATTCACACTTGTTATTAGAGAAAATATTAAATAGTATTCTAAAAATCACCATCATATATTCCAACAAAACATTGAACAATAAAATTTGATTATCAAAATTTATAGAAAAAATATTCTCGACTTCAGTTTACTTAAGGTAATAGAATTTTATTTCTTACTATGTATACTCACATAACTTTATCCCAAGAAGAAACTTCATCTAGATGTTAATTTATAATAATTGTAATCTCTAGACCAATCATCATTAGTGAATCCAAGAAATTTAAATTATCCACTTATTTTATTTTGGATCAATTTGATATATAGAAATCAAAATTACTACATACACATTATATGGGCTTAATATCATAGGGTAAATTACGATTAAAATTGACTTCCTAAAGTATTTATGATTAACAGTCTCACATAATTCATCATATCTAAAATTTACACCAACTGTATTGGGTGTGGAACATCATTTAAATATTCCATGACAAATTTCATCAACAATTTCATGGTATATTATTTTTGTCAAATAAACATACAGTTTCTCTTTTATAGTACTTGTAACCCATGAAATAAATTCATCTCTTTGACCATTGACATTTTAAAATACATGAATACTCTCATTAATATGTAAATATTATGTCATCAACACACCCAATTAATATTATAGTACTTGTATTAAACTACTTAATATATAATTTTATATCAAATTTTAATCTAATGAATTTTAAAATATCTCTGAAACTATCCAATTTTGAAAAGTAGTATGAAAGAGCCCATTTCAACCCATATAATAATTTCATAATTTTACACATTTTTTCCCATCAATATCATGAATGAATAATTAAAATTTCTCAATAAATATTTATTCTTCAATATCCCCATGAAAAAAATTAGACTTCATATCCACATGATAATTACTATTGTTTCAATGATCTATAACTTCCAAAAATATTATAAATGATTTTACCATATCTATAAGTAATAAATATTCCTTAAAGTAAACATATTTCATCTATGAATATCTTTTTCTTATTAATCTAAATTTACTCCTTAAGATATCACCTTCTTCATTACGTTTATTTCTAAACATACATTAAATTCATATTATAATCCTTCATTTTTGTATAGAAATAAGATTCAAGGGGTCATTTTTTTAAAATTTGATTAACCACATAATTCACTACACCAATCCAATACTTGTTCTCAATAGACACCACCACTTACATTGGTTCAATATATAAAATATGTGTAGTTTTATTTTCAATTATATATTTTTTATAATTATGTATGGTATATTCCTATCTACAAATAATATTTTATGATTCGATATATATCATCAATATCTAAATATTTATCTTTTTTACTCTAGTAGTTTTATCCTCATCCCTGGTTTAGTCTCAATCATCATCAACTACCTCTTGTTCATGTATAGTATTCTATTTAATCTCTTCATCGGTAATTTATATTTTTCAACTTTAAATTCCTTAGAATATTATTATATTTATGTATCTAAATTTATTTTTTATAATATTCAGATCATAATAATTTACTAACATTTATAGTATTTAATCAAGTATCGATAGCCTCTACCAGTTGATAGATATCCCATGAATATCCCTTATTCATCTTTCACCTAGAATTTCCCATTATTTCCAGTCTTGATCTTTGTGAAATGATATATAGTAGTAATTTTGTGTTATTACATTATAGTATAAATGTTATAAAATATATCATATAGAGTTTTATATGAATCTAGTTCAAAAAATATGTGTTCTGAATATACACAACTATACACACTACTTCTCCACTGTAAAATTTTGATAGTTTATTTTCATATAGAATGGTTCTTCCCATTTCAACCAAAATTCAATTATTTATATATTCTACTTTATTTTCTTAAGTATTATAAAGAAAGTTTTATTGATTCTTAATTCTATTATTTGAAATATATTATTCACAATTAATACATGTTAACTCCTTAGTATTATTTATTCTGTATTTCTTAATATATATTCATAGATGTATATCAAATTTTCTATTGAATAACTTCAAATATTCTGTTGATTCAAAATTTTTATTTTAAACAAAACATATTTAATCTAGGAGAAATAATCAGTTAACATGATAAATAAAAAAATAACAATTTATTGATCATCTTGGAAAAGGTCTAAAAAAACCAGAACGAACGAGCTCAAGTGGCCTAGTGGACTAAATCTATACCATTTTTTGAGTCTCATGCATAAGCTTCCCCTTTTGATAGTTTTTATGGACAAATTATCATTATTTAATAAGAGAGATGAGGTCTCTCTTCATATAATTATTTTATATTTTACGGAAATTTATTTGACTATATTATCTAATTATTCTATGCCAAATGTTTGTTTCATCCCTTGGACTCAAAGAATAAGAATTTTAAGGATCAAAAAATTGGAATAAATAAACTCTAGTTATTTCTACCAAAGTGATAGTTATTCCATATTTTTATTTCAGGATGAGGTAATAAATTTTCATGAAAATAAGTTCATTTTCATATTTATAAGTTTGGATCACATAAAATAGATTATTTTTAAGAACATTCATAAAAAGAATATATTTTCATTTTAGATTTGGGGATTCTATATCACTAGTTCCAAAACCTTGTATTTTAAAATTACAATAATTACCAAAATTCAATACTCCAATATTATATTACTCATTGTTATATATAATTTTTCATTACTTTTAATGTGATGGTAAAAATCATTAACATGTATCCATGGCTTTTCCTTCTATATTACCATTAAATAAATGTCAATAATCATTGATTTTTTGGACATATTCATCATCCAAGTTCGATTTTAATTTTCATCCAAGAAAAGATTAAAAATCAGAGTAGTCATAAAATTGTATAAATAATGACCTTATTCATCACACTTGTCATTTATTTCTTCCAAATATTCAAATATATTATAGATATATAAATCTGATTATATTTTATTCTATGAAATTTCATTCCTTATTTTTTCCAAATTTTATTAGAATTTATTTATTTTTTTCTTTGTATTTATCCCCCTCAAATCATACATGCTCCAATGGAGTGACATGTTATACCAACAGTAGTAGGTTTTGTTTCCATATATTATACAATACTAGAAAAAACATTTAAATTTGGATCCCTTATACTGATAAGAATCATGTGTAGACAATCATTGTTCTTTTCCTACTATTTGACATTTTACCTTATTAATTGAAGATGTAATTATTTTATCAGTTTCGTCACATTTAATTGTTGTATAAGAGAATTTTTCGACAATCATATTGGCCTAAATGTTTCTATTTCTACCAATAGAACATACAGTATTATCAATAGCATATTTATTTTGAGTTTTAATGAGAAATAATTTGACCTGCTAATTTGTAAAAAAATTCATAGAATCTAAAGTGGTTTTAACATTAACATATAGTTGTTTATTGAAATTACAAATGATATTCTACAGAATTTTTTTTCTTCAACATACTTCTATTGTCTCTTTTTCAGTTAATATTCATTCAAATCAAATTTTCTCATTAAAATCATTCACCATTTTAACATTCTCTATAACTTTCAACTTAAATTTTTTTGTTTCATCAATGTAATCATATTCGATTTTTAAAAATAATTATTTCCCTTAATTATTATTTTTATTTTTATTATAAACAGCTTTATATTTATTTTAAGATTATTAATTTTATCAATATAGTTTTAATGTTTATAATTTAACATATTTCCATATATGACTCTTCATATTTTTTGTCCACTTTATGATGTTTGTTTATTATTTTCAAATTTGGGCTAGAAGTTATTAAATTTTTCAAAAACCAATTATTTAGAATGACTACCTAAGGATGATGATTCTTTCTCTTCCAAACCAATATACTTTTTTATTTTTATTTTCTGAAATGTTTTCTGATTCTATATAGATTTCCAAACCACCTTTAAACATTTACACCATTTATTTTTTATGTCATTCATCTTGACCATCAACCTCATACTCGCTACTTTTTTTGGATAATTAGTTGAAAAATATTCTATTGTTCGACATTTGAAAAAAATTAGTGGAAGTTTTACTTTTTAATTACCATTTTCTTTAGTGATGTTTATTGATAGAAGAGACATAATTCTATTTTACCCATTATTTACCACTTATCCATTCTTGTAAAAATTGATGTTTTCAGCATCATATTTACTAATATTTATTCTTCACATAAATTCTACAAAATCCTATTAATATTTTATCAGGTAATACATTATCCTTGTCATTGTTTTCCCATACATTTCGATTGGGATGACACATATAACGGTGTATTCAAGGAGTTATTGAACTCTCAACATTATCCATCATTTTCTATAGGATATAGAGCCATTTCAAACCATGTAATTATGTTACACACCCTGTACCTATTTATGGGTATGAGCCATGAAAGGGGATTCACGCTGTGAAATTTTACACATTGTGAAGGGTGTTATCACATTATGAATTATTTAAATAACAGATGTTTTAATATGACGTTGTGGAGTTTTTAGTGTACAAGTACACTGTGGATTTCACGGCATGTGACTATATTATACACCATGAAATGACCCACATCCATTTTTAAAACATGCACACAATAGTTTTGTCTTAGTTATTTCTCAAACTCTTAATTTTTCTTAACCCAATGTTGTTCTCGAGTGTTTTTGTGAGATATCTCTCATTCTAGATTGATCTGATAGGCACTTGATAATCATTTAAATTATGGTGCACCTCTTTGGGTGAGTAAACTTTATACTTCCTCATTGTTATAGATCTTGGTGGCATCCTTAAGTTGCATCATTAGAACCATTGATATAATATATTATTTCTTCTTTGTTTCTTCTAGACATATTGTGAGATCATACTCTGGAGGACTTTTCCTTTATTATTCATGGTGTGATGGGTGTTCATTCTTGAGGTATATGGGTTTATCCCTTTCCACTGACCCCTTGTTTTCAGATTTGGATCAATCGTGTGATATGTATTTAGATACCAGGGCCTTCATTGTCATTATTGGGTTTTATTTTTTCATGGATCTCATTGAGGGCATATGTGACCCAAGAATTAAGGTAGGTGGTTTCATCTCTATCGTATGATAATGATCCTAATTAATTTTTTTATAAACTGATTTGTCAAATTGGAAAGACTTTTTTTGTGTTAAAAAAGATTTTTAAAACAGAAATGGGTTTCCCAAGTATTCGATGATGTAAAAGAAAATGGGTACTTTTAAAACATAGAAATTGATTTGAGAAAATGACCACATGGGTTACCTTGGGTAATTAAGTGGAAGGTTTATCTTGAAGACATCATCCATTTTTTTATTATCATATGGTTTTATCATAGTGTTTTCCTCTATTTTCTAGACCCCTTTTTCAAGGGGACATATATTTAAATTGTAAGTGGGTTTACTCATGGGGTATTCCTCTACATCCATGACATGTGTTCTAGGAAATGGATTGTGTGCATGATTAAATGTGGTATAATTAGTCTGTTAGTCTAACCTATAGTTTTCCGTGGTAATGATTCATGTTCTTCTTCTTCTATTTTGTACTCTTTGTATTTTTTTAGTCATCCTTGATATGAATTGTTTACCTATTTTGATTAGAACTCTAAAAAATGGAACATTTTACCATGGTTTCTATAAAAAATAATTTACTATTTATCATTCCATTATTTATTTAAAATAACCATACATGAATTTTTATACAGATACATCATATGGAAAACAAGGGTGGGATCTAACTGGGCTTATTAGATCATGCCTTGAAGTCATCTTCAGTGGTGTGTAGACCATTGTATGTATTCCAATGTATAGAAAGGAAAGGCGTTGCAACGTGGAGTTTCGGTTCCATGTTAGTTGATTTGGGTAACTAGTGGTGACATGGTGAGAGTTTATCCACACCATCACATTAAGTACCCTTTGGTTTTATTCCATTATTGTTAGACTGGTCCTTTTATGTTTTGATTACTTTCAAGTTTTTTTTTCTACTGCCTTTTTCACTATTATGGAATAGATATTCATTAGTATTCCACTATTTATTTATTTTTTTATACATATATTACATGGGGTTGTTCAGTTTGGGTGAAATCGTTCCCTCTAGTGTGATGTTCAATGCCTGAGTGTTTTTTAGCAGCCCATTGGGATCATGAATGCCCTTCTAGTATGTGGAGGATCAGTTTGGGTTCTTGTTTTGAGGGTAACCCATGTCGGGTTGATACATACTCAAAATAAATATCCTCCTTGATTTTCTTTTTGAATGTTGAAGCTTCACTCATCTCATAATCCATAAAAAATTAAGAAGTTAACAAGGGGGTATATCATCTCGGTCTTTTGGTGTATATATTTTGGGATCAAATATATAAATAATGATCACCAATAATTTCGTTAAAATAGTGTAATCATTTAATTTTAAATATGACCTTTAATTTTTTTGATGATCTAATATACTCTTGTGATTTAATAATAAATATTATTATCATAATCCATTTTCACAACTTTTAATTTACTTCTCCAAATCTTCATCTTTTATTTTTTTTACATTCACATTCCATTTATAGATCATTTTATTATTATCCCAAATCTCCTTAGTAGTTTGAGGACCAATATACATTGTTAGAACTATTTATAATAAATATATGAGGATATAATTTCATGTATTTCTATAAAATTCTAAATTACTCTTATCAGAATATGACAAAGCTGAATATTTCTATCTCAATATAAGATTCACTATAGATGCTTCAATAACTTATTGGAAATGTGGGTGGATATATGATATCATCATACTCTTAAAACTATTATAATTTTTCCATAAAATGTAGGAATACCTCTATTTGTTAAAAAAAATTAAAACTCTCCATCTCTACTATAAAAATTCTCTAACATATAAAACCTATGTTTCTCAAATACTAGTTGAAATACCCAGCAATGGGTTATACGAAAGTTAATGGTGGATATATTGGATGTATATATTTTAAATTTTATTTCTAAATAAACTACTAATGACTTATTAATATCTAATCTACTGAAAATATAATATCTCACCCTCACCTAACAAATATAAAAAAATAAATTATCGAGGACACAATAAATTTTTACAAGGTCTTCCCCTAATGTGGGAGAATAATTCCTTTCTATGGTTAGATAGAGTCTAAAAAATATTATCTATGAGAATTATAATTAAAATTATAATTAGGCTTTGTAGGGTCAACATCCACATCCCCACACTATTTTTCGTAGCCATTAATTTTAATGGTTACTAAAAATTTACAAATCACTACACCAATACAATGAGAAACATAACAATGTCTTCATATTAATTTTACATCATAAACTAATATTCCCCTAATCCACTAAAATATAATAATTTTTTTACCTAATCACAAAAATATTAAACATATATAATTTGACCATATGGAATTTCTCATAAATTTTTTATCTTTTCACCTTTGTATTCAAATCATATTATTTTTTCAAACTACTTCCAATATTTTTTACTTTTTGGTCAATTAATATCATTTTATTATGATATTTTTATGTGTGGGTATACTCGACTTAAATGTCTAGAAATTATACCAGTCTTGTTTCATAAACCAACATTATATCTGGTAAACTCATCTTCTTCCCATAACTTATAGTCCATATATTTTACCGCATAAAAATGGAAAACTCATTGTATATACTTCTCAAACCACTATTAGATTAAGGTACTACCTCCATACACAAAGAGTACACTGCATGAACTTCATGTATATGATTTTTGGTAGTATTCATATCATTAAGATGTAATATCAAGCATGATATTCATTAAAGTACAATATTTTATAACAACCATAAAAAATATTGATTTCATGGGATTAATTTCACTAATAATCACAAATAGTATTTATTCCCCATAAATAATCCTTCATTGAAACATTTATGTGAATATAGAGCTTAATTTTCCTTTTTCATTTTGTTGTCTTATATTATCTATAAATGATGTGGTCATGGGATATTTATAGGAATATTCACTCGTAATTTATTCTGAGAAATAATTCTCATCCACTTGTAGTGTAAAAATATAGAACTTAATATGTATAATAATAAAATCTAATAGGGAAACACTTGTTTAATATATGGAATTTTTTAGAAGTATTTGTTCATGGTTTCCACACCACCAAATAATTGAGAAACATTAAAAAATACTTTTATGAAGGTTTAATTACAATCAATCATAACATGATTTAAATTGATGTTGGTGGTTCCCTAGTGGAAAGGACCTCAATATATATAAGGAATCCCATAAATACATGGCAAAAACACATAAAAATTTAGTATAAGATCTATTGTAAACACTATAGGTGTTCAGGAGGTGAAATGTTCTGAATTTGAAAAGAAAGTGGGGAAAATGTTTGAAGAGTTATGTACCCTACTCTAAAAATTACTCTTTCCCATGGTAAACCCCAACCAAATCATCAAATTCATTATGGTATTTGTTCCATTGAAACCCATTATTCATACCAATAACTTCAGTTGTGATAATATTATGATATTTATGAGTTAGTATTCCCAGGGCAACTCTATAACTAACTCTGTAGGTAAGAACCAATTTATCTATCCAACTATATATAGAAATAGAATCAACCCTATAGGAAAGGGGGACATTTAAACAAACCTCAAGAATCATTGAACTAATCAGGGAAGAATTGTTATCCTACACAACCACCTACAAATCCTCAATTATAATAAATTCATTTTCAACAACCCTTGCTAAAACCTGAACCCATCTATGAGGACATGAAGAATAAAATGGATGTTGGAAATATTTTTTCAAAAAACCCACCCAACCATCCATATAAGACTAAAAAAATCAATTATGATAATTTTATGACTCATTGGGTGAAATCAAAATTTAGGGGTCTCGATGACTACCATCTCAATAAGTTTCTCATCCCAAGGAAAATAGGTAATATATGTTTTATCACAATGTATAGTGGTAAATAACATTCTCTTTAAATTGATTCAACACAATATTTATGTCCCATTATTCAAAACTCTCTTTCTCTACCCTTAAAATATTCATGTGATGAAAAAAACAAAAAGGTTAAAAAATTATTATTGACGAATCCCATGAACAATCCATTTTGTTTCCCTTTTACCAAAGACTCTAAAAATACAAGAGAGAAATTTATAATGAAATTGATAATGAGATCATGGAAACATTTAAAAAGTTACAAGTCTGAAATCCTCTCTTGGATGTAGTTAATAAAAATTCCACTTTATAAAACATTTCTTAAATAGCATTTCAAACATTGGTGGTGACTGAAGGTGAATAAGAGAGTCAACCTTGGAAGGAATGTCTCGAACTTCATATAACCATTGATTCAATGAAAATTAAAGGATCCAAACACTATTACAATACCATACACTATAGAGAATACATTCTTTTCTCACAAAAACATGGTTTATGTTATTTGATTAATGTGATACCTCACCCTATGTATACTTCTCTATAGGTTATATATATTCAAGTAATTAGCATAATCAAGAAACATTCCATCCATTGAACAACACACCCAATAAGAGTATGGAAGGACATATTCATCTAAGTAAAGAATCTAATTTTACATACATAGTTCTATAATATTAACCTAAAAGACAGTAAATCTCAAGAACGTGATCCTCTAATACTCAGAAGAACTTTTCTATAAATACCAAAAAAAATCATCAACATTCACAATGGTATGATGTCCATAGAGTTTTTGTGAGAAAATTTAAGTATTAACATTCTTGATACTATAAAACACCCTATGGATGAGTACTCCACTAATCATATCTATTTGCTAGAAGTTCTCTCTGACAACACACACAAACTACATTCACTCCTTATACCATACTCTAATTTTCTTTTCTATTCTTCACTCTTTGATTATTTGAGATTTAATTCATGTTTCAAATGTTGTGTGGGATTGGAAAAGTGATTATTTTTTATTTTAATTTATGGTTGTGTTCATTATAACATACTCATGAATAATAATGATTCTAAAAAACCATTTCTATTGATTCTATTTACATAGATAATAATCATGAGTAGATAAATAGTTTCATTAACCTCACTTATCTTAAATCACTTCCCCCAATCCAAAAATCCACCTCTATTTGAAGTAAATTTACATCCATCTATTTTAAAATATGTATATTGATGTTATTGACCAATTACATGAAATTATTACCAATAACCTCCCTCTAGAGAATGAATCAAAAATACTAAACCTTTTTAGAGAGTGTAAAAAGGAGATAGGATGGACTTTTATTGATATTAGTAGTATTATACCAACTATTTTCATGAACCAAATAATTTTGGATGATGGGGCTAAACCTATAATGAAACTCTCAATGCTAGTTAAATATCAGCCTCCTTGAAGTGGTAAAATTAGAATATACCAAACTTACTATCTACTGGGATCATTTATCCTATATATGATAGTAAATGTGTTAGACCAATACAAATTATTCCGTAGAAAACAGGAATAAGTACAATATCAAATGAAAGGAATTAATTAGTTCCATCATTTTTGAAAACAGTTGGGGAGTATGTATTGACTACCACCACCTAAATTAATCCATGTGAATGGACCAATTTCTTCTAACTTTTGTTGAAGAAATGTTATAAATATTGGTGATTAAGTCCCATTATTTTTCCCTTGATAACCATTAGGATTATTTTAAAATCCATATTGAATCTATGGACTAATAAAACACAGAATTTACCTATTTATTTAGAATATTTTCATACAAGAGGATTCCATTTGATCTCTATAATGATCTTTGTTCTTATAGTATTTTATGTTGAGTATATTTTCTTAGTACATTTAGAAATGTATGTACATTTTTATGGATGATTTCATATGTTATATCTCTTCTTTTAATGATCTTATAGAAAACCTAGGTTCTATCCTCCACCGTTGCATCAATAAGATATTGTATTAAATTATGGAAAACTGTGTTTTATGGTAGAATGTGGGATAGTTCTTCACCATGTTATTTTGAGTAAGGTAATTTAAGTTTTAAAATAAAAAATTGAAATTATTTCCTCCCTCCAATATCAAAAATTTATTCATGAGTTGTGATATTTCATGAATCATGATGGTTTTTACCACATATCCATTGAATACATTAGTAAGATTTCTCTTCCATTGACTCAATTGTTACAAAAATATTATGAATATTTTTTAAAAAAAATGAGGATAAATTTAAATCACTAAAATGGAGTCTCACATCACATACCATCATCCAACCACCATTTTGGGATCATCCCTTAGAACATTTGCATGGTACCAAAAATTTATAAAATGGGTTAGTTTTGTCATAAAATGTTGATAATTCTCCTCATGTCATTTCATATGCCTTTCGTACCCTGAAACCTACATAAGAAAACTACACATGTGATGTACCTGAACCAGATGCTACTTAAGGGGTGACCCAATATTGGTGGGCCACATGGAATCAACTGCATCTCCACAAATGCTAGAGGCTGTGGAATTGAAGTGATGTTCTAGGGTGTGTCTGTGGGGAGACTATTCCCTCATTAGGAGAGTGTATCACAGCAAAAGGAATATGAATTAATAGTAAACCTTTGAGGCAATATAAATACATAGCGAAAGAAAACTATTTCAATAGATAATGATAATAACAATAATTGTATCAACTAGGAAAATGATAATATAATGAAATGTTGCTAGAAAACTAGAAAAAATGGATACAAGACAATAGGCATAAATTTACAAAAATGTAAAGAAAAACAAAGACTACTCCAAGAATCCTGAGCTTCAACTTAGTCATCTTCTTTCAACATCCATCCTATCAGAAAACAATCAAGTGTTTGAAGCCGTATGCTTCCCTTTATCAACAACTGCAACCATTTAATGTACTCTGATCACCAATAAACACCTGGACAAGGTGTGAGATAAATCTTAGTGGGCCACCACCAATGGTGTTTATAACATCCGGCCCATGTAATTGAACATAGTAGTGGTAGGAATGCATGTATGAAGTAAATTAAGAAATACAATATAAATAAATACCCCGATATATGATTTATCCCTTACCTGGTGTCTAAACATGTAACTAGTTCATTAATTACGTAATAAATATTTAATGTTAATAGGTCACGTGAGGAATTTCTATCCCTGACATCACCTTGTGATAGTGTAATTAGTGAAGGTCCCAAGATATAACAAGGAATCCTGAAAATGATATCTCGTGAGGGAGTTCTAGAGTAATAACCAAGGTAACGTAGATCTCATGAAATGACATCTCAGTATTATTAAAGTCTAGCTATGGGGTAAGAGTCTAATCCAAGGAGTGTAATCCAAGGCATTCCATAATAAGTCACCTACTGGGTATAAGGTGATTGACCAAGGTAAAATAGGCATAAAAAAAATAGAGGATCCCATGATCTTTCACCGTGGAACCTACTAGTCAATGCTATGTCCAAGAAGTGTATCTGAGGTATCATGTAGTAATGTTAAGGACCCTACAGTAGTATAACAAGTATCCAAGGAAGATAAGTGAAATAGAGTCTAAGTGGGTATCAACCTAAGAAAACTGTATCCATGAATCAAAATAGGGTTACCGAGTCCCAAGGTATTCTCCTCTCAGAATCCATAGTGAGCCTGAGTCAGTCTATTACTATTTGATATTGTAATAATGAAATCATTCATTAGGTTCAATCAGTATCTTCCATTAGTGTGGATAGGCCAAGTAGCTTTGAAACCATTTAATCAAGACTTAATTAACAATTATATATTATTAAATTATTGAGGTTCTCTCTGCTACCGTCCATCAATATGTAAAGGGATGCTACGACCATTAAACTTTTATCCAATCTCTTTTAATAAGGACAATTTATATACTTGGTATCCTTTCTATATTACATATCTCATTAAAAATCAATTTGAAGCACTTACCTTAGGTAGGTCAAGTGGTGAGAATACATGGAACATGCCATTATGCAATTCTCATTAATAACAACCCATTTTTATCAGAAGACTCTCTATTATAAAGGTCAAGAAATGGAACACCCAAATGGTGTCTCAAACATGTCGAAACACTAAAACCCAATTTTCTCATAACTATCGACATGAGTTAGATTGATTTGTGGGTGTAATAACTAACAAATAATAACATATTTGGAAAGAGAATGACCATACAATTCTAAATAGTATAATCATGGAATGTAAATTTAAGAAATGGATTCCAAAGAAATTGGTGGGCCCCACATGAACATTCCAAAATCAACGAACATTGGGGATGAGTTTTAGATCACCCACATTTTGGTTGTACGAATATTTTACTCTGGTATCAGCCCTTGATTTTCCTCAAATCAGAGTAGATTTAAGAAAAGGTTAAAACACTTACATGAAGATATCTAGGTCGAGAGAAAGATAGATGAATCGTGGATAAAAATGACTCGAGTACATACTTTTGTGCATCTAACCTGACAAACGGAAACTTGACCAGGTGTGGGATGAAGGAGATCTCTTGATCCATATCTTTGGCCTTTAAAAATATCCAAAATGAGAGGAAAATGGGTTAATCCCACTGGTTCTCATATTAGGGAGGGAGGGTTGGATTAATATATCTTTAAGGTAATTTTAGAAATTTTTTCCAATATTTTAGCCTGTGCACGGTTTGTTCGCATGGTTTTCCAAAATATGTGAAAACCGTGTGAGACAGTTCTGCCGGAAAAAACATCCTTTTAACGGTTTGATCAAACCATGCGTAAGGAATGCATTGGTACCTAGGAAAAACAGGCATTTGGATAGTTAGGTCTCACATAAGTGTGTAAACTATGTGAGATGGATCTATCCAGAAAAACACCATCCACACGGTTAGGAAACCCTTGTGAAATTCCTACACAGTTTACTCTAAACCATGCGCCAATCCAGTTTTCCTTAAAAATATGACTTCATGGCTCTAAACAAGCCCCAGACACCCTCATAACCTTTACTAACTCATTATTCATATATATTAGGTCCAAAATAAATATTTAGACTAAAAATTAATGTATCCATACCTGAGTAAAAACCTGGGTTCTTTTAGTCTTTCCCCCTTATGATAACTCACCCACCCTTGAGTTCTCCTTCCATGGGTAAAAAACATTGTCTGAGATCAACTCTGGTCATTGGGAACGTACATCAGCTTCCCTCTCCCAAGTCTCATCCTATACTTAGTCGTTCTTTCACAGCACCCATATAAGAGGGATAAACTTGTCTCTGAGATCTTTTGTTCTTCAATCAATGATGCATACTAGATATTTCTAAAAGGTAGCATTGACATCTAAATCATCTTCCTTGGGATCAAAGGTATGGGAGGGGTCAACATGATATTGGGGAAGTTGTGAGACATGAAAGACATTATTCATGGTATGGTTCCTCTGAGGTAGTATTATTAGATAGGCTACTGGCCCGACATTATCTAGAATTTTGAACGACCTGATGTTAAGAGTAAGTAGCTTTACCTACTTCCATATCCATCAATGCCCTAGCCAGGGTGATACTCAAAGAAAAACATGATCCACAACCTCTTACTCTAGAGGTCTTCAATAGTGATCTACATAAGATTTTTTCTAGACTGAGCAGTATTCATACACTTTCTGATCAGTTAAACCTGTTCTGAAGTATCCTGAATAGGATGAGGATCTAGTTGGGCTACCTCGCCTACCTCTGTCCATCACAAGGGTGAAAAGCATGGACTACCACATAAGGCATCAAAAGGATCCATCTGAATTGTCACCTGAAAACTTTTATTATTAGATAACTCGATTAGAGGTATATGCATCTCCCAAGAACCCATGAAATAAAAGGCACATTCTCATATCATATCCTCTAGAACTTGTATTGTCTATTACAATTTTCAATTGGTCTAAGGGTGAAAAACTATGCTTTGAAGCACCTGAGTCCCCGTAGCTTTGTTCAAATAATTCTAGAACTGTAAAGTGAAATGAGCATCCCTATTTAAAATGATAGTACATGGAACCTCATGTAGTTGTTTTATCTCACGGATATACAGTATTACCATCTCATCAACTGATAAAGTATCCTGAATGGGAACTTAGTGGGATGATTTCCTTAGTCGTTCAAAGAATACCCAGATAGCATCATTACCCTTCAGCAACCTAGGTAAGCTAAATATGAAATATATAGAAACATCTTCAGATTTCCATTCTATCATTGGAAGAAGCTATAAAAATCCTATAGGTCTCTAGTGCTCTGCCTTCACCTGTCGATAGGTGTAACACCTTGTGATGAATCCCACAATATGAAATTTTATTCCAGTCCACTAATAATGGCATTACATATCATGGTACATCTTCAAGATTCTTGGATGAACTGCCCACTGAGAAGCATTATACTATTTCATCAACTCCTCGTTCATATCTACAAGAACCCAAATATGTCCACGTAGACCCAGGATGTCGTCTCTATCTATAGACCAATCTATAGGTGGGGTATATTCTGATATACTCTCATGGATAACAAAACCTTCTGGATTTGAAAACAGCATACTTTTTACCTTTTTGAGGAGGGAAGAGGTAACTGTTAAGGTTGAGAGGTAAGACTACTCATGACTGTCATGAAACTCCACATGATGTTTAGAAAATAGGACTACTAAATTACATTCATCATTGACTTCTTGTAAGTCCTTCATTTGAGTTTTCCAGCTCAGTGCATCAACGACCACATTTCCCCTTCCAGGCATATAGGCAAGCTCTAAATCAAAGGATTGTAGATATTAGACCCATATCTGTTGTCTGAGGTTCAATTAATGCTGAGAAAAGATATACTTGAGACTCTTGTGGTTGGTGTACACCACAAAGAACTCACCCAATAGATAATGTCTTCAGTAATGTAAGTCATGGACAACTATTGTTAGCTCGATGTTGCGTGTCACGTAATTTCTCTCATGAGGCCTCAACTATCGAGAGCTATACTCAATGGATATTTCTTCCTACATCAACACTTCTCTTAGAGTAATTCCAGATGCATTACTGAAGGTGTTATAACCTTTACATGGTTTTGGAAGAATCATAGTTGGTGCCAAGACAAGCCTCCCTCTTAGTTCCTAAAAGTATTTCTCACATGCATCTTACCACAAAAACATTACACCCTTACTTTTAAGTCCACTAAGAGGTAAAGAAATATGTTAGAAGTCTTATATGAGACTCCTCTAATATCTTGTGATCCCTAAGAAACTCCTGATATCAAACACATTCTTGGGATGCTCCTTGTAAATTACAACACTAACCTTTTAGGGTTAAATAACTCCTAATTCTGAGATAATATGACCCAATAAGTGTACCTTGTCGATCCAGAAGTTTCACTCAACAATCTTGACATAAAGATGTGTCTCTCATAATTACTCAGAACAATCTCAAGATAATTTTCATGGTCCTTATGAGTGAAAGAATGCACCAAGATTTCATCCACAAAGACCATGAAAAAAGAGTCCAAATAGGGGTGGAAAACCATATTCAACAAATCCATGAAAAAAAAGGTTCTTTTGTAAGACCAAATGACATAAAAAGGTACTCATTCATACCATACCTACTACTGAAAATTGTACGAGGTATATCTGATGGTTTTAATTGCTCATGATGATAACCTGATCCCAGGTCTATCTTAGAGATCACCTTTTCTTCTCATAGCTATTCAAAGATATCATCTATTAGAGGATGTGGATACTGATTCTTGATAGTAAGCTAGATCAACCATCTATAATCCACTCATATATGAAGAGTTACACCCTCTTTCTTAACAAAAAACATACGTGAACCTCAATAGGATGTACTAGGTTGTATAAATCCTTTTTCCTCAAAGTCCGTTATCTTCCTCTTAATCTCCTGAAGCATAGTAGGTGCCATCCTGTACATAGGAATTGAAAATGGATCTAATTCTAGAACAAGATCAATTGTAAACACTACATATCTTTTAAGAGGTAATCCAAAAAAATTAGGAATGAATTCTGTAAAATGATCAACTAATAGAGGGAAACCAGTTTGAAGTAAACCCTAATCCTCCATGAAAATATTTTAAATCATGGTGGTCACTCTACCTATCCCATGATGCTTTGGTCCACCTATTATTTCATGGACATTCCACTCACCATTGAAAAGATAATTGATTTCATTTGGTGATTTAAAAGAGACCCTACAGTGATAGGTGTCTACAAAGGTGTGATAGTGGACTAACCAATCCATCCTAAGAATGGCATAGAAGCTTTTCATCTTGATAACAAATAGATTCAACAATAATGGGTAACTTTCAACCCTAAGGGAACAATTCATGCACTATTATATGCCCTATGTCTATATTCCCAATGGTGAGTGTCATTACACCATATAGATACTATACCTATAGTCCAATACTTTCCATGATTGATACAGAAATAAATGATTTTGAAGCACCTGTATCAAACAAAGAAGAGACAATAGTGGAGGCTAGTAGAATAGTACCTCATATTGTAGATGGTCCTGAAGCCCAATCCTCTAGTATCGGCTATAAAGCATGCAACTAACCTAATACACAGCCCTAGGAAACAGATGGACTACCATGATCATGACATCTCTACTGGTTTTGGTGGTGATCAAGGGTCATACTACCACGACAATGATCTCATCTGGGGCGAAAGATACCGGTGTTATTCCAACTCCCCGCCTAACACGGTGCAAAAGAACATTCTTTTATAGGTGGAGAGGAAGTTGTTCCTTCTCTACTTGAAGATGGTGGAAAGGTCTTCCAGGAACACTGAAGATGACCCATACAACCACAATATCAACACTCTATAGGGCCTCTATATCATTTGGGATTCTTATGCTCTAGTCTTCACTACTGATGAAACACCAAAACGCTATCAAACCGGATACTTTTCCTACCACTTCCCTAACCAAAAACCTCAAAGGAACATTTACTACCTTAGGAAGAACTTATGGCCTGACATGGCACTGATCCTTTAAACCTAGTACATGTGTCATCCCTCAGGTTGCATTTAGTGATGAGGGCTCGTTCAACAATTGCAGAAAATGTAGGAATGTGAAATACATTCTCATGAGTTTGGATGACATACTAGAGCCCATCCTCAAAACATCTTGCACGTAAAAAATAGTCACCGAATAGAAGTGGTGCAAATAAATTTAAGTCAGTGGAGCATTATGAATATTCCATAACTAATATAGAACCCTACTCGAGATGCATGAACTATCTGGATCTATTAGCTGTCAATGCCTGAGGAAAGAACTGATCGTAGAAGGTAATCTAGAAATCAACACATAACATGCCCTGATGATGACAGGCCTTGGTTACCACATCCCACTAATGTTTGGCCAAATCCTAAAGCATGTATATAGCAAGATTAAATCTCTATTTTGGGTTCATTTCCAGATTCTCAAATACAGAAAGCATGGCCTCTAGCCATGACTTAGGATCTTGAGAACAAAATCCTCTGAAAAAGTATGAGGATGCTGTTACTTGAACTTGCGGGTCAGATCAATCATCGTAGGTTCAACCCATGGAGCACCAAAAATGGACCCCATTAGACATATGAACCTATCACATACTTGGGAATCAATGCCTAAATAAAGTACAACAGTCGGTGATTCAAGTATAACTCTTAGAGGTAAGGCTGGTGGATCCAGATCCAACATGTCTGGATCATGGTCGTCCCCACCCTCATGGAGAACGACACAAGAATTTCATGGAGACATTGTCCTACGAATGCCAAGAAAAAACATCAGAATAGTCATAGAAGTATAAGATAGCATCACTGGTATAAAATAAATGTAATAAAACTCAATACCCAAGGCTTACAACCCCAAACTACTTGCTTATACATTTAGTTATCGGTATGTGCTTAAGAAAAAATTTCATCTTATTTTGCAGTTAATTTCTAGGTTCACTTATTTACCTTTCATAGACAAAATAATTTAGGATAAGGATGTTCAACTAATTCATTTTAGATTTCAGGATTCACATTATATTTAATAGTCATTTCCGATGAATCAATGCACATAAACCTATCACCAGAAATGGCACCCACGTACTTATGGCCCATTGGCTGGACTCGTTAAATTACTCATCCCATCCCATGAGGGCCCATACACTTCATGAATTACGATATGAAATCACTCAATCATAGACAAATTAATACAAGTACAAGTATAATATCACAACATCACTTCATAATCACAATCATATCAATCAATGCAAAGAAGTGTAATGCACCTATATGGAATGGAAATATGCATGACATGTGAAATCTTGGTACCTATAATGATGCATGTAACAATGATCCTTGACATCATATCATCAAGATAAAGATGAAAGAAATTCTCAAACAGAGTAAAAATCAACCACACCATACAGCACGTGTGTCACCCATTAGTGAAATCATATCAACTATAACAGTGAAAAGAAAAACAACAATTATAATTTAGGCAACTTGGTTTTTACCCCCAACATGGGTTTTCAAAGCCCAAGCATAGATTATGACTATGTACAAAGAATTACTATTCTCTAATATATTTTCTCCAAATTTTAAAGTAAGAAAATAACCACCTATGATACCACTTTGGGTCATCCTGGACCTAAATGCCACTG
Source organism: Viscum album (assembly GCA_963277665.1). Taxonomy (NCBI): domain Eukaryota; kingdom Viridiplantae; phylum Streptophyta; class Magnoliopsida; order Santalales; family Viscaceae; genus Viscum; species Viscum album. Next base: position 401,084,332 of record OY728160.1, on the reverse strand, counting down.
AATGGGTGCCCTGAGCGTGTTGAGCTACATGGGCTCAAGCGTATCTCCCCCAACGCCAGAGGTAATCGACTAGAAGCAAGGACCTATGGCGTGTCATTGGGGAGACTATTCCCTAATTTGTATAGTGTAGCACATCGGAAGGAATGTGAGTGAATAGTAAACAGTGTAAACTATATAAATATACAGTAGAATCAAACTAATTCAATAGATAATTAGAATAACAATAACAATATATACTGTAATAATGATGATGTAATGTCATGTAACTAGAAAATTGGAAAAAATGGATACAAGAAAATATGCATAACATGTTCCACAAAGTAAAGGAAAAAAAAGACTAATCAAAGCTTCCCGAAATCCAACTCGGTCATCTACTATCAAGCTCTATCCTATTGGAACACAATCAATTGTGTGAATTTGTATGCTTCACTTTGTCAACACCTAGAACCATGTAATCTACTATGGGTCCTAATCGTCACTCGATGAGGGTGTGAGATAAATCATAGTGGGATACCACCAATAATGTCTATAACATCTGGCATGTGTAATGTAATGTAGTAGTGTGCAGGCATGCATATATGAAGTAAAGAAATCAGTACAATATAACTAAATACCCAAGTACCTGCTTCATCCCTCGGCTGGAGTTTGAAAATTTAACCAGTTTTTTAATTAAGTAATTATCATTTAATATCAATAGTCTATGTGAGTCATATCCTGCACTAAAATCTCCTCATGTAAAGTATATGTACTGAAGGTCCCAAGACATAACAAGAAAACCTGAAAATGATCTCCATTGAGGGAGTTTGAGGATAATAACCAAGTTAACATAGATCTCACAGAATTGTAATTCAATAGTATCTAATTCTAGCTAAGGGGTAATAGTGTAATCCAAGGCATTCAACAATAAGGCACCTATTGAGTCCAAGGTGATTGACCAAGGTAAGATGGGGCTATGCAAAGAAAGGGCCCTATGGGATTTCACCATGGAACCTACTAGTCAATGCTTCATCTAAATAGTGTATATGAGGTATCCTGTAATAATGTAAAGGACGCTATGGTAGTTTACCAGGAATCCAAAGAATAGACTAGAACTATAGTCTAGGTGTGTATCAACCTAAGAAAACTGCATCCCTGAATCGAAATGGAGTTCCTGAGTCCCACGATATTCTTCTCTCAGAATCCAAGGTGATCTTGAGTTAGTCCATTACTATTTGATATTTTAATCATTTAATCATTCATTATGATCAATCCTTGTCTTTGATTATTGTAGATTGGTCAAGTAGTGTTTCAACCATTTAATCAAGACTTAATTATCCTTTAAGGATTATTCAATTATTGAAGTTCACTCCACTACCTTCTATCAATATGGAAAGGGGTGACACAGAAACATAACTGTTATTAAATATCATCTAATAATTCTATGTTATATACTTGGTATATTTTCCATTTCATATTTCACATTTAATAATAATTTTGAAGCACTTACCTTAGGCGGGCCAAGTGGTGAGCATACATGGTACATGACATTATGCAATTCTCATTAATAACAAGCCATTTGTTATAAGAAGACTCGCTATTAAAAAGGTTAAGAAAATGCACACCCTAACGGTGGATCAAATTTTCTGAAACACTATAACCCAATTGTGTCATAACCTTCTACATGAGGCGGATTGAGTTATGGGTGTAACTGCTAACAAACAATCATATTGTTGGAAATATCATAACAATACAATTATAACAATAATAATCATGGCATGTAAATTTAAGAAAATAATTTTCATGAAATTAGTGAGCCCCACATGAATATTCTAAAATCAATGAACATTACAGATGATTTATAGGCCACCCAACATAGGGTTTTACGGATCTCCTGCTCTGGTATCGACCCTTTATTTTCCTCATATCAAATTTGATCTAATAAAAGCTTAAAAATCCTAACATAATGATATCTAAGTCGAGAGTAAGGGAGAAGAAGCCTGGCTAAAAAAGAGGCAAGTACTTACCATTTCACAACCAACGTGATGAACAAAATCTTAGTTGGTTTTCAGACGAAGAGATATCTTGAACATTATCATTGGCCTTAAAAAAGATCCAAAATGAGAGGAAAAGGGGTTAATCCTACTGGTTCTCAGATTTGGGATGAAGGGTTGGCTGGACGTTTTTTCCAAAATTTTATATTTCACACTATTTTTTCACACGGTTTGTCAAACTGTGCTCAAACCATGCAAGATAGTTCTACCGGAAAAAAACATATTCACCATGGTTTGATTAAACCATGAACAAGCCATGCACAGGTACCTAGTAAAAAAGGTAGTTTGAACAGTTAGGCCACATGGTCATGGGAAAATCATGCTATATAAATCTATATAGAAAGACACCACCCAGACTATTAGGAAACTATACGGAATTCCAGCACGATTTACTCTAAGTAGTTCACCATGCAAATTTCCCCCAAAAAGATGGGTTCTAGATTCCGAACAATCCCTGAACACCCTCGTAAATTTTACTAACTCATTAGGCATCCATATTAGGTCCAAAGTAAATATTTAGATTGAGAATTAAAGGATCCATACCTAAGTGAAAACCAAGATTCTTACCAAATAACCACTAAAAAGAATATATTTTTATTTATTTTACTTGGTAAAATTCCATTCATTTATTTTTGGATAAATTTCATTTTATTTTCAGATCATTCCATTATTAGGGTTCTCTTTATGAAACCCTAATATAATCCCTACCTCATATGTTCGATGCTCCACTTCTATGAGGTTTACCTATTTATTTGAGATAATAGAGGAGTGGAAAATGTAGTAGTAGTCTGCATGAGTAATATTTTCCTACTATTGGATGACCATGTTGACTCATCCCTCTCCATTGGATAATTCGTCCATAATGAGTACCTTTGTGATGTAGTAGAACTTACCTCTTTATATGAAGACATTGTGACTTTTTTGAAGATTCTAGGGTCCTCACAAATTTTATAACTTTTAAATCACAAAGAATTAAGAATGATTAAATCTTGTACATTAGGGATAATCTATACTTGAGGATAATTTTAAGTAACATGTCTGTTTACCTACGTGACCCTAGAAATGTGTTCACATTTATTTTCAGATTCTACCACACTTTAGCATGTAGGTACCACCTTGGCTTCCAGTGCACATCTCAAAAGGTCCTTGAATCTAGGATTTATTAGAAACCATAGATTTTATATTCCCATCAGTTTTTTTATCCATGCACATGATTTTAATTCGCATTAAATATCACAAAGAGAAATGAATTGGCCCCAACAACCCATGTAATTTTGAAATATCAATTGTGCCTAGGGAATTGACTTCTTATGTCCTTTTCTAAATAAATTTGTGTTTTTATAAATATTATTGGTTGTAGAATATGTCTCTAGATGTGTGTAAGAAAATTCTACTTTGTTAGATGACTCTATAGTGGTTATAGATTTGGTGAGATCTCATATTTTTAAGAGGTTTAGTTTTCCAAGATTCATTATTAGAGATGTTCATTCAATTTTTTAATCAAAAAACTATCTATAAGTATTTTGTTCTGTATAAAGTCTCTACTATACTTATTTCCAAAACTAACGGACAAGTAGAAATTTCAAATCTCCATGTCAAATGAATTTTGGAAAAAATAGTTCAACCCAATAAGAAATATTGGAGTTAATGATTGGATAATGTACTTTAGGTGTACATTACCACTTCAGAAACCCCATTCGGAATGTCACCATGTTGGATTATATTTGGGAATTCTTTTCACCTCTCAATAAAGGTATAACACTATACATATTGGAATATTAAACAATTAAATATGAACATCTCAAATATAGTTGATCATTAGATGTTGTAGATTTAGAATATGGATGAAATTCAAGGAGACTCATATGAGAACTCCTTGATCTATAAGTGCAGAACCAAGATTTTCCATCATCGAATCATACTTCATCATTCATTCAAAATTTGGAAGAAGGTCCTACTTTTCAATGAAAGGATAATGTCTCACCAAATAAGGTAGTTTCTCACTGTTTTGGCCTATAAACTATTACTATTGTCTATCCATTTGGTGTTCTATAGGTTCAAAATGAAAAAATCAAAAAAAAATCACTATCAGTAGGTTGTGGTTGAAGCAATTTTTTGAATAAATTCTAGAGACATTGATAGAGGAACTCTACATTCAGTATGAAACCCAACAGTGACACCCACTGTGTTTTATCCTTCAATTCCACAATCTCTTTTATTTAATTAAGTAAACAACACAAATTACATGTGGGGTTATGGTGCATTCCTATGATATTTAGGTTTTTTATTATCTTTCCTATTTTTTTGATTTTTTTCCTTTTTTTATTGTATGTTCACTCCCCCTTATTCTATTTTTTCCATAATACATATTATTTATACCCACATAATCATATAAATTATTGAAATGCATGAAGAATTTCCCTACTAAAAGTTTGTTTCAGCGATGATATGTGATGGGTAGTATAAATTTAGCATTATGGTTTAATTTTTTCCATTGAAATGGTTTTTTTATATAAATTTTTTCATACTTATTATCTCTTTGAGATTATTGATACCCATTGTGCGAGTATTTTATAGTAAAATCATGTCACATAACACCTCCACAAATCTTTTCACTCAACTATGATGTGTGAATATTTATTATTTAATAAAAGGTAAATATAAGTAATATTAATATTTATCATCTTTCTAAAATTATTTTTATATAAATTCATTACTTATCATAAAAAATTACATTACAATTTAGGATTGACCTACCCTAGTTTATTGATTACCAACTATTACACTCTCTAAACATAAACAGAAACAACAAAACAATAATAATAAAAAATGAAGGGAGTGGTGAAATTTACACCATATGGGGATATATACTTTATGATCTTATGTTTTTAATATTGGTAATTATTAAGTTTGTGGGTCTTGAAATTTGATTTCCAAGGTTATAGGAAAGGTTCAGTGGAAAGAATCAGGTAAGAAGAAAAAATTTAATATAACCTATATTTACTAGACTGAAAGTGGAAATAATAACATGAAATGGTTTCTAAAAACGCATTTAGGGAGTTTGTGACATGGTTTACTTTTGAATTATTTGTTGAGGCTGGTATCATATATCTCCTTAAATTACATTCTGATATAATTTAGGAGACATCTCTTTCCATGAACACTGATAATAAATCCATCGTGTGGTTTTAGTTTTGATCACATTACTGTTATGAATTAAATATTATTTTCTTGACAAAAACTCATGAAGTTTTCAATATCACTGTGAATTATTTTTGGAAATTCAATTTTTCTTAGGATTGAAATTTTTTAGGTGTGGGGGTGTGATTGCGTAGTGATTCACTATTCATTTCAACCATTCTACCACTGTGTTAAACTATTTTAGTATTGAATATTTAATATTTAATAAAAAATTTCACTTCCCAATTGGTTCAATTAATTAATTTTACCACTATTAAAGAGATTACATTTCAATTTTTTTATGTTTACATTGTAGGTGTATGTGATTTGGAGATCCCATGTTGAAATTCAAGAAAAACGAGCCAAATTGTATAAGATCCCCAGAAAATATGTGGAATAAAATGCATACTTTAGCAAATATTTCCATCCAATTAAGATAGAAATTAGTGTAATAATGAAAAATCATGTCATATAAATTTATCTATAAAGTCCATGAATCCCAAATCAACCATTTTTAGCTGAAAAATATTCTATAATTGAAAATAATATTCACTATTCATATTCTCATGGTCACTTTTGTAGTTCATCCATATCAGGGGTTTTAGGAATCCGAATAATTATAAAAATTCAATAGAGATCGAGATGAGGTGGGGAAACATATTTTTTTTACAAAGTTAGATAAAATTTTATTGATTCCAAAAACTGTGATTTGATTGATATCACAAAACCAAGGAACCCAAAACCACCTTCCACATTTCATATAATTTGAAACCTTGGGAACCCCATTTTTAAGTTCTAATATGAGGTAAATCTATAGATTTTTAACGATATAATTGGTTCCTCTCCCTATCCCAGATGTTTTAGAGTCCCCTATCAATATAAGGGTCTCATTTATAAATGTGATGTTCTCCCCAAGCCTCATCTATATCTTAATAGGGAGTCAAATGTTGAACGGTCATTTTGAGGGAGCCACACACACTTTGGGATGGAATTACAACAGTTTTTCTTATTCTTATTTGGATTAATTTTTGAATGTTACATTTTTTTTATGTTTTATCTTAACATGCTTCTCATTTGAATGTGTTTTTTAGATATAATTAGGTGAAATACTTTTTATTTCTACTCTAATTGGGTTTAGATATCAAGTGTGAATCTTGGGTTTATTTGATTGTACACCACAAGCAACCTTTTTTAAATTCACATCCATAATATTTCAGTATTAACTATAAGACCTAATTCTATTCTTGAGGTCCAAACCAATAAAACATTATTGATGTTTCAAGGGTTAGTTCATTGTGAATCATTACAAAAGACAAGAGGGGAATAAATTTCTTTATTTCCCTAAACCAAAGTAATCTATTAAACCATGTGTAATTTTATGAATTGTGAACTAAGAAAGATATTTACTAAACATAAAAATGCCTCCTTATAAAATAATTCTAAAACTACACCATTGATTTTTAACTATTATAATTATTAATTAATTCATTTTATTTTTAAAACATTTCTCGAAACACTCCCCATATTATAGTTCTTTTTATTAAAGATACACCCTTTAAAAATAAAATTCTCTTTTAAATATGATATTGGCTCCAAACTATGTGATAATAAACTTTAAGAACATAATTTATTTGGAATGTTATTAAAAATATTCATGTGTTAGATTGGGCCATGGAAAATTATGGTGATGAGAGGGGTGTGGAAAGAGACCATAGCCAAGTTATAGGCATAAAGTTATAGTGAAGGATGTGACTAGAGTGGTTAGAGATGAAAAATGAAGTAGTGGTAAAGAAAATGAAAATAAATAGGTATGTGTCGATGAAAACCAAACTTTAAGACATTTATTCTAGAAATCAGAAGACTTATTTTGATTACACTATGGTTTTAGGGTTTCTATGTAAACTTAAGTATCATAGGAAAGGTTATTAATTAATAGAAATCATGTCTCACTTATGGTGACAAAATAGGGTTTTGAAGTAGGTATAAAAATAACCTGGAAACTGATTATGAGACACATGTTATATTCTCTGAAAGTGTAATTCTTGGTGTGTAATATAGTATACGACTAGATAACCCCTTGTCCACACTTTTTGTGTGGACCAATGTGAGATGACCAAACCAAAACATGCCTATATATAACATTATTTTACATGAATTTTCATTACACCTCACAATATATCGCACACCCAAAACCTATAGGTTTAGTTTTTCTAGATATTAGATAAATATCAGTGATGAGGTTATGTGAATCCTACCAATCCATTGTGTGATTTATTTTATATTAATTTATATAATTTAGGGGGATTTTATGTTTATAATAATTTTAAACCTAAAACTTGAGAAATCTATAAGTTTTAAATCTATGCATGGTTTTTATTCATAGTTTGGAGGAAACAATATAGATACATTTATGAAACTATCATTTCAGTTCACTTTGTTCTTTGGATAATTTTTTTGCATGGACAGTGTAAGGTTCATCAAAAATCATGTGATGCCTAGGAGAAACTCTGTAGTGCCTTTGGGGAATATGGATATTGGAGGATATTTTAAGCATGGTTTGGTAAACCATGAAATAATCATGCTAGTTGGATCTGAAATTTGATAGTTCTATTTGGAATCATTGGAACATGGTTTTTTTAACAACGAAAATTTCATATGAGTAATTTTGTGAGTATGTTTTTTCTTGGAAATGTCAGGGGCATGGTTGGGGCATGGTTTTTGCAATCATATAGAAAAATAATGTGACCAACCTGGATTCATTAAAATATAAAATTCTACCTTTTCGTTCTCAATTTTAACCTTCCATCCCTCCTATTATCCTCCTATTCATTTTTATAGACCATGTGTGCATAGAGATATCCCTTTTCAAGTAAGAAAAACTAGAATAATCCTTAGACCAATGATTCAGAGGAACCTCCTTCAGAATGGCTTCCTTCCATAAGTATTCACAACTCCCTTAACTCTATGTTCCTAAGCTATGAATTATACAACCTAATATCTAAATAAAATGAACTATTCACATATAATTTTAGAATAAAATGTGTCACAAACTCTTAATAAATAATTCTGTGGTTAAAAAAAGTCATATATCTTTTGGATAACATTTTATTCACTATAATAAATGATATTACAAGAGATTACAATAACAATCTCACTCCCCACAACTCTAACTTAGCTAAATAATATTTCTTATGAATGATTAATTATCAGTGATCAAAATGATATAACTTTTCTATGATTTCATTTCTTGGTATCTAGTTCCACCACATGTTTATAGAGGTCTTCTCTTGGTAAACCTATTCCACCACCCTATCAGATTCTCTATTATCCTTATAATTATAAGGGAACCACTAACACAATGTTACATATTAAAATTAACCACTGATTTCCTACAAACATGTGTTATTCCAAAGTATCAAAATGTTTCTTCTAATACATCCAAATAAACATAAAAATACATTTATTAGTCAATCTCTAGCCACTGACAAAAACCTAATTCCAAAAAAATGCTTCAAGAAACTAAATAGTCTTCAAATATCCCAGATGTCTCCTACTTGAAGATGGGTTAAGGTATTTTAACCTCCATATTCAATGTAATAGTTTACCACCTTATGGTGCCTGTAGTATTCTCAATATCCTTTCATTCAATAAAGTCTAATTGTGGAATATTACAACCTCATTCATTATTAGACATGATTTTTTTCATTTATATAGGGTTTTTCTTTCTAACCACCTTCTATAGTTTCAACACTCCTCCTTCCAACAAATTACTCATAAAATGGAATTTCAAGTCTATATTTCCTTCCCAAACATGAAAAATTATATTCTTATAAATGTGAATAGAACATTTATAGTCACAAAACATCATTCCTTCAAATGATTCATTCTCAAGATCCTTCAAAACTAAAATAAACCAAAAAAATCAATTCCTTCTACGAAAATAACAACATATTTTGAATCTTCTATTGACAGAGTTACCATAGTCTAAAATCAAGTTATACAACTAACTTTAATCCTTTGGAAACTATACACATAACCTATTGTGATATTCTAGGAATCCTTGTCACTAAATAAATCTACACCTATAAAACCCTTTAGTGGATAATTATTGTTAAAGTATAATGTGGCATGTTTTGAGCCCTATAGATATCGAATGACCCATTTCATAGCCTCTCAATGCCTCCTTTTTATGTATTTAACTCTAAAAACTCTAATATATCACTATAAAAGGAATTTTAGGACATGTGTAGATTGATGAATACATTATACTTTTATTAACTAAAGAACAAGAATCCTTTTTCATTTTCTAGATTTCTTCTTCCAAACATGGTTCTTATGTCTTTGAAAGGTTGATGTTTTTGGAAAGGGGATTTGAGACCTATTAATGTCTATTTATTCTGAATACTTTAATGACTTTATTATTTTATTTATTTTTAGAAAACGCCAAAGTTCTAATTTTCATATCCCTCAAAATTTTCTTTCACAATATTTTCAATGCCTTCCAATGATCCTTTATCTCAAATATTATAGAAATATTTTTATTCAAATTCAAAATGTATTGAATTTATATCCCCAAAAGAAACAAAGTATCCATATAAAAAATCAATATAATAAATTTCATATCATCCAATTTCAACTAATAGAAATATTGATATGAATCACAATGACTAAAACTTTCTTCAATTATCAATGTAGAAAACATATGATTACACTGTCAAGGGGAATTCTTCAATACATAGAGTATTCTTTTCAAAATTAAAATTACTATATCCTTCTTGAAATAGTTATATCCATTGGGTTTGAAAATGATGATATCCTCCTTTATATCATCATGAATAAATTTTTTATTTGAAATTCATATAATACAAGTGTATTTTTTCAGAGGAAACACTGATCAGCACCATATGGATAAGACTTTTCTTAATATCTAGTAAAACAGTATCTAAAAATTAAATCCCTTTTTTTTAAAAACCGTTCACCACCGTCTATTCCTTTTACCTCCTACTTTTATCAGCCTATCTTTCAAACGGAAAACTAATTTTTTACGTAGAGCTCACATTCCCTTATAAGTATGGATATATCTTGTGTTTTGTTGAGCTTTAAAGAATTCACTTCCTTCTTTAGGGATAAATTCTACTAATATAAGAAACTAAGGGTAACTAGTTCTTCTAGAATATTTTTTTCACTATAATCCATTAAAAATGTTCTTATCATCTCCAAATATTTTAACTACTTTAAAAAATATTGTTGATATCCTCAATTAAATTGATTTTTCTATATAAATTGGTTCTAAACTTCTTTATAGAGCTGTTTCTTATAGTACTCTCTCAAAATTCTTAACACCTTTATAAAATTTTGATATTTCTTCTGATTACCTTCCTTTAATCCCATTTCAATCAATTTGAACGCCAATATTTTATTTTCCCTCAACTTCTTTATCTACTAAATTCTAATATTTCTATAGATGTTTCCCAATAATGAAAATTATCCTCTTTGAATTAAATTCTTCTTCTCATTATCCCAAAAAGTATATTGAAATTTCTCATCACTGTATCTAATAAGAAAAAAACATTAGATTTATCATCCCATTGATCTCTATTATTTCCATAAATGTGAAAATATTCCATGCTTCTAATAATTTTGGGATGGTTCAACTCTAGTCATTTACCAACTCGATGTTCTTCTAGAAGTTATAATCCTACTAATGATGTTGGAATTATATTTTCTATGTATTCCATTGCATATTTTTATTTTACCCAAATTCACTTAGGCATTCTATAATGAAGTATCAGAAACAAGGTTTTTTTTACAGATTCATATTCACTCTTTTAGCTATATTTATTTTTTTCCAGAATTCTGAGATCTCTCTTCTCATGCATAAATCCATTCTTCCAAGAAACTTTTTAAAAGTTATTTTTGGGGTTATCTGCACAATGTTTTATTTATAAAACTTTAGGTTCTATTAAAAATCACTTTTATCTAATTCTTTCCACTTATTAAGTGCCTGAAAACATTATATTTATTCTTCAGGTGTTAAACCCATAAATTCTGAGTGTAATCATCAATAAAAGAAAATAATTTTAGAGACACACAATTATAATTAAAATGAGAAGGTCCTCGAGTATTATAATGAACATGTTCTACATTCTAATTCATAAGCTCATATCCATCAAAATTTAAGGAAACCTTCTTCTATTTCTCAATCATAAAACTCTCACACCAACCAATGTTCATGTGATTAAGTTTACATATTCCATTTTTTTATAAATCTTTTATATTATTCACTTTTAGGTGTCCATATCTATACTTGGATACTTTTAGATATTTGAATGAAGTGTTTACGATCATTGTAACTTTATATTTTCTTCCAAACAAGTATTGGGTCCATTATTAATCCCAAAAAATTACCATGGACTATTTATTTATTTTTTAAACCCCATTCAAAAAAGTGGTTACAAAACCTTCCTCATGAGGTTGTCCAACTGATATATGCGTATTCTAGAAATGTATAATCTATATAGCATCATTCATTATTACAAACATTCCATTCTTCATCAGAATGTTGACATTTCCATTTCCATCCAATTCTAGAGCTTCAACATCTTCTAGATATAATCACCCCGATACTCTAGATACATAGTCCACCATTCACTCCCACTCACCAGTTTAATGGGAAAATGCACCCTAGTCAATAACCCATCATTATTTTGGAATATTTACACTCATAAACAAACTATTACAACCTTTCATCCTAATAATATAGTTTTTTCTTCCAAAAGTTAAATCCTTTTTAAACTCCTTCTATTTTTTACAATTCTTATTGATATGTCCAATATTTATATAAAGTAAATATGTAGTGACTTGAGCAACCATTTTAATCTAAAATCTTCTTTGGTAATTATTTTTCAATGACTTCTTCCACTAGTCCTTCTGTTGAGGTAATTTTCATTATTATCCATCATTAAGAGAACATTCATAGGGTACTTTGACTTCTTTCTGGCTCAAATCCTCATTAAGAATCATATTATAAATGTACTTAAATAAACATTATTCCTTTATAATTTAATTTTTCACTACTATTACAATAGCATCCCAGATTAGGGAAGATAAAAATAATAGAATAATACCCATACATCATCCTCAAAACAAACCATCAATGATTCAGGATGTCCTAAAATCACTGTAAATCATTCACATGGTTCATTGTGAGTATTCCTTATAATAGTCTTGAAATAAATAATCATTCCCTCATAAATAATTTATTGATATTAATTGGTTGTTTATATATGGAATTCAATTATTTTATTTATTTTTCTATGATATACTTCTTCCTAATATTAAAAGCCAAATTTTTATACTATACATTCTTACCAAGGATATATACTTCTTCACTAACCACTCTCATTCATATTTTTACATATTCTATGGACTTTATATAGAAAATGGCATATCGCGGTCTTTTTTTATAAAAATATTTTATAGATACATCCGCAAGAAGATAAATTATTTCACATAAAACATTTCAATATGAATCATTCCTTCATCTGATGTCACTCTTACTACTTTTAGGTGTGTACTACTAAAAAAATCCATTTTATTAGAATTTTTTGGGAAGAAATTCTTGAAGAACTCTTTCAATAATGATTCCCAATAATTTCTTAGAAATTCCTTCCTTACATAAGTCTTCACCACTCCCTTGACTATATGTTCCAGAACTAAGAACTATATAACCTAATAACCATATGAAATCAACCATACACACACAATTGTATAATAAAATGAAGCATAGAAGAAGAAATGGAAATTATGTGTTTTAAAAGAAATCATATGTTCATTGGATAACACTAAATCATAATGATAAATCAAATTATAATAGATTATAATAACACTCACACTCTAAAAAATCCCAGTCATCCAAATACCCCTTCTGATAACCCCATTATTGTTAGTGATTAAAATGATATGATATTTCCCTATTATAAAAATGTGTGAGTCAATTAAATGTTATTTTTATAGAGATCTTATCCTATTAAATTGGTTTCATTTCCCTTTGAGATTCACAACATTCTATCTATAGACTGAGGTAACCTTTGATTCACTATTACAAATTTAAATTGACCACTATAAGTCTATGAACATGTTTGATTCTCATGTATTAAAAATATCCCTTCATTACTTTCAATATAACATAAAAACAACATGGATTAATCAAACTCTAGTTTCTAATAGAATCATCATTCTAAAAAGCAATCCTTCTAGAAAAACTGAAGACACTATAAAAATCTTAAAACCCTTTTCTTCCTAGTTTTCCATTTTTATGAATTTTAACATTAGATTCAAGTGGGTTTCTCCTTTATAAGCCGCTATAAACCTATTCCACTCTTATATTATTCTTTATCCCTTAATTTATCTCCCTATTATAAACCCTAAGAATCATGTAGGCTAATTTTATTGTAGGTTTAACACCTAATCATGGGTATTTTTTCATGTAGAGATTTTATATGGAAATTTTTGCCTCAGTTGTGTTTCCCCTTTTGAATAAAAAAAACTTATGAATCATTTCTCATTTAACCAAGGTAGATGTTTATTTGTTGTTGGATTATATTACATTCCATTCTTATTTTTATTGGATTTAAAGTTTATATTTTTTAAATTTTTGTTTATGTATGTATCCCATGAGATAAAAATGATTATTTATATATGTTTTTAACCCTTGGTATGGAACGAGTTCCTTACCATGTGTTTTAAAAAAAATTATCAATTGGATTTTCAAATCATGTAATATTTTTTAATGAGGTTATTAATATTAGATAAAAATTTTAAAGGGGAATTTTGTATCAATTGGTTTTAAAACTAATTGTTTGAGGTGTTTCAAATGTTTTCAAATAATTTAAATGGGTTATTTTATTTAAAAATGGTTGTGTTAAGACATTTGGGTGATATTGTGATACCTTTTTATAAACATATTTGATCAAAAAGTATTTTTTAAAAGAAGTATGATTTCATTAATGGGTTTTAAGTATTGTTTTCTTAAAATTGGTCCTAATACTACATTGATCTGGGATTTGAAAATATCATTAGTTTTCATTCCATTCTAATTGTGTTTGGGAAAAAAGAATGTTTGGAACATTATGATAAATGGATTTTAATTAAATCCTTATAAAACTTATTTTTTTCTTATGTTTGATTCCCTTAATGTGTGGTGTTTTATGTATGTGTTTTTTAGTCATGATGAAAATGGGATGTTTTATGTGATGTTATTGGTGGTGATGTGATTCATTTATTTATAAATTTATGAAATGTAATTGATTCTTGTTGTATAAATCTGTTTTATTTCTTGCTTCCTTGTTTGTTTTCATGGGATTACTAGGAGACTAGGTATTGATTAAAATGATTGAAAACCCTAGTATATAATGTGAATAATCAGGTAGTGTGTCCCACTAGATGAAAGGTTTTTTCATAATAATGCATGTTCCGGGAATTGAAGGAGCTAATGGGAGAGCTTATTTTGTGGCACATGGTAGTGGTTTTCTCATAGGAGATATATTTTCAAATAGACTGAATGGAATAACTAGGAGGCTGATATGTTAATTAGTTTCATCCTATTTTTCTTGTCTCTAGTCTAGGTTTTTATTACTAGAGCCTTTGGAAAATTAACATGATTCTAGGATACTTCTCATAATAATTTATGGGATTTTATTTTCTTTTTTACCCCCTGATTCTTACTTGATTTCATGGAACCTATGTTTGTGTAATTTTTTCATATTTTTCTTATGATATTGACATGGTAGTTCATGTTTTTGTGACTCAATTATTCCTTATATTGTGGTTAACTTTTTAAATGTTTTAAAAGGGTATTTCTGAAAGGTTTTACATGAATAAAAGTGAAGGAATTGTTTTAGTGTTATTTAAAACTATTTTATCCTAAGATTTAATGTTATATTATTTAAATGTAAAAAAAAATTTCAAATATCACTTTTATTATTTTGAAGAGAACGTGTAAAAAAATTATTTTAAACATCAATGTGTGGTTTTCCATTAAAACATGGATTTAGGCCGACATGAATCATTTTACTTGTAAATTGGTATCTCACATATGTTTTGGAAAACCATCAAATATAAAAACGTAACTTGTAATTTGAAAGTGTATATAAAAATATTTTTTCACAAGATAGTTGTAAAGATATACATTAAAATGATGGTTTGGAAAAGGATACATTGTTCTGGGAAAACATCTTACATGTGATTGTTTTAATTAAAAAATAGAAAAGGAAAGATATTATTAACACAATTATGATGTACTATTTTATTTATTTAATTAAAGTATTTTAAAAAATGTATATATTTATATTTTTTCAATCTATCAAATTTATAATATAATATAAAAGTGACTGCATAGATTTTGGTGGTGGAAACAAACTAGGTTGTTTAACTCATGCATATATTTTGTAGGTTGAGGTCCATTCTAGTTTGTTTTATTTTTGTGGGTCTATCAAGGGAGAATTTGGGGGAATGTATAGTGGTTGTGGATCATGTAGATCATCATTATATTTTTTTTGTTATTTCCATTTTGGTTTTAGAATTTGTATTGGAAACATTGGCCTAGTGTATTTTATGATTTAGATTTATTGTATCATTTTTCCACTATTTATTTATTTATGGGTTTTGTTTCACATAGATTTGGTAAATTTATTTATATCAACTACGTATTTATATTATTATATGATGGAGAAATCATTATCCAGGTTTTTAATATGATTCCCAAACACATGTTTTCATCCAATGGGGATTGAGAGTGCCCATCTGGTCAGTAGTAAATCGGGTCAGGTTTTGGTTCAAAAAGCATCCTTACATAATTATTTAAATACGGTATCAGATCCTATGTTATTAATGGGGCATTGGCTTCAGAATTTCTCCCTTTTTATTTTTAAATTGTGTAGTTTGTATATAAGGATTTAGAGACACAAGAAGTAGGGGTAGGAA
Source organism: Viscum album (assembly GCA_963277665.1). Lineage (NCBI taxonomy): Eukaryota > Viridiplantae > Streptophyta > Magnoliopsida > Santalales > Viscaceae > Viscum > Viscum album. The sequence goes on along the minus strand of OY728160.1, from coordinate 401,068,139 downwards.
TAGGGTTGTAAGATATTTCTCTCCCTAATCCACAAGTTGACATGGCTATTCGAGATTCATTCATTGATTACGTATTTATTTTTATGGTATTTTATGTATTATAATTTTATACCTACTTTGGTGATGTTTTTACTCTCATTTTCATAACATGATTGGCATTGGGTTATATTTAATTGTTTATAATAGACACATGGAAGGGAATTAAGGCATCAAGTCATCTTGTAAGGCCATGAAAAGAATAAAATAATCGATATATTGATACTAAATACATTATAGGGAGCATTTCATGATTTTAATGTGTCTTTAAACCATGTTTTCATATTTATCATGGTTTTACATCCCTATATATTTTTCTATTTAGACCCCTAGATTCTTGGATTTCTAATTATGGTCAGATCATTTGGAAAATATTAAAGTTGGGTCATATTAGATGTGAGAATTTTTTAAAAGTATTATATGATGAGTCTTTTGTTATTCCCTTTTGGTTTCATATGTGATGTGAAATTCGGTTTTTTTGCGTAAAACTTGATTTCATGAAAAAAATGTTTTCAGTCTTAAACAAGTCCTAAGAGATAATTTGTAAAATCTTATTTAGTTTAATGAAATGTTTTCAAAATAGTTTATTTCATTATGAAATCTTTAAATTACTTTGTTTTTAAAATATTTTTTCATGTTTTTAAAAAGAACTGTGAAATGTGGGATTCTAATTTCGAAGGAAGTTGGTGATTTCAAAAATTACGTTTTGTGAAATGAATGGGTTTTTAATCTTGGTTCATGTTTAAATAGGGTATATTATTTGAAATTGTTTTAATTTATAAGTGACTTTTTTATATTTAAATTTGGAAGCTTGTTTTTGTTTTAAATCTAGTTGTTTTTTAGTTTCAAAATAATTTTGGAAATTCTTTCAATTGAACAAGATTAATTAGGTCTTGGTGTTGAGGTTGTAAAATGGTTTCTTTTTTAATTTTTAATATAATTAAAACCAATTTATAATGGTGACATGGTTTTAAAAAAAGGTTTTCGGGATCTAGACTTATGTGGATTTGTGGCCTTAATGATATGTTACCCTTTTGGTGGTATCATGTTTGGGTTTAGTCAGATTATTTGCTTTATTTTGGATCCTTGAAAAATGGGTATATGGTTTTAGAAGTGGAATATTTTGATTGTTTTTTTTTCTTGTTTTAATGAGTAATTTGATTGGATTATCTATTGTTTTTTTGGGACTGTTTGATATGATTTAGGATGCTTGATCAAGTTGAGCCATGTATCGTATTTATTTATCACAAGCCTTCCAAAAGAGGGACTAGTGTAAAGGTAGAATTATTATCTTTAGGTGTTTTACCAGTTTTCAAGGTTAAGACCTTCCAATACCTAAATTCAGTGGAATGTTTTATTCTTTCTCCATCGTGGTGAGACACAATATTATTCAAGGCCATGTTGGTTTAATAATTTTTATTTGAAAATCATGTGGTCAGGCGGTTGATATCTATAATCCTTTCTTTAGTACTAGGATTAGAGGGAATAAATTTTCTTAGAGATATATGAGATTTAATGGAGTGTCCATCATTTTGTGTATCATTTGGGAGATCATTTTTATCTCTATTATATGATGAAAATTTTTAGATTTATGCCTGGATATTTTGGATCTGTTTGTAGATGAAGAAAATCCTTACCTGGTATTTTCATTGGGTACATTTTTATTTTCTTGTTATGCATAATGGTTGTTTGGGAATATCCATGCATTAATTTTTGTGATTTTTTTTTCTTTTTCATGGTGTAGAACATGGTTTGGGATTTGGTTTATTTTTTTACACATGAGAAAACATATGGTACATTCATGGATGACATAGGGTTTAGTTATTTTTTGTTTATTGTGTGTGTCATCAACATTTTATTCTATTAGAGTCAAATTGGGATGATATACCATTAATTTGGATCTAAATACATTCATATATAGATTTTCCCTAGTTTTATAACTTTACTATTTCTTAGTGAGTCGTTTTCTATGTTTTTGTGCTCCTTGATTTTATGATTCCATTGATTTAGTGAACTGGTTTTGGCATCCTTCAAGATGATTTTCAATTTAGTGCATCTCTTTTTTGTTTTGAGACAGTTTTTTGTGGTCAAATTTGGCCGGTGGATTTTTTTTATTATATTTCATAGATTTCAAGAATATTTTTTTATTTATTACAGCATCTTATTTTATAGAAAATTAGTGGGTCTTGGTGGTTCCACTATTGTAGATAAATTATAAATGGTGGGAAGAACTATGATAGGTCTTTGTTTCATTATACCTCAGTCTTGAGGATTCATGATATTTTTCTGATTATTAATATTTAAATTCAAGGATAATTGGTTTGTTTTAGGATTCATCTGGTGGTTTAAGTACTTTTCAAATATATTGAATAGTCAGTCAATATTTTTTCTTTATTTGGACTCTACCTTGACCAAAGACAGGGGGGATGTGTAATAGTTTTGAAAATGATGACACCCACCAAGTAGCTATGTGGTTCATATTACATTATTTTTGTGATTGACGTTCATTTTATGTTTCTGAGAATTTTTATTGTAAAAATTGTGAAATATGGAAGTTATTACTTTGTGTATAATTTTCCCACATATTTTAGAGAAAACCATGTGATTACCCTTAAAAGGGTGGATTTTTTATTCAATTTTTTTCAATGCATAGTTAGTTAGGACAAGAAGAATTTAGTTTGGTCCAAACTATATTAATCCTAGGAGAAACCTTGTGGGGCCTTTGGGGAATATAAATATTAGTGCAAATCTTGCGCATTGTTTAGTTAATCATGTGACAAGTGTGAAAGTTGGATTTTCAATTTATAGTTCCATTTTTTAAGGTTGCTTCATATTTTTTAAAAGCATGTGAATTACCTATGATTAACCAATCAATTGGGATTGGAATTGGCAGTGTCCAACACTTGGTTTGTGTATAGTTTGACCAACTATGCATCCAAACCATGTGGCCTACCTAGATTCATTAAAACATGAAATTCATATTTTACTACTACATAATTTTAACCCTCCATCGCTTTTATTCTTCTCTAACTCAATTAGATAGACTAGGCACACATTGGAAGATCCTTTCCATTCCTTACTTTCTATTTCTATTGCATTCTATCATAGATTCAAGTGGGTTTCTCCTTGGTACGTCCCTCTAAACCTATTCCTATCCACTTTTATTCCTTTTATAATTATTTATCTCTCTCTTAAATACCCTAAGAATCATGTGGCATGATTTTAGGATAGGGATTATACATAATCATGGGTATTTGTTTGTGTATCTTTAATAGAGTGTATGTGATGGCTCGGTTAACTGTTGGGAATCGAAGGCGATGACATCTAGTTTATTTTTTACTAATCTAAGGTAAGTGTTTTTTTACACTTTATATTACATTCCATTGAATTATTAATATATTTAATGTTTCTATTTATTAAAATTATTCATATTTATGTATATAATAAGGGTAAAATGATGATTTTTAAATGGTTTTACCCCTTATAATAGAATGTGATTTGTACCAAGAAATTTTAAAAATTCCCAACTTTATTTTCAAATCATGTGACTATTTTTACAGTGGGTTGTGATTTTTTCTTGAAATTTATAAAGGGGTTATTAATATCAGTTTGTTTAAAACCATGTTTTTTGAAATGTTTTAAAATTGTTCAAAGCATTTAATTGTCTAATTTTATTTAAAACGGGGTGTGTTAACCCGTATGAGTTATATTGTATTAATTTTTTATAGCCATGTTTGATTTAAAAGGTAGTTTCAATGAAAATGTGAGTTTCCAAATGGGTTTCAACTGATGTTTTATAAAAATATATCTCAAGGGTAGATTGATATGGGATTTATAAATCACACAAGTTGTCTTACCATTCAAAATTTTTTAAAAAATAGTATCATTTTTTAATTTATGAAATTTTTTTTTAATGAAATGGTTGTGATCCTCTTTTGACCCTTTTATTTAATTCCCATTGATGGGTGGTGTTTTATGTATTTGTTGTTTGGTTGATTATTAAAAGGTGTTATTTCATGGGAGGGAATTGGAGGTTTCATGAGCGATTATTTATAAATGTATTAAATTTTATTGAGGCTTATTGTATCAATCTTCTTGAATACTCACCTCCTTATTTATTATCATAGGATTCCTAGGGGACTAGAAATATATTCAGCCAAGTGTAAAACTTAATATAGATAGTGCATCAACTATGTAATGTATCCCACTAAAACATGGGATATTAAAGAACCAAGCAAGAATGCTAGACTGAGGAAGAGAAAGATAGAGATTCTTTTATTCCATTTGGTAGTAGAATACTATATAAATAATTATTTATGAATAGTATGATGATATTATAAGGAATTTTGATAGGTTTAATAGAATCATTATATGTTCCTTGTCACAAGTTCAACTCTTTATAACTGGATCATTAGGATAATTCCCATTATTTTAGGACCCTACTCAAGATTTTTTAGGGGCTTTAATATACCCTATTCTATCCCTTTATTCTTGTAATATAATTTGGAACATATTTTTTGAATACTTTATTCTACTTATCTTATCACCTTGACATAATGGTTCATGTTTTTCCCTCTTTATAATTTTGTTCATTAATTTTAAAATGTTTTGAAAATGGATTTATGAAACATTTTAAAAAAAGAACATGAATGTTTGGTTTTAGTTATTCTTCAAACAGTTTTTATCCTGAGTTTTAAAGGCGTGTTCTTTAAATGTAAATAATATGTTTTCCAATGAAATTTTGGTGTACTTTAATTAGACTGTTGAAATGGATTTTTTTAAAATCCGGATTGTTTGATTTTTTTTAAACACGGTTTTACGATGCCATGCATAGTTTTAGATAAAAATATGTATCTCATATATGTTTTGGAAAACCATTAAAAAATGAAACATATTTTTGAATGTGAATGTTTATTTGAAAAAAATTGTTTAAAAGTTAGTTTTAATGTGATAATTTAAGATGGTGATTTTTAAAAGGATTATTCAGCTGATGAAAATTATGTTTCAAGTGATTATTTTATTTAAAAAGATAAAAGAAAATAGACTTTTAACACAAATATGGTGTGTTGTTTCTATCTTTAATTAAATGATTTTGGAAAATATATATCTTCATATTCTATTAAAAAATGTAATTTTTTGGATGTAATATAAAATAAACAATATATATAAGATATGTGGTGTCATATTGGGTTGTTTAGTGCAAACCTAAATTTTGTTGGATCAGGTATGATCCATTTTTATATTTATTTTGATGGGTTTACCAATGGAAATGTATTGGGGTTGGTTAATGATTATAGGTCATATAGAGGATCATTAGAGAAGTTTTGGGTTTCCATTCTAGTTTTAATCATTGTATCTTCCAATTTTTTCATGGTGTATTTTATATATTAGCTTTATTGTATTTTCTTCCATTGATTATTTATTTATGTATTCAGTTTCATTTATTGTCGGTTTATTAATTTTATTACACTTCGTAGTTATATTATTTTTGGTTGGTTAAATTATTTCAAATGAGCTTTTTGTGAATACCATGAACTAGTTTCTCTCCCATAGGGATTGCACGTTCCCTTTGGGTCTGTGGAAGATAAGTTCTGTTATTATATTTTATGGAAACCCAGTCTTGTTCATTATAAGTGAGCATAAACATTTACTAATGGTAAAAAATAGATAAAAATAAAATATCATAAGAGAGAATAAGATGAAAATATGGTTATGAGGATATAATCATCATATATGAACATGAAATAATAATATCCTAGATAATAAAACATACATCATGAATCCTGAATCATGACATAAGTCTTCTTTCGTAAATAATACATGAGTCATAGGGAGGTGGAAACATGATTCAATAATCACGTGACTTAAAAAAATTACATTGAAATATGTAACGTTGAGTTATGTCATATAACATTTTAACAAAAACTAATAATGTAAAATCATTTCTTATGTCATGAATATTCAACAAGATTATCATCACCTAGTGGATAGAATCCCACGATTGACTATATGCACTACACATTCTTGTAATTATAGTTCACTCGGTCCTATAGTGGACTGCCTTCACTCCCTAGTCTGTTAAATGTAATATCCTGAGATATAAATATTTAACCAATGTAATGGTTTTATATATAATTATGTTCCCACCCATCATATAATAAAAATTATACATATGTGTGACACATGAACATGAAAACATTCAAAATTCTATCATATTATAATTAAACCGTGAGAAAGATCTGTGTTTAATAAGAATCATCAAGAGGCACAAAAATAAGTCATTCATAGAAATAAATAGTGTGATTCCATTAAAAAGTATCACCATTTAAGCATATGAAACATTAAAGGATATTTTTCATAGATGAAAAATCACTTAATAAGAGCAACAAGAAATTAATTCAAATTATTAAATGAAATGTCCTTCACTTTTTTATGACATTTATTTTAAAATGAAGAAATTCCTAAACTAATGGGAATAAAAATTACATTTTAAAATATTGAAAACTTGTAAAGGAATAATTATAAAGAAAACTAGATAAAATTTTTCTAGAGAAAGATCATCCAAAAAAATTTAACATATATATTCCTTTTATGCTATTGTAATGAAATTCTTGTCGATAGAAAATTACCCAAGTATAAAATGTTAAAAATAGAATACTTTTAAACTTTTTTAATGAAATTAAATCAATATAAAATTAAAATAATAAATCGTAAAAATATATATACATAAATCCATATAATAGTATAAATAATATATACACTAAGGATAAATAATATTGATTATAAAAATGAGACAAGATCAACTCCATTTACAAGAAACCATTCAGTTGAGTTATGAAAAAAAAGTTAGGTTAAATGGAATGAATATATATAGACACTAGAAAAAATAAAATGAGAAGAAAATATATGGATTTTGGAGATAAATAACAAACAATTTTCGCCAAATTAAATTTTGGGATAAGAAATATTTATTTCAAAGTGAGATTGGATAGAAACCCTTTTCTCAGACTTCTGCTTGGTCGAACATAATCTAAATCCTTATATAATAAATTTAATATTATTATTAATAGTTATTACAATATTATTAATCTATATTTTACTTAATACCATTCATTTATAATTAATTATTTCCCACCCATTAAATTTTTTATTGTTCAAATTAATATTGGGGTGTTAATTGTTCTATTTTTCCATGCATGATTCAGTTTGGTGGTTCCACTTCTTTCCCTATGATCATAGTTTCATCTCCAATAGAATTATCATGAATAATTATTTTATGTTCTTGATATATTTATATATTACTATGGGAATTTCATGAAACTTATGGTGATTATTCACAAGGAATGCTAAAATATATCCTTTGTATTGATTTTTCAATTAACAAAAGAAGTGTACTTTTTTAATATAATTTTGAATATTACCACTATAGAATTATAAAAAACTCTTAAATAAAAATATATAAAATCATATTGATATCATTTATGTTTTATTAGTCACGCATCTTGTAATAATTATAACATTATTCATGTTAGTGGTAAATCGATCCAAATAATAACACATTATAATGACTGAATGGGTAAGAACATATTATAGTATAGTGATAATATCCCTTTTAATTAATATTATTTAAAAAAATTATTAAATCAATAAATAACATTAAATAAATTGTGGATGAATAATACAAATAATAATTATTAATGAGAGGATAACACTTATGTTGAATATTTGAGACTCCTCTTACCGAACCTCTTTATAATGAGATATTTGGGACTTCTTCTTATAACCTATGGCTCCCAAACAAGGAATAATATTATTGGGGAGATACGTTGGGTAATAATTCCAGATAAAACTAATGTGAATTTTATTATTATGTAGTGATAGGAGGTATCCATTTATAAGCAAGCATCAGTAGAATTTCTGAAAATTCCCATTCCTTAAAGTGTAAGGAATGTCTTTTCACAAGTAAAGTGGATTCAAAGTGTAAAAAATATAGATATGACAATTATAGGTCTATAATGACCTCATACACTCGTTTAGATAAAATTTTCTATGTCATTACCCCATAGTATAACACGTTTTCCAGATTTTAGCATTTATTGTGGTCACTAATTTTTATCTTGGTAACTTATTTTTATACATAAAATAAAATTGAACTCTTTACCTAATATTAAATTTATAATTAAAACTTTTGACCCCATATAATCTAATTAAATTTCTAGATATTAATAATTTAGTTTTTTAAAGAAAACATAAATTATATTAAAACTATTTTTATAGAAAAATGACCTTTAAAGAATTAAGTATTATTAATATTATTTCTTATTAGTTTATAACTAAATTAGTGTTAATTAATTAGTTTATATATTGAAGTGTTAAATTTAATATAATCATTATGTAAAAGTGATCAATTTATTTTGTTAATGTAAAAAATATACAGCTATTTAAAAAATTCTTGGAAAAATAATTCTTTTTAACATTAGATGATTTTAATCACATCCCATTAATTATTTATCTTATAAGAATTAAATTTATTCAATGTATTGGAATTTGAATCTTTCATTGAATTTTTTATATTGATAAAATAATTCCTTTAAAATAATAGTAGTTAATAAATAAACATACTTATTTTTTTAATTAATCGTATTATTAGTTGTTATCGTTTTATTTTATTCAAGAATAATTTAATAAGTGTGAATTGTATTATTTTTAATTTTTTACTTAAAATTATAAAAATTTAATGTATCTTTTGAATTCAGGTATAGTTATTGAACATATATCCATCATCCATATATCCAACAGTCATATGTCCAATGACCTTATTTCTAATAGCTATGTATACAATGATCATATTATATTTCGAAATATAGTTATACATATATCTCTATAATAATTCATTATATCATCCAATTTCATTATCATGATATTTATTGTATTGCTAATTTGTTTTATCCTTTATATAGTTGTCATTGTTAGTATGATCTTTATGACATGTCGGGATGAAGATAACTCTAACATTGTAGTAGTTTTATTTACCTATAGTTCCATTACTTTAGTAATTTTACTAGTTATGTTTAATTTGGTTATCTTGTATTGTATTTTATTTTGTATTGTAATATTATATCATAATGAAATAATGTGTTTCTCATTTTAGTTCATTGTTGTGTGTTTCAGAATCTATTGAACACACTGGATTTTTTTACATGAAATAAATACTAAAATCATGAGGGGTTACTCAGTGGGTACACTGTTTATTTTGGAAACATGGATTGGGCTCCTATAATAGTATAGTCCTAACCAACCCTAGGGCATCACATATCTATTAAACCGTCTATCACACCATGTAGTTCAGCATCACATGATTGGTTATTGGAAGTACAAAACCAACTACTAATCAAGTCCCTCAAGACATGTTTATGGAAATACATGTCGTGTACCAGGGGTTCTATATAATTTATATATGTTATTGATTAGTTTTCATAATAAAACAATAAATTAGCTCTTTATGATAATTTTTAAATGTAAAAAAATTATGGTACATATTGATTTATAATACAGAGGCTTTTCCAATGGGTTGTGTGATATTGAAGTTCTTTAGATCTATAGAGATGAAAATGGGGCATGGGAGATACATTTAGAGTACACACAGGGTTGGTAACCCCTAGAGACACATTAATACTATGGATTGGTTCCTCCATACAATTGGTGGAGTAGGTACCCCCCCCCCCCTCTTAATGGGGTTAGGGTCATACCCCCCCCCCCCCCCCATGACTGATATTCACTCCTCAATAAGTCGTAAGTCCCCTGCTAAAATTATAATGATGTGATTTTAATGTTGAGAAATAAAACTGGTTTAGGTAATTTGGATTTTATAAATTTTTTTTCTAAGTTCCATTCACTATATAATCCCTAAAGAGATGGGATGTGTTGATTGTGATTCTCCTTCATTCCTAGTGGTCTTTAATTTTTACACATGTCAAGGATATCTTCTTTTTTGAGATGAGTTTTGATTCATCCTTCCTTTTTTAGGCATCCTAAGATGTATTTTTATACTCACCCCTTAAATTGGATTCATACCCAGATATGTTGTGTCTACACATAAGTTTCATAGTTTTTGGTGACTTCAACAGATGAGGATCTAGTGGAGTTAAAGATTAGTCGTTATTGGTGGTGGTTGTTAGTAATGGTGGTCATGTTAGGAGTTGGTGTGACATAGAGTTCCACATTATTAGTTTCTAATATATATTTTTAATATTTTTAGTTCTTGTATTTTCCCATATTTTTAGATGTTGTATTTGACATTCTATTTTGGGATAATTTTTATATATCAAGAATATATTATATTATAGTTGATTATTATATATAACATTGCATTATTATACTATGTTCTATAGATATATCGGTATGAGTATATATTTATTAGGTTAACTCATCTTATGTGGGTAATTCCTTGTTAATGTTAGTCATAAGCTCCTGGCCAATTGATGGTGAGTTTGGGGTGGTACACTTAGTATATTGGTCACCCAAGTAGGGTCCTAATGAACAAGGTCATGTTAGAATGAAATAAAATTGGTTTGAGACCTAAGAAAGAGTTTAGATTTAGTTTTTATTGAGGTTTGGTCTGTGAGAATTGGTAAAAAAGTTTCATGGTGTTCTATGTTTGGTTAACAGGCTAAGAAACTAATAATAAGAGTGGGTGGAAAACACATCCCTTCTCTAGCACTCTAACAACCTATTAGTCAACTTATGACTATAAGAGATCAGTTGTAAGGTAAAATAGTATGGTGTATCCATCATATATCATGTTAATTGTGTATTTAACTATTTTAATCTTGGGTCAAATCAAACATATATTCCTTAGTAGTTTTTTTTTCATCTTATCAAAACACAAGACACCCCCAAAAGATGGATAAGTCAAATATAAACGTAGGTATATGATAATTCCATGTAAGTACAACTGCCTATAGTTGAAAAATAGTTAATCCAAATTGATTTTATTTTTGGTCTAATTAAGAGGAATATCTAGAAAATGAAAATATGTAAGATCCCATGACATTTTCACATATATTAAACCCACCCATTAGGAATATATTATTCTTTTACATGTAGGATAAGACTTGGTGGATTAAGTAAAATTCATTAGTTTCAATGATGGAGCCTCCTATTTTCCTATATAAGATGGATCCTTGGGAGATAAATTGTTAGATAGAGTTTGAAACTCATGTTTTTCATCCATTCTAGACACCCGCTTAATATAAGATGGTTCTTTCGTTTAGTATTCTTTATTGAATAGTTCCCCATTGGTGGATTCTGATCACTCAAACACATGATGAGGATACTACACCTTGATTGGAGTTTGAGATAATATTTGAAGATGAGTAATATCTAGTGATAACAAGGATTGTATGAGTTATATAGATTCGAGAACATTATAAGGGTCGTATAATTGTGTCCCATTATGCTTTGATGTTCAGATACATCATGAGGTACTCTAAGGACATGATTTATAATAGATTTTTTGGAGCTCAAAAGTTTTAGAGAGGAAATCAAGGGGATATTATGGTTAGGACAATTCCCTTGTGTATCCCCACTAATGATGTAGTTCTGGAGAATGATTTTATGATCGATAGTTTTTTCATAGGTTAGTTTCCCAGCAATAGAGCGGGATTAGGTTTACCATGAAAATAATTGATAGTAGAAACAACTTGACATCATAAAATAAGGTATCTCTATCAAATATATCTACATTATCAAAGTCTATCTAGAGTATTGGTGGAAAAGGAATCACCTATTGTTTCCAACTTGTATAAATTTTGGGCATGTTCTTCTTGTGGTGGTAGAGGGAACCTGGATCACGTTTCTCACACCATGTGATCATTGGATGATATCAACAGAAACATAATGGATATGCCTCACCGAAAATGATATTTTTTATATTTAGGTACTCTTTGCGGTGAATAAGTATAACCTCAAAAGGAAGTCTATATATATAGAGATATTAGTGTAGGAAAAGCTTGGGATGAATGATGCTTTGATCAACTTTCACCATATCCCCTCAATTACTTCACATCAGACAAGTAATTTTGGAGGTCTAGGATAGGAACTTATGCCAGTTAAACGGGGCTTCAATCAAATGGTGCCTAACATGGTTTGAGGTTGGATATTTGTCTACCGTACATTGGTACTCAATCTCATTGACACATGAATGATCTATTTTTTCATACACTATCATTTTATCATGAGTTATAGTTTCTATTAGAGACTTTATTCCAACCACTTTTTCTAGGGACTCATACTAATATCAATAACCATATCACTTATATATGTCCTCAATGTGATATTTATCTCAAAAAATAGTTATTTTCTTGGGATCTTTTCAAAAGAGAGATAATACCCAATTAAGTTATCCTTGGAATATATTGAATCTCTATAGTCTAGAGTTATATAGATTTATTTCCATATAATGTACTATATTTTCAAGAATATGGGTAGAGATTATTTCTCATGGGTGAGTGAGACTCTCATGCAAGATGAATAGGGCCAACCATGAAAATATTATTACTCATTTCCCATTAGTTGGTAATCCTAGACTCATGCTCTATGGATGATATAGAAAAGTAGTTACCCACAGTAGTGGATTAGTACATAGATGTTTTCCCAAAGTATGTTCTAGAGTTTCCCACTCATAGAGAAGTTTATTTTATTGTTTATTTTTAACCATAAATTGTAACAATATATCTGCATCATATCATATGGCCCCAACTAAACTCGAGGGGATGATAGTGAAATTAAAAGGCCTTTTAGAAAACAGTTTAATTAGACCCACTATGTCCCCCTGGGTAACTCATATTCTATTTTAAAATAAGGAAAATTATATTTTATGTCTTTTATTTCCCTTCACCACCTGAATCTTGTGAAAATCAAGAATATATATCATTTTCAAGGATTAATGAACTTTTTTACCACCTGGAAGAAGAGAATTTGTTCTGTAATGTCATTCATGGGTATGTATATCATCAACTTCTGATCTGAGTGGAATATATCCAAAATATAATTTCCAAGTGTTTTTATCATCACTAAGATATCCAAGGGATATTTTTTGGAGTAATGAATTTCCCTACTATTTCCAGGGAAATCATGGAACATATCATACATCTATTACTAATTTGGTTGATGATGGTTTTCATTGATGAAATCCTCATAAATGCTTGGATTTATAGTGATTATTCCAATCATTTTATGATTTTTCTAGACTTACCCTCTAATCACCAACTATGAAAAAACACTTGAAGTGTCTGTTCTGGATTTGTGAAGTTATTTTCTTAGTTAATTTACTATTGAAAGTTGGATTTCTAGTTTCCCACTCAATGAATAATTTTTTTATGGATTGGGGGCTACCACATATGTTTTTTTGAGGTACAAGACATCTTTATGATATAGAGATATTACTAGAGATTCATTGTAGAATTCTCTAAAACTATGGTGTTTATGAATTCCATTACCTAAAAACGTTATCATTCCCTATTTTAAAACCATTGTTAGAGATCTTTAGACATCTAAGTGGAGATTGATTGGTGCCCCAATTTGTTTTCTTGAGAAAGGAGTCGATTATCAGGTGTTTTAAATGCTTCTAAGTATGGGATTAGAAATTTTAATTCAAAATGTGGATAGTGATTGCTTATGAGTCCAAGTAGTTGATACCTCACAAGACAATATATGTGACCCAACAATTGGATCTTAAAACAGTGGTTCTTTCCTTAAAGATATGGAGACAATATCTTCTTGGTGAGTGATTTTTAATATCCAAATATCACTATATTTGTTCTTATATCTTCTCTTAGTAAGATATCAACCTAAGAAAAAGGTAGTGGATGGAATTCTTGTAGGACTATGACTTTGATATTTTCAATACTCTGTTGAATTTTAATGCTTATATTAATTTTATGGTTATTTTAAAATAATAAATCATATATATATTTTTATGTATTAGTTATATTTTTAGTATGTAATATTAATTTTATATTTTCAATTAATTTTGGAAAAAGAATTCATTTTTACATATGTTATATTTTAAAACAATTGAATATAAATCTTTCATGGAAACTTTATTTAAAGTTTAGTATTTTCTGGAACTTATTGTTAAATTATATAACTTATTGGTGTAAATCAAGGAATGATGCTTGATTATATTTTGTAAATAAGGATAAAATTTATTATTACTAGAAAACTTTGAAAAAAATGGGTTCAACCAAAAATGTATCAATCCAACTCATGAAAACCACTAATAATGGGGTAGTCAACATAATATAGGGACAACCTATAAATGGAATAAGAGTCCCCAGATAACATCCTAGACCGTAGATGCATTATAGGAATAAATTCCATGAGTTATTCTACTCGCAAACAAAGAATAATAAGAGGTAACTACAATGGGAGGCATCTACTTTAGTATAATTGGTTGTTGGGATCAAGGAGGAAAAATTATTAAGAGAATAAGCACATCCCCATCTCAAAATCGATATGGTATGGGGATGATTCTTCACTATATCAAATATTAATTTGGAATCATCACATCACATCTTGGATACTTTCCACTATCTAATACTACATCCCACTCATCTCTGTTTTCTATATATTTATATTGTGTTATATTCCTTTTGGCCTCCCTACATTATAATCCCTCACTACCAAAATAATATTCTTCCACTATGGTATACACATGTACCTAAATCCAGTTCCATCGCATATTTCTTGATCATCTTAAAAATGGTAAACGACATTCCATTATCGCTACCAATGGTTTCATTTTGATTCTATAGTGTTTTGATCATTGGATCACCAAAACAATAGGAATATCATTAATTCCATCAAACCATATCTCCAATCGAATGAAAGTATAGATCTTTTACATTACATCCAGTCAACCTCTTCTCAAAGTGTGGTAAATGAAATCTCATGGTATAATGTCATAACAAGATTTCTCAATATACTATGATCCTAATGAATTATTTCAAATTATCATACTACCATATTTTGGCTCGCGTCTTCTCAAGTCCTTACAAATAATTCTTAATCCATTTCAATTTCACAACCACTTCAAAACACATTCTTGATATCCAACGACACCTTAGCCCTCTCCATCATACTCTCAATACTCAATGTGCTCGTAGAATCCCTCAAAGACAGCTCAACCTCAACACCCAATAAAATCTCCAATATATTTGATTATTGTGAAGGATTAAATAAGATAATTAAAATGTTATTTAGAGAAAAATTATCATATTTATATGATCCCTTGATCAAATATAAATCTGTCATAGATAACATGTAACATAGGATAATATTTCATAAAAGTTATTTTCCCAAATCTAGAAATTTATTTTGATATGTTTTCATGAAATCTCATGGTTGGGAGAGGAGTTTAATGTTAACACAAGATGTTCCACTCAATTTTTGAGAGAATTTAGATTCTCCTAGAACCTTATTTAATATTAAAGGATATCACACCACATGAAAACACCCTTGTGTACAAGTAAAATTTAGTGGACAACTATGAAATACACTTATTATAAAGGGACCTAAAGACTAAGTGGATTTTATTCCATTCATGACCATAAGTAATATTCACTCCCAAGGATATAACTTTTTTACCTCATTCAACCTCTTTACCTTATAATTCAATAATATATATTTTTCTATACCTATATTCATCCATTCCATCCACATTCTAGAAGAGAATAATAATATTTTCCTGGGGAAAAGAAGAGGTCAAGATATATTTATGAGGGGGATTCCCATTTTATTTATGATTTTAAATGATTAAAATATGTTTTGATAACCTTATATGTTGGGGTGAGGATGATTTGATTGATTGTTGTTATATTTTCTATGTAGAACCATGATTTTTTTATTATTATTAAATAGATTCTAATTTTAATTAATAATTAACAATTACTGAGATGATCAAAGAAAGTGGGTGAGGGAATGAATATCTGATCTCAATTTGTGCACTTAAGTAATGATGACATCATTTTGATGGATGAGAGGAACATTAATGGAACTACTGGTTTCATGATTAATTCCACAGACTACCATTAGAGTGGAGCCCAATGAATTGGTGATATTTCTAATATATTCTTATTTATTAATCAACTTGAGTAGCATCATCAAGGAATTCAAAAACATAAATCCCCTATCACTGTAACACCCCGAAATTTTATGAAAAATATTCTTTTTAATTTAATTAATGTCTTGTGTTGTACGCTACACCAAAATAAGCTTTCACAACATGCATCCTTGACTTGCCTTCCATTACACGTAATCGCGACCTTCCTCGATAGCATGTGTAGTACGCAATAACGAGTTTCATTAAACAACAATATGCTATTAAAATATTATTAAAACTAGCCGTTATGAATAGTAATAACCACTTTTTGAAATTTTTTATATTTTATTTTTCAAAATGGAATTAATTTCTGGATTTGTAATATCAAAATTAGCTTAGGGTGAAATTTTGGTAATTTTCGGATAACTTTCATTTTCTGATGAATAGTGAAAATTACAAAATTTTAATTAAAAACAACTATTTTAATCGAAATAATTAATAGTGATAAATTATTAATTTGAGTGGTTTTAAAGTATATCTAGAATATATTTTTACAATTCAATACAATGTTGGTCATTGGATGTAATTTCACATTTACACCAGACATAAACAAATGTTAATCTTTTGATAGTTATTATCTCTTAAAAACACGCTATTTGTTGTGACAGCGGAAATTAATTATAAAATTAATTAATGAAACTTATATGTTGGGAATTTTGTAAAATAGAAATCATTTTTGAACTTGGAATATCAATTATAGCTTATAGTGAAATTTTGGCATTTTTCTGAAAAACTTCAATTTTTGATGAATAGTGAAACTACTAAGTGGTAGTTTAAAAAATTAATTTTTTCATAAATCTTAATTTTACCTCTTCTGTGAATGGAATTTCAAAAATCCGAGAGACACGGTTGATGTCGGTAAGTAAAATTTGGTTCAATGAGATGAAAATAATTTTTGGTGAATAGTAACTTTTTACTTTTATTTACCACGGTTAAAGGTAAATAGGGTAATTAAGGGTAAAAATGATATTAATATTACCCTAACACATGTCCTAATCCTATTGGATAAGTGTATTTCGACCAAAAACAAATTTAGGAATAAAATATGACCACTTAGGACAACTTGGGTTAGATTAGGACATTTATTATTAATTTATTTAAAGAAGAGTTAAAATAGTTAAAATCAAAGTTTAATAAGTAAATCATTTTTAATATGGGGTTATACATAAGATAAATTCGACTATAAATATTCATTAGAAAGATAAAAATAATTCCTATATGATGGTATTTTATTTGTAATTTTTAGACATTAAATAATTTAATTTATTTATGACACAATAATGATGCAGTAATTATCTTATTAATGAAATATTGACATAATTGATGTTATAAACACCAAAATAAATGTAATTTGAGACTTTTTATGAATTCCACTAATTTTATAGGTTACTATGATATATTATTGTTGATTTAATTAACTTGGTTTGAACATATAATTCTGTTATGACTTTCACAAAAATCATATATCAAATAGTGTCAAAATTGACACAAAATATTTTTTAAATCAAATATTATATTATTAATTGTTATTTTATTCCTAAAAATCTAAGGTTCGGCCAAATGACATAGATAAGGATATATATATTAATAATATACAATGTGGGGTTCTTTTGGCATGTTATAGTAAGTGTATTAACCATATAGTGTAAGAAAACAAAAAGACACGGTAAAAGTTAAATAATTTAACTTAGAGTTAAATCTAATTGATAAGGTTAAAATAGTAACCTAAACTTGTCTTAATCCTATTGGTTGATAGTATTTCGACCCATACCCACTTTATCTTCGAAATAAGACCCTTTGGAACCATTATAAACAGATTTTGACTTTAATATAAAAATAATATTTTGAGATATTCCTAAGGTGCCCCTCTCCTCCCTTATAAAAGGGCACCTCCTCCCCCTCCTCCTCACTCCAATTTGAGCACTCAAGCTCGGCCAACCCCTGCCAAAATCCCTTCTCCACTTCCCTAGAATAATCCTATAGGTCCTTCTCTTCTTCAAAGACCAATCTTAGTTCCCTAAGTGGAGGATTCAAATAGGTGTTCCAAAGAAGAGGAGGTTCGGACACATACGAAGCAAATCGGACCTAAGGTAAGGTAAATATCACAATCTCATTTTTATCCGAGATTGTTTATACGTTGGTATTTACTGGGGTGTATTTGATCATCCACATATATGTTTCATCAATATGTAATGTTATTTCCATCCACCTAAAATTGTTTAAATCCAATTTTACCCTTTGGTGAGTTTTTAGTAAAAGATATTAAAGGAATCTTTTTTCGTTTTTCAAACGAGGTACTTTTTGACTTTTCCGACAAAAGTATGAAGAATGTTTTATTTAACTTATACGGCATGAATGGATTTTTAAAAAATTATTTCCAAGAATATTCCTTTAAAAGTTTTCATGTCTATTTTTAATCAACTTCTTTTAGTTTATAATTGTGTGACATATTAAGAAAGGAAAAGTGTTTTTGAAGAAGAAATGATATTTTCCTCAAGAATTCATTTCAAGTGTTTTATCAAAATTATTTTCCATCTAAGATAATATAGGGTTCTGTTTTTATCCCTATTATTACATTGATTTGATTATGTTGTGATGGAAATATTTTTATGAATTCCTTTATCTTATATGAATTGTTTTATGATGTCATGTTGTTTAAGAATCCCATTTTTATTACATGGGTTACGCTATGATGTATGGTTTATGATTATGTGGCACACATAAGAATGGATTCATTATAAGATGGTTGGGACCTATATCTCCCTCCAATGCATTAGGTAAAGATTTTATATCTCATGAGATAGACATGGCTGGAACGGTAGGTTATACCGGTTCAGTGAAACAGGACTGGAAGGAGGGTGACTCGGTTTAGAAAGGGACTTTGTCCAATAAGATAGTCTTGGCAATGAGTCATGAATAACAAGAAATGATTCTCTATGATTATCTGTGAATGGCACAAGGTTTCGTGTTTTAAGTTATGCTTATTGGGATTTCATTTCACTACTATGATTTATCCCATGTTATGAAATTATGCTCTCTTTTGCAGGTTAAGATTTCCAAAAGTTATGTTCTTATGAATATGATGTGATTGATTTTTCTTTTGTTTACCCTTACAGGGCATTTGAGCTCACCCTTTTATGTTTTATTTTCCCCAGGATATAAAGAAAGGTTTTAGGTAAAAAAAAAAGGGAAGATCTTTATGGGATATATTGAAGATCTTTCACCACGATTAGAAGATTACGTTCTGAGTTTCCAAAGACACTAAACTATTATGATACTTGTGTGTGTGTTTTTGTTATTTACTAAGTATTCCGCAAATGTAATGTAATGTCAATGTACATCAAGCTTCAGGTCTCTACAGTTGGTATCAGAGGAAAGGTTTAGTAGACCTTTGGAAACTAGGATGTGAGAACGTTAGTGAGATCCCTAGAGATATTTCTAAGGTATGTCTAGGGATGTCCCTAAGGTTAAGTATGAGTATAGGTTATAGTACTAGAATTACGCTAACGATCATAGAATTAAACCTAAGATGTTAGATATTGAAGGTACTCCCCCTTTATTATGTTGTTTTCCCTAGCATGATTTTTGCCTCTCACACTATTTTTTTGGGTTTTAGATGATGGGTGGAACCCGAAAGAACCGTGTTGATCAATGCAATGGACAATGCAATGATTTTCCTACTGAACAAACAAATGTTATGGGAGATGGAGTGAAAAATCTAATTTCTATCCTTACACAAGCTATGAATCATTATGGACTTCCAAATGAGCAGAGAAAGGAACAGTATTCAATTGAGTCCTTCATGAGGCAACGTCCACCTTCTTTCAGTGGGACTTCCGATCTACTTGTTTCTGAACAATGGATTAGTACCACAGAAAAGATATTTTCAGTTCTTCAATGTTCTGAACATGATAAAGTCATCTTAGCAGTATATCGTTTGGAAGGTGAAGCTGATCAATGGTGGAATCTTATCAAGAATACGAGGCCAAGAGATGAAATTGAGTCCATGGAATGGGACGAGTTCAAGAACTTGTTTTTCAGTAAGTACTTACCTCGTATTATTCGAGCGAATATGGAGAAGGAGTTTCTTGAACTAAAGCAAAAGGATGATGAATCTGTTGGTATATACGAAGGGAATTTTACAAGACTTGCAAGGTATGCATCTAGCATTATCATCCAACCTGAAAGTAAAGTTGATCGATTTTTCAGTGGCTTAAAACCAAGTCTTCGAAGGGAATTATCTTTAAGAGACTTCAGTAGCTATGAAGAAATTGTGCGTTGTTCTATCAAGGTAGAAATGGAATTTGGTGTTACATATCCATCTCATGGTTTTGACAAGAAACGAAAGATGGAGTTCAAGGAGAAATCTCAGCATAATGGTGAAAAGAAGATGAATGTTTCCTTATGCACAAAGTGTGGAAAGAAGCATGGTGGAGATTGTCTTAAAGGGACTAGAAAATGTTTTAAGTGTGGAAAAGAAGGTCATCGAGCAGCTGAGTGTCGAAGTAATGGAAAAAGGTTTTCTAATGATGTGAATAAAGCAAACACTGCAGAGAACGCACCACCAACACTTCAATGCTTCAAGTGAAAGGAAATGGGGCATTATGCTAATAAATGCCCTAATCCAAGGGTTTGTGATGATCAACATGAGAAACCACTGAAGGAAAAGGACAAAGGGAAGTCACATGCGATCACTATTGGTGATGTTGAATATGACAACGATGTGGTGGAATGATTAAGTGTTTATGTAATGGGATTCCAAAATAATATTGTATCCTGGAGTATTGGAATATTTATGTATTGGTCTAATGTGGTATTCAAAGTGATTGAGATATTTTTGGTAATTAGATGATATGCACATAATGAAGGGAAAACGAGAAAATGAAATGTTTAACAGTATTCATGAGCTCATGATTGATATAAGGACTAAGTGATATCATTGTTTGAGTATATAGAATTTTGAGGATTTTGGTATGTGGAAAGTGTTAAATTTTAACTGCATTCGTGTTTTCAATGTGTATTCAAGAGAATACATGATTAAGGACTTTGAATGTTTGGAATGTGACCAACAAAACATATCTTATGTTATATGGGGATCAACGATGGTATTAAATCTCTGGTAATTGTTTTCACTATGTTATGAGAGTGGACTGCAGTATTATGGATAAACCTAAAGATTGGAATGGATTATGTTGGACATAAGTTAGTATTGTTTAAGGATAGAAGTTTTTTTCGATATTATTGATGGGATGTTATAGTAATGTAGTTTTAGAAAAAGGACAACCTGCAGGACGGGCGACATCCTATCGTGTCGGACAAGGCTGTGGGAATCGAACCCACAACTGAAGTGCGACTGGCCTTTATTGCCTACCACTGGCCTACAGGAAGTCCCTGTTTAGTATAAACTAGTTTTATTATATTAAGAAGTATGATATATGAAGTATAAGTCCATTTTAGGAACCATATATGATTAATCTCACTATATAATGACTTATGTATATTTAATAACTTTTGCAAACCTTTTGTTTGAGACAGATGGAATGACCCGTCATTCTATCACATGATCTGCTAACACTTCACGAATAACAAATTCAACATCATTTATTTAAGAGATGAAGTGGAAATTGTTCAAGGCATGAACAACAGTGAGATTGTACCAAAATCATGTAAGTATTTCTTTTAATTCATCAACTTTAGGGAAATGATCTTGAAAACCAAAAATGTTGTCCTAGTTCCCTTATATCTGATGAATCAGATGGTACCCTAGATCTTCACAAATTTATGGCTTTGTGATTGCTGGCTTTTCCATAACCATGTTCTCTACCACTCTCCATCAGAACTTGATGGTTAGATTTCTCTTCCATATCCATATTTTCACCTATGTGGAAACCCAGTGATTAGTTTATTTGGGTAACCATTATGTTTCATACTTTTGTTTTTAAAGATTGGTTTTGGTATTCCTTTTTACGATGTGGGTTTCTATTAAAGAAACTTTCAAATAGTAAGCCATTTATAAGCCCGACGAATTTCGAGGGCGAAATTCATTTTAAGGGGGGTAGAATGTAACACCCCGAAATTTTATGAAAAATATTCTTTTTAATTTCATTGATGTCTTGTGTGGTACGCTACACCAAAAGAATCTTTCACAACATTCATCCTTGACTTTCCTTCCATTACACACAATCGCGACCTTGCTCGATAGCGTGTGTAGTACGCAATAACGAGTTTCATTAAACAACAATCTACTATTAAAATATTATTAAAACTAGCCGTTATGAATAGAAATAACCACTTTTTGAAATTTTTTATATTTTATTTTTCAAAATGGAATTAATTTCTGGATTCGTAATATCGAAATTAGCTTAGGGTGAAATTTTGGTACTTTTCGGATAACTTTCATTTTCTGATGAATAGTGAAAATTACTAAATTTTAATTAAAAACAACTTTTTTAATCGAAATAATTAATAGTGAAAAATTATTAATTTGAGTGGTTTTAAAGTATATCTAGAATATATTTTTACAATTCAATACAATGTTGGTCATTGGATGTAATTTCGCATTTACAGCAGACATAAACAAATGTTAATCTTTTGATAGTTATTATCTCTTAAAAACACGCTATTTGTTGTGACAGCGGAAATTAATTATAAAATTAATTAATGAAACTTATATGTTGGTAATTTTGTAAAATAGAAATCATTTTTGAACTTGGAATATCAATTATATCTTAGGGTGAAATTTTGGCATTTTTCTGAAAAACTTCAATTTTTGATGAATAGTGAAACTACTAACTGGTAGTTAAAAAAATTAGTTTTTTCATAAATCATAATTTTACCGCTTCTGTGAATAGAATTTCAAAAATCCAAGTGATACGGTTGATGTCATTAAATAAAATGTGGTTCAATGAGATGAAAATAATTTTTGGTGAATAATAACTTTTTACTTTTATTTACCACGGTTAAAGGTAAATAGGGTAATTAAGGGTAAAAATGATATTAATATTACCCAAACACATGTCCTACTCCTATTGGACAAGTGTATTTCGACCAAAAACAAACTTAGGAATAAAATATGACCATTTAGGCCAACTTGGGTTAGATTAGGACATTTATTATTAATTTATTTAAAGAAGGGTTAAAATAGTTAAAATCAAAGTTTAATAAGTAAATCATTTTTAATATGGGGTTATACATAAGATAAATTCGACTATAAATATTCATTAGAAATATAAAAAGATTTACTATATAATGGTATTTTATTTTTAATTTTTAGACATTAAATAATTTAATTTATTTATGACACAATGATGATGCAGTAAATATCTTATTAATGAAATATTGACATAATTGATGTTATAAACACCAAAATAAATGTAATTTGAGACTTTTTATGAATTCCACTAATTTTATAGGTTACTATGATATATTAGTGTTGATTTAATCAACTTGGTTAGAACATATAATTCTGTTATGACTTTCAAAAAAATCATATATAAAATAGTGTCAAAATTGACACAAAATAGTTTTTAAATCAAATATTGTATTATTAATTGTTATTTTATTCCTAAAAATCTAAGGTTCGGCCAAATGACTTAGATAAGGATATATATATTAATAATAAACAATTTGGGGTTCTTTTGTCATGTTATAGTAAGTGTATTAACCATATAGTGTAAGAAAACAAAAAGACACGGTAAAAGTTAAATTATTTATCTTAGAGTTAAATCTAATTGATAAGGTTAAAATAATAACCTAAACTTGTCTAAATCCTATTGGTTGATAGGATTTAGACCCATAACCACTTTAGCTTCGAAATAAGACCCTTTGGAACCATTATAAACCGATTTTTACTTTCATATAAAACAATATTTTGAGATATTCCTAAGGTGCCCCTCTCCTCCCTTATAAAAGGGAACCTCCTCCCCCTCCTCCTCACACCAATTTGAGCACTCAAGCTCGGCCAACCCCTGCCAAAATCCCTTCTACACTCCCCTAGAATAATCATACAGGTACTTATCTTATTCAAAGACCAATCTTAGTTCCCTAAGTGGAGGATTCAAAGAGGTGTTCCAAAGAAGAGGAGGTTCGGACACATACGAAGCAAATCGGACCTAAGGTAAGGGAAATATCACAATCTCATTTTTATCCGAGATTGGTTATACGTTGGTATTTACTGGGGTGTATTTTATCATCCACATATATGTTTCCTCAATATTTAATGTTATTTCCATCCACCTATAATTGATTAAATCCAATTTTACCCTTTGGTGAGTTTTTAGTAAAAGATATGAAAGGAATCTTTTTTAATTTTTCATATGAGGTACTTTTTGACTTTTCCAAAAAAAGTACGAAGAATGTTTTATTTAACTTATACGGCATGAATGGATTTTTAAAACATTATTTCCAAGAATATTCCTTTAAAAGTTTTCATGTTTATTTTTAATCAACTTCTTTTAGTTTATAATTGTATGACATATTAAAAAAGGAAAAGTGTTTTTGAAGAAGAAAGGATATTTTCCTCAAGAATTCATTTCAAGTGTTTTATCAAAATTATTTTCCATCTAAGATAATATAGGGTTTTGTTTTTATCCCTATTATTACATTGATTTGATGATGTTGTGATGGAAATATTTTTATGAATTCCTTTATCTTATATGAATTGTTTTATGATGTCATGTTGTTTAAGAATCCCATTTTTATTACATGGGTTATGCTATGATGTATGGTTTATGATTATGTGGCACACATAAGAAAGGATTCATTATAATATGGGTGGGACCTATATCTCCCTCCAATGCATTGGGTAAAGATTTTATATCTCATGAGATAGACATGGCTGGAAGGGTAGGTAATACCGGTTCAGTAAAACAGGACTGGAACGAGGGTGACTCGGTTCAGAAAGGGACTTTGTCCACTAAGATATTCTTGGAAATGAGTCATGACTAACAAGAAATGATTCTCTATGATTATTTGTGTATGCCACAATGTTTCATGTTTTATGTTATGCTTATTGGGATTTCATTTCACTACTATGATTTATCCCATGTTATGAAATTATGCTCTCTTTTGCAGGTTAACATTTCCAAAAGTTATGTTCTTATGAATATGATGTGATTGATTTTTCTTTTGTTTACCCTTACTGAGCATTTGAGCTCACCCTTTTTTGTTTTCTTTTCCCCAGGATATAAAGAAATGTTTTAGGTAAAAAGAAAGGGAAGATCTTTATGGGAGATATTGAAGATCTTTCACCACGATTAGAAGATTACGTTCCGAATTTCCAAAGGCACTAAACTATTACGATTCTTGTGTGTGTGTTTTTGTTATGTACTAAGTATTCCGCAAAAGTAATGTAATGTCCATGTACGTCTAGATTTGGGGCTCTACAATCACTATGGGAAAAAGTGGTATTTGCGACGGGTTATTTGCGACCGGATTTTTTCCCATCGCAAATAACCCCCGTGATCGGGTTATTTGCGATGGGATTATTTCCTGTCGCAAATAAAGAGTTATTTGCATTGGGATATTCTCACCCGTCGCAAAGGGTTGGGCGCGACTTGTGCGCCAAACCGTGCGAAAGATATTTGTGACCGGAAACCCTTCACGTCGCAAATAACCTGGCGGCATGGGTTATTTGCGAAGGGACCCGTCGCAAATAATCCCTTTTATTGTCGCCCATAATAAATGAGGTCGGGGTTATTTGCGACGGTCCAGTCGCAAATAATAACAATTGCGACAGGAATACCGTCACAAAAAACTCCATCTCAAATAATCTAACTTATAAATACACACAGCCTTGACATATTTTTCGAATCTGAACTACTTCTTACTAGTTTATAAAAGTTGAGTGAATTTTGTTTTGCAAGCTGATTTCAAGGTGGTTGTGGGGATCATCCTACAAGTACAACAAATCGAAAGTTCGAAAACCAGTTTAAGGCTTTTATATGAATTTTGATTCAATATTTATTTAATGTTTTTGTTTTATATTTTTACATTAGTTTTTATTATTTCTAATTAGATATAATTATGTTGTATTAAGGTTGTATTAAATTTGATTTGTAAGATTTAATTGTTAGTAATTAACAATATTTAATAATTATGTGACTGTAATTGGTAATTAATAACTGTAATTTTAATTAAAGATAATAATTAGTAATTAATGAATGTAATTAGTAGTTAATTAATGTAATTAGTAATTAATGAATGTAATTAGTAATTAATAAATATAATATGTAATAATTAGTAATAATTAGTAAAATTTTTCAATAATTTGTAATAATTTGTAATAAATAGAAATAATTGATAATAATTAACAAAAAATAGGAATAATTCAAAAAAAATAGTAATAATTAGTAATAATTAACAAAAAATAGGAATAATTCAAAAAATAGTAATAATTAGGAAAAATTAACAATAATTAGTAATAAGTAACAATAATTAGTAATATGTAACAATAATTAGTAATAATTACCAATAATTACCAATAATTACCAATAATTACCAATAATTAGGAATAATTAGGAATAATTACCAATAATTATCAATAATTACCAATAATTACCAATAATTACCAATAATTACCAATAATTACCAATAATTACCAATAATTACAATAATTACCAATAATTACCAATAATTACCAATAATTACCAATAATTACCAATAATTACCAATAATTAGGAATAATTACCAACAATTAAGAATAATTACCAATAATTAGGAATAATTACCAACAATTAGGAATAATTACGATTAATTAGGAATAATTACCAATAATTAGGAATAATTACCAATAATTACAAATAATTACCAATAATTAAGAATAATTACCAATAATTACCAATAATTACCAATAATTAAGAATAATTACCAATAATTAGGAACAATATCCAATAATTAGGTATAATTACCAATAATTAGGAATAATTACCAATAATTAGGAATAATTACCAATAATTAGGAATAATTAGGAATAATTACCAATAATTAGGTATAATTACCAATAATTAGCAATAATTTGGAATAATTAGCAATAATTAGGAATAATTACCAATAATTAGGAATAATTACCAATAATTAGAAATAATTCAAAAAAATAGTAATAATTAGTAATAATTACCAATAATTACCAATAATTATGAATAATTACTAATAATTAGTAATAATTACCAATAATTACCAATAATTACCAATAATTAGGAATAATTACCAATAATTAAGAATAATAACCAATAATTATGAATAAGTACCAACAATTAGGAATAATTACCAATAATTAGCAATAATTAGCAATAATTACCAATAATTACCAATAATTAGCAATAATTGCCAATAATTATCAATAATTACCAAAAATTAGAAATAATTAGCAATAATTAGAAATAATTCGAAATAATTAGCAATAATTAGCAATAATTAGCAATAATTAGCAATAATAGGAATAATTAGCAATAATTAGCAATAATTAGCAATAATTACCAATAATTAGCAATAATTAGCAATAATTAGGAATAATTATGAATAATTAGGAATAATTAGGAATAATTAGCAATAATTAGAAATAATTAGAAATAATAAGCAATAATTACAAAAATTACCAATAAATTGAAATAATTAGCAATAATTAGCTAATTGGAAAAAACTAGCGTGATCAGTATGTTTCTCAGTTGTCTTTTCATCTTTGTATTGGTTTTAAGAAAATTTCTATCTCCACATGTAATATTTTCATTCATTTTCAAAATTATCAACCTAACCACCAATAGATAGGTGAAATTGAATGCAAATATTACATGTGGAGACAGAATGTTAAACACACTGATGAAAAGAGAATCGTAACATAATTTAGAAAATTATATTATTTTAATATTAATACTAAAAAAGTACTAATAATGTAATAATGTTATTATTATATAATTAATATTTTTGCAAAAATAATATTAGTATTATTAAAATAATAAATAATTTATAAAATATTAAAATTATTAATATTTTTAACAGGTTTTTCTTTATTCTTAACATATTCAATTCTTAAAGGGTCAATTTTTAGGTCTATCCCAGTAAAAAGTTTTCGTCAGTCGTGTCTGATGTAAACTCTATAATTATCCCAGCTTAGTTGATCATATTAGTATTATTTTTTATAAATATTAATCATATAATAATAATTACAAATAACTATCGGTAAATATCGGTAATTATTAAGAAGTACTTGTAATTAGTTATCCTCTCTTTTTAAGTGTTTTTTCTAACAAATTATTCAAAACCTGTAATGCTTTTATATTTTATAGTAAAATATGGAACAACGACGTAGTCAACAGTCATTATTAGATGACCGCATATGGATAAATCAACATAGAAATCCAAATGGTACTGGTTTAAATCCAGTATATATTGAGGGTGTGGAGACTTTCTTAGCATTTGTGGCATCAAATCCAAAATTTGTTTCAGAATGCACAATAAAATGTCCTTGTAAAAAATGTACACTAAGAACATTTGACACGTTTGAGAAAGTTGGAGGACATCTCTTGCGTTTTGGTTTTCAACCGGATTATGTTTTTTGGTATCAACATGGTGAATGTAGTTCAATAGAAGGGGATACTAACTTGATTCCGGATCCATCCCGGTTTCAAAATTTAGTACATGATGTTGCAGGTCCATCTATTCAACATACAGAAACTCAGGATAATATTGATTCAACTCATGAGTTGGAACACTCTGAAATTTATGAGTTGTTGAGGTATGGTGATGATGTGTTATATCCTGGTTGCAAGATAAGAAAATTAGAAGTAGTTGCAAAATTTATGGCTATCAAATCAGATAATGGAATGTCAAACATGTGTTTTGATCAAATATTTTCTTTGTTTAAAACACTGTTACCCGAATAAAATGTTTTTCCTGAAAATTACTATGAGAGTAAGAGGCTGGTTCGGAAATTAGGACTTAGTTGTCAGAATATTCATGCATGTTCAAATGATTGCATTTTATATTCTGGGGAAATGAGTTGTTTAATAGTTGTCCCACTTGTGGGCAATCGAGGTATAAAGAAGCTCAACATGGGAAGTCTGGCTTGATTCCTGTAAAACAGTTGAGATATTTTCCTCTTACATCCAGACTTCAGCGTTTATTCATGTCTAAGAATACAGCGACAATGATGTCATGTCACAAAATTAATATTTCAATCAGTAAAAGCTTGAATCATCCGGTCGATGGTGATTCATGGAAACATTTTGATAGAGTGCATCCATACTTTTCTTTAGAAGCCCGAAATGTGTGACTGGGTCTTTCGACTGATGGTTTCTGTCCATTCGGATCTTATGGTAGTTAGTATTCATGTTGGCTTGGCTTATTAACTCCATACAATTTACCTCCATGGATGTTGATGAATGAGCTCTATATATTTTTAACCATACTAATCCCATGATATCTGAAGAAGAATATTGATGTTTATTTGAAACCATTAATTGATGAATTAAATATACTGTGGAGTACTGGTGTCAGTACTTATGATGTTGCTGCAAAACAGAATTTCATACTAAGAGCAACATTGATGTGGACAATTAGTGACTTCCCGGCTTATGGAATGTTATCTGGATGGAGTACACATGGGTCGAAATCATGTCCTTACTGTATGGGAGAGAACAAGGCATTTATGCTCATCCATGGAAAAAAACCTTGCTATGTTGACTGTCATCACAGATTTCTTCCAGCTGATCATCCTTTTCGCAGAAACAGATCTCATTTTAGAAAAGGCACAGCTGAAAGGGATGGACCTCCAAAAATTCTCTCAGGTATGGAGTTAAAATTAGTTGTATATTCATTACATCCCATCACATTTGGACCCACAATAAACCAATAGAAAATTTCTGGTTTTGGGAAAGAACACAATTGGCTAAAACGTAGCATATTTTGGATTTTACATATTGGTCTGATTTTCTGGTCCACCACATGTTGGATGTCATGTATATTGAGAAGAACTGTTTTGATAATTTGTTTCATACAGTTTTGGATACACCAGGAATGAGCAAAGATAATGTAAATGCACGATTAGATCTTGCTCAAATTTGCAGGTGTCCAAAACTCGAACTATTTGAGAATGTCAGAACAGAAAGGTTAATGAAACCAAAATCAACTTATACATTTTCCAAAGAAAGCCGCATATTATTTTGTCAATGGATTGCATATTTGAGACTTCCAGATGGTTGCGCTTCCAATTTGGGTAGATGTGTAAATAATGGTCATATTACCGGATTAAAAGGTCATGATTGTCATGTTATAATAGAAAGACTTCTACACATTGGATTAAGAGGTCTATTTAATTCTTTGATATGGGATTCCATAACAGACGTATTATATTTTTTTCGAGACATTTGTGTGGCGACAACAGATTACGATGCTCTATGCAAACATGAAGAAGATGTTGTTGTAATTATATGTAAACTGGAAAAAATATTCTCGCCATCTTTATTCGACTCAATAGAACATTTTATATTACATTTTCCATATGAAGTAAAATGTGGAGGTCTGATACAGTTTCGAAGGATAGACCCATTCGAAAGATGCATGCAGAAATTGAAAAAAAAGTACGTAACAAAGCATCTGTTGAAGGATCTATTTCTGAAACTTATTTGAAAGAGGAGATATCTTTTTTTTCTCCCACTATTTTAAATCTGAGTATCCTTCTAAACACAACCGCATGAGACTAAATGGGGGGAATATTGATGCAATCAACAATCAATTATTGGTTATTAACCAATCCGAGCATGGTTTTGGTGGAGTTCATGAACGATGGCTTTTAGATGATGAACATCACAGAGTTCATACGTATGTTCTTCTCAACTGTGAAAAGATGACATCATTTGTACTGTAAGTGCTTCTATCACTTATTCTATTATTTATGTTATAATAAATAACTTTGTTTTTTATAGATTGTATGATAATCATATCATGAAACAACTTCCACAAATTACAGCAGGTGCTCTCAAAGAACGCAGACAAAATAAATTTTCTCAGTTAATTCAAATACTGATAACATAAATTTTTAATACTTTAACATCTCCTTCTATTTATAGTTTACTATATTGATAATTATTTCACAAATTTTCAGGTGTCTCGACATGCTGATAAAATTGACAAACGACTTTGTATATTGAGTAACCCACCATCCAAAATGGTAAAATATTTTAATGAATATGTGGTGAATGGTTTTCAATTTCATAGACATGCATATGGGGAATCAAAAAAACAATGAATAGTGGAGTTTTCTTGAGAGGATCTCATCATAGAGAAAATGAGGTTGACTTTTATGGCATACTTGATGAAATCATTGAACTCTGTTATCTAGGACAACATTACATAACGATGTTCAAATGTCAGTGGTTGGATACTGAGAGAGGCGTGTGTGTTCATCCGACTCATTGAATCATCGATATTAAATGTAAAAGTGTTCTTGCAGTAAATAAACCATTCATACTAGCTCAAAAGGCACATCAAGTTTATTATGAAAAGTATTGTGCTACGTCATGAGACTTGACTGATTGGTGGAGCATAATAAAAATGAAAATTCGAGACAATCAGTTTAGTCAAGGTGAATGTGCTTTCACTGAAGTGCAAGGAATTGATGTTTTTCAAGAGAGTACTCAAAATCAATCTTTGTTACAAAGATACATGAGTATCGATGATGAAACCCCTCAATTAAGAGTCAATGATGATGATGATGATGTTAATGACGTCACAAATGAATTTGAAATGGTAAGAGATGAAGCAAATGGAACTCAAATGGATATCATTGATATTGAGGAGGAATATGAAGATGATGATGAAGATGAACATTGATACAATTCAATGGTATTTATTATAATAATAACTAATATATATGTATATATAATAATAATTATCAATTATTTTCTAACAACATTCCCATTCTGTTTCAGATGGACGAGGACACATTTTGTGAGTTGGCGAATGCTGACCTATCTTTCGATGCGGACAAGTTGTTGGCACCTGACCCTCATCCTGAAGGCGCTTCATGGGGTACGTGGAGGGGGCATGGTCTTGCATGACTGATGATTCTTGACCCCATCCACGAGAAACGTCCACATCATGGGTTCGATCCACGCACCCGGAGGTGTGATAACCTATGCATTTTACTAAGATTTCATTAATCTATTTATATAATAAATGTTTGATTATTGTTTTTACAATTTTCCACATATAGCAATCGGACAGGGAAGTGCTATTTTGCGCAACTATATTTCCTAGCCATGGACGACATGGGAGCATATTCCCATTGATGTGCAGCAGGCCATGTTCGGCCATTGGTTGGTACATACGTAAATAAATAAATTTTATTTTTAAATTTATTTCATTTATAACTTGATATTTTGAATTATTTGTAGGGTTTATGGTATCCGATCGAGGATACCATACGTGACGCCATCCACGAGGCATGGGAGGTGGCCATGCGTGATCGCTTTCATCAGTTTTTTCACAATTTAAGAAGAGTTGCCATGAAGAAAGCAGGAGTGTCAGATTTTGATGAGTCATGTAGAGCACACCGACCAGAGTACATTTCATCACACGCAATGGATGGATTATGTGCACACTGGTTGAGTGGTGGCTTTCAGAGGAAATCATCAGTGGGGAGGCAGAATCGGGGGAGACAGGATGTGACTCATCGAGCTGGGATTCGTACTTTCAGTACTCATAGATAGCATTTGGTACGTACATTTTTTATAAATATTTTATATAACATTAAATATTAACAATTTCTTTTATATTCTTATAGGCTGTCGAGCACCCCGATATTACGGAGTACGACGTATATCATAGGATGTACAGTGATCCAGCTACTAGGGAGCTCAGAGGTGATCTCCATCGTCACATCGTGGTTAGTATTATTTTTTTCGAGTTTAAAAATTAACTGCATATAATATATTCACAATTTTAATTTTAAAATTCAACTACAGGAGTCATATGAGACCGCAACATCACAGACCCGACCTGAGGGTCAGGTCGAGGCATCAGATCAGACTAGTGGCCATCAGTTTGATGAGGCGGCATAGATTCAGGTGACCCAATATTCCTTCTAGAAGGGTCGAGTAGTTGGTATCGGCTCTCGACTGACTCCCAGAGATTATTATGGTAGTGTTGCGATGTCGGCGTCCAACTCGAGAGGAGCTCGTGCATCTTCATCTGCTACATAGTATGAGGATCAGTTGCAATATCAGACTGAGTTGATAGAGAGTGTACAAAAGGAGCATGAGGAGATGCGTCGGCAGCAACAGTAGCATGAGGAGGAGCACCGACGATAGCAGCAGGTGTACGAGTAGCAGATGAGTTGGTGGCAGCAGTAGAAGCAGCAGGAGCAGATGGAGTACATGCGCCGACTCACTCGTGCCTTAGGGATGGAGTTTCCTCCACCAGCAGATCCCCCCCTCCCCTCCTCCTTCAGATTAGTTATTGTTTAGATGTTACAAAGTTTGTAAATTTAAAATATGACATTTTTTCTATTCAGAGTTTCTGTCTCTCTTATACAGGTGTCAATATTGTATTATTTAATTTCTATTTTTTTTAATACTTTATTATTTATTATTGGTATTTATTTAAATGTTTGTTTATTTTATTAATAATAATACTACTTTTAGTATTTTATTATTTGTTTATTTTAATAATATTATTTTAATAATATTATATTCAGTATTTGTAATTAAAATTATAATTTTTTAATTATTTATAATAATATGAATTTGGTATATTATTATTATTATATAATATAATATTATTTATATTACAATATTAATATTATTAATAATATTATTCATATTTTATAATATTAATTTTTTATATATATATTTAAATTTTTAAATATTTTAATTTAATTATAATTTTTTAAATATTTGAATGATTTTTTGTTTTAATATCTAAATGAATTATAGTTGTATTATTACTATTATAATATTAATTAATATTTTTTATTAATATTTTAATTTTTTTTATTTTTTTATACATATTGTCGACGGGATAACCATCCCATCGCAATAGGTAATTGCGACGAGCCCGTCGCAATTACCTTTTTTTGAAAAAAATTAAACTTTTTTGTGATGGTAATATTTGCCCGTCACAATAGGCAATTGTGAAGGGCCCATCGAAATTCCTTATTTCTTTTGTTTAAAAAAAATTAACTTTTTCACCACGGGATTAGTGGCCCGTCGCAAATGTTATTTGCCACGGTCCCGTCACAAAAGCCTTATTTAAATTTTTTAAAAATATATTGATTAGTATTTGCGATGGGAAGTATTCCCTTTACAAATAATATGTTTAGCAATGGGCCCATCGCAATTAGTGTATGTTGCGACGCCATTTACTGCAATGTGTCATTGGTGACGGACCCCCGTCGTAAAAGCCCATTTGTGACTGGATCCCGTCACAAATAACCCGTCACAAATGTGCTTATTTTCAGTAGTGCATGCCTTAAATTGAATAAAAACTCCTTAGAATAGCTTTATTTTCACTTATATCTCTTTTCCATAAACTTACAGACACACAAACACACACTTTAATTATAATAACTATCAAAAACACTTTAAATCCTTGCATGTTTCATGCACAATTCACCTCAATTCATTATTGTTTCCCTTTTCACCACACCTAAGTATATTTGTGTACCAAACCAAATATCCCCATTCAGATGACTTTGTATTAATCATTATTTGTTCTCACATTTTTTTAATAGACAAATGGAAACATTTTCAGGGATTTTCGTTGTTTTTTAAATTATATTAATTATTTTTTTTTATAAAAATCACAAAAACACTTAAACACACAAGAAACTAAAATCCATTAACAACTTTAATAGATTTGGAATTATTTTGTACTCACCAGTATTATTCTCATTTTCATGTGCATATTGATTCATTTATAAGGAATGTTAATCCACTTTGAATCCTTAGAATTATGAAATTGACTATTCATTCATAAGGTCATGGGAAACACACTTTAAGGCCTAAAAATGAGGGCACACAACCTATTTTGTGCCGAAAACTGGATGGGAAACACCAAAAATTTTAAACATGTAGAATTTGAGTCAAAATACACCAAGATTAAAATTCCATGAGATATCCCAATTTAGGGGTATTCAACGAATCATTAAGATACCATTGATATAGAGGGAGTATATGCTCAAGAACAATTAATTGGTGATCCTAGTAATTTTCAAATGGTGAACCACAAGAAGATTCCTAAAAATTTATAATTCATAATGATAGTGATCACCATCCCTCTTAAGTGATAAATTTATGAGGATATAAATATAAGGTGTTTCTAATATCACGTGAAATGGGGTGATAAATTGGTTTTCCTACCAATAAGATGATACATTTGACTATTATAAGGCTTTGTATTGAGAATATTTTTAAATATACTTTTTGATTCACAAATACAAGGATTTGAGAATATGATTCATCAATTTCACTAAATGGGGTTATTAAGAATTTGATTAAGTGTGGGAGTTTTTCAAGGGGAATGTCAAAAAATGATAAACCCATAAATTCCTAACCCATTTTCTCATGAAATATTACTATGAGGGTTGCACACTAAATTTTTTAGTAGTAGTGGACAGTGTATCTCAATGATGTTTTGGAAACAAAAATTTCATCGAGCTCAAAAAACACTTCAATATATTAGTTATGAACTCACAATAAATGAAATTATACAAATCTATGATATGGAAAAGAATACCATTTCTACATTTTAATCGAATTCACATATTTATATATTTCAAAATCAATAATATGCATTTATTTCAAAGAACCAAGAGATTGAAGAACAATGTTACTCCTTGGGAAAACTTGTATATTACTCAACCCAATGATGTAAATATGGAATTGAATGTCAAAACCCCATTGAAAAGAGAGATAAATAAATGGAAATATCTTATAATTATCATATAATAAACTAAATTTTCACACACAGACTTGACCAAGGATAGACGAATAAACATCATACATTTTTATGGGATCAAATAAAGATCCATCTTGTTGTAATTCTTTAAAATTATTCTTTAAATGTTCTAATTTCAGGTGAATATCTTCAAAATTTTGGATAAAACAACAACTCACCTTGGTAGAACTATTATGAATTTATTAGATATAGTATTTCTAAAATTTAATGAAAAAAATTGATGTATATCCTATTAAAGGTGAATAAGATGAAACATTTCAACATTTATACTACATTGATTTATGGGACCATGTTGAAACTACCTCGAAGGGATAAAGATTGAAGGTTTCAGGATGATAATTCTGATCTAAAAAGGAATTTATATCCTAATTCACATGAGAAAATAGAGAAAATACCACTAATTACTATTAATAAAAATAAATAAAATAATATAGTAGTTTATAATCTTGATAAATTAATAGGAACTATAATAAATGAATACCGAGTGGATATATTCATTCAAGAATTACAGGACCACATAAAATATACTCAATCCAACTTCTCAAGGATGCATAAAAGGATTGATAAATTATCACACAGCACCCAATCTTGTCACACTCACTTTGAATATCAAGTATTGTTGATTTCAAGGAAAAAAAGTGGGTAAATCTAGTACATGAATATAATAGAAGCTAATGGATACCTCATGGAATGTTCCGTTTTCATCCCCACCAAGGAACGAATGGATCATAATGTTATAATACGTCAATTTTTGAATAGTGATTTTTTTATGATGAAGATCTCATTGATTTATCATGAAATGTTCTATATACCACTAAATATGATTTTGAGAAGAGTTTTCTAAAATTATTTGAGTATGGGTAGTCCAATATAGGAAATTCTATTAAAATTTTAGATAAAAAACCCATGTTAAAGTTCAATTAAAAGAGTTTAAATAGCCAAGTGGTAAAGTTGATTAAAAGTATAAATATTAATGAAGGAGTTGAAGGAGTCTGAACTAATTATTCCAACACATCAAACAAACTTATAAGTAAATAAGGGATTATTTATAGTTTTTGAAAAAAAAAATTATATCCATCAAATAAGTAGAAATAAATTTGTATTTTACACAATGTTTTCCCTAATAATGATGAAAATAGGTAAAATAAAAGTTTCCTTATAGATATAAAAACCAAAGTTGATTGATAAATTTTTCAAGGAAAAAAAGACAAAACAAGAAAGGTCAAATGGTGTTGGATTTATTAATGTTTTGGATACTTAATGGATTGATTCATTTTCAATAGGGGAATACTAATGGTAAAAAAATTATACTTGATGTTTTTTTGCATGAAGATAGATTTAATGAAGAAATTACAGAGATGGAATTAGTTGAAATCCAAAGGAAAACCGTGATATAAACCACTTGAGATCTCAATTGTGAAATTATATATACCTTGAGAGCATGAATTATTATATAAAATATGATTACAACCGAATATATAAAATAATCTCTTCTTGGGAGGAAACCCAAGAATTGTAATTTTTATTTTATTTATTTTAGTTAATTTTAGTTGTTTAATTTATTGAATAAAACTACTCCCTATTGATTTATTACTTAATATTTTATTAGAAATTCAAGTAAAATAATGGGAGAAACATTTTGAAGAAAAATTCCACAAACACTACTAAGGAAAAAATAAGCTAAAATTAATGGTTGGTGTTCTATATTTCCTTTAATTTCATTTCAACCATACTTGAATTCAATTATAAATCATAATATACATCTCTGTACTTATGAATTTATTAGATACATTTAAAATAAGGTGTTTTAAGGAGAAAAAATTTATATTGTGTGTCCTGATATTGAATTAACATACCTGAGAAAATATATCCATCATTATTCATTGAGAAACATTCACACTGAAAAAGTTTATTTTATTTCTTATGGAACTTAATCACTCATGTTTGAATGGATTGGTCTTAGGTGCAATAAAATTTGGCATTCTTAATTTTTTTAATGAACTTGAACATGAATGACTTATTTTCACTAAACATGTTGAGCAGTTAAATGGTTCACCCTAAAAATAATCTCTTAAAACACATAAACTGAAGTAGTGTGTGTGACT
Organism: Viscum album; assembly: GCA_963277665.1. NCBI lineage: Eukaryota > Viridiplantae > Streptophyta > Magnoliopsida > Santalales > Viscaceae > Viscum > Viscum album. The sequence continues at coordinate 401,029,886 of OY728160.1, read as the reverse complement.
TGGATCCAAAAAAGATTCTATTGAAATGACTTGACATAAGGGTGTTCTAGTGAAAAAAATCTATCAAATAACAGTAAATGACTACTTGGTATTTTTTTGAATTTACCCAATTTCAATTCTCCAACTATTCCAATTAGTCTCAGGGGATTACTATTTTAAGGGGTGATTTAGTTCTTAGTTTCCCATAATCAACATGAATAAGTGAATTAAAAATATCTTGGAAGAAATTGGTAAAAATTTTAATGTTATTGATGGAGATAAAGGGAAATGTAATTGTTGAACTCATGTGAACAAGATGAAAATGAGCTTAACTAATTGTGGTATACTTATAGATCCTTGATTTTGTGGATTTTTAAGTGATATAAAGAATTTGAGTAAGGTAGAATTGAAATAGTTCTCCATATCCATATTTGGATCCAAGTAAGTTGTTGGAATATAAAATTCAATGTTTGAGGCTTGATCATGATATGAATTGAATTTATGGTATGATTATTTTTTAGATAACATACTAGGGGACCAGTGAGTATCATGTTTGGGGAAATGTGATTATATTATTATTTTTTAATTATTTTCAACAATAAATTATATATATATTTATGTTTTAATTATATTTTTGTAAACAGTATTCCTTATAGTTTTTATTAATTTTAGATGAAGAATTATTTTTTACATATCTTATAATTTAAAACCATTAAAATTTAATAATTCTTCAAGACCTTATTGGGAAGATTTTATTTTTAGGTAATTATTATAGAATTCTATATTTTTAAGGTGTAAATGAATAAATTATGGTTGTCGATATTTTGTAAATGATGATAAAAATGTATATTATTTAAAAAAATGGTTTAACTAACAATCCATCAATCTAACTCATGGATATCCCCAATGAAGTGGTTATTAAACCAAAGATAAGGATGTATTATGGGTGAATAAGGAGGCCCATAAAAACATATTAGCCTATTTAAAATTTATAGGAAAAAATATCCAAAGTGTGTAATATAACATATAAAGGAGGATGATATGGTGTCATAATGGGAGGATGTTATCTTCCTGAAGTAGTTTGTTTTGATGAACGGGTGTTGAGTATTATGAATAGTATTATCTCCCCATAAAAAATAATGTGACATGGGGATGATTCTTCATTATTTCACATAGGTGTTGGGAAAGCTTATATCTCACCTATGACACATACCACCATATGATCCAAGCTCCCACTCATCTTAGTTTTCCACTAATAACAATATAATCATATTTCTCATGGACACCCTATATTCTAATTCATCTTAATCACAATTATCTTTTTTTACTATAATAATCTCATTAAATTAGATTCATATTCACCCATATTACTCGATCATCTTGAAAAACAGGTAATAATATGCCATTTTCACTACCCATGGTTTCATTTTGATGATTTGGTACTATTATTATATGGTAACTAAACTAGAATGAAGAATACTATTTGGGTCGAACTATACCTCCAATCAAATGAATATGTTGAAATTTTACAATTTATCATGAAAATGTGTCCTCAAAGGATATCGAATAGATGATTATGGTCTAATGGGATGTCAATACTACTGAATAAATTTTGATCCTTCAATGTAATATAAATTTATCCAAATTTCATGTCATGGGTCAATACCTTATTAAGTATTTCCATTGATTTAACAATCCTTAATGATTCATTTACCCCTTTCCAATACACTCTCTAGATCCCACAATAGCCTAACCTCAACCAACGTACACTCAAGCCTTAATATAGACAAAGGGTCCCTCAACAACATGTCAACCTCATACACCACAAAAAAATTAAAATATGGGTAATTAATATGAAAACATAAAGTAAGTAATTTAATGGTATATCATTGAATAATATTTAATCTAATATGAACCTTTGATCAAATCTGAAGCACTTGTAGAGAATATAAAAGTTGAGAGATTGTGTTATACAATTTTTTTATCCTCAATGAACCAATTTTTTTATATATATACAGGAAATCTACTGGTTGAAATATGATTTTTAAACTGACTCATGTTTTTTCCCTCAAAGTGTAGAATAATTTTAAACCGTATGGAAGTGTGTAAAAGATTGAAGGAGATCAAGGTATATGGAAACATCCTGGTTTATTTTACTAACTTTTTTATTCTTTTGATGTAATTTGTTTCTACATTCAACTAAACCACTTGTGTTTTGACATGTTTCAATTTATAGGAAGTTTTTTCATAGGTCATGATATTGGTTTTAGGAAGACATCCGAGGCTCGAGGTTGAAATTTCTATAGTATGAAGAAGACCATGTTATAACCAACGAAATTACATTGTGGGAAGTGTTTCTGTAAGATTAAATTTTTAGGGCCAGTCGACGACATACCACATCCAAGGGTGTTACAACATGTTGCTGTTTATGTGAGATTTAATAGTTTTGGCATAAGATTAATATTTCGACACTAATAATAGATTACACTACATCCCATGTATTACATCATGATGTCTTAATCGAGTGGAATGTTATATTGTAATAATTTTTCTAGGTTGAGAATATTGGTTGAGGGTATGTGGTGTCATAGAAAAGGGTAGGGTCAAACTATAGTGTAACCTAGTAAGGGGAATCAGCTACTTTGTGTTTCATAGGTGAAGATAATTTCTCCACAATATTAAGGGTTATTCTATAAAGCTTCATCAATGGATAGATTTGTTCTATGGAGATGGTAGTCATGCTGCAAGCCTATTTTGTGCATTTATTGGGATTAAAATATAATTATTTACTTGTTTAAAATTATTTTATATGTGTATTAGGCATCACCTCTTCCCTCATTATCAGATCCCACCCTATATTCTCTCTCATTACATCTTCTCTTCACATGTGGGGTCTCATATAATTGTGGTATGTACTTCAATTTGACTATTATGTAGAGTAACTATAGGTAAGGCTAGACATCTTTTAATAGTTTTTTTGTAACCACTATAATGAGTTTTAAAAAAACTCTATTTTATATTTCTTATGTAGTTTTCTGATTTCATCCAACCAAAACCAAATTAATTAATGGTAATCAACATAAAGAATTATTATAGTACTATATAGGTGGTTCCAAGATTCTTCTTATATTATATGGGTGTTTTTTTAGTCTGTGAAATTATTTTATGTGTGGGGTTGTGTGTGTGGCCTAGTAAAAATTCCATTAGTTTTTCATTATGTGTGTGATTATGAGGGGTATACTTGTGTGGGTAAATATGGGTATGGCTGAGTATGGATTTTTTGTTAATCTTTTTTATCATTAAGAATTTATGGGTATTATGTCCCATGTTCTAAGGTGTTGGTTCTTAAGATGTTTGGCTTGATGCAGTTCCATGGGAAATTATTAGTGTGGATTGAGAGGCCATGCGGTGATTTAGGTTTGATAGTGTGGCATTAGAGGTGATGACTAATATCATGGGTGCCATGTGATATTCTAGTATGATGTGTTTTTTGTTGATCATGTGGAAATGGAGATGATAGTTCACCGAGTTATGCATGCAGGTTATTGGTGAATACAATTCAACATGGGTATAAGACCATTGGAATCATATTCACAAGGGATAGAGCCCATGATGTGGTTTTAACCAATAGTAAAGTTGAAGTACCCTCTATAGAAGAGTGGATTAATTTGTATTTTGTTGAATATTTAAATGTGGGATGGATATTACATTGAGGTTTCCAATGGATATAGATATTGATTAAGATCATCAGATGGGTGTGGGTCCTCACCATGCTTAGGTTTCAATGATTTGTTAAGATAATGGATGGTATGATCATAAATTGACCCGGTAACTTATGATATAGTACATAGATATTCCATTAAGGTGTTCGAAAGACCGTGAATCTAGTATCCCATCTCCATTGGTAACTTTATTACATTATCACTGGATATAGGTAATCACATCCTAATGTACTAAATAGTTTATCAGTTTTGAAGAACCATATATAAACATGATCCCCATATCACATTTCATATCTAAAATATATATCATAAAAAATTCATTCATCCTTGATTTTATTCATAATACCATTTGTAATATCCTAGGTAAATTAAAATAAATAAAAGGGTGATCTCTGATCCTCGGTAAGGGTATGTATACAGAAAAATCTAATAAGGAATGAATACTATGTAAATTGTAAGTGATAGAAAAAATAATTCCATATATACAATCACATGAACTATATACTTATCCAGATATATAATAAAAAATTAAATAATCACATGGAAATCAATGAAATATTTTATAATGAGGGAATTAATAATTTTGGACATCTGAAACATACCATCAAGGCCTTGTCCAAGATAACTGAATGTATCATTGGGCGTTGTGTTAATACATCTGAAAATAAATAGATTTGACCTCATCTAAAAAATAATATAGTTTGTATCATGAAATAAAATAATTAATCAATGGGATATGTAAGTAATGGTAAATCACTTAATAAGTATAATATATTCCTCATATAAATAATAAATACAACTTAATCAACTTGCCTTAAAAATAAATAACTGGCTTTATTGGAAGAACTAGTCATCTACAATGAAATTACTTTCCTTACTCAAATTGATTATACAAAATTCAATAAAATATGGTAAATAGTTTCATTAGGGTACATACTAAACATAATATTCAATAGATTATGTTGAAATAGATGAAAATAATTTAAATAGATTACTTGAATATCTTGAAGAAAATACCCTTTTCACATTGAAAATAATTGTTTTAATCTAAAACAATTGCACATACTAAAGAAACCATTTTATTTGAAAATAAAATTGTAAAAATCTAAAGTAATAATAAATTAATTGTGTTTTTATGACATCATAAAATTATTTTCATGTCATATAAGTTAAAAAAATTCTTTTACACTTTCAAATAAATGTTAAAAAAGTACCGCATTTAGAAAATGAAGCGAATGTTCCTTTAAAATATTTTTAAAAAAATTAAAACATGGGTATACTATGTATTTAATAAATAATTTTTGAATAGTAAAATAATTATTTAAAAAATTTATAAATTATGGACATGGAAGAAAATACTCCCTCAATGGATACTAACAAGAACAATCTCAAATAGTGATGGGATTGTAAAATAAACACTTACCTCATGTTCGAATTCATTCATATGTATTAAAATATCTTGTATAATAAGTATATATTTATTATAAATCTATTAAATAACCATAATAATATATATCATACCTTATATGGTTTAATTATAACCTTTTATCAGCTGTTTATTAATAATTCTTTAGTCAAATCAATGTTCCAAGTGGTAACAGCTTTTTTTCATCTGTATTTTGGTCCAGTATTTTTGGTCCTTGTAAATTAATCATGGTTAAATCACCAAAAAAATTTATAAATGATATAAATATCATATATATTCATTATATACATATTTATATTCATCCATAAAATTTATATATAGAAAAATGTATGGCACTATTCATAGAAAAGGTAGGTCGTACGTACGTGTGGACACTGTTTTCATTTTTTTGGTAGATGGAATGAAAATGAGTTTAAGTTTAATAATAGTTCACCATTAAGAAATAATTTTTATATAATATATATAATATATATTCATTAAATTTTACCTTATTAACATCCATCTGAATCAAAAAAATGAATTACATTAGTTCGTGTGGCTATAGTCCATCGTACACAGGAATGATGCATTTGTTTCCCATTTGATGGAAGAGGGTTTATATCTATGTTAATAAATTAAAATATTAGTGTATAATTATATTTTAGATATTCATTTAACTATATAAAAATGGTTAAAAAATTTAAGGTGTTGTAAAAAAGAAATAAATTGAAAAATCTCGGGTAAGATGATTACCTCTTTGTTGAGATTCTATTTTTGTCTTACACCATCAACCATGAAGATATAGTCTTTTTGAAATAATAAAATCTCTATGGTGTGTTTATTAAACATAAAAAATTAATTATTGTAGGTATTGGATGATCTATAAGGATCAATGTCATGTAAAATAGTTAGCTATGAGGTTCCCTTTTATTATTGAGGTGCACGACACTTTTGGTATTTAAAAAAAGATTGAATTATAAAAAAGAAATTCTCAAGAAAAAATCATCGAAATTGAATTTTATTATAACATAGGTATAATATGGTTTAAATTTTATCATCCATTTAAATATAGATAGGTTAATATGTTGTTCTATAATTAAATTTTTGGTTAACCCCTCAATTAATCTATTTTAACATTAATCATGGTAACATATTTTTCACTCTTAAAGGGTTATAAGTTTACATATAAGGTAACTATTGACTCATAAATGGTAAATGGATGTAATTTTAGACCAAATAATATCCACTTTTTTCAATTTCATGTTTTTTATTAATTTTAATAAAATAAATAAATTATTATTTTGATAAAATTTCATTAATTTCAATTTTGAAACTATTCAATTAATTTGACTTAAAAGACATCAATACAATTGTTATATCCAAATATAATCCCGTAAATCATCACTAAAATGAATTATATATCTAAAAAATTTATGTGACGCATTAATTATTTAAAGTTATCTTACTTTTAACATTTTTAAAATCATTTATTTTATTTTTCAATAAATTGAAAAAATATTGTATTAGAATTACGTAAGCATTTAACATAATTATTTAATCATTAAAAGTTATAATTAAATTATCATCATGAATATAATTTTATTATACACAAAATTTATATTTATTTTCATTCATAACTTTATTTCTTTCCCAATCTAGACACAAAATAGATATTAAAAACTAACAGAGTGACATTTTGTAACATTCCTTGATTTAAATATTATATTTGACATTTTCATGTGAAAGTGTCCATTAAACAAAAAAACATCAAGACTAAGGTTATAATGGTCTAATTATATTCATAAAATAATAATTAATATGAAATATTATTACCTTGTCACTTATATCTATCCTTGGTTAACCCGATATACCCTTTACCAATGTGATACTTTTTACAATGGTTATTATTCATATTGATCAAAACTAAAAAGGGACTATTTAAAAAATTCGAACCTCCTGATTAAAAATATGGAATCCATTTTTTAAGATTCAATTTATATAATTGGTAAAATTAAATTTTAAATAATTTGGAAAGGCATTATTAAACCCTTGTTTATAAAAATCCATTCTTAAGCATAAAATTCACTTTATTCTTATTACATACCTGGTAAAAACACTCGATAAATGTTATAACATTTTTTTGAGTATATAATATTAAATAATAATTAAAATATTTTACTAATAGGGACAAATTTAATTTATTAAGATAAAAACAGATTTCTCACACATAAAAATATTTATCTAGAAAACATTTCTTTTATATTGAAATGATTTTTATTTTTATTGATAATAAATGAATTTATTTTATAAGTGTTTAAACAATACAATTTTTATAATTTTTCTATTTCTCTTCATATCCATCAATTTTAATTGATATTTTATAATGGTCATATAATAATATTGTAATAATATATCTTGTTTTTTTAAACTCAGTGTTTTGTACAATACAAGCAAATGAAGAAATTAAATTTATGTTAAAAGAGAAAAATGTAAAATCATGGGGTGTTACATTGTACCCTCATTAAAAAATTTGATCCTATTATTTTCTATAATTTCACTTCGTGAATAGATTTAGTATAAGGCCCCAGCCTTAAACATTACATAATGTTTAATTAAGGAAATAATTCACATTGATAATCTTTTCAGGTTTAGAGTTTTAAATAACTAAGCCGTAACTTTTACATTACATTTCAAAAATTTAAAAGTAGACATTTATACTCTATCAAAAAAAATTCACAATAATAAATCTCCTTAAATAAAATAAGAGTTATTTTCTTGATATAAATCTTCTTAAATTATTCCTTTCTCTTACCCTTCCTTATACCCTATGAAAAACATTTCAAAAACTTGGGATGAGCATAAAAATTTTAGTAAGGGTTATAAAACAAGGAAAGAAAACATTAGTCCATCAGTACATACAAATCAATGAAATCATACTTTTCAATCATTAACAAACCACACAAAATCATATCTTTCATGAATAACACATGGAAATTTTAAATCATAAAGCTAACTTGTCGAATCAAAAACATACTTATATTATAGACTTCATAGCTACATGGAGACTTACATTTAGAATACCTATTAAATTATATTCCCTAAATCTCTTAATAGAAACATTAACGTTTACCTATGTCATGTTACCCAATGCATTGGAGATCAATTTTGAGCTCACATTTCCTAGGATTATCATGGAACCACCCGTATGTGTAAACAATTCCCAAAAACCAAAATATAATCGTAATACATTAAATTATAATAAATTAAGGATAACATTTACACATTGCAATCATAAGATATCAGTTCAATATATTGACATAATTCAAAATCATTTAAATAATTTAATAAAGATATTTTTTAATCAAAGTGTCCCATACCACATTAAAAACATTTAAAATACATTATCATTTTAAAACAATAATGTCTATATAAATAAATAGTTAAAACCATTTGAAAACATGGACAATAATTAGAAAGATAAATCTTTAAAACATTTAAAATGATGTTTTAGTTAAAGAGTCCTTTACCACATGAGAAAATAATTGAATAATAAATAATTAAATAATAACATTAAAAAAACATATAATATCATGAGAATAATTAGACTCATGATATCATATGTAAAATTGAAGTATATACACCTTAAAAGATAATAAAGGTTCACAATATCTAGATACGTCTCAATGAAAGGAGATAGAGACTTAATCCCTTACGAAAATTTCACAGACTAATGACATCATATTAAATTTCAAAAAAAAAATATTTGATGGGAGAAAAAAGGGTAACTCGTCACTTGGATATAATATGTACATAAATAAGTATATATAAGAACATATCCAAACATAATAATATAAATTAAAAGACCTAACAAATAATAAGTCTTTGACTAAAATACGATGGTGAAAGGATCCCTTACAAAGATCATTTTGTATATAAAATAAATCAATTATGTGTATTCAATATAAGTACCCAAAAATAAATTTTAAATAAAATATAATATATAAAAATTCATTTCTCACATAATAATTTCACAACATAAAAAAGAAGTATAAGATCAACCCAACGAATGTAAATTGGGTTAAGAGGTTCCATTAAAAAATTTGGCAGCCTAATGGCATCACTTAAAAATCTAGAAAGTTAGTTGATGATAGTTAAAAGGGTATCTAATCCCATGGAAATAAAATTTATAGAAATAATTATATATAATAACATATCCAAACATTTGATAATTTAAATTTAAATACATAACATAAAATATGTCTTTGACTAGAAGAGGAGAGTGAAAGGTTCCCTTACTGATTTGGTAACTTACGAATCATACACCACATAAAATAAGGATCATACCATGAATATGTAAATACACATAAATTAAAGTATATTAAATAATTAATTCAATCATGGATAGTACATAAAACACACAAAAAGAAATTTTGGCAAATATAGCATGAATCTCACAGGAGGAAAACGTGAGATAAAAACCTCTTACCTCGTGCCTGACTTGACTCATTAGTTCTTTAATCACATGAATAATTTACTAAAGTAAATTTATAATTTATTAATAACATTTTTCAAGTATATTATTATTTTTATATCACTTATTACCATGTTATAAACATTACATAATCATTTTAGTTAATAACAGTCATTTTGTCGATATTTTGTATTTGAGTCAAAAATGAACTTCCTATAATTCAATTTGTCCATGTGGTAAAAATTCCATTATCTCTAAAATGATATTCATTATTTAGATATAATATATATCCATTATATATATATATTAATAATAGTACATTACATTTGGAGATAAAAATTGAAATACACCGTTTATGGAGACGTTAAGCCGTATGTTTGTATGAACGCTACTTTCATTTCTATTTCATATGTAATGGAATGAAAACTTAATGATACATAGGTATATTATAATTCCATTATTATATCATATATAATTTCAGTAGATCCATCCTTTATATGTTTCATGTATGGGTTGAACGAGTCATATCACTTTGAGGGGCGGTAGTCTGCACTTCCTCAATTGAAATTATCATATTTACCCATTATGGGAACCACAAAGGTATGATATAAATGAAAAATAAGGAAGTTTATAGACAATATATATATATATAAAATAAAACATATAAATACATTTCCACAATAATGGCCACCATGAGAGACTGTAGGAGATAATTAAACAATCAACGTTTTGTGAGGTTGTAGTTCACCGTACACAGAAACAGCATGTTCATATCAATTAGATAAAGGTGTGTATGAGTTTAGTTTGAGTCTTTCTCATAAAAAACCTAGGATATTTTGGATACTAGTTTTTTATGTAAAAATAACATGAAGATAAAAGGGATTGAATAAGTAAAATAAAATAAGAGAACTTGAGGGAATACCTTACCTTTAAATTGGGTAACTCCCTTTGGTTTAAACCAAAAGGCTTTCTTAAAATGATTTATGCCTAAGGTAAGGATTCTATAAGTAATAGAGAGATATTTAGATCATATTTGGGAAGTGGTCGGATGATACAAGGTGGATTGAGAGGTGTTAGTAAGGGTTAGAGGTGATTGATTTTTATAAGGGGAGGAGGGGCTCTTTAAGAAAGTTTGAAAATGTTATTTTATTATATAATTATTTTTGGTTTCTAAAGATCCAAAACTTATTTAATTCAAAGATAAGGTGTATATAAGTTGAAATAATGTCATCCAATAATAATTGGACAGGTTTTTGATATTCTTTATCCTTATATTTTTTATTTATCCCTTTGTTAAATTATTTAACTTTTACCATGTCCTCTTATATATTTATAATATATGGTTAATATATTTACAATAAAATTATAATTGACCCAAAATGGATCATTAATGTCATTTTTAACATTGTATATGTCATTTAAGTGAATCATATTTTTTTGGACTATTTTATAATTTAATAAAATATCAATTTATTTAAAAAATATTTTATGTCAATTTTAATACTATTCATATCAGGACTTTTATAAAATTCCAAACCAACATGATTATTTACAAAACCCTTCATTAATTCCAATATAATAAGTCATCCTAATCTGTAAAATTAGTGTATTGAATAAAAATGTTTAAAATAAATTTATTTTAATATTTATAATAACATTTATTTGAATCCTTTATTAATGAAGTAATTACTGCATCACCATTGTGTCATAATTAAATTTGTTTATTTAATGTCTATTTTCTCCCAAATTTACCCAAGTTCTAAGGTTTAAGCGGTCGCTTGTAGTGTAGCTTGGGTTCTCGAATCCTTAGAGACCTAAGAAGATCAATAGACACACAATAAAAAGAGATGTGTTTTTGGCTATAAAGTGGTCATCTTGTGTTGATTTTATATGGTTTTAAAAGAGTGCTCAGAGATCTATGGGAATTAAAATTATGAAAAAATGAGTTGATCCTAGGTTATTGCTCGGGGTGGATTGGATGAATTATTTTCTTACAATTTAAATTTCATTAACTTGAGAAGGGTTCAAGAAATGAATTCAAAATAACCTCATCACATACTTATTAAACACCATAACAAACACATTCTAATCATCTATACACTTGTAGGATCATTTTCATAAGCACACCCAGGTAAAGGATCTAATTATCTCATAAAAGTGGGGTGAATAACATCAATAAGGAAGATGAAGAGAGAAAATCATTGAATGAAATAAAATCAAATAAAAGAAATTAATAACATTTAGAGAGTGATAAATAAGATCCAATCTAACTCTTTGTTACTCCCTTGGATCAACCCATAAAATAGTTAGCCCTCCACTGATGACATTTTGTCAACGGATGCGGGAAGTAGACTTACGAGGTTGGAATTGAAGAAGTAAAAAACAACAAAAATAACAATCACTCAACCATTGTGTGAAAAAAATCACAAGGTCTGGTGTGAAAAAGTTCACAACATGAGGGAAAGGTATCAAGGTGACATGAAGAAGAACAGAATAAGAGACGAAGAAGAACTTTTTTTGAAAACTAAGGTGATTCGAACAACTTACATGAGAAGGAAGAACGTTACAAAGACAAATTGGCATAATAACATTATAATGAAATCCAATCTCCAAGATCCCTAAATCCTCCACCACTACTGCCTTAAATTATAATTTAAGTAGACTTTGGCCAAGACCCCATCTTCCCATGTGTCTTTAATTAATTGTGGTGGGCCAAGGAGGTTGGACAATTAATGTAGATGAAACTTTTCCACTCTTCCCCCGAAGTAGTATCCATCTTTCATCAACCTAAGAGATGCGCCAAAAGAACATTCTATATAAAGGTATTAGATCAATTCATAGAAGGATAAAATGTATCCCTAGTCGTATCCTAAACGAATGTTTACTTTCAGACCAGAATAATTTTTGGTTTGTGAGATATGATTACAATGGTGGGATGTTTTTATGGGACTTTGAATCTGCCCCACAATTTCATCATCAAATTGGGCCACCTGGAACACCATTAAACCATCTATATTAGCTTAGGCCACTGTTTGATAAAATTTTACTCAAAATACCCTCTATCCTCATTTAAATTTTCAGAATCATTGGACTAGAATCATGTCCTCTAAAGTACTTATATTGGGATGTTCTCTAGATAACTTCTCCCGGGATGTGGTTGGTTCAAAGCCCACTTTGGTGGTCTTCCAAATTGAATCTCCAAGTGCTCCAAAAGAATGAATTGTTTCTTGTATCATGGGAGATCTGAAAATAAAATATAAACTTAAATTTAAGAACATTATGTGTTTTATGAGATGTTCAAGAAGGTACCATGTAATAGTTCATTTTAAGAAGGAATATAAATCATATTGTGAAATAATGTTGAAAGTGTAAAATGCACTAATAATGGTGTCAATGATTAATAAAGAACATGAATATTATATTATAAAAAATGAATATTAGCCTCTTTTAGAGGCTAATAACACCCCCCAACTTGAGTTTTTCTTGTCCTGAGAAAAATATATCTCTAAAATATGAAATTCAAATTCCCTTTTCCAAAAACATTTTAATACACATTTCTCACCCAAAGATCTCATACCAAAAAATAATGAAACCCATAAAAATCATTCAAAACAAGCTATGTATATAAGAATATACCAAGCCAAAGACCATTCTTTTGTTAAAATTCATCGCCATATTTTATCCAATTTCAATTAAGCATGATGAAGTGGTGTGTGTCATAGTAGGCATGGGGTCATTTTCATTCGAGGTAGAAAAGATGGAAGCGATTAGAGGAATCAAAATTAAATATTAATATGAGTATTATTTTTTTCCATTTTTTTTGTTTGTTTTTTTTTGTGTGTTTTTTGTAATTTTTTCATGGTAATTGAAATTGAACTCAATCGAGTCAACCCATGTAGCAAGACTTTTCCGATAACTCCCAGTCTGAAAGACCTTAGGTATCCAAGTGAAGATCACATACTCGGGAATCTTCCCGAGTTAACTCAATCAAAAAAATTCAAATTACCACAAATTGAGATAAAATGCCCAACTTTGGGCCAGAACAATATGGAGTCACGATCGCAAAGTACCGAAAGCCACACATTAGGTCAATCTATTGCTCTATGCGCAATTAATATTTTTTTTGAATACTCATGTTAAAATTAAAATGATCACCATCCCTATGCAATTTATTATGGACCCCAAGAACTCAAACTAATACCACACAATCTAGAGGACGTACATTGTGATTTTTTTAAATAAATAGATGAAAATATATACAGTGAAAAATCACATCGTACAACCAAACTTTCAAAAATATATGCACATGAACTTAAAATTTCATTATAATCAGAGTCAAGGCAAGAAAAATTATTTGATATCCTATTTTGGAGGTGTGTGTTATAATGTTCAATGTTTATGAAAATTTTCCTTCCACACATTTTATGATGAAAACAAAATCAATTATTTTATTTCATCTACCCCCAACATAGAATAACATTTTCCCCAGTGTTTACAGAAATAAAAACCTCGATGGGGTAGGAGAGAATTTCAATGAAGACATTGATAATGAAAATTATGGAATGAAGTCACCTGGTGGTTGATGTTGAAAATGCATTCCTTGGTCTCCCTTCAGTTCTGGTTCGAGTCCTAGTAGCTTGGACGGTTGTGACAGGATTTTCCCAATGACCTAAAACATGTCTTTAATTTTTTTTTATATATTTTTCTATATTTTTGTTTTAACCTACAAAAACATAAAAATAAAATAAACAGATGATACATTGACTTCTCTTAAATTTATGGGTAAGGTATTACTCAGGGATCACACCATGTGAATCAAATGAATATGGGGCCCCCCTTTCATACCCATCCTTACTCATGAAATAACAATAGGTCAACAATATAAATTATTATTATTTTTTATTTTTCTTTTCACCTATAAAAATATAAAAATAAAATAAACTCATGATACATTTTCTTCTCATAAATTTGTGTGTAAGGTATTACTCAGGGATCACACCATGTGACATGGATGAATATGATGCTCCCATTTCATACCAATCCTTACTCATAAAATAAGAACAGTTCAATAGTCTAAGGAATTTTTTTTGTATTTTTCCTTTAACATACAAAAACATAGAAATAAAACAAACCGATGATACAATGTCTTCTCTTAAATTTTTGGGTAAGGTATTACTCAAGGATCACACCACATGACATGGATGAATATGGTTCTCCCATTTCATACTCATCCTTACTCATAAAATAAGAATAGGTCAAAATTTTGAGGTACTAATTAAATTAATGGAAACATGAAAACCATGGGTTGCCGCCCGTGCAGCGCTTTTTTTTAATGTTGTTTGCTCGACATGAACCCCCTAACATACCCAATACAATCTTTTAATATTTTAAGGACCTCATATTTATCCACTTATAATTTATTGAAGTCTATTATTTTTTTAGAAATTGTTTCATGTACAAATATATGTTCTACAATGAGTGGTAAAATCCACGGAATATCAGAAATGGTTGATCTAGTTTCCTCTATAGTATTTCCTATGAAATCAATGATCATTCCAAATTTTTTGGGTTTCAAGAGAAGAATGAATTCCAATTGAAGGCTCTTTATTATACCCAATGAAGGTATACTTGGGTGGGGAAGGAAGGATAATAATTTTGATCTTTGGTTGCATTGGACATTCAAACAAAGGATGAGATTTTGAATCCAACTTGGATTCATTTTCCAAGTTTCTCCACAAAATTAGTTCCTTTAGAATAGAAGATTCATCCAAAAAATTGGAAATATCAGTGTTAGGAATGGGTATGGAGTCAATGTTTTTTATTTTTATCAATGGTTTAGTGATTGGTGTTTTTGAAAAATTATCAATAGAGTTGTACTTAGGATACTCAATCCACGGTTTCAAATTTCCCTCCTGTGAATACATGAAATCAATTACCCCCTGATTTAAAGACCCTTCAAAAATTTCATGATTCACTTCCAATACCCCAAATCCAAAGGTCATTTCTTCAATAAATTCATGATAGGTTTGTGGGAAACTAGACACTCAACGTAAGGTTTTGGAAGGTATAATTAGTGTAGGGATGAGTTCCTTACATGTATTAAGGAGTTGTAGTTATAATCTCAAATATGATACCTATGAACTCATTATATCCATTTTATTACACAATTTTTCAATCAGTGTTTGAGGAATAGAATTGTATGTGGTTGATATTCCTAGACTTCCCAAATATTCATCTCTTCAACCATCCTTGAAAGGGCTGAAAATTTATCCTTTAAATATTCATCATCCCAATGATTGTACATGTCACCAGGTGTGTGGTAATTAATCAGGTGTTGATCAAAGAAATTTTCTAATTTTGGGGCTTCCCAATATTTACTATCCATTTGATTCCCGCATGATTTTTTGAGATGGTAATTTGGAAGATACTATATTAGATAAGACAGAAAGTTGGATTCCAGATTCTCAGGACACACACAAACAGAAAGGGGTAATGATTAGAGAGAGGGGGTAAGAATAGATAATGTGGGGTGGTAAATGGATGATAGTGTCTAAGGTAACATACCTGGGTCCACGGAAACAGCGCCAAAATTTGTTCTCGCCCAAATTTACCCAAGTTCTAAGGGTTAATCAGTCGCTTGCAATGTAGCTTGGGTTGTCAAATCCTTAGATACCTAAGAAGATCCTTAGACACACTATAAAAAGAGATGGGTTTTGGCAATGAAGTGGCCAGCTTGGGTTGATTTTATATGGTTTTAAAAGAACACTTAATGATCTATGTGAATTCAAATTATAAGAAAATGAGTTGATCCTAGGTTATTGCTCGGGGTGGATTGGATGAATTAATTTTTTACAATTTCAATTTCATTAACATGAGAAGGGTTCATGCAATGAATTCAAACTAACCTCATCAATTATTGATTAAAAACCTTCAAAAACACATCCTACTCACCTATACAATTGTAGGATCATTTTCATGATCACTCTAAGGTAAAATATCTAATTAGCTCATAAAATGGGGTGAATAACTTCCATAAGGAAAAAGAAGAGAGAAAATAATTGAATGAAATAAACAAAAATAAAATAAATTAATAACATTTAGATAGTGATAAATAACATCCAATCCAGCCCCTTTCTACTCCCTTGGATAAACCCATAAAAGATTTACCCCTCCGTTGATGACATTTTTTCAACAGAATCGGGAATTAGTCTTAAATGGTTGGAATTGAAGAAGTAAAAAACAACAAAAATAATTATCACTCCACCATTGTGTGAAAACAATCACAAGGTTTGGAGTCAAAAAGTTCACAACTTGAGGAAACAGTATCAATGTGATATAAATAAGAATAGAATAATAGAAGAAGAAGAACTTTTATTGAAAACTAGGGTGATTCAACAACTTACATTTGAAGGAAGAATGTTACAATGACAAATTGGCATAATAACATTACAATAAAAACAAAGCTCCAAGATCCCTAAATCCTCCACCACTACTGCCTTAAATAGGAGTTTAGGAAGTCATTGGATGAGCCCCCATCTTCCCATGTGTCTTTAATTAATTGTGGTGGGCCTAGGTGGGTGGAAAATTAATGTAGATGAAACATTTCCACTCTTCCCCTGATGTGGCAACCGGCTTGCATCCACCAAAAAGACGCACCCAAAGGACCTTATAGATAAATGAATTAGAGTGGGCTATAGTAAGATAAAATATATCCCTAGATATTTCCTAAAGGTCTGTAAAATATCTACCCAAAATAATATGTGGTTCACAGGATATAATTATAATGGTGGGATGTTTTTCTGGGCCTTTGAATCTGGCCAAGAATTTCATCATCAACTTGGGCCGCCTATAACACCATTAAACCTTCTGAATTAGCTTGGTCCACTATTTAATAAAATGTTCCCCATAATACCCTATATCTTCATTTAAATTTTCAGAATCATTGGGCTGGAATCCTGTCCTATACAGCACTTTTATTGTGCTCTTGTCCAAATCACATCGCCAGGAATGTGGTTGCTTCAAAGCCCACTTTGGTGGTCTTCCAAATTGAATATCCAAGTTCTCTAAAATAATTAATTGTTCGTTATATCATGGGAGACCTGAAAATAAAATATAAATATAAAATCAAGACCATTATGTGTTTTATGAGATGTTCAAGAAGGTACTATGTAATAGTTCATTTTAGGAAGGAATTACAATCGTAATGTAAAATAATGTTCAAAGTGTAAAATGCACTAATAATGGTGTCTATGATTAATAAATCACATGAATATTATATTATAAACAACAAATATTAGCCTCTTTTAGAGTCTAATCAATGTCTAAAAAAATAAATAAAATACCATGCTATAGGAAATCGTTTTAGCTTTGAAAATAATATTTATAGTTGAAGATATAACTTATATAACCCCATATAATTTTTTTAGTAAAACGATTCATGTTTATTTTATTTTTGTCCTTACTTTAAATTAATTAATATAAAGTTTCATTATCACTCCCAATGGCTCCATGGGGTCCCAAAATCGACCATAGGATGCCCATGGTCAGAAGTGTATCAGAAAATAGGGTTAAAACAACTGTAATGGTAATTAATATTATTATAATATTATTATCACCCTTATTTACCAGATTTACCATTTAACTATGTTAAATAAAATATTTACTGAATTAAATATTAATAATGTCTAAAAATAAAAGTTGTCTATTTACACAATTTGGACCTCCTGATTCCAAAAAAAGGAATCCATTTTTCCAAATTCAAAATATAGAAGTGCCAGAAATTAATTTAAAATTAATTTCTTGTTGTCAAAACAAAAAACGTGTTTTTAAAAAATAATAAGAATCAAAAGATTTACCTTTTTTATGCCCAAATTTATAGTGGAATTACTTCGAATGACAAATATTTTTTTAAATTGTAAAAATATAATAAAATTAAACATTAAAACAAATTAAAATAACAATATACTTATATAAATAAATTATATTAAAAGGAATTTTTGAATTCAAATACTGTATCTTTTACTATTCATTAAAAAATGAACATTATGAGAAAATACCAAAATTTCATCCAATGTAAATTTCAATGTCCCGTTTCAAAATAAATAATTTTATTTTTTAAAATAGAATATATAAAACTAACAAAAACTATATTTAAAAAGGGTTCTCCATCAAAAAGCAGTAAATCAACCTTTTAAAAAATATTAGAGTATTTATGCTTAAAATTAGATTCATTCATATTTTAAGCCACTAAATTTTATTGGATAAATGTAAAAACATTTAGATATCATGTAAAATTATATTTTATTTAGTTCTATTCATTCTCTCTAATACAACAACTGGGTGTTAACTACCATTTAAAATAATGTTATATTATTATTATTTAATATGACTTAGCCTTATTTGCGACATGAGATTTTCGGAGAAACCAATTTTTTCATGTCATGTATGCCATCGAACATAGCATCCCCTTTAAAGAAAAATTAATATTTAATTCAAAAATATTAACACATATGAAAATTTCATATTATTTATTTACCTAGGATGTTACATCCTTCCCATATTTTAGAAATTGCATCCTCAATATTTTAAAATTGGGCTCAGAAACTTCATTTAAATTCCCACATCAGAAAATGAGTCAATAAAACTTTCACATTAAAGGAATGAAAGAGAAGTACAAATGTCACCCAAGATAAACCATACTATGATTTCATGAAAACATGAATATGGAGGAGAAACTAAGTGTCATGTTATGATGGAAAGTGGTAGAAAACATTATCATAAGAAAGTTAACCACCAGAATACCACAATCTTGTGATAGGTTAAACAGTCATTGGTTTCCCAGTTGGAAACGTAAATGGAAAAAAAAATTGTTTTAAGTTTATTTAATTAAAGTTGGAGAATTTATTTATGAGATTTACTATGTATATAAGGAAATATGCTTTCTTTTCAAGTAGAGTATCACCCTTTAATAATTTTCTACCAAAAAATCATCTTTTCTCTAAACGATGTGTGTTCAAGAAGACTTGGTCACACCTAAAGCGCTAGTATCAACTTCTACAGAATCACATAATCCAAAAAAATATGAATTATATATTTTCCTTGAATTTATAAATTAACCAAAACCAAAATGTTTAGTACATGATCAGATAATTCCCAAAAAATCATAATACATTATAAAAAGAAATACTACACTTAATCCCCAAAATTCCACAAAAAATACCCAATGTTCAAAAAAGACCTT
This sequence comes from Viscum album, assembly GCA_963277665.1. Taxonomy (NCBI): domain Eukaryota; kingdom Viridiplantae; phylum Streptophyta; class Magnoliopsida; order Santalales; family Viscaceae; genus Viscum; species Viscum album. Next base: position 401,010,069 of record OY728160.1, on the reverse strand, counting down.
TTAATAAACAATTTCCCTTAAAATTATTCAAATTAACCCAACTAATATTGAAACCCAAAAATCAGAAATATTTAATTACATAGTCTTCCACAGTAAATCTTAACATTCATTTCCAAACAACATCGACTACTCTTAAAGTCTCATACTAAAGAGTAATTAACCTAATAACATGTTCTCTATGAAAGGTTAATAATTTAAATAAATAACCCAAATTTCTATATGTCTATAATAAAAAAATAGATTCCTCCAAAATAAAACTTCAACCATTACTTCCCAAATGAGATCCCATAGTATTATATTTTCCTTAACCATATAGTATTCCCAAAAGAGTGAAAGTCTTCCAAAATAACCTTTATCACTTAATCACCAAATCATTATCCTATAATAAGGATATCCATTTGATAAAACATATGTTCCCAAAATAAACTTATTCTTTGTCCATAATATCATCTAACTTAAAATAGTTAATCATACTAATGAGGGAATTCATGTAGTCTAGTGGTAGGTGATAAATCCCAATCGCACTTTGGTGGAGGGTTCGATTCACATAGATTTGTCTGACATGACGGGTTGTCACACGGTCTACATGTGGTCTTTTTTCAAAAACTATATAATTTTATAACATTCAAAAAAATGTGATTAATTTCTCAAAAATAACTATAACATATTTTAACCACAAATGTTATCTCATACCTCACATTTTCATCTTAAAAATTAATAACCTATAATTACCTCAAATTCAAGGATCATATAAACCAAAATGAATTTTTATAACTATATCCACCAAATAAAAGACAATTCTTCATTGAAGGAAATTTTCAAATATTAAATTTTCTATCTACACAAACTAGAAAAAGTATTCCAAAGTAATCCCATCATTCAAAGAGTCTTAACACTTTTTTGCATTTCATTATCCTAAAATCTAGCATAACTCTTCAATCACTTATATGTAGACATCTTAATCATTCAATGTTCTTCATGATCCATTAACCATTATTTCCCAACTTATTCCATAATACATCATTCATACAAACAAAATCATGAATCATATCTTAAGATTCAATAATTTTAGAACATCGGCTAAGAAATAATCCATACCTTTCATTGGTCATTATTAGTTTCCTCGTCCTCAATTGGAATAGAATTAGTTATTGGTAAACATATATTTGTTCGGTCTTGCTGGTCTCATTCATGAACCTTCTTCTTAGGACATCTATTTGTATAATTAACATACACACTACATTTAAAATATTCAATTGATCCCTCATAAAGAACTTTGTTCCCTTTCCTAGAGTCAACTGAACACTTCCTTTTTCGATGTTAGGTTCTTGGTTTATGACCTTCATTACAACATCTATATCATCTTCCTGTCCCTCTGAAGAATTTTCCTAGGTGTTTATTTCAACATTCGTAACACGTAGGTTTTTGAATATACTTACCTTTATGATTATTATCTGAACTTATGTAGGGATTTTTTTCTCACATATATGATGCCTTATAAAAATCACCATGGTTCTTGGGGGTCAATCATGTCTCTAGATAGTTGGTTGAGAATAACCAAAATAGTTATCATTGAAGCTCCAATTTCATTCGTTTTCTTTTTTATAATACCATCATAGTTTTCTTCACATCCATTTTTACTTTCGTGCATGCTATATCAAGCCATTTACTAAAACCAAAAAGGTTAGTCTGAGTATCTTAGTAAAATTATCATATAGTATCATATTAGGATGGTAAACACTAATATATAATTATTTATTTTATCTTAATCACATTAAATTTATCTAAAATAACTATGAATATTTATAGTATTCTAACCATTATGGTTATGCCACTTATTCCTAAATAACACCCTAACCTCTAAAGTTTTCTAAACCAACCTTTGATACCAACTATAAGGTCCCAGCCTTAAACATTACATAATCATTAATTAAGTTAATAATTCACATTGAGGATATTTTTAGGATTATAGTTCTAGATAATTAATCCATAACTATTACATTACATTTAAAAAATTACAAAGTAAACACTTCTACTCTATCCAAATTTTGTCACAATAATAAAACTCCTTAAATAAAACAAGAGTTATTTTTTGATATAAATTTTCTTAAGATATACTTTTCACTTACCCTTCCTTATACCTTGTGAAAATCATATCAAGATCATGGGATCAGTATAAAAATATCAGAAAGGTTTATAATACAAGAAAAGAAAACATTATTTCATCAACACATAAAAATCAATGAAATCATACTTTTCAATCTTTAACATACCACACAAAATCATATGTTATATGAATAACACATGGAAATGATAAAACATAAAGGTAACTTGTAGAATCCATGAAATAATTACATTTTATCTTTCACAAATATGTCGGGAGTTACATTTTTAATACCCATCATAGTATGTTCCTTAAATATCTTAGGAAAAAATTTAATGTTTACCTCCATCGTGTTACCCAATGCATTGGAGAGCTATCTCAAGCTCACCTGCCCTAGGTTTATCACAGAACCACCTATATGAGTAAACAATACCCAAGAAACATAACATAATCATCACATATTAAACAATAATAAAGGAAAGTTAACATTTCTACATTTTAATCACAATATATCAGTTCAAGATATTGACATAATTCAAAATCATTTAAAACTTTTAATAAAGAGATTTTTAAATCAAAGTGTCCCATAACACATTGAAAATACAAAATAAATTATCATCTTAAAACATTAATGTACATATTAATAAATCCTTAAACCCATTTGAAAACAAGGACACTAATGAGAAAGTAAAATCTTTAAAACATTTAAAACATTTAAAACGATATTTTAGTTAAAGATTCATTTACCACATTAGAAAATACTTTAATAAAAAATAATTAAATAATAAAATTAAACAAAAGTTATAATATCATGATCATAAGGATATTAATTATATCATATGTCAAAGGTTAGTATATAAACCTTATATAATAATAAAGTTTCAAAATAACAAGATGTGCCTCAAGGAAAAGATATTCAGACGTATTCCCTTACGAAAATTCAGTAGCATGACGACGTCATATTAAAATTCTGAAAATAATTTGATGGGAGAGGAAAGGGTCTCTAATAACTTGGAAATAAAATGTAAAAAAATAATGATATATAATAACATATCCCAACATAAAAAAATTGAAATTAATAGACATAGAAAAGAATACATCTTTGACTAAAAGAGAATGGTGAAAGGATCCCTTACAAATATCATTTTGTAAATAAACTAGATCAATTATGTGTATTCACTATAACTACACACAAATAAATTTAAATAAATTATAAGATATCAAAATTCATTTCTTATATAGTAATTTCACTACATAAACAATAAGTATAAGATCAACCCAAAGAATATAAATTGGGTTCAGAGGTTTATATACAAAAAATCGGATACCTAACAGCATCACCTAAAAATTAAATAAATTAGTTAATGAGAGTGAAAATGATCTCTCAACAAATATACATAAATTTTAAAGCTATAAAGATACATAAGAACATATCCCAACATTTTATAATTAAGATTTAAAGACATAATATAAAAGAAGAATTTGACTAGAAGAGGAGATTGAAAGGTTCCCTTACAGATTTGGTAGCATATAAAAAATACACCACATGAAATAAGGAACATAAAATGAAGATTTAAATACCCATAAATTAAATCATATTACCTAATGAATAAAATCATGTTCATTACATGCACCACACAAAAGTAAATACTATAAAATATAGCATGAATCTCACAGAAGTAAAAAGTGAGATGAAAACCCCTTACCTCGTGTCAACTTGACTAATTCGTTCTTTAATCATTAATAATTCAATAAAGTTAATTTATTATTGCATAATAAAATTTTTATAGCTTATTATTATTTTTATATTACTTATTAACATGTTATAAACATTACATAATCATTTAAGTTAGTAACGGTTGTTTTTTTAATATTTGGTATTTCAATCAAAAATGAACATCATATAATTAAATTTTATCCATGTGGTCAAAAGTCCATTATATCCAGAATGATATTCATGATTTGGATATCATATATATAACTTATATAACCAGTATATATATGTATTTATATTAGTACATAACATTTGGAGATAAGAAATGCAATGCACCGTTCATTGAGATGGTAAGCTGTACGAACGCATGAACACGACATTCATTTCAATTTTGTATTTAATGGAATGAAACATTAATGATACATAGGTTTATTATAAATATAGTATAATATAATATATAATTTCAATAACTCCATCATTTCCAAGTTCCACGTATGGCCCGGATGAGTCATATCACTTTGAGGAGGTGGTAGTCTGCACTTCCTCAATTGAAATTATCGTATTTACCCATTATAGAAACCATAAAGGTATTATATAAATGAAAAATACATAAGCATAAATACAATATAAATATAATTTATATCACATATAAATAAATTGTCTTCATAAAGGCCACCATGAGAGGCTGTATGAGATAATTGAATAATCATCATTCTGTGAGGCTGCAGTTCGTCGTACACAGAAACAATATGTTTGTATCCATAAGATAGAGGTGTTTGTGAGTTTATTTTGAATAATTATCAGAAAAAACTCTATATATTGAGGATATGAGTTTTTTTATGTAAACAACTAATAAGAACATCATAGACAGTGAGGAATTAAAATAAAATAATATAACTTGAGGGAAGTCGTTACATTTAAATCGGGTAACTCCCTTTGGTTGGAACCAAAAGGTTTTCTTGACAAGATTTATGAATAAAGTAAGGCTTATAAGAGGTGTAGAGGAATATTGAAATCTTATTTGGGTAGAGTTTGGACAAGCCAAGGGGGATTGAGAGTTGTGAGTAAGGGTTAGAGGTGATGGCTTTTTAAAGGGGGAGGTGGGGCTCTTTAGGAAAGTTTGAAAATATTAATTTACTATATAATGATTTTCAGTTTTTAAAGGTCCAAATATTAATTAATTAAAATAAAAGGTTTATATAAATATAAATTAATTCTTCCAATAATAACTTGATAGGTTTTGGATATTTATTTATGTTTATATTTTTTTCATTAACCCTTTGTTAACTTATTTAACTTATACCGCGCCCTCTTATATATTCATACTATATGGTTAATATATTTACAATAAAATTCTAGGAGACCCAGAATGGATCGTTAATATAAAATGAAACATCATATATGTCATTTGGATGAATATTATTTTTTTAGTAATATTTTATAATTTAATAAAATATTGATTTATTTAAAAACTCTATTATGTCAATTTTAGTACCATTCATATCATGCCATTTTTAAAAATCCAAACCAACTTTATTATTTTGAAAACCCATCATTATTTAAATGATAAAAAGTCCTTCTAATCTATAAAATTTATGTATGGTATAAAAACGTTCAAAATAAATTTATTTTCTTATTTATAATATCATTTATCTAAATCCTTTATTAATGAAGTAATTACTGCATCACCATTATGTCATAATTAAATTTGTTTATTTAATATATAAAAGTTATAAATAATATACCATGAAATAGGAAATAGTTTTATCTTTCCAAATAAGATTTATATTCAAAGATATAACTTATATAACCCCATATTAATTGTTTTAGTAAAAGATCCATTTTTATTTTTTTTCTCCTTACTTTAAATTAATTAACATAAAGTGTCATTATCACTCCCAAGTGGTTCCACGGGGTCCCAAAATCGACCCAAAGATTCCAATGGTCGGAAATATATCAAAAAATATTATTATGACAAGTGTAATGGTAATTTAATATTATTAAAATATTATTTTTCACCCTTATTTACTAGATTTACCCTTTAACTATGATAAATAAAATATTTACTGAAATAATTTTCATAACATCTAAAAATAAAAGATACATATTTAAATAATTTGGACTTCATGATTTCAAATATGGAATTCATTTTTCCAAATTCAAAACAGAAAATGGGAAGAAAAATAATTTAAAATTAATTCATGTTGTCCAAATAAAAAAACGTGTTTTAAAAAAATATTTACTATCCAATGATTTAGCTTTGTTTATGTCAAAATTAATAGTGGATATACTTATAATGAAAAAAATTGGATTAAATATTAAAAATATAATCCAATTAGACTTTAAAACAAATTAAAAAAACAATATAACTATATAAATTAATTTGATTAAAAGGAAGTTTTGAATTAAAATGCAATATTTCCAATATTCAGTAAAACAAGAACATAATCAGAAAAATACCAAAATTCCATCCAAAGTAAATTTTGATGTCCAATTTTCATATAATAATTTTATTTTCTCAAATAGAACATATAAAAGTGATAAAACTATATTTAAAAAGGGTTCACCATCAAAAGGTGGTAAATCGACCTTTTAAAAAATATTTGAGTATTTGTGCTTAAAATTAGATTCATTCATATTTTAAGCTTCGAACTTTTATTGGATAAATATTAAAACATTTAACAAACATGTATAATTATATTTTAGTTAGTTCTATTTGTTCCATCTAATACAATAGTTAGGCATTAAAAACCATTTAAAATAATATTATATTATTATTTTTCAGTATGACTCAGCCTTGTGTGCAACATAATATTTTCGGAGAAACCCGTTGTTTCATGTTAGGTACGCCATCAAAAATAGCATCTCATTTAAGTAAAATTAATATTAAATTCACATATGTTAATAAATATGAAATTTTAATATTCTTTATTTACTTGGGATGTTACATCCTTCTCCCCTTTTGGAAATTGCGTCCTCCCAATTTTAAAATTGGGTTCAGAAACATCATTGAAAGTATCACATCAGAAAAAGAGTAAATAAAACCATCACTTTAAAATTATTAAAGATAAGTAAAAATATCAAACAAGATAAAAAATTCTAGGATTCCATTAAAACATAGATATGGAGGAGAAACTAAGTGTCATGTTCTGATGGATAGTGATAGAAAATATGATCAAAAAAAAAGTTAACCACGAGAAAAAACAAACTTGTGATAGGTTAAACGGTCTTTGGTTTCCCATTAAGAAAAGTAAACAAAAAATGTTTTTGTTTTAAGTTTCATTTATTAAATTTGGATAATTTATTTATGATATTTACTATAGACATAAGGAAATATACTAACTTTTCAAGTAGAGTTTCGTCCCTTAATATGTTTCTACAAAAAAATCATCTTTTCTCCAAATGATGGGTATTCAAGATGACTTGGTCACACCTAAAGCACTAGTATCAACTTATTTAGAATCAAATAATCCAAAAAAAGATGAACTATATATTTTCCTTGTCTTTAGACATTAACCAAAACCAAAATGGTTAGTAAAATATCAGATAATCCCCCAAAAATAATAATAATTTATAAAAATAAATACTACTCTTAATACCCAAAATTCGAGAAATAATACCCAAAGATCATAAAATACCATTCAATAAACAATTGTACTTAAAATTATTCAAATTAACCCAACTAAGATTCAAACCCAAAACTCAGAAGGATTTAATCACATAGTCTTCCACAGTAAATCTTAAAATTTATCTCGAAATAACATCGACTACTCTTAAAGTCTCATTCTGAAGATTAATTAACCTAATCACATATTCTATATAATGGTTAATCATTTCCATAAATAACCCAAATTTATATATATCCACAATAATAACATAGATTCTTCCAAAATATAATTTCAACCATTACTCCACAGATGAGATCCCATAGTATTTTATTTTCATTAAGCATATAGTGTTCCAAAAATAGAGAACGTTTTCCAAAATAACCTTTATCACTTAATCACCAAATAATTTCCCTATATAAAGGATATCCATTTTATAAAACAAAATTTATCAAAATCAACTTATTATTGATCCATAAAATCATATATCTAAAAAAAGTTAGTGATACTAACCAGGGACTTCACATAGTCTAGTGGTAGGTGATAAATCCCAATCGCACTTTAGTTGCAAGTTTGATTCCCACATATTTTTCCGACGTAATGGGTTGTCAAACGGTTTGCATGTTGTCCATTTTCAAAAACTATATAACATTTTAACATTCCCAAAAATGAGATAAATTCCTTAAAAATAACTATAACATATTTTAACTAAAAATTTTATATCATACCTCACATTTTCATCCTAAAAAGTAATAACCTATAATTACCTCAAATTCGATGCTCATATAATCCATAATTGTTCTTTATAACTATATCCACAAAAGAAAAGAAAATTATTCCTTTAATAACATTTTCACATATAAAACATCATGTTTACACATACTAGAAAAAGTCTTCCAAAGTAATCCCATCATCAAAAGAGTCTTAATACTTTTCATCATTTCATCATCCTAAAATCTAGAACAACTATTCAATCCCTTATATATAGACACCATAATAATTCAATGTTCATCATAATATATTAACCATTATTTCACAACTTATTCTGCAATACTTCATTCCTATTAACAAAATCATGAATAATATCCTAAGATTCAATAATTCCAAAACATTAGCTAAGACATAATCCATACCTTTCATTGGTCATTGTCAGTTTCCTCATCCTCAATTGGAATGGAATTAGGTATTGGTAAAAATATATTTTAACAGTCCTTTTGGTACCATTATAGAACCTTCTTTGTAGGACATATATTTTTATAATTACAATGTATGCCACATTTAAAACATTGAATTGATCCCTGATAAATAACTTCTTTCACATTCATGGAGTCAATTGGACACTTCCTTTTTCGATGTCAGGTTCTTGATTTATGAACTTCATTTACACATCTATAGAATCTTCCCATACCTTTGAATCATATTCCTAGGAGTTTACTTCAACATCCTTGACAGATAGGTTTTTGAATATACATACCTTTATGATTATTACCTGAACATCTGTAGGGATTTTATTCTCACATATTCATTGCCTTATAAAAACCACCATAGTTATGGTGGCTCTAGATTGCTGGTTGAGAATAACCACAAGAGTTATCATTGTATCTCCCATTTAATTTGGTTTCTTATTTATAAAACCATCACTATTTTCATCACATCCATTGTTACTTTGTGACTACTATATCGATCCATTTACTAAAACCAAAAAGGTCAGTGTGAGTATATTAGTAAAATAATCATATAATATCTTTTTAGGAGGGTAAACTATAAGATATACTTATTCATGTTATCTTAAATCCATTCGATATATATAAAATAACTATGACTCTTTATAATATTAAAACCATTATCATTATGTCACATATTCTTAAATAACACCCAAACCTCTAAAGTTATCTAAACCGACCTATGATACCAAAAATAAGTCCCCAACCATAAACATTACATAATCTTGAATTAAGTTAATAATTCAAATTTAGTATCTTTTCAATTTTAGAGTTTTATAGAATTTATCCATAACTATTACATTACATTTCAAAAGTTCTAATGTAGGCACATCTACCCTATCCAAATTTTTTCACAATAATAAAACTCTTTAAATAAAACATGAGTTATTTTCTTGATATAAATCTTATTGAATTCATCCTCTCTCTTACCCTTCCTTATACCCTATGAAAAAACATTTAAAAAACATGGGATGAGAATAAAAATCCCAATAGGGTTTATAAAACATGGAACGAAAACAATAGTCCATCAATACATACAAATCAATGAAATCATACTTTTCAATATTTAACATACCACAAAAAATCATATGTTTTATGAATAACACATGGAAATCATGAATTAAAAAGGAAAATTATGGCATCCATAAAATACTTATGTTTTATCTTTCACAGATACATTGGGAGTTGCATTTATAATACCCATCATAGTATATTCCCTAAATATCTTAAGAGAAACATTAATATTTACCTTTGTCTCATTACCCATTGCATTGGAGAGCTATCTCGAGCTCACCCTCCCTAGGTTTATCATGGAACCACTCATATTTGTAAATAATTCCCAAAAACCATAACATAATCATTACACATTAAACAAAAATAAAGGAAATATAACATTTCCATATTACAGTCACAAGATATCAGTTCAACATATTGACATAATTCAAAATCATTTAAAACATTTAATAAAGTGATTTTTGAATCAAAGTGTCCCATACAAATTTAAATTTTTTGAAATAAATTATAATATTAAGACATTAATGTTTATATAAATAAATCCTTAAAACCATTTTACATTACTGGAAATTCGGGCTATATCCACGGTTTTAAACTGTGGGTATAGGTCCTCAATCTGTGGCTATAGGTAATAGCCACGGTTTGAGGAACTGTGACCAAGTTTGGCATGGCTATAGGCCTAGACTAATAACCATGGTTTGGAATTGTGGATATAGATCTATAGCCATGGTTTGAACTGTGGCTATAGGTATACATCCACGGTTTGAACCGTAGTAATATCACTATAGCCACGGTTCAGAACCGTGGCTACATAAGAGGACATACAACCTTTATTGCCATAGTTTCAAACCCTGGTATTTGTCCTATATCCACTGTTAAAAACCATGGCAATAAACCAATATCCACGATTTAAAACCCAGGCTATAGGGTCTGAAAATCCATAAAAAATTACCCCCCAAACCCCATTGCATAGCCCCCCACCACCCTTGTAGCCCCCCTCCCCCCCTGCAGCCCCCCACCCCCAATAAACCCCCCTAGACATCCCCCCCCCCCTCCCCCCAACTCCCCTTGCAGTAGACAACCCCCCCTACAGCCCCCTCCCCCCTGTAATGTGTTGTGAAATCATCGGGAGACACAACGACAGAAACGAGAAAAAACAAAAGAAACCAAAGGACACAGGTATTTATAGTGTTCATCATTGCTACATTGACCAAACAAATTTGGGATGGGGGCCTTCGACCCATGGTCCCACGGAGAAGGGGTGCATTGCCACCTGAAACCCCGAATGAGCTCACCGCGGAGCTCGACCCGCGACAATTGCGGGCCATAACCATTCGACCCAACTGGATCGGGCAACACCAATCCAACATCAAATTCATGAGTTAATTCATAGAAATATCCAAACTGTCCAAAGGGATATATAAGAAGTAGTACCATCAAGATGTTTTTCATTCGTAGCTTGCTCAATCCTTCATTGATTTTCTCCCTTCCTCAAAGCTCTCTTTCTCCCTCACCCTTTTCCCAAGCAAGATACTAGCATATTGTGGGTGTTAGGAGAATCCTACCCACATTATGGGTGATTCGGTTCGTCCCATGGATATACCATAGAGTCGATATTATTATGGAGATCTCTATGTATTTTTCAACAAGTATGTGAATGAAACCAATAGCAGTGGACATCAACGATGAAAGGTAAACAAATTGGTTTCTTCATTTTATACAGTTTTCTGGTTTTGGGTATTCACACATAGTAGATCTTGGGTTTAAGGTTTCTAATTACTTTCATTGTGATAAAAGAATTTCTTTTATTCCGTAGATACCTAGCACTAGGCTACTAGTTAAGGGAGTTAATTATTTAGAGTAAAGAGTAAGAAGCCAACGGATGGATGTCATGGGCTATTTCTAAAAGACCGAATTCTGCTACTGAAATCATAGAGAAGTAAGAAGAAGAAAATTAAATGGATTTATGAACTCAAATACAAGTACATATCACTCCTTTTAGTGATCTATAAATGGAGTTGGGAGGTCACGACACGACGAGGGAAGAAACTAAACAACACATGAAGAGAAAAACATGAATCTGGATTTGATGATGAAAAAAGGAGAACGAATAGAGTATGGAGAATCTGAAGAAACATGAAATTAATAGAGAATAATAAACCACATAAAAAGTGAGGGGGAACATAAATAGATGGAAAAAGGACCAACACATAAATAAAAACGAGCATAAAATAGAATTAAAATTGAAAATGGCAGCATGAATGTTGGGAGAAGACATCATGAATAAAGAAGAAACAATCACTTTAACACTTGCTAGTATGCAAGTAGCATGGAGAAAGAGACTTCAGCAGTAAGTAAGAAGATGTAAATGAAGAAAAATGAATAAAATTTTCCAAATATACTTGGGGAATTTTATTCATCAGCAGGAAGAAGAATAGAAGAACGGTAGCTAAGAGTTCCTTCCACGGAGGTGGAGAATGATTTTTTTACATAGGATCTGTCTAATATTTAATGGAAGAAATAGGGAGAGGAAATTAAGTACCTCATTATAATTGGAATCATCCAACAAATTCTCTTCTAACGGAATAAAATATTACAAAAAAAATCCACAAACCTTCTCTCTCCTCTTGTGGCTTCCAGGTGTCCAGGTGGTTAATAATTTGGTTGAGGTGAGGCTGTGGACTCATGGGGGAAAGCATGAAGGAAACTAGGTTGGACTGGATTTTAAGTAGGCTACTCTTGTTTTTCTGAATTGGTAGGGCTGATTGGGTCTAAAATAAGTGAGTTGGAAGAGGAATTTAGATGAGGGCTTCAAATGTTAAGGGGTCTGGTTTAATTCGTTAGAATTGGGTGAGGTTTGGAATGGTTTTAAAGTGGGATGCCTGGTGGAAAATGTGGGGTTGGTGGCTTAGAAGTTGAGAGGTGGGTAGGCCTAATTGTTGGTCAAGTTGTGGATGGGTTTCCTTGGCGGATTGAAAAATGGTGGGGGACTGGGAAGGAGTTCATAGTGGCTAAATTATAGTGGGGGATTGGAATTTTAGTAGGTCTGGAGTTTGGATTCTTTAGTGAGAGTGGAAATGGCCCTAGAATAGCTGGTTTGGTTTTGGTGGGTTAGCCATGGTATTTTTATAGTGCATCTTAAAATAGTCACTAGCAGGGCGTGGTTTGGTGTGAAATTCAGTCAAACGGTTGTGGGAACCATTATGGAAGCAACTACCAAATACAAACCAGAGCTAGTCTCCTCTACAGTGAAGACCCTTCATAGAAACACTTTAGTGAAACCAGCTCTCCAGTTGCATCTTTGTCCATAAAAAACAAGCCCTGTTTGCATAGGCCCAAACAGCCCTCCCTTTGACATCTTGTGGGGGAAATGTGGGAACTCCAACATGAAATAGGCCCTCAAAATAGAACAGCCTCTTTGGAATTGCATCAAACCGATTGTGTGAATCCTTTAAAACTCAACTTGGCAGTGATTGATAGCAGTGTACCCCCTTCAGCATGAGCCTCTAATCCTTGGTAGCTGGTCAACCCAATTCGTCTCCCAGATGAAACCACCAATGGACAGAAGATATCACATGGTCCAACAACAAGCCTCTACGAACATGAGCGGTGTTATCCCCATGGAACCTAATCAAATAATCCTCCAGATTACCATCTTAGTGGGCTCGCATATTATTGTAGTGGCAGCAAGGACCTCCTTGATTGATCCACGAATAAACAGTGATATCTACAAAGCCAGATCATCGAATCAGAACGAACAAGCCCCTGATTGTAGTGATCCATCCAAGGCTCCACATTTCTCTATATTACAGCAAATCAAGATGAAAACCCAAAATTGTGAACCATAAAAAGACATTATACTCCCACTCTGAGCAAGTGGCACATCTCCCCATGTTTCTTGTGGGGGTTCTTGATGCTATTATGGTGTTGGGTGGGTGTGAGATGTTTATAGTGCAAGTATCATGAATAGAGGATGCCTGATTTTAGTGTGTGGGGATGATTCTAGAGGGGCTTCTAGTGTGGTGTGGATAGAGTCACATGTTATTATTCTAGGTGCAGTTGTAGAGGATAGGGTTTAGGGTTTGGGTGATTCAAGTGGGGATTTCTAGTTTTTGGTTGATTGGATTCTTTTTGGGTTGTGTTTTTCCTGCTACTTGGCTATATGTAGGGGATTTGTTGTGGATGGTTGTGGATGAGATTGTGGTTGACTGGTTGGGTATTTTTTTGGTGGCTGGTCTTTTTCATATGGTGATGTTAGGATATTGTTTTCTTGAGTCATTGAGTGATCTAATGTGGTGGTCTGGTGCCATGTTATTGTAGAATGTTACCTTGGATTCAGGGTTCATGAAGTAGTAGGTGGTTCGAGTTGCATATGGACTAGTGTTATTGTTCCTAGAGGAATGTTTTCTTTATTGTATGGGTTCTTTCCAGCAGCCTTTTGGGATGCAGTAGGTATTCTGGTTTGAGTGGCTAGGAGGGTTGGGTTTGTTTTGGTTTTGGGTGGGATGACTGCAATTATTGGTATTTAGGGGAGCAGTGTTGGGTTTGGGTAGTAGGTGGATGGTTTGTGGTTTTGTAAGGGTACAGGAAGGTGGGTTTGATTGATGGTGATTATTTTAGGTGAGTTGAGTGGTCTGTTGTAGGGATTATGTGATTCTAAAACCATTAACTTTTGGTGAACAATACCAACAAAGATTGGGTCAAATTTTATAGGAGGGGTGAGGGATTTTAGGATCTACACCTTCAGTGCATATTCAAGAAGAAGATAATTCAATTTCCATATTAGATTTCAAAGTTCAAGAAAAGAGAAAAAGAATTTGATACAAAATCTCTAATATAGAACCTGAAATATATTACCTCAATCTATATAATAACATTTTTTGTAAACGTAGTTTGAGGCCCTTGTAATATGGAATAGTCAGAGGAACAAACCTACATTTTAGGGTACTACATTTCTTGTACAAAACATAGTGGTTTCAGTATCTAGTGAAATTACTCAACTATAGAACAGAGAATAGAAAGAGTATTTTATTATCAATCATGATGAGAATAATAATCAATGGTCTTTTACTGAATAACAAGTTAAAGTAAATGATAGAAGAAATCATCAAGATCAACTAGTAGTCTTTAATACTAAAATGATAGTCCAAATCCAATCAATTACTATCGTAAATGATTACATAGACACAGAACTGTTTAAGAATCTGAGGGAGTGAAATTGATAAAACTGAACTTTTTTTTAGATTCAAACTCAATTTCATTGTATCACACCACAAATCTATCTAATTTCCCTACCGTTACCCTAAAAACACATTTTACTGGATTCATGTTCAGGTTGTGCTACTGGAACATGTTAAATATTTTATAAAGATCTTTGAAATATTCACATCTCTATTGAGATTTGATAACCATGTCATTAACAAAATCATTCATCTATTCTTTCTAAGAAGGTATTAATGATATAATGTGTGTAGTTTTTGTATGTAGTGTCATCATTATTTAATCCAAAGGGCATGACCTAAATGGTGCGGGATGGATTGAAGGTGGCTGGGGCTCGTGCGGGCTCGAATGCAGGTAGAAGGTGGTTGGAATACTGGTGGAAGGGGGCTGGTTGCAGGAGTTGGGGGGATGGTGCGGGCTGATTCAAAGGTGGCAGGGGGGTTGTTTCGGGTTGGAATGCTTGTGGCAGCGGGCTGAAACGAAGGTGGAAGGGGGCTGGTGTGGTATGGATGTGGCTGGATCAGGGGAAAATCACGGCATTACCACGGCGTGACCGCGGTGTGACCAGGGTGTGACCGCTGCGTGACCACGGCGTGACCACGGTGTGACCGCAGCGTGCTGGCCCGGTCCAGTGGCATCCATGGGGTAGCATCTTCCAGCCATGAGCGAAGGGAACGAGAGGAGGCGGGGAAACATTTTGGTCATCACCCCACCAGAAAAAATTGTGATTAGCCAGTCTCAACATTGATCACAAGACTCATGGAATAATATCACTGCGAACTTCTGTAGGGTGTCGTTCTAGATCAAGGCCAAATCACGGCATGACCGCGGAGTGAATGTGGTGAGACCGCAGCGTGGCCGCGGCGTGACTGCGACGTGACCGCGGCGTGACCGCAGCGTGTTGGCCCGGTCCAGCGACATCTACGGGGCATCATCTTCCACTTAGTTTCAAATAGGATGATATGAATGGCATGAGAGGATCTTTTCTCAGAATATTTATCGAAATGAATGCTAATCTGTGATGACTAGAGGATTGGATGACCCCTGATATACCTAATTCGGTGAGGGATCGAATGCAGTTGGAAGGGGCTGGAATGCTGGTGGAAGGGGGCTGGTTGCAGGTTCTGGGGGATGGTGCGGGCTGATTCGAAAGTGGTAGGGGGGCTGTTGCGGGCTAGAATGATGGTGCCAAGTGGATGAACTGAAGGTGGAAGGGGGCTGGTGTGGGCTGGATATGGATGGAGCAGGGCCAAATCACGACATTACCGCGGCGTGACCGCGGCATGACCGCGGCGTGACCGCGACGTGTTGCCCCAGTCCAGCAACATCCACGGGGCAACATCTTCAGGACATGAGTGAAAGGAATGAGAGGAGGCAGGGAAACATTCTGGTTGCTGCCCCATCGGCAAAAATTGTGATTAGTCTGTCTCAACATTGATCACAAGACTCATAGAATACTATCACTGCGAACCGCTGCAGGGTGTCGTTCTTGAGCAGGGCCAAATCGCAGCGTGACCGTGGTGTGACTGTGTTGTGACCACGGCGTGACCGCAGCGTGACCGCGGCGT
Source organism: Viscum album (assembly GCA_963277665.1). Taxonomy (NCBI): domain Eukaryota; kingdom Viridiplantae; phylum Streptophyta; class Magnoliopsida; order Santalales; family Viscaceae; genus Viscum; species Viscum album. The sequence continues at coordinate 400,993,621 of OY728160.1, read as the reverse complement.
GACTGCGGCGTGACTGCGGCATGATCGTGACATGACCGCAGCGTGACCGCAGCGTGTTGGCCCGGTCCAGTGACATCCGCGGGGCAGCATATTCCACTTAGTTTCAAATAGGATGATATGGATGGTATGAGAGGATGTTTTCTCAGAATATTTAAAGAAATGAATGCTAATATGTGATGACTAGAGGATTGGATGACCCCTGATATAACTAATTGGGTGGGGGCATGAATTCAGGTGGAAGGGGCTGGAATGCTGGTGGAGGGGGGATGGTTGCAGGTGCTAGGGGGATGGTGCGGGCTGATTCGAAGGTGGAAGGGGGGCTATTGCGGGATGGAATGCTGGTGGTAGTGGGCTGAAATGAAGGTGTAAGGGGGCTGTTGTGGGCTGGATGTGGCTAGAGAAGGGCCAAATCATGGCATTACTGCGGCGTGACCGTGGCGTGACCGCGGCGTGACTGCGGTGTGACCGTGCCATGACCACACCGTGTTGGCTCGGTCCAGCGACATCCGCAGGGCATCATCTTCCACTTAGCTTCAAATCGGATGATATGGATGGCATGAGAGAATGTTTTCTCAAAATATTTAAAGAAATGAATGCTAATCTGTGATGACTAGAGGATTGGATGACCCCTGGTATACCTAATTCGGTGAGGTTTAGAGATCTAGCAATGTGTAGGAATACCTAGAGGAATACCCCATGGGATCAGAAAAATCACAGGATACATAACATGTAATCTGACATTATTGGTACTGTGGGACCCCTGGGCTATGGAACTGGGCTTTTGGTTGGATTTAAATATCAAAATCCAGGTGACATGGTCACACAACATGGGACCCATCTTAAAATTCTAACGAC